>CM050517.1:58810129-59437856 GCA_027563665.1 Antrozous pallidus
TTTCTAATAAATACAAACAAAAGATCTCCAAAAAATTGAAGTAAAATCAGTCACTCCTCAAACTCCATTTTTTTCCAAGTTGATGGCCAAAATTAGTGACTTTTTTACTTTTTAAATCAGTTCACTGTGCAAACTTCGGGTTGATCAAGGGAGCACTCACTGGCCATACATGGGTATTTTTCCTTGCCAGAAATGAATTCACTGAATAATCTCACAAAGCCAGCATCTTGATTATAATCTCCAACAGTGAAGAAGTAGTGTGTGTCTTGCTTTTCCCTGGTATCATGCATGGTTCTTGGCGTGGGCAAAGAACTCAATAAATATTTGCTCAATGATGTGTACTCAGAGCATTGATCTGTAAAATTTTCCAGAAATTATTTTTTAAGTTATTCCTTACCATTTCAAACCCTGGAGTAGAGACAGTGCAAAGCTTCCTTCACTCCTTAAAAATGCTAAGAAAAAAAACTGTTTAGTGAGTCTCCAAGGTAGTACCTAAGCAGGCCTCATTTTAGAAAATGCATGCAACACTGGGGAAAAAATGTACTAAAATTATTTTTGCAAACGGTGTATCACCTTCATATTAATTTCCTCTTATAAATCATTCATGTAGAATTTTATAACTGTTTCTTAAATCAAGATGAAAGGATATTTATTTCTATTGTAAATAAGACCAGAGTTTAACATTTTTATATTGTTCCATCTGATTTAACCTGTTAAGCATTTTACTCAATTTTTAAAAAGTAAAGACATTTTTTCAAAAAGACAACTTGTTCTCTTAGAATGTGAGGTGTGTGGGTGTGAGGTGTGTGTGTGTGAGGTGTGTGGGTGTGAGGTGTGTGTGGTATGTGTGTGGTATCTGTGTGTATGGTGTATGTGTGTATGATGTGTGTGTGAGGTGTGTGTGTCTGGTGTGTGAGAGGTGTGTGCGCTTGCATTGAATAGGTTTTTTTATCACACACTGGCTTATTCATTCCTCTCTTGGAATGGAATGTAAGCTTTCCTTTATCATATTTGCATGCCATGTTTCTCAACTATACAAACTAAGCAATTTGATTTCAAAACCACTGACAATTTGAAAATGACCCAGCAAGTATTTGAAAATGCTAGAAAATATTAGTGACAAAAGAAAACTGTTTAGCAGGGATATAGCAAGCTAAATCTTGAAAAATAAATTCAATCAAATAAAATGATTTAGCCTACATTTAATTGGCATCTCTAGGGAACCTTTTTCTAAGGCAATACTCTCATTACAACTACCACCATAACTATCGTTACAAATGGGAGATGAACAGGAGCACAATGCAGAATAGAAGCAAAAGTTGAATTCTTAACTTTTGATAACACTGAAAATCAGAGAAATAATTTCAATCTATGAAATTTGAAATCTGGTGATGGAAATATCAGCTACTCAATCTAACATCACCTAGGGAAAAAGAGAAAATATGATTGCTATGATTACTATGATTTCGTTCATTATCAAACTTTTAGCTAGCACTACAACTATACTTTTTTAAAACCAAAGACTAGCAAGATACAAGAACACACTACATTCAATGAATAAGCCAGTGTGTGATAAGAAACCTATTCAATGCAAGCGCACACACCTCTCACACACCACACACACACACCTCACACACACACCACACACACACCATACACACACACACCATACACACACACCATACACACACCTCACACAGCACCCACACAGACACACCATACACACACACCTCTCACACAGCACCCACACACACACACCATACACACACCATACTCACACACACCACACACACACACCACCCACACACACACCACACACACACACACCACACACACACACCATACACACACCATACTCACACAGCACCCACACATACACACCATATACACACACACCATATACACACACCATACACACACACACCATACTCAAACACACCACACACACCATACACACACAATACACACACACACACACCCACACACATCACACACACAGACACCATACACACACCTCTCACACAGCACCCACACACACACACCACACACACACCATACTCACACACACCACACACACACACCACACACACACGCCATACACACACCTCTCACACAGCACCCACACACACACACCATACACACACACACCATACTCACACAAACCACACGCACACACCACACGCACACACACCATACACACACACACACAAGCATACACACACACACACCATACACACACACACACCACACACACACACCACACACACACACACCATACACACACACCATACACACAATCATACACACACACACCATACACACACCTCTCACACAGCACCCACACACACACATACCATACTCACACACACCATACACACACACCACACACACACACACCATACACACACACACCATACACACACACCATACACACACACACCATACACACACACCATACACACACACACCATACACACACACCATACACACAATCATACACACACACACCATACACACACCTCTCACACAGCACCCACACACACACACCACACACACACACACCATACACACACACACCACACAGACACACACCATACACACACACCATACACACAATCATACACACACACACCATACACACACCTCTCACACAGCACCCACACACACACACCACACACACACACACCATACTCACACACACCACACAGACACACCACACACACACACACCATACACACACACACCATACACACACACCATACACACACACACCATACACACACACACCATACACACACACACCATACACACACACACCATACACACACACCATACACACAATCATACACACACACACCATACACACACACCATACACACAATCATACTCACACACACCATACACACACCTCTCACACAGCACCCACACACACACACCACACACACACACCATACTCACACACACCACACACACACACACCATACTCACACACACCACACAGACACACCACACACACACACACCATACACACACACACCATACACACACACACCACACACACACACACCATACTCACACACACCACACAGACACACCACACACACACACACCACACACACACACACCATACACACACACCATACACACACACACCATACACACACACACCATACACACACACACCATACACACACACCATACACACAATCATACACACACACACCATACACACACACCATACACACAATCATACTCACACACACCATACACACACCTCTCACACAGCACCCACACATACACACCACACACACACACACCATACTCACACACACCACACACACACCACACACACACACACCATACACACACACACCATACACACACACCATACACACAATCATACACACACACACCATACACACACCTCTCACACAGCACCCACACACACACACACACACCATACACACACACACCATACACACACACCATACACACAATCATACACACACACACCATACACACACACACCTCTCACACAGCACCCACACACACACACACCATACACACACACACACCACACACACACACGCACACACGAAGACGGCACACACACAAACATTTCAAAGCGACCTTCTAGACTCCCGGACTGCTAAACTCACTCACAATTCCCTATGGTCAACTCCCTACCCAGTCTGCATGCTTTTCACTGTAGGGGTAAAAACACAAGGAAGCAGCAGCATTCCCTCACACAATCTACCTATGTCAAGAGAACAAAAAAGTTACCAAGACTTTGGAACTGAAACAAACAAACAAACAAAACATCCACTAATAAAAACTAATTACCCACACACAGGAAAGAAAAATCAGCACACGTGGTCATCACTGTGTGGCCTAACACCTGGAGAATATGTGGCTCGGTTCATTTTTGTGCTCCCAGCCCCCACGTACAAATTCCGAGAATGGGAGGAAACTGTCGAGGTCTGGGACAGGTCCCGGCAGTGGGGACACAGGTCCTGGCAGCTGGGGGACAGGTCCCGGCAGCGGGGACACAGGTCCCGGCAGAGGGGACACAGGTCCCGGCATAGGGGACACAGGTCCCGGCAGAGGGGACAGGTCCCGGCAGCTGGGGGACAGGTCCCGGCAGCGGGGACACAGGTCCCGGCAGAGGGGACACAGGTCCCGGCAGAGGACACAGGTCCCGGCAGCTGGGGGACAGGTCCCGGCAGCGGGGACACAGGTCCCGGCAGAGGGGACACAGGTCCCGGCAGCTGGGGGACAGGTCCTGGCAGAGGGGACACAGGTCCCGGCAGAGGGGACTCAGGTCCCGGCAGCGTGGGGGACAGGTCCCGGCAGCGGGGACACAGGTCCCGGCAGCGGGGGGACAGGTCCGGGCAGAGGGGACACAGGTCCCGGCAGCGGAGGGGCAGGTCCCGGCAGCGGGGGGACAGGTCCCGGCAGCGGGGGGACAGGTCCCGGCAGCTGGGGGACAGGTCCCGGCAGAGGGGACACAGGTCCCGGCAGAGGGGACACAGGTCCCGGCAGCGGGGACACAGGTCCCGGCAGCTGGGGGACAGGTCCCGGCAGAGGGGACACAGGTCCCGGCAGCGGGGGGACAGCTCGGGCCAGCCGCCAAGGCTGAAGGAGCAGCACCGGAGGGGCCAGCCCGATCGCCGCGCCCACCCCGCAGTCCCCTCCTCCCGCCAGCCTCCCTGGGCCGCGGCGCCCCCTCTCCTCCTCCCTCCGCCACCTCCTCACCTCCAGACTCAGGCTGACGCGCTTCCCATCCCTCGGCAGCTCCCGCTCCGCGCCTCCCTCCCTTTCGGTTTTACTTTTCCTTCCCACGCCAGGTGGGGCGCGCGGGGCAGGGTAGAGGATGCCCGGCGGCCGCCGCACCGCCGCGCCCTCGTCCGCACCTAGACGCCGGGCTTGCCCGGGTCCGCTCCCAGTTCCAGGACACAGCACGCGGGGACGGCCAGACCGCCACAGCCAGACAGACTGACAGACCCGGCAAGGAGGGAGGGGGCGGAGCAGGCGCGGGCCCACACGTCACCGGCCCGCGGCGGCGCCGACGTCGGCACGTCGCTCCCTCCGGCCCCGCCCCTCCCGCGTGCGTGCGCCGCCGCCCCGGATCCCCCCCCCCCCCCCCCCCCCCCCGGCTCCGCCCCTGAGCTCAGAGCAGGATCTGGCCTGGGGTGTCCCCTCCACCTCTGACTCCTGGTCTGGTGCGCCCGCAGCCAGGCCTTCTCCTCCAGCTCTTTGAGAGTCTCACCCTGCAATTCCTTGAGTCGACCGAATCTCCCTCCCGCCCTGTAAAGTGAAGACATGGAGAAAATCATTCCTCTTAAAGGTAAAGAAGAGAAGAGCAGTGACTATATAGGAAGAACCAGGTAAATGCCATCACCAAATGTCATCACCAGCCAGAGCTCCCTGCTGCTGCATATTTCATACAGGGTTCTCTGGTTTCAAGTCCTGCTTTCCTTAAGCTTTCTGGATTCCGGGTGTACTTCTCTTCAAGTTATCTCTGCTAGTTGCCTTTTTGGCTGGACCACCCACCACCAAAAACAAACTGCCTGATGAGCCTCTGGCTCAAAACAGAAAGGCAACATTCAGAAAACATTGACTAACTTCAACAACTGTGCAGTGTAATATGCATGTACAGTCCTGGACTAAAAGTTGGGCATGTAAAGATGATATTGAAACCAGCCCAGCCAAGACCGGTTTGGCTCAGTGGATAGAGCGTCTGCTGTGGACTGAAAGGTCGTAGGTTGGATTCTGGTCAAGGGCATGTATCTTGGCTGCAGGCACATCCCCAGTAGGGGGTGTGCAAGAGGCAGCTGATCAATGACTTTCTATCCCTCTCCCTTCCTCTCTGTAAAAAATAAATAATATATATATATATTTTTTTATTTTTAAAAAATAAATAATATATATATATATTTTTTATTTTATTATTTTTTTTAAAGGAAAGAAACCAGCCCCAAGGACCTTTGGATCTTTTGCCTGCCACCCTGAAGCCAAACACAGACACAGGTGCTGATGGAAGGAAAGAGGTTTATTCAAGTGCCCATCACTGGAGGAAATGGGGGACTCTTACCTCAAAGCCCATCTTAGTATCTCAGTGCAGACAGGAGTATTTATAGGTGGGTTGTTGAAAGGGGAACTAGGGAATTCTGGTGACCTGTAGTTTCACATCCCCATTCTCGGGTGGTTCTGATGTTCTCTTTGGTGTGTGTCAGCATCTGTCCTTTTTTCTCTCTGCATATGTTATTGTTGATGTCTGGGGGCAGAATGTTTCAGGCCTGGCTAGCAATGAACATCTGCTGGACTACTGTGATCAAGACAGGTGAAAAGGAGAACTGGAACTGCTGCCACCTGTAACAGGCTTGAATATGAAACTAATATTTTAGACTATAAGTTTTGTTAGTCTATACCCTGTTACAGTATGCGTTAATAATGTGTTGTAGTGCCCTTTCGCTCTTCCATCCCCTTTCTCATAGGAAGGTGTCTTGTGACCTGGTTGAACTCTTTTTTATAGAGAAGCAGTCAGTAGTGACCCGGTGATACTTTTCACCAACCAAACCACATCTGGAGTTCTTTGTTCAGTTCTAGATTGAGCACTTTAAGAATACCTCAAAGAAGTTGGAATTATTTCAGAAGAGAGCAAAATGATGGAGAGAACTCAAAAGCACAACCAATGAAGAAGTACTGATTGAACTTGAAAGGATTTTTATAGAAAGGAAAAAGCCACTGGGACTATCTCCAAATAAGTAAAGATTTGTTTCATGTAGTCTTAAGAAGTGCACACTTAAGAGAAACAGATTTCAGATTCTGAAAAGAAGATTCCCGTCTAGCATTAGCTAGAAAAGTTGTGCTTAGGGGGGATGGAAGCCCTGACCATTGGATTTTACTTTAAGTAGACTTGTATGGTTTTTAAAGGAGAATAGGAGCAGAGAATCAATGCATCAAGAGAAGAATTAGTTGATGGTTTTTTTTAAAGCTATTTCCAACCTTGAGATTCAATTATACTTTCTGCCTTTAAAAAGAATTTACAGGTTAGCTATGAAAAAGACAAATGCATCAAAACGAGGCCATATGATAATGAGCAGTTCTAACAATAAATTCTATAAATTTATTGTTCTCATTACAATTCCAGATGCTTAAGGGCAAAGGAGGAAATGAAAATAGACTGTCTAGAACTGCCCTGTCCAGTAGGGTAGCCACTAGCCAAATATGGCTATTCACATTTGAAATGTGGCTAATCTGAATTGAGACATGCAGTAAATCTGAAATACACACCAGATTTTGAAGACTTAGTTCAAAAAATGTAAAATATCTTAATACTTATGCTGACTACATGTTAAAATAATGGCATATATTGGATCAGTATGTTAAAATTAATTTCACCTGTTTATTTTTTTCATGTACTTACTAGAAAATTTTACTATATGGCTTGAATCTTATTTCTATTAGATAGTTCTGGCCAAAGAATATACTTCATTGAATTTATCAAAACTATAAAGGAGAGTGAACTGGAAGACATTCTATCTACTAAAAACAAAGGAAAACCACATCAATGACCAATTCTTTTTATGCATATATGAACATAAAAAGAATTAACAGGCAAATCAAGGTATTCATCACTATGAAAAAGACAAAGAAAAGCAGGTAGAAAAACTACTCTAAGGAATCAAGTATAATTCCTGAGAAAGATGAACATTTGTAAAAAGCACTCCAATTTATAATCCTCCAGATTTCAAAATATATTACATCAGGGTACTTTGAAAAAAGAACAGCCATAGAATGAATAGAGTTCTGAAACACTTATAAAACATCATTACTTAAGTAAAATCAAAGAAATCTAGAACATAGCATACAAAAAAATAAAAGAAAATATGAGAAAAGATTTATGGAGAGCTACTTCGCAGACTTAACATTCAACTAGTGGAAGAGTTTTTAAAAAATAAAATTGAGAAAAATAGTTTTAATTACATGTTTAATTATAGGAGGCCTTTTTTAGGATACAGAAGAAAAGTTTTCAAGTTGAGTAGACTATAGGGTACCAGAACATAGATTTAAAAAGACTCATACTCATTATGCTAAGTGATTTCACTCATATGTGGAATCCAATGAACAAAATGAACTAATAAGCAAAATCCAGATAGGTTGGCAGCTGTCAGGGGTTTTAGTCAGGAGTTCTGTTACCATGGGAGATGAAGAGATATTTGGAGACCAAGTTTTTACCCAGGATGCTTTTTTTTTCCCCTCAAAGCAAATTTATTAGTATTAAAAACCTAAGGAAGTCTCTCTTTATTTCTTATCAGAATGAGTTGAACATCAAGAATAATTTTATGTCTTTCAAGCACATAAGTGAGCTAGTAAAAAAATGGCAACATAAAATCTTGGATATTAATTACCTTAAGAATTAATTTTTCTTGAAGTTTAAACTATTTTTAAGCATGTTTAATACAGTCAAATTGGAGATTTCATTCACTCCCCACAATAATTAAGCATATATCATATAACACACACTTTGCTATGCATTGTGGAACTTAAAAAAAAAAAAGATCTCTTAGTCTCAAGGAACTTAGAGGAACTTACAGTTTAGGTGGGTGACAAATTTAACACAAAACTATTTGAGAACAATTAAGTGCTGAATTGTGAGGTATGTTATGAGGTCCAAAAGTTGTCCAAAGAAAAGATAGGCTACTGCTGCATTCCAGAGCTTAAAAACTTTTGTGTAAATAGTGAACACTGAATTAGGCATAAAGAAGAGGTAGAATTTATATACAAAATTATGAAGGGTTATTTGTAGGGTTGATTCTAGAGAATAAGACATGCTGAGTTTGAAGTCCGAGTTGTTGCTAGTGTATAAACAGGTTTAATTTCTGGTCCTTGCTCTGTGTTGTAACCCCAAGTAGCAGCAGAATGCCTGACACATAGTAGATAGCAAATATTTGTTAAAGCAATACAAATTTTTGCTCTCAATATTTCCTTTATTATGTGACTAACAACTTTCATTTTTTATTAGGTATAGCTTTACAAAAATTGAGGTATACTAAAATGAGACTACTACCCAAATTAAGATATAGACCATTTCTAACATTCCATAATACTCCCTTATGACCTTCCCAATGAGCACTCAAATCTCCCCACCCCTCCCAACCCCATTCCAATGAGAACTCAAATCTCCCCACCCAACCCAGAACATCCCAAGATAGCCACTATTCTGACTTCTATCAACAGTGATTGCTATTCCTGGTTTTCACATAAATGAAATCATATAGTATATCACTTAACATATTTTCATGTGGTTGACAGATGGTCTTACTTTGCAACACTTGTTGATACTTGAAAAAGATATTTTTCCACCCTCTATTTTAAAACTATTTTCTTGTGGGAAAACCCCATAAAGGTGTTTATTGTAGAGTAATATACATTAAAGGTGTCATTGATCTTTAAACTTTAAAGACAGGTTGTGCTTACATTGAGGGTAGGTAAGGTCAGCATAAACTCCATCCTATACCTTTATAGGACAACTTGATACTTCAAAAGTAACAATCAGGTTAATTTGCTGTGACTCTTGTTCAAACAAACCCATGAAAAGTTTAGATCAACTGCGAAGTTAGAGGCACAATCCCTACCCTCACTACTGACACTAACTGCAAGTTTGTGGAGGTCTTTCCTAGAGTACCCCAGTAATTTGCTATAAAGACTCATGGAACTCACTGAAAGCTATTACACTAATGGTTATGGTTTATTAAAGGGAAAGGATTCAGATTAAGGTCAGCCAAAGGAAGGCACACCTAGAGCAGAGTTTAGGAGGGCTTCAAATGCAGACCTTCATATGTCTTCTAGCCATAGAATCATAATACTATCTAATAAAAGAGTGATATGCAAATTGACCATACCTCTGCTATACCCACAGGCCATACCCACCAGACAATCAGGAGTGAATATGCAAATAAACCCAACCAAGATGGCTATGGCCACTGAGAGCAGGAGGGAGGCTTGGGTTGCCTCCGCAATGGAGAAAGCCAAGCTTTCTGCCTGCCCTGCCAGCCTAGGCCTCCACTCCAGGCTACAAAGTTTCAATTATAGAAGGTAAATAAATCCCAACAGAAATGGCTCCACCACAGAGGGAGCAGAAGGCTTGGCTCCACTACAGGCTACAAAATTTCAATTGTAGAAGATAAATAAATTCCAGATACCAGCACCTCCCCTGGGGTGAAGGGCAGGGGGAGGGGGCAACATGGCCGGCCTGCAAACTACCACAGGCCTCTCACCCAGGCCGTCCCATGCACCAAGGGAACCACTACCCTGATCCGGGACACCCTTCAGGGCAAACCAACTGGCCCCCACCCATGCACCAGGCCTATCTATCTATTAGATAGATAAAAGTAATATGCAGATTGACCATCACTCTGACACATAAAAGTGGCTGCCCCCGTGAGGTCAAAGGTCCTGCCCCCATGTGGACACAAAATGGCCACCAGGGGAGGGTACTTGGGAGGGACAAGGCCTGCAAGGGAGGGCAGTTGGGGGTGATCAAGCTTGCAGGGGAGGGCAGTTAGGGGTGACCACACTGGCAGAGGAGGGAAGTTGGAGATGACCAGTCCTGCAGAGAAGGGCAGTTAGGGACCCAGACCTGCAGGGAAGGGCAGTTAGGGTGACTAGGTCTACAGGGGAGGAATGTTGGGGGAGACCAGGCCTAACGGGGAAGGCAGTTGGGAGGGACCAGGCCTGGAAGGGAGGGTAGTTGGGGGTGATCAAGCCTGCAGGCGAGGGCAATTAGGGGTGACCAGGCCAGCAGAGGAGGGAAGTTTTGGGCAGGCTGGCAGGGGAGCAGTTAGACATCAATCAGGCTGGCAGGGGAGTGGTTAGGGAGTGATCAAGCTGGCAGGCAGAAGCGATTAGGGGCAATCAGGAAGGCAGACAGGTGAGCAGTTTGGAGCTAGCAGTCCTGGATTGTGAGAGGGATGTCTGACTGCCCGTTTAGGCCCAGTACTGGTGGGGAAGGCAGGAAGGGGCCTAAACGGGCAGTCGGACATCCCTCAAGGGGTCCCAGATTGAAGAGTGTGCAGGCTGGGCTGAGGCACACCCCTCCCCCCATGCATGAATTTCATGCACCAGGCCTCTAGTAATATTGTATTTATTATATTTACTAGAGATCCATAATTCGTGCACAGGGGAGTCCCGTCAGCCCACCCTTCACCCTCTCCAATCCAGGACACATCAGAGGATGTCTGACTACCAATTTAGGTCACTGCTGCATTCACAATTGGCAGTTGGACATCCCTCTCACAATCCAGGACCCCAGGCTGCTAACTGCTTACCTGCCTGCCTGCCTGATTGCCCTTAAATGCCTTCCCTGCTGGCTTGGTCACCCCCACTGCCCTCCCCCTGGTGACTTGGTCACCCCTGTCACCCCTTCCAGCCTAGTCACCCCTTACTGCACCCCCTGCTGGCCTGGTTGCCCCCACCTACCCCCCATGGGAGCTAGTCACCCCATGCAACATGCTGCTCAGTTGCTTGGTTTGCCCTAACTCTCCCCAAACCCCTCCGGCCTCTTTGCCTTTAAGTGCCCCTCCTCCAGCCTAGCCACCCCTTACTTCCCACCCTGCTGGCCTGGTCACCTCCAACTACTCCCCCTGCAGGCCTGGTTTCCCCATACAGCCTGCTGCTCGGTCATTTGGTTACCCCTCACTAACCCCCTTGCCAGCCTGGTCCCTCCATGTAGCCTATTCAGTCATCCAATCGGTTGCTTAAACTTTTATTATTGTACTAGAGGCCTGGTGCACAAAATTTGTGCACGGGGCGGGCGGGGGGGTGTCCCTCAGCCCAGCCTGCACCCTCTCCATGTCCGACTGCCACTGGGATCAAGCCTAAATGGCAATCGGACATCCCTCTTACAATCCAGAACTGCTGGCTCCCAACTGCTCACCTGCCTGGTTTCCTGATTGCCCCTAACTGTTTCTCCCTGCCTGCCTGATCACCCCCTAATCACTCCCCTGCCAGCCTGATTGATATCTAACTGCTCCCCTGCCAGCCTGTTTGCCCCCAACTTCCCTTCTCTGCTGGGCCTGGTCACCCCTAACTGCCCTTCTCTGCAGACTTCATTGCCCCCAACTAATTTCCTTTGCAGGCCTGGTCCCTCCCAAATGCCCTCCCCTGTAGGCCTGGTCCCCCCCCCCCAACAGCTTTCCCCTGAAGGCCTGGTCCCCCCCAATTGCCTGCCTCTGCTGGCCATGCTGTGGTGGCCATCTTATTCCACATGGGGTCAGGATCTTAGACCACATGAGGGCAGCTGTCTTGTGTGTTGGACTGATGGTCAATCTGCATATTACTCTTTTATCAGATAGGATAGAGGCCTGGTGCATGAGTGGGGGCCCGCTGGTTTTCCCTGAAGGGTGTCCCTGATCAGGGTGGGGGTTCCCTTGGGGTATGGGGCAGCCTGGGCAAGGGGCCCCTGGTGGTTTTCAGGCCAGCCACACACCCTCAGCAACCCAAGCAGAGGCCCTGGTATCTGGAATTTATTTATCTTATACAATTAAGAGGGACACCTCGAGGGATGTCCGACTGCAGTTCAGGCCGAATCCTGGTAGGAATGGGCCTAAACGGGCAGTCGAATATCCTTCTCACAATCCAGGACTGCTGGCTCCAAACTGCTCACCTGTCTGCCTTCCTGATTACCCCTAACCTCTTCTGCCTTTTAGCCTGATCACCCCCTAACCACTAACTTGCCAGCCTAATTGATGTTTAACTGATCCCCTGCCAGCATTATTTGCCCCAACTTCCCTTCTCTGCTGGTCTGGTCACCCCTAACTGCCCTCCCCTTCAGGCTTGATCACCTCCAACTGTCCTCTCTTGTATGCCTGGTCCCTCCCAACTACCCTCCCCTGCTGGCCTGATTGCCTACAGCTGCCCTCCCTTGCAGACTGGGAGCCTCCCAGCCGCCCTCCCCTGCTGGCCATGTTGTGGTGGCCATCTTGTGTGCACATGGGGTCAGCCCGCTTGTGTATTGGAGTGATGATCAGTCTGCAAATTACTCTTTTATTAGATAGGATAGATGCCTGCTGCTGGTTTGCCCTGAAGAGTGTCCTGGATCAGGGTGGGAGTTCTCTTGGCGTGTGGGGTGGCCTGTGTGAGGGGCCTTTTGTGGTTTGTAGGCCAGCCACACCCTCCCAGCAACCCAAGGGGAGGCCCTGGGATCTGGGATTAATGTATCTTCTACAATTGAAACTTTGTAGCCTGGAGCAGAGCCAAGCCTTTGGCTTGCTCCCTGGGGACAGCCATTTCTGTTTTGGTTTATTTAAATTCAATAATTGAAACTTTGTAGCTAGAATGGAGGTCTAGGCACTAGGGCTGCAGAAGCTTGGCTTCATCCATCGCTCTGGCAACCCTAGCCTCTGCTCTCTTCAGCTCTGTGGCTGCCGCCATTTCTGTTGCAATATATCTTCTATAATTGAACCTTTGTAGCATTGAGTCTAGGCCTAGGCGGCAAGGGCAGGCGGAAAGCTTGGCTTCCTCCATTGCTGGGGAAACTCTCCTGCTCTCAGTGGCCGCAGCCATCTTGGTTGGGGTTTGATTGAATAATATGCTCCTGATTGGCTGATGGGCATGGCTGTGGGTATGACTTGATGGGAGGAATGGTCAATTTGCATATTACTCTTTCATTAAATAGGGTTATATTATATTAATCTTCATTAATAAAAGAATTATGCAAATTGACTGTACCTCCACAATGCCCACCAGCCAATCAGGAGTGAGTATGCAAATTGAGCAAAAATATGGTGGGTTAACTTGCATATGCAGGCACAGAGCAAAGACTGAAGACTGAAGAAGCTTGGCTTCTCTGCTGCGGCTGGAGCTAAGGCCTAGGTCCTGGTTGCCAGAGGAAAATCAGTGCCAGCAACCAGGGGAAGGAAGGCCTATTGCAAGAATCTTCCTGCAAAGGGCCTCTAGTTATATTATATTCCATCATTGAAGTGTGACAGTATGCATGGAATACTGCCTCTAATGGAGGGTCAAGAAAGCTTGGTGACCAGTTTGGGAGGACTTTGTTATTAGGCATAATTGATTGTCCACTTGGTTCATGTCAGGTTCCAGGTCACTGATACTGTGTAATTCAAAGCCCAAAATCACATTCTTGGTCTTTGGGGCTGGATAGCCCCAAACCAGCAGTATATGAGTAAGTCAGTCACCACAGTAAATTATGTTCTTAAATTATTATCCAGTATGATTCAAGGCCCTCAGTCAAACAGCAGATCCTAGATGGCTGAGGGCAAGGGCTAGGCCTTCTCTTTGGCAAGCTCAAATCCTTTACCACATACTCCCTAAATCTTCACTTCTCTAACTGGAAAATTTGATGTTTCCAAACCCTGCAATTAAATTATTACTTTAAAAATTGTTTCTCAATTATCACTTTCATGACTTGGTGTTTTTAAAAATTCTGAAGCATCTCAATGTATTTGACAAAAAAAATTAAGAATGGGATAGGAGTACTAACATTTTCTTTTCCCCCTAAGAAAGATCATGTAGACAAACATTTCAGCAAAGACATGCAAGATTTGAAGATCACAAAACCACATACTTGATCTGCTAGACATATGTATGTATAGACACTGAATGGCCAGATTAGTATGACCATCTGATGTTTGTAGACAAATTAGCCATACACTACATCGTATGGGATATGGAAGCCGAAGGTCTGTTTGAACACCTTTGCTGTCTGCAGTTACCAAGATAAAACGTCTTCAATTCGCACAGGAACACAAAGATTGGACAGTTGAGCATTGGAAAGAAATCATGTAGTCCAATGAATCACATTTCCAGTTGCTTCATGCTGATGGCAGAGTGAGAATTTCATGGACATAGCATGAAAGCACGCACCCCACATGCATGAGTACAACCCTTCAAGCTGGTGGGGGCAGTGTTATGGTTTGGGACATGTTTTCCTGTCATGATTTGGGCCCTTTAACTCATGTGGAACAACGTCTTAATAGCACAACATACCTAAGAATCATTGCTGATCAAGTTCATTCTATCATGTTGATGGCGTATCCCAATGGAGATGGCTTCTTCCAACAAGACAATGTGCCATGCCACGGTGCTCGTATTGTGCAGGAGTGGTTTCAAGAACATGAGGGAGACTTTAGCTTGCTTAGGTGGCCCCCACAATCACCAGATCTCAATCCAATTGAGCATTTGTGGAATGAAATTAAAAGAACCATCAGGCAGCTGGTTCCACAACCATCAAATCTCACAGAACTAGATAGTGCTATTCATGAAGCATGATGTCAGATTCCTCCCATCACCTTACAACATCTTGTGGAGTCAATGCCAAGAAGAATTGTCGCAGTATTGAAGGCAAAAGGTGGCCCAATGAAGTACTGATGGGGTGGTCATAATAATCTGGCCACTCAGTGTATATATGTATAATTTCTGACCTGTAATGTGTATTTTAAGTTGACAACAGCTGCAAAATAAAATTCAGTTTCCCAGGAAACTGTAAAGCTAGAACTGACCATGAATGAAAGACAATGCTGAGTAGCAGCATTTCAGTGATGTTGATGCCTGGAAATTAGGTAAGTGTACGGGATTCCCTGTAAACTTCCAAAGACCTCCATAAGGAACAGTGAAATTGTCAAAATTGTCTCTACATTTTGAACATTCTTTTTTTACATAAATGTGTTGAGGCGTCTTCACTGAGGAACAAATAACATTATAGTTTTAAATGAAATTAAGGTATTTATTGGCTAAGGTGCCACTTATTATTAACTAGAGGCCCAGTGCATTAATTTCGTGCATGGTGCAGTCCCTAGGCCTGGCCTGTTAAAGAAGCACAGTGGCTGGCATGGAAGGGCAGGACCCAGCCTACCTCTGGGCCCTGGGTAGCACCTGGGCCCCCAGACCCCTATGCGCCCTCTCTGCCTGAGTCATGGCACCCAAGTTCCCATGTGGAGATATGGTGAGCAAGGCCAGACACCAAGGGCAGGTGCACAGTGTGAGCCTCTGGGCTGCCCAGTGGCACCACATGGAAGCCAGGCAGGCAGCATGCTCTCTCCCAGCTGGCATCATAATCAGGCTCCCAAGGGCTGTGGCCCGGCTCACCCTGAAGAGGCTGCACAGTTGTGGGGCGGGCTTCTTATGGGTACCTGGCACCTGAGTGCTGGAGCTTCCCCAGAGCATGAACCCTGGTGTCCTAGGGGAGGGTAGCAAGGGAAGTGAGAGCAAGCTCAGTGGACAACATGCATTCTCACCACACCCCTGTCCCCATCACCCCCACCCCCAGGTAGCTGATGAGAGGTCACAGCTCCACTCCCTGCCCCAACCTGGGCACAATGGGAGATAGGTCACCACCACCCACACTCAGTTTCCCATCCCAGTCCAGGGCCTGGCCCCAATCAAGTAATTAGGGCCTGCTGGCCACTGGTTGCAGTCTGTGGGGGGATTGATTGGGGCTGGGCCCCCTGCCAGGACCCCTCAGCGCCTGGGAGCTGGGCAGCATGCTCACCCCCCTCCATGGCCACTGTTTGCCATCTGCAGGGTGATCAGTGGGGTGATCAGGCCTCTGCTCACACCCACCTTGGCCTGGCGCTGCCCACTTACCTGCTGCACCATTCTGCCATGGTCCAGCACTGGCAGTGCCTACACTACCGCATTGCTGATGCTCACCATGTCCCACACACCCCCTGGTGGTCAGCACATGTCATGTGAGTAGTCAAACTCCCAGTTGAATTCCCAAGTCAACCAATTTGCATATTAGGCTTTTATTAAATAGGATTATTATATAGGATGTCCTGTTTCTGCTTAAAATAATTTTAACTACTGTTTTGATAGATTTAGCTTTTTTTCTAGTTTATATATGAGTTATACTTTTTTGTTCATGTTAAGATATAATAGAGATACAGGACTTCAGTTGATGAAATAGCCTGGAGACAAAATGCCACCTTTTCAGCTCAAGCAAGGCAAAGGCAGTTGAAATCAATCAAGTCACAGAGCCGCCAGACAGCTGTTGTAGAGTCATTGGTCAGGAAGGGCAAGGTTTGTCAGGCATAAGATTCTGATTCCATAGCCTTGAGAGGCTCAGACTGAAAGTTATATTGCGCCAACTCTGTTGGTTGATTTGAAGGTTTATTCATTCAATTTTGACATATATTGAGCACCTACTGTGAGTCAATAGACACAATAGCAAACAAGATGAACACTGTTGGTTTTTACAGACGATAGCTGACATTCACTGTGCATCTACCTGCTCTTTATTTGTCACTGTGCTGTACACCCTTCCTGGAACACTAAGAGGGTGTATTACTCTCACTTTTAATAATAAGTAATTTGATCTAGATTTCACAGGCAAGGAAACTGAGTCTCTAAGACACTGATGATCTGGCTGGAAGAAAATGTTTAAAGACCACTTGTCCCACACACTCTCAAGCTGAACTTTCTTGCTCTTGCCAGTTGTAACAGTTTCTCAGTGCCAAAAAAAAAAAAAAAAAGTGGCTTTATCATCTCTGCCACTTTCAGTTTCTGTGCTGGATACAAGAGCCCCATCTTTCGGCAAGATGTGGAATTTCCTAAAGAAAGACAGGACTGATGACAGACTTGTCAAGCATTACCTTAGCTCTTCTTTATTAAATGGTTTACTGTCTAGGATTCTAGTATTTTTCTAGGCTAGAAGAAGGGAGACATTTTGTTTACATTTCTGCTAGTTGGTATTCATTTTACTATTATGCAGAAGAAAGATAGAAAAATAAGAATAGATCTTAATTTTAGTGTATGTATTAGTACTTAAAATATACATTCAAGGTTGCTTAAAAATAAGTTCTTCCTAAAAAATGTAATATTGATTTTACAATTTTAAAAAACATGTATTTTATTTACTTGGAGAGAAAAGAAAGGAGAGGGAAAGAGAGAGAGAAACATGGATATGCTGCCCCCTGTTTACCCTCTACTGGGGATGGAGCCTGCAACCTGGACATATGATTTTTTAATTTTTTAAATTTAAAATCTGGCTGCAATTAATGAAAGAAAAGAAAAATTGTCCTAGCCTGAACATAAAGTCTCAGATTGACACAACTCTGAATAAACATGATTCCTTAACAAGTGAAGTTTCATTAAAGTTTGACAGAAAGAATGCTGAGTAAGTGCTCAATGGGAGTATTTCTCCTTTTAAACTTTCACAAAGACAGAAATTATAAATACTCACAGGTTGGGGCAAAAGTAAGTTTACAGTTGTAAGTATACAAAACAGATTATTCTTGCATTATTATTTATGTATTATTGTATTATTTTTCATATAAAAAATTTTGCCCCATCCTGGATATAAGCAAAACAAGATTAACCAATAATTTTTTTATTATGTGTATTGCACTAATTATAATGATTGCTTTTAGAAAAGCCCAGCAATCAAATGGCAGAATGACCAGTGCACTATGATGCACACTGACCACTAGGGGTCAGACAATCAATGCAGGAGCTGCCCCCTGGTTGTCAGTGAGCTTCCACAATGTAAGCGCCCCTTGGCTAACCAGGATGAGTGGCTACCCCCACATTAAGAGTAGCCACTCAGAGGGCGGGACAACATCTGCTCAGCTGACCAGGAGGAGTGTCCCTCACACAGTGGGCCAATTCCAGCAGGCCATGCCCCCCACCAGTGCACAAATTTGTGCACCAGGCCTCTAGTTATATAATATCTTCTCATTACTTGAGACTCTGGAAGTAGACAATTATATCCTACCAATAGTAAGCTTGTGTGTTGAAACCTCATCCTACAGAATGAATATAGGTTTCTACTGCCCACAGCTGATCTCTATTCCAGAACTCTAGCTCTATTTTCCCTGGCTTAAACATCCATTGTCCTGATAAGTTTGAGGAATGATGACCAGTCCAAAAGCATCAGCATTCTTCTGGTTCCACCACCAACCAGTCACTCTCCTCTTAGGTTCTAAATTTCCTAGAGGAGAGGTGGAGTCAGACCTCAGCCTAAAGTTCACTTAAGCTTTTTGGGGCATCAGTACAACACTAGTTCTTTTCATTTTTCAATTGCAGAACACACATTTCAAAGTTCTCCCATAGTCTACTGCCTGAATCCCTCAATAGATTTCAGGTTAAAAGGTCATACTCATCTACACCTATTCTCCACAGAGGGTGTGCACTCACAACACAGTGGCAGCCCTCCAACAAAGCGTCTCCTGTAATTCTCTGACACTTTTTAATATCCTTGATCTGATCTGAAACATGTAACAGTTTCTTGAATCCATTTTCTTTGTCAGCCTGGGTATGGAGAGAAGACTGTCTCATACTCACTTGGGCATCCTGTCATCTGTTAGTACTTCAACAGAAACTCTAACAGGGAGAATCCCATTCTAATATCTCTTAGAAATAGAAACACAAAGAACTGGGATGCATTATAGAACCTAGGTGTGAGTGGCATTACTACATATCAGACCAGAATCCTGTTAACATAGAAAACATTCAGACCTGTAAAGAATTTATTGAGTTTCTTTGACCCAAACTGTTGACATATGCAGGGAAGCAGAACCTCAATGAATTGACATATGCTCCAGAGAATGGGAAGTTCATACCTTGTTTTTATAAATTATCATTAAAAGGAAAATACGTGTGTCACATGAAATTCATTGGTGATAGATTAAGGAGGTGGGATAAAGCAAAGTGGGATAAAATAAAAAGTTAAATGATGTTTATATGCTTCTCTTACATAGATGGATAAAGGATAGTTTAAAATAATTAACAGTTGATATTAACTTGATAACAACAACAATAAGGGAATGTCCTGTTGCCATTTGTTGTGCCCTCAGGGGTACACGAAAAAAAAGGGGGAAGTTACAAGTTACCAAGACATTTCACAGATATTTTATCTTAGATGCAAAAAGACAAATAGGCTCAGTAAAGATCTAAGTTGATCCTTGTCAGGAAAAATACCAGCCTAGGACATGACTACTCATTACAACCTATTTTAGCCAAATATTTAATTTTCAGACCATCTTTTGTGGTATCCTATGTCTTTAAGTTTGCATAACCACCATGCAGGGCTTCCCTGAACTACTCAGGTTAGCATATGGCCCCTTCAGTCCACAATCAAAATATTTCTAAAACCATGTCATTATTTTCCACTGCTAAAACCAACATCTTCATTCAAAGCTTCATAATCTCTTACCAGTATTATTGCAGTCACTTGTTTCTGCCTTGATTTTTATCCCATTAAATCTTTTCTTTATAATCCACCAGATTAGTTAACCTAAAATGCAAATATTACCATGTCACTTACCTGCTTTAAATCTTTCAAAATATCCCAAAAGCCATGCCCTTTTGCAGTGATGGACAACCTTTTGAGCTTGGTGTGTCAAAATTCGCCAAAAAACCAAGCATAACTCAGGTGGTGTGTCACTTTGAGAAAAAAAACACCATAATTTTGCAATATTTATAGTTTAAATAACAAAAATGTATAATTGTAATATATAACTGTATTTAATACACCAAAAAACTAGTTATTTAACTTGCCTGCTTAGTGATTTCTTTGTTCATCTGTCAGTCAGTTTCTTTTGTTGGTCTTGATATTATTTAACTTGTGTGGGGTGCCGTGAACTAAGATAAGTGAGGAGGAGGGGAAATTCTTTAACTAACCTGCCTATTAGTGACTTTTTTGTTGCTGAATTTCATTGGCTAAATCTTCAATTGAAGGTTGGTATTTTGTACACTTCAAGCCCAAGCAAGCGCTACTAACTTCATCTGTAATCTGTTTCTTTTGTTAGTTTTGATATTATTTAACACTGAGAATAAGGTCTCACAAAAGGCCATAGAGGGAAAAATTGTGAGTAAAGCCATTGCTATATTTTTCAGGGTGCTAAAAGTGTCTGGTAATCGGTTCCAGGCACTCCAAATTTCCTGTTTGTAGTGGCACTCCTCTTGATTCTCTAAGTGGCACCTTTCCAGATTCTCAAGATTTGACTTCAAGTCGACAAACACCTGAGCCCAGATGCTGTCTTGAAATTCTGCAAGTTGCATCTCCAAATCATCAATTTGCATCCATTGGAAACCATTTAATTCCAAACTACTGTAGACCACTACATCAGGATACTTAATTATTTTTATGGTCTATTCTAGGCTTCTAAATTGATTAAATCTATCACTGAACTGGTCAAGTAATGAGTCTAAAACATGCTGATACTTTATATGCAAGGGTTCCATTTCATTTTGTTTGGCTGCACTGACCTTCTCAAAATGTTCTGTTACTCGAAGAAAATACTTATAAGTTTTTGTTTCTACATCTTGCTTGAAAATTTTAAGTTTACTTTCAAAAGCTTTTATGTATCCAAACATAAAGTCAATACTTTTGCCCAAACCTTGTAACTTTCAGTTCAGTTTATTAATGTGAACAGAGAGATCTGTAAAAAAAATCACGGTCTTGACCCACTTATCATCATTGAGCTGAGCAAAATTTCCCAGATCCTTATCCTCAAGAAATACCTTAATTTCTTCAAAGAACTCCACAAAGTGCTCAAGAACTTTGCCTCAGCTCAGGCATCTTACATTATTGTACATCAGCAGTCCACTCTAAGTGGAATCAACCTCCAGTAAAAGTGCAGAAAATCCTCGCTTATGAAGGGGGCGAGCAGCTATTAAATTAATTATTTTTGTAACAACTGACATTAAGTTGTTTAAGTCGGTGAATCCTGCCTTGACACATAAAACCTCCTGATGGATAATACAATTAAAAGGCACAATTGGATGTCCAATAGCTTCTGTAAACAATTGACAAATCTGATTTTTTTCCCCTACCATGTTTGTTGTCCCATCTGTTGTCACTGACACAACTTTAGAGATAGCAATGCTTAGGTCATGGAATGTTTATATAACAACCTTACATATTTCACTTCCTGACATACTTGTTGGAACTGATACTAACTTTATCAACTCTTCTCTCATTGTGAGACCATCAGACTATTGACCAATAATGGCAAACTGAGGATGTTATGTGACATCAGTAGTTTAAACAAGAGAGATAAAAAATACTTTTAATTACTTATATCTCTCTTTAATTGATATTGTACGTTTGTGTTCAGTCTCATTATTTGGTCTTTTATGATATTTCTACTGAGTGGTAACTCAGATATTCTCGTAATAATTGCATCTTTATTCTGCATATCGTGAAATAGAACTGGTGTACATCTTAGAAGAGTTTCATTAATAAATTCTCCCTCACTGAGTGATTTTCCATGCTGAGCTATGGAGTGAGCAATGCTCAAACTTGCAGATGTTAAATTTGTAGAGTCTTTTGTAAATTTAAGGATGGAATTAGATTGGCTCTTATAAAGATGTAGCTGCCTGGAAATGTATTCCTTCCTTTCATCCTCAGTTTTTTTTTCAAGAGCTGGGAATAATTAGTTTCAAAATGTCTATTTATATTCCACATTCTGCTTACTACCTTTTCAGTACATAGAATGCAAAATGATCTGCCAGTTTTTTCTATAATGCCATACATCTCGGTCCATGTCTCTTGAAAGGGTCGACTGCTGCTACTACCACTTCCTTTACTTAACCTTGGTTTTTTTATTTTTGGGGTTCTCCATCAGGGGGGCAGTGACAGAAGATAGAACTATAGATAGCCTGTTAGCCCTGCAGGCAATTAGGGGTTAACTAGCCTAACTGACCACAAGATAACACATGTCTTTTAGGAAAGGGTAGGGTTAATAAGCAGAAATAGGGGTTAATAAGGATGCACAACAGTAATAGTGGTGAAATGGAGTCTGCACTATGCTGCAAAATGGCGTTCCTTATATAAATTAAGATGGCTGCCTCTATTTCTAATGGTGGGAAATGACACCCATAGCACAGGCCCTCGCCTCTCCCAGCCTCCCCCTCACTTATCTCAGTAATGATGGTCAATTAGAAATCCAGGACACCTCAGAACAATAGCTTGGATAGTGGTTGCTGTGGTTATGTGGTTGCTGGTAATGGCGATCACAGGGCCCACAGAGATTCGTCCCCCACAACATTCTGCTGCTCCCTGCTATGCCGGCCAAAAGTGAGGTCAAAGATCCCCTAACGGCCTAACTGCAAGTCCCAGAACTAGACGCGCTGTGCTGGAGTTATGTTGTTTTGGCCTACAGACCTCCAGCACAGAGTGTCTACACTACAGCAAATGTTTCATCCCTGGCTGCTGCACCTGGCCATGCAGTAGCTGAGGATGAAACGTCCTTCTCAGCATGCGGCCTCGTGTCATTGAAAATGGCTACGTGTGTTCGTGCTGACGTGTGTCATAGGTTCGCCATCACGGCCCTGGGGGCATGCTTCTCAAATGTTGGAGTGCATACCAATGACCCAGGAATCTTGTTAAAATGAAGATTCTATTTAAGTATGGTTGGAATATAGCCCCCGATTCTGCATTTCTAACTACCTCTAAGGTCTTTCTGTTCCAAGAACCACACTGAGTACTAAAGATCTGGAGACATTTGGGCTTTTTATTTGTGTCATTCGGGGCCCTAACTGGACTTATCTACAGTTATCATTTCACTTCTTAACTTTCCCCACAACAGGTTAGAATCTCAGAAAAAACATTATGCTGTTTTATGTCTGTCCTTTTCTTTTTTAACTGATATTTATTTATAGTGGTAACTGAGATCCTGCAATCCCTTTAATGTTTGCATGTTAGTTCCCCATGGCTGCTGCAACAAAGTACATCAAACTGGATGGCTGGAAAAAACAACAACACAAAAACAAAAACACAGAAATTTATTTTCTCACACTTCTGGAAACTGGAAGTCTGAAATCAAGGTGTCACCTGGGCCACGCCCCCTCCAATGGCTTTACAGAAAATTCTGTTCCTTGCCTCTTTCACTTTCTGGTGGCTCCAGGAATCTCTGTGGTCATATTGACTCTTCCTTTTAGGTCCCATATTTCTGCCTCATATTTATAAGAAGTATGTGATTGCATTTAGGGCCTACACAGGTAATACAAGATGAATTCCTCCTCTCAAAATCTTAACTTAATCACATCTTTTGCATATAAGGTGACATGTACTCTTTTGCCATGTAAAGCAATATTCACAGGTCCTCAGGATGAGGATATAGAGATATCTTTTTGGGGAAGAGTCATCATTTAATTCACTACATGTCTCTTTTTAGAATACATGGCATACTATTTATGTAATTTATTTTTAGAAAGATTTCCCTGATTCATAGCATTTATCCAAATGTCCTTGTGCTTATTTTTTACGTATCAGATATCACACTATACTATAAAACTGCTATTTTCCTCCTGTGTTCTTTACTTATCATCTACACATATACTGTATATTGTCATATATTATAACTGCTACTACTATCTGAGACATATAAGTGCTTAACAAATATAAAAAAGCTTATTTTTTGAAAGGTTCGGAGTGGCCTGGGGGTCACGCACCTGTGACATGAAGCCATAATGTATCAAAAGAGATTTTATTCCCGACACCTGAGTACAGCGGTCCGAGACTGAGAAAGGTGTCAGCAAAGAGAGCAGGGAGAGATTGGTTTTTATTAATTTTTGCTGCCTGCAAGCCGCTCTGCTTACGTAAGGATCTGGTCTGTCCTTTGTTCCTTCCATGCCAGGTGTCTTCTGGTTATCTGAGCTCAAGGCTGCAAGATATCTGCTAAGCAAAATAAGTTTTTCTCTGCCCCATTTTATTCCCTTTAACCCTTTCAATTTTTAATTGGGGGACTTTCTTATTATCTACACTGGAATAGGTGCATGTACTATATAGGCTCATAGAGCACTGAACTTTTTTTTAATATCCTCCTATTTGTAATTAATTAAATGTGTAATTATTGGATGGCTACTCCTCCCCTACATTATAAACTCTATGAGAATAAGGACCCTGTCTTTTTTCCATTGTCCTATTTTTGTTCCTGATACAGTGCTCAGCACAGGGTATTTGCTCAGTTAGTACCCATTTAGGGGAATGATCAACTGAATGAATGGATCTCTGTGAGAGATATTGATCAGGGAAGTGATGTTCTTAAGTTTTAGTTTAATACCAGGGGTGTATTCCAGGAAAAAAGTAAAAATGTAAGAGGCTTCTTGAAAACTTACTGGAATACTTAAAGATACAGTAGAAAGAAGGTAACAAGGGTGAGATGTATCACATATACATAAAAGATAAAATTTTGTGTAATATTCCATATTAAAGGAGTCTAAAGAGACCTGAAAACTAAGTACAATGCTAGGTACTATACAGGAGGAAAATCCTATGTGATAAAAGCATAGTATGGAAATTGTCCCTTGACTTGGAATTCTTCTGGGAGTTTGACCAGGAGGCGGGACCAGCTAGAGGAAAGGAGGGTGTACTCAGCCAGCTGCCACCAGCCACTAGGGCCCCTACCGGTGCAAGAATTTAGTGCACTGGGCCTCTAGTAATACTAGAAACACATTACCAGCTCAACTAAAATGATTGGAATACAAATGATAAATCAGATAAAATTAGATTTTGTATCAATGTTAAATTTACTGAAGTTAATAACTGTGTTGTGATTATGTAAGAGATGATTCATATTCTTAAGAAATACACACTGGGAGGAACTAAGATGGCGGCAAAGGCAAAACACCTATCTTGCCGTCATAATCAGCAATTTTAATACTACAACTTAACGAAAGAACAAACACCTTCCAGAATCACTAGAAAAGCTCGCCGAGTGAAAATTCCACAAATAAAAGTGAAGATAAGACACTGTGACTTGGAGGAGCGGTGGCAGACGGCATTGAAAGATTCGGACCGAGAGAGGTTTGGAGTGCGCGTCGCGGAGAGGGCGGGCGGCTGAAAACCGGCCAGTTTTCTCGAACGGGGAGACAAAGACGTCCTACTGGGCTGATTCTCCAGCTCTGGGCGAAGTCCAGAGAACCCACTATCACATGGGGTGAAAACTGGACAGTGGGAGGGCACCCCGAAGCTCGGATGCTGCCGGGTCTGCCGGCTTGTGGAGAAGGCAGCTAGAGCGAATAGCTCAGCTGCGTGATGGTGCAGAGAGCGCACCGCGACTTGCCTCTCATTTGGAAAACCGTCAGACTGCTTTGTTTTACGACCCTGGGTGAGACATAGCGCATGCAAACTCATTTTGGGAAAGTCTGAATTCCCCGGCAACCAGCAGCCTGTGGAGCTCCGCAGCGGCTCTCTCTCAGAGGTGCTGGCGGCCATTGCCCCCAGCACAGAGTCCCTGGGGCCGCATAGGGCGGAGCTAATGCTGTCTGCTTGGCCCGGAGACTCCGCTCATCCAACCTGAGCACAGCTGAGCTTCACAGACAATTGGCCTGGAGGTCAACCCTCCAAGTGTTTAACAACAATTAACTGAGCTTAACTTCAGCAAGACTGTGCAGCCCATACCCACCTCAGGTAACCGGGGAGGCTGAGCCACTATCCCTAGTAGGAAGTCTACCACACAAAGCTAATTGACCAACTCAGGGAAGCAGCCACCATGCAGAGACATGGAAAGAAATCAGATGTGAAAGAAATGGAGGAAAAAAAACGACTGGACATGGAATTCAGAACCATGGTTATAGGGTTTTTTAAGAGGCTCCAACAAAAGATCGAGGCCTATAAGGAAATAAACCAGACCACAAAGGAAATGAATGAGTCCTACAAGAAAATGAACAACACCCTCAAGGATATAAACGAGAGCTGCAAAGAAATGATCAAGACCAACGTGGAAATGAAAGAAACCCTCAAGGATATAAAGCAGACTCTCAAGGATATGAAAAAGGACCAACCAGAAATTAAGCATACACTGACTGAAACAAAAAATATTATACAAAGACCTGAGAGTGCCCTGGAGCACCCCAAGAACCAAGTTAAAGATTTGAAATACAAAGAGGTAAAATCCACTCAGCTGGAAAAGCAAGAAACCAAAAGAATCCAAAAAATTGAAGATAGTGTAAGGGGCCTCTGGGACAACCTCAAGCATACCAACATCCGAATTATAGGGGTGCCAGAAAAAGCGAGAGGCCAAGACAATGAAAACCTATTTGAAGAAATAGTGACCGAAAACTTCCCACACCTGGTGAAAGAAATTGACTTAGGAGTCCAAGAAGTGCACCGAACCCCAATTTATAGGAACCCTAAGAGGACCACACCGAGGCACATCATAATTAAAATGCCAAGAGCAAAAGACAAAGAGAGAATATTAAAAGCAGCAAGAGAGAAACAGTTGGTTACCTATAAGGGAGCACCCATACAACTGTCAGCGGATTTCTCAACAGAAACGATGCAGGCCAGATGGGAGTAGCAAGAAATATTCAAAGTGATGAACAGCAAGAATCTACAACCAAGATTACTCTATCCAGCAAAGATATCATTCAGAATTGAAGGTCAGATGAACTGCTTCACAGATAAGAAAAAGCTAAAGGAGTTCATCACCACCAAACCAACATTATATGAAATGCTGAAAGATATTCTTTAAGAAGAGGAAGAAGAAAAAGGTAAAGATGAAAATTATGAACAACAAATACACATCTATCAACAAATGAACATAAAAATCAAGTGAATTGATAGGCTGTTGAACAGGATAGACTGGTGAATATAACAGAGACATGGACATAGAGAGGGAATGGACTGACAATTCTTGGGGAGAAAAGGGTTGTGGGAAGTGCAGCAAGAGACTGGACAAAAATCTAGCAACAATGGGAGAGGACAGTGGGGAGGGGGAGGTGAGGGTGGAGGGTGAGATAGGTACAGGGTGGAGGGGAGCTATAGGGGGATAAAAAGGGGAAACAATGTAATTAATAAACTGAACAATAAAGATAAAAAAATAAATAAATAAAGTGGTTATAGAGTTGCAAAAAAAAAAAAAAAAGAAATACACAGTGAAGAATTTAGTAATAAAGGTCCATGATGTATGATAAATAGAACTTACCCTCAAATAGTTCAGAGGAAATCTATCTATCTATCTATCTATCTATCTATCTTTCTATCATCTATCGTCTATCTATCTCTTTATCTCTATCTAATCTAGATCTATATATCTATCTGCATATCTATTTATATCTATATATCTACATAGATGTATCAATATATCTACCTATATAGATATAGAGAGAAAGAGGCAGAGAAAAACTCAGACACAGAGAGAAGCAGATGATAAAGCAGATAGAGTATAATATTAATAGCAGATGAACTTGGTAAAGAGTATACCCATAGATATCTATAGGTCCAGAATCTATCCATGTCTTACCATCCATTGCACAACACACTAGCTCAAGTCACAGTCTTTAATACCCTGATTTCAGTCTTGCTTACATACAGCAGGAAGAGTGAGCCTTGAATGGCCTCCCATCATATGTACAATAAAATCTAAAGACTCTATGACCTGTGCCTTGCCTTTGGTTATTTTTTGATCTTATCTTCTATATGCAACCCTCACTTCCTCTTCTTGCTCTAACAATCCTGCCTTCTTGAATGCACCAAATGTCTTCCTGCCTCCTCAGCCACTACTTTAAATTTATATTCATAGATATTCAGATTTTTTCTAGTACTCATGTAAAAATATTGATGTTATTTAAAATAAATATTCAGTATTTTGTATTGTGTCACTAGATTAAATAAACAATAAAGTATAAAAACAAATGAAAACTAGGTCATAGCTAGCAGCCAAAACAACATAGTGGCAATGAATCTGAAGATAAACAATATAAAGCAACCATCCTATATAATAAAAGGCTAATATGCAAATCAACCTAATGATGGAATGATGCGCACTGACCATCAGGAGGCAGATACTCAATGCAGGAGCTATCCCCTGGTGGTCAGTGTGCTCCCACAGGGGGAGCACAGCTCAGCCAGAAGCCCTGAGCCAGGCTCATGGCTGGAGAGCACAGTGGCAGTGGCAGAAGCCTCTCTGGCCTCCTTAGCTACTGCTGGCTTAGGCCCTAAGCCATCAGTCGGACTTCCTCTGAGGGCTCCTGGACTGGGAGAGGATGCAGGCTGGGCTGAGGGACTCTCCTAGGTGCATAAATTTTGTGCACCAGGCCTCTAGTTTTGATATAAAAATCTTATTTCAATTAAACTACCACAAATTTTAATACTGTTATAAAAATTCCTTTTCCTTTTAGAATGGGTGTTTAAGAAGTTCTTATGGGGCCGAGACCAGTTTGGCTCAGTGGATAGAGCGTCGGACTGCGGACTGAAGGGTCCCGGGTTCGATTCCGGCAAGGGCATGTACCTTGGCTGCGGGCACATCCCCAGTAGGGGGCGTGCAAGAGGCAGCTGATCGATGTCTCTCTCTCATCGATGTTTCTGACTTTCTATCCCTCTCCCTTCCGCTCTGTAAAAAATCAATAAAATATATTAAAAAAAAAAGAAGTTCTTATGGGAAAAGTCCATATTTTTAATAAGCATTTATATTTTCTTATAATGAAAGGGTCTATCCATACATTCAATCTTTTGCTATTGTTTTTACTGAAGTTATTTGTTGGAAGAATAAATGAGTCTCAAAGGAAGTAAATTATATATTAGGAATAGTAAAATAATCATATCTAAATGTTTCCATTGAATGTATATTAATTTAATAAAATTGCACATACAAGCAGGCCTTTAACAGCTGTTATTATAAACTCAGGGGATGGGAAACTACTTTTAAGGAATAAAAAGTAAATGAATACATAATTAGAATTCAATTCTGCATATCTATTTATATCTATATAAAGAATTTAAGTGCATTCAAATTAGAAACAAAATAAAATAAAATAAAATAAAATGAGATATCAGAAGGCATAGAAAAAGCAAAATTTTATGTATTTATTTATTTATTTATTGTGTTTTCTGCAAGAATGTTGAGGATTAGAGACAAATTTCAAATTCCAAACATAAACTGTTTTTTTGCTATTGCAAGAGGGAAAGAGCAGGATTGGGGTATGAAGGTGATTAGGAAGTCATAGATAGAGATTTACCTTAGAATTCACTCTATTCTAATCTAATCCTATCTAGTAAAAGACTAATATGCAAATTTGATCATACCTTTGCTACGTTACCAGCCAATCAGGAGTGGGGGGGCAGGACTGAGGGGTGCGAGGGGCAGGGCCCCATAGAGAGATGGACCCTGTGCCAAGGGCCAGGTGAGAGCGACAGCACAGCGTCTGCTCCCCAGGCCGGGGCCCTGCGGATGGACGGATTGGGTGCCATGGGTGCAGGGGATCCCAGATCACAGCCTAGCCGTAACCCCAGTGGGCTATCGAGTTGCCCTTGGGGAAGGCCGGCCAGGTCGTTACTTAGCCGTGGGCACCAGGGGTCTCCAATCACAGCCCAGCCCCAGAGGACAAAGCCATGGTGGCGGGGCCAAAGCAAAGGCCATTAGGGTTGATCAGGCCAGGAGGGGAGGGCAGTTGAGAGTGATCAGGCTGGTGGGGGGGGCAGAGGGGACCATTTGAGGCAATCAGGCCAGCAGCAGAGTGGTTAGGGGTGATCGAGCAATCAGGCAGGTAAGCAGTTAGGAGCAGATTACAAGGGGGTTGTCCAACTGCCAGTTTAGGCCCGATCCCACAGAGGTCTCAGATTGGAGAGGATGCAGGCAGGCTGAGAGATACCTTCCCCCCTCCACATGCACGAATTTTGTGCACTGGGCCACTAGTAAGTAATAAATGACAAAGAACAGCACTAAGGAAGGAAGTAGCACGAAATGGAGAGCAACCCACAAAAATAAATGAAAACATTTGAACAGAAATTTCATTAAAGAAGATTTATAAATGTCAAATAAGCACCTGAAAAGAGCTCAAAATCATTAGCAATTAGGGAAACACAAATTGAAAAAATACACTCTTGCTAGAATGACTAAGATTAAAAAGACTTATTTTGGTAAAGGTTTAAGAAATGAGAATACACTTTTGATGGGGTATAAAATGGTACAACCACTTCTGACACCAGTTTGACAGTTCTTAAGACATTAAATATATACCTTATAATTCAATATAACCATCCTGCCTACAATATAATTCAACCATTTCATTTCTAGTTACTTACCGAAAGAAATAAAAGCATGTACATGTATTCATAGCAAAATCATTTGCCATAGCTATAACCTGGAAACTATCAACTGCCTACCAAAAGGTGAATGAACAAATTATGGCATATATTACAGTGCAATACACTTGGAATATAGTTGGTGATAATAACTCCTTCAGCAAAGAAAAACATAGGAGACAACAGAGACAATGAAAAAAAGACAATAAACCAATGAAAAACATTTTGAGAGAAGCTTATAACAACAAAAGGTAGAGTGAGCAGCCACAGGAGTATGTACTTAAATGTAGAGTGCCAGTGGAAGGTCATTTAATGGAGGCAGAGACATACTATATAGCATACTTTTTCTCCCAAAAACATGTGACATTGAAGGGTCCTCATTTGGGAGCAATTGGTCTATTGTCATAAGTCTATCTGGTGTTACTGGCTTTCCTTTTATTTTAACAATAATCTCATGTTTGTATATTTTGTCTATTGAATTTAGATGAGAATTTGGTGGGGAGTTGATATTTGTGTTTTTCAGGTAAGGACTTTACTAGTAAAAGCGATGCCCTTTATAAGTAAAATAGTCTTCTGAGGTAGAAGTGAGTTGGAAATAAATAATTTTTATTTCACAGTCTACCCTTTACTTGAATTATGAGATTTTAAATAAATGATCAAATATTATCTCTGCTCTTTGAAATTTTGATGATCTAAATAACCACTATTAATCATGCTTCAACTGTTCCAATCTTAAAATTTCCAAAACAAAACTGTTTTGAATGGGATATTTTATCATCAGATATCAAAAAGCATTCTTTCCCCATGTAGGATGTTCCCACGTAACTCAGATAATTTGAAGTCAAACAGACTTTGGTCTATATGTCATATTTCCTTACCTTTAGTTGTAGTATGATGTTTATGAAAAAATTTCTTCATAAAGCAGTTAACATAACATTTTTGGTTCCTTTCTGTCAAACCAATTATATACTTTTCTTCTACATACTAAAGATAGGAAAAACTCTAGGCAGCCCTGACCTGACTTACATTGATCACATTTAATGATTTTGCTATTAACTTTCTAAAGAGTTAGGAAGTAAAAACAAAAAATTGCCTAGGCGTTGGCAGCAAGGGCAGTATCCTATAGTATTCCTCATATTCCTTTGTCAAGAGTTGTGATTAGTTTTTGACTGCATGCTTTGTTGCTGGCTTTCTAGCTGTCTATATTCCCAGACCTGTAGGTTGGTGCAAACAAATGTAAACTTTTGGGCCCTGTTGTATCTCTTCCTCAAAAAACCTAAGTCATAATTATAATTCAAATTCAGAGACCTCACTTAAGGTAATGAGAAAGAGGAAGCAGAGAAAAAATTATAGGCAAACATTTTGAAAATAGATACCATCAGCCAAAGAGAGAGAGAGAATTTGGCGAGGTTGCATGTGATTTTATGTGAACCATCACCATAAAGGAGAACACGTAAAAACAATGTCCTATCAAGTCCAAAGCCATTGAGCTCTTTCTGACAGGACATTCAGAAGCAATCCCAGTGATCTCTAGCAGGAGAATCTAAAAGCTCTATAATCATAAAGGTGGCTAATTCAGAATTCTTATTCAAGTAAATTTAAAGAAACATGTGCTGAGTATCTACCATAAGAAAGGAACTTGAAGAGGTAAAAATAATATATATGGTAAGATAGCTGTTTCGTGTACTTTATCCAGAGAGATGTAAAAACTATTACTTAATAGTTGGTGTCAGAGTTCCTTTGATTTTAGGGAAATGCTTTGATGAAATTACCTAACATGGAAAATAGACCTAAGGGCATGGGTTATTAGATGTCAAAGAAACAGAAGAAAACATTTACTCCTATTTATTATACATAAACAAGAATTTGAGGGAAGGAGGAAAAGCTCAACAGAGAGGGAAAGAAGAAAAGAGTGGGGAGTATTCTTAAAAGCAGAGATGCCTAATGTTCATTATTCTGAAATGTGAACTTCCAGCTCTACTTCCCCCAAATGCAGTAAGGTTTTGAATGTTATGTTTTACAAATTGAGGGAAGGGACTGATTTCCACAAATGGGTTTGTATTAGTTTCTTATTGCTGCTGTGACAAAATACCACTAGCTTAGTGGCTTAAAAAACAACAACATGGATTTAGTATCTTACTGGGAGCCCAGTGCACAAATTTGTGCCCCTTGAAAGGAACTGTGGGCCATGAGGTGGTGGTGGGCACAGGGGCAGGTCTTGGCCCATCTTTTGTGCCCCACCTGGCCCTGCCTGTCATGTCCCCATCCCCTATCTGCCAGCAGCCCCACTTCCACCACTACTGTTCCCATGCGCTGATGGCACAGAGTGCCAGCAGCTGGTGCAAGAGGTGGCTGCTGTCTTAATCACCTCTCAGGAGCAGGGGGAGGTGGAAAAGCCCTGAGAGGCAATTAGGGCCAGCAGCTGCCACTGGCACCCACTGATGGCTTTGAGCAATCCAGCAATCAGGGCTGGCGCAGGGTGTCAGCAGTGGGAGCGAGCAGGGCTGGTGCCTGCAGCAAGTGAGAGTGCGGGGCAGGACTGCAGCATGCAGGAGCAAAGGATTTTCAGTAACCACCAGAGGCTCACCCCAATGACAGCGACCGGCACCCCACCTTGGTCTGGTACCTCTGCTTACCTGCTCCACCATCCCGCCATGGCTGACACTCGCCATGTTCCATGCTCTGCCCTTGCTGCCAATGCCTGCCACATTCTGTACCAACCCCCTTGTGGTCAGCACACATCACAGTGACCAGTTGTTCAGTTGTTATGTGGTTCAGTCTATTTGCATATTAGGGTATTTATATATATACTAGAGGCCTGGTGCATGGAATTTGTGCATGGGGGGTAGGGGAGAGGTGTCCCTCAGCTCACCTGCACCTTCCCCAATCTGGGACCCCTCGAGAGATGTCCAACTGCCCGTTGGGCAATCAGACATCCTTCTCACAATACAGGACTGCTGGCTCCAAACTGCTCGCCTGCCTGCCTCCCTGATTGCCCCTAACCGCTTCTGTCTGCCAGCCTGATCACCCCCTAACCCCTACCCTGCCAGCCTAATTGATATCTAACTGCTCCCCTGCCAGCCTGTTTACCCCCAACTTCCCTCCTCTGCCAGCCTGGTCACCCCTAACTGCCCTCCTCTGCAGGCTTGATCACCCCCAACTGCCCTCCCTTGCAGGCCTGGTTCCTTCCAACTGCCCTCCCCTGCTGGCCTGGAACCTCCCAACTGTGCACCCCTGCTGGCCATCTTGTGGTAGCCATCTTGTGTCCACATGGGGGAAGGATCTTTGACCACATGGGCAGTCTTCTTGTGTGTCAATCTGCAAATTACTTTTTTATTAGATAGGATAGATAGTTCTGGAGGTCAGAAGTTCAAAAGTAGGCCCTTAAGGGCTAAATGAAGGTTTCATCAGAGCTGTAGCCTTCTATAGGGTCTAGGGAAAAATGCATCCTTTGTCTTTTCCAGGTTCTAGAGGCTTCTCACATTCTTTAGTTTATGACCCTTCAAAGCAACAGCATTAGTCAGCATCAGAGACCCCTTTCAAATCTGTCGCTTTCTCTTTCCCTAAGAGGGACACTTGTGATCACATTGGACCTATTTATATAATTTAGAATAATTTCTCCATCTCAAAATTCTTATTCACATTTTCAAATCCTTCTTTGCCATGCAATGTAACATATTCACAGATTCTGGGCCTTCATATTTGATTAGCTTTGGGATTCATTCTTTTGTCTACCACAGGGTTCCTCAGGGGAAGAACAAAGAATGCAGGGGGAATTGTATTGAGACAGAATTTTTGGACTGGAACCTGGATTCTTTGTCTGCCTGAATCAAAGAATGAATCCACGGACAGAAAATGGTATAGCAAAGATGGAGATTTATTGAAGAATAAGTACAGACTCCCACGTGGGGAGAGGGAAAATGTCCCACAGAATGGACTCCCAAGTAGGGAGGAGGAAAGGGTCCCACTGATTTCCTTTACCCAATGATAGGTACCCCTCCCCAACTGGTGGGCGGAGTTATGATGTAACCAGCACCTGCCGAATACCTTAAGCCCCCCCCCCAGCCCCCTCCCCCAACTCCTGGGTCCAGGGGTACCCAATCATGCGCCTTATATGAAGCTGCCAATCAGTGTGTGCTGGGTACCCTAAGCCCCATCCCCTACCCATTAAAAGACACCTTCACCCCGCACGTGCTCTCTCTCTCTCGCCCTTGGGAAGTGAGCCGGCAGGGTCTTCTCTTCAATAAAGCCTGAATCCTGGTACCCTGGTCTCTCTGCGCCATCTGTTTCATCTTTCACCCAAGGCTTATAAAGGCTGCAGATCCTGGTGCCTTGATATCCCCTCTGATGGGTCAGTATTCCCTTAGACTGGTTACTATAGTAACTCATGGGCTCAAAGGTCAAACCTCACATTGGGACATGTGAGGTTCTCCCTCCATCCTTCCTTATTGTTCTTCTATTCCCTTTGGACCTTCTTCCTCTCCTGGATGAAGGGGCTTCTTTTTATTTTGTGAATACAGACCTTTTGCTGTTTCCAGCTCCCTCATTCTATGGAAATGTACCTGTTGCAGCTTTTCAGCTTCCCTATTCTATGGAAATATACCTTCTGCTGCTCTGCAGCCCTGTGCTTCCTGCATGGTCCCCCCCAATTTCCAAAATTTCTAAGGTTTCCTAAACTTGTACTATTTTATTCCTAAAATTCCTGATCATGGTCTCTAAAATGGACCAATTCAGTGGAATCAAGGGGCTTGGCGTTAGAGGGGGTCATAAGACCATGACTTTCATTATTTTTGAGAAGGGCAATAACATGCTCACTATATCTATGGTTTAGGAAGATGATTGCATGATAATTTGAAAGATGAACTGTATCATTAAGATAAATAACAAAATAGTTAAGTATCAGTTCAAGAGAACAATAGGTTTAAAACAAAGCAGTGCATGATTAATTGCCAAAAGAATTCTACAGAAAATAATTGCTATTGGAATTTTTAAAACATACATTTGAATAATGATGATTACTGAAACTGTTCTAATGAGGCCAAGGACATGAATTTGATTTTTTGTGGGGGTCAAAATGTTCCATAGCTTTAAATACTTAATCACAGACAATCGTCTTGCAATTGGTGGGTGGGAGAGTCATAAAGGAAATCAAGTAAAAAATCAGGGTGCAGTAGTATTACACTTTGCCTCTACTGAAAAAGTACAGTCTTCATGCCTTTCTGATGGCAGTTTAGGACTTTATATGTTAAAGATACTTTACTTATACAATTAAACAAAATAGGTTTTATGAAATCCACACCTCTATTAATATATGTACATTTAATTTAAAATGTTTATTTAAATCATTTTTTATTTTTCAATTACAGTTAACATATGATATATTAATTTCAGGTACATACTCCAGTGATTCAGCTTACTAAATGATCATCCTGTAAGGTCTGGGACTGGGAAAATAGGGATTTCCCCCATCCCACCTGCTGAGGATGTAAGGTTTAGGGCTGGGAAGATAGGGACTTCCCCTATCCCATCCACTGAGGTGAACAATAGCAGTCCCCCGGGACATACCAGAGCTGTGCTTACATCCTGCTGGACAATAAATGACCACCCAGACTTATCAAGGGTGGCCAGGTTGCAGTTGTATGAATTTTCTCACTCATAAATCATCTGCCACAAACTACCTTGGATAAACCTGATTGTTCCAACAGCAGCATAAAAGAAACCCTGCCAAGCATAGGCAGGTGTGACTCCCCTGGCCCACGTTTTCGGACTGGTTACTATAGTAACCGTGGGACCTCACCTGAGGGCTCTCAATAAATGCAATCTTTAGCTTGTGCCCTGCTTGTTTTGGTCAATTTATTGGCTTTGGTCAGATTCAATCTTACTTCTCAGATTAAAACCTTACACATCCTGATAAAGCTCATACCCATCTGACACCATACATAGTTATTAGAATATTATTGACTATATTCCCTATGCTGAAATTTACATCTCCATTTGTATTTCTGTGGAGAGGGGCTACAGTGTTTGGAGAGGTTCAAGCCTCAGACTAATGTGAGGGCACAGTCCTCTCATGTCCACGTGCAAGTCCCAGCTTGGAGGGCAGAACCCTCCCAGCACAATTACAGCCAACAGCTGCAGTTGTAAGCTTGTATCTATGGACTGAACACGTGGCCCCACATGCCTGAATTATATGGGCTTGATAGAGTTCAGGTGCATGTAATTGAGTAGATTTGAAACTCACAAGAATGTTGTAAAGAGCTTAACCATGCCCTTACTTTGCCTCGTGGCATCTGGCTATAAAATGAAGATATGGCTTATAGTCTGTGGTGCTTGTCACTAGCTCTCCATCGGCGAGGCTCTCCATCAGAGAGGACAGCATCCCACTGAGACCCAGCTTTCAATATCTTGTCTGTCTTTTCTCAATCTTTCGCAGACCCACTCAGGTTCACCCTTGGCCATGCTGGCGAGTCACATATTTCTTAATCCCTTCACCTTTTTCATCCAGCCCCTCCCAACTCCTCCCATCTGGCAATTATCAAAATGTTCTCTATATCTTTGAAACTGTTTCTGCTCTGCTTGTTTATTCAATTGCTAATAGATATGTATTTATTGCCACCTTATTGTTCATATTTTTAATTTATTTTTCTTCTTCTAAAAAGTCTAATATGCAAATTGTCTCCTCAGGTGGATACCTGGAGTCCAACCGCTCACTATGAAGTGTGGTGACCACCAGGGGTTGGTGAGGAGCATGGTGGGCATTGGCAACATGGCACTGTCAGCAGGTGGTAGTGGAGGTACTTCCAGCCCTAATGGGCCCTGACAAGAGTGGGACCACAGCAGGATGGTGGAGCAGGTGACTGAGCAGCATCAGGCCAGGGTGGGTGCAAGTGGGACCTTATCACCCCACTGGTCAACAAGCAGACAACAACCAGAGGCAGTGACTGGGGGAGGGGAGCAGGACCACCACCCACCTCCCAGATGCTGAGGGAGCCAGGAGGGAGGCTGGCCCCAATTGATCACCCTATAGGTGGGATGGTGGAGTAGGCGAAAGGGTAGTGCCAGGCCAAGGTGGGGTGCAAGCAGGGGCTTCAGGCTGTGAGGCTGGGCATGTGAGCTGGGGCCTGATCTCCTCAGGCCACCTGGAGGGACCCCATCTGTGTATGAATTTGTGCACTAGTCCTCCAGTTTCATGTAATACTGGTTGGTGGTGAAGAACTCCTTTGCTTTTTCTTTCTTTCTTTTAAAAAAATATGTTTTTATAGATTTTTAGAGAGAGAAGAAGGAAGAGGCATAGAGAGATAGAAACATTAATGAAAGAAACATCATCAATTGACTGCCTCCTGCATGTCCTCTATAGGGAATCAAGCCCGAAACCCTGGGCATGTGGAATTGAATGAGTGACTCTTAGTTCATGGGTCAATGTTCAACCACTGAGCAACACTGACTGGGCTACTTTGCTTTTTCTTATCTGTAAAGCTCTTTACATGCCCCTTGATTCTAAATTATAGCTTTGCTGAGTAGAGTATCTTGGTTTTAGGTTTTTGTTTTTCATCACTTTGAATATTTCTTGCCAATCCCTTCTGTCCTACAGTTTCTGTTGAGAAATCAACTGACATTCTTATGACAGCTTCCTTGTATGTAATAAACTTTTTCCCCCTACTTTTAAGATTCTCTTTTTGTCTTTAAATTTTGCATTTTAATTATGATGTGTCCTGGTGTGGGTCCCATTGTTTGCAACTCTCTGAACCACCTGGCCTGTATGTCTATTTTCTTTACCAGGTTAGTTTTCTGTCATTATTTTTTAAAATAGGTTTTCAATTTCTTGCTGTATGTCTTCTCCTCTATCACCACCATGATGTGAATATTGGTACACTTGAAGTTGTCCCAGAGGGTCCTTACAAAGTCCTCACAATTTTGAATGTTTTTTCTTCTTGCGGTTCTGATTGGGTGTTTTTTGCTTCCTAATATTTCAAATCACTGATTTGATTTTCTGCTTTCTCTACTTCACTGTTGGTTTCCTGTAAATGATTCTTCATTTTAGTTTGCTTATCCTTCATTTATAATTGTTCTTTTTTATGGTTCCCATGTATTTTTTAATACTCTTGAAGTTCTAAGTTCACCTACTCTTCCCCTAAGTTCATTGAGCATTCTTATAACCAGCATTTTGAACTCTGCATCTAGTAGATTGCTTGTCTCCATTTTATTTAGTTCTTTTTTTCTGATGTTTTCTTTTTTCATTTTGGTCATGTTTTGGAAACCTCATTTTGGCTTCCTTGCTGAGTGGCCTTAGCATCCAGCAGTGCCTGAGCTGGGCATTCCAGGTGCACCTCTTGTGTTAGCTGTGTACACACTCTTGTTGTGGTTGAGCCTTGATTGCTGTTGGTATCTCAATGAAAGGGTTTGCTCCTCAGGCCAATGAGCTTCGAGGACTGGCTGTGACCACCATGGAAGATTTGTTGTGCAGGGTCTGTGCCCACAGACCAGGACTTACTTCAGCGGGGTCTGGTGCCCGCTGAGTCTGCCTCTTGAGTGTGTTGTTGGAAGCATCCATGTTATATTTGAAATTGACTGCTCTTTGAAATTTTAACCCTGCTTGCTTGCTTAAATAATAAGGAAAATAAGACTACTCCCACTTCAGAGAGGCCATTAAACCTTCCCCAGTCAAAATTATGAGTGCTGGCACCAGGCCAGGCCTTTGGTTTGAGGTCTCAAGGCCCCAGCACATAGGGGCTCTTTAAGAACTTGGGAAAGGGGCTGGAAACACCCCATATTTGGGAGACAAAGAAGGTAAAAACATATCAATAGGGAAAATTCCTCCATGTTGGGGGCCCAGAATTTGAGACACATTTTCCTCTGGACCTGTGCATAAGAAATGTAACTCCATTTCTCTAAGTATTGCTTGGTTCTTCTCTGGTTTTCTGTAACAGTGGTGGTGGTTTGTCTGAAACTATCTACTGGTGTGCTGGTTCTGAGGCCCTCAGGATGGACTTTTCTTTTTACTAGCCCGGGAAAAATTAAAGTTCATATTTGAAATATGGATTCTGCCAAATATGTATCTCTTTCAAACTGTCATAAAGTAAAAAAAAAAAATCATAAGTCAAACTGTGGTAAATTGTGGACCATCTATATTCACATCCTTAAGCAAAATCTTGTCTGATTATCTTAAAATTACCCCATCTACTGATCATGACAGAAGGCTTCTTATTCTTAAATAAATCTCAGAATTCATTTGCTCAATTAAGTTAGGAACTCTTTCTGTCCAACTTATATTAAAATTTTCTATCCAAATTGTCCTGGAATATTACTGTGGGGATAGTATGGAAGTTTAAAAATAATTTTTAATATGTTGTTATATTAAATAATGCATAGGTATTATAATAGTAGGATTTATTTTCAGGTGCCTTCTGTTAGAATATTTACTTATATCTTGGCTTTTTGTAATTTATCTTTTTTTCATAGTTACTACTTAGTACATTTATTTCTCATAGCAGGACTCATCTAGATATACTTAAAACTAACTGCCTGAGTCTGGAAGTGAGCAATTTTCTATTCTATTTGTCCTTGCTCAGTGAATGAATGTTAGAGCTTTTTTTTTTTTTTTTTTAAGATAATCAGTAGGTTAATGTGCTTAGAATACTACTACTGATCCATGCATTTTTGAACTGACATTAAAATAGAATGAATTTTTCAAAGACTATTTTTATTATTAAAAGCTTAAGCAAATTCTATAAAGAAAGCAAATAACACAGAATTGTAAAATTCAAATAATTAATCATATGTGTACATAATTATTTTTTCTCCGAACTCAGATTTCATTTCTTATTGTTTCCTGGTAGTGTTTAAAATGATTTATGTTCATTCTTATATTTAGGGCTAAGGCATTTAAATTAAATCACCAAAGAAAGAGAATCAACATTTGAAGACTATTACCTTTATATTTCAAATCTCAAAATATCCTAGATCTATAACTCAAATTTACTTAAATTCTGAGTATCAAAAGCTTTTCTTTGTACAGTATTGTGAAAAGTATTATGTAGAATAAAAAAGACATAATAGTTTTTATTATTGGAGGGTTAGCCATCTAACCAAAGAGATACAATTTAGATAAATGAAACAAGTGTAAGAACTTGCTATATAATACCTATATTCCAGAATTACAAATGTAAATGTTCAAACAAAATGAATGACAAATATCAGAAATGGCAAATATCCAGATTAACCAAGGTAATAAAACCCAATGATAGGAAAAGCATTTTCATCTCAGGTTTAAAGGGATTTCACCATTTAGATTATTGAGAAGGAAATGAGCATTCATGAGAAAGCAAGAATCTGGATATTTGGCAAAGTTATGTCTTATTTAGAGTATGTAGTGGACTAGGGGACATGAGTTGTATGGTAAGTAGCCCTCCCTCACCCATTTTTTATGGTGAAAATCTATTGGTTCTACTTTTGTGTTGTTTATTCAATGGGTGGTTAAGGGTGGGTGTAGTTCCCTTACATTTCCCTGATTCTTCAAAAGACATGCTGCAAATTCCAGCTTCCTCTTTAACTATGGGGTTGATGGTGTGTTATAGGGAATTAAAAAGAACTATCTGACCAACATTTAAGATAAAGCAGACAATAAATGGGCAAGGTTCTTTCTCTGAGGCCAAATGGTGGTAGCAGAGGTAGCCATCATCTGGATGAAGGCAGCTATGATCAAAGGTTGATTGTAGAATGGTCATCAGCATCAGAGTAACAGTGCTGATCTGAGGAAGAAGCTAATGATGATAGGACATGAGAGCACATGGGAGATAGCATGTTGGAAAATTCACAGAAATGACTCAGGTACAATTTTTTTAATCTTTATTGTTCAGTTTATTAATTACATTGTTTCCCCTTTTTTATCCCCCTATATCTCCCCTCCACCCTGAACCTATCCCACCCTCCACCTTCACCTCCCCCTCCCGAATGTCCTCTCCCATTGTTGCAAGATTTTTGTCCAATCTCTTGCTGTACTTCCCACAACCCTTTTCTCCCCTAGAATTGTCAGTCCATTCCCTCTCTATGTCCATGTTTCTGTTATATTCACCAGTTTATCCTGTTCATCAGCCTATCAATTCACTTGATTTTTATGTTCATTTGTTGATAGATGTGTATTTGTTGTTCATAATTTTCATCTTTACCTTTTTCTTCTTCCTCTTCTTAAAGAATATCTTTCAGCATTTCATATAATATTGGTTTGATGGTGATGAACTGCTTTAGCTTTTTCTTATCTGTGAAGCACTTTATCTGATCTTCAATTCTGAATGATAGCTTTGCTGGATAGAGTAATCTTGGTTGTAGATTCTTGCTATTCATTATTTTGAATATTTCTTGCCACTCGCGTCTGGCCTGCATCGTTTCTGTTGAGAAATCCGCTGACAATCGTATGGGTGCTCCCCTGTAGGTAACCAACTGTTTTTCTCTTGCTGCTTTTAATATTCTCTCTTTATCTTTTGCTATTGGCATTTTAATTATGATATGTCTTGGTGTGGTCCTCTTTAGATTCCTATATTTTGGGGTTCTGTCTACTTCTGGGGCTTTTAAGTCAGTTTCTTTCACTATGTGGGGGAGGTTTTCAGTCACTATTTCTTCAAGTAGGTTTTCATTAACTTGCTCTCTCTCTTTTTCTGACACCCCAATAATTCGGATGTTGGCATGCTTGAGGTTGTCCCAGAGGCCCCTTACGCTATCTTCAATTATCTGAATCCTTTTTGTTTCTTGCTTTTCCAGCTGAGTGGATTTTGGTTCTTTGTATTTCAAATCTTTGACTTGGTTCTTGTGGCCCTCTGGACTGCTTTTATGACTTTGTGTAATATTTTTTATTTCAGTCTGTGTATGCTTGATTTCTAGTTGGTCCTTTTTTTTTTATCTGTGAGGGTCTGGTTCGTATCCTCAGAGGTCTTGTTATTTCCCTGAGGGTCTCATTCATTTCCTTGTAAGTATCATTCATCTCCTTGTAATTCTCATTCATTTCCTGGTTGGTCTTGTTTATTTCCTGGTAATTCTCATTAAGTTGATTGGCCTTTTGTAGGACGTCTTGAAAAGCCTTATAATCGTGGTTTTGAACTCTATGTCTTGTCGTCTTTTCTCCTCCATTTCTTTCACACCTGATTTCTTTCCATGTCTCTGCACGGTGGCTGCTTTATGTGGTGGATATCCTCAAAGGGACAGTGGCTCAGCCTCCCCAGTTATCTGAGGTGGGTACTCTTACTGCAATCCTTTATGGGTTGTATTCAGTATTTTTGAATTTAAACCCAGCTTGTTGTTGTTAGCCCTAGGAGGGTTTGACCTCCAGGCCAATTGGCTGTGAAGGGAGACTGTGTTCAGGTTGGATGGCGGAGTCTCTGAGCTGCACAGGCAGCCTCAGTGTCAGCTACATCCTATGTGGCGCTCGCGCGCGGGTCTTTGTTGGAGAGAAAGTCGCTAGTCTCTTCCCCTTGCCAGACAACTCTGTCTCACCCCAAATGTGTCTGCACACCCAAAGTCTAGCCCAGGTTGTAAAATAGATGGTTTCCGGGACCAGGAGACAAGTTTCCAGGGGGCAAGTCGTTTGTGCGACACTTGCGTGCAAACTTATTTTCCCAGCCTCCGGGTTTCTCCTTAGACTAGGAGACCTCTGCCGTGCCCCGCTTCCAGGGTGCATCCCCCGGACCTTGGACCTCGCCTGGCACTGGGGAATCTGTGCAGTGGGACGTCTCTACGTATCCCGGATCTCGGACCTTGCCTGGCGCTGGGGAATGCGTATAGTGGGACGTCTCCGCCCTCCCTGTTGGCGAAATCCAGCCGGGGTTGCTGCTCCAACTCTACAGCCCGCGCGTGTGACCAGGATGGCTCCTAACCTGTTTCCGTCTTCAAGGCTGCGCTCCCATTGCTCCTCTGAGTTTCAGTGTCCCACCTTTACTCTTATTTGTGGGGTTTTCACTCAGCCAGCTTTCTGGCGATTCTGGGTGATGTCTGTTCTGCTGTTATGTTGTAGTTTCTGAATCGTTGCGCAGGGCAGAACAATAGGTGTTTACCTATGCCGCCATCTTGGTTCTCCCCCCCTTACGTAATCGACTCAGGTACAATTTGAAAAGGACTTGGTTTCTAGAAATAGAACTAGCAAAGGCTCGTTTCAACATATTTTGAAAAACATTTGTCACTGTCATTTATTATTGTACAGGTTGCCTTTGCATCCCTATTTGTCTTTATATAACAACAAATAGGAAAGCTGTCAGATGTCATGAATCTCAGTGAAATTCTGAGTGGTAGATACAGTGTTTTGAATCTGGGAATAGAAAATAGTATGTAGATGTAATTAGTAGATATTTAAGCATAGATATAGAAGTAATGTCTCAGATGCTCCATCTATAAAATGAAAATATTGAACAAAATAACATCTAATTTACTTGCTTATAAAAGTCATTAGTCAATACTGAGCCCTACATGTCTTCCCTCCATTTTCCAATGTCAAAGAAGAGATCATTGACTCACTCTGCCTGCCTGCCCTCTATTCTCAAGCTAAAAAAATATAATCACATAAGATTTTAGAAATTGAGTCACTTGACTTGGTTTTCTTGAAGAACATACTGATTGAGTTTACCATTCTTAATCTGTTTTAAAAAGATCGATACAAGAAAGAATCTACATTTTAACCTCAATGTCTTCTATGATGAATTAGTGCCTAAAAATGCTGACTTTGGATAATTGCTCTCCTATCTAAAATAAATAAAATATTTATTTTTCCACATAAATAAAATATGTTTATTATAGAAAACATTCCAAATGAAAGCAGAAAGAAGCTAAAATTATCCACAACCTAAACAATAATTCAGAATTTTATATTTTATAAATAACAAAGGATTTATGCCTTTGAATCCTGATAGTTTCCTATACTGAGGTAGAGTGCATTAACCCTCTTAAACAAATACATATCTATATATTTACTTAACATTAAAACTTCAGTATTTTTTTCACTTCAGAGAATATTTTTTGTGGCTGCCAAATCTATTATCTGCCTGTATCATATTTTATACAATCATTTCCTAGTTTATTTTCATTTTCTGCTCTCTTAAAACAGCTGTAAAGAATGTTTTCAAATATATATCTTTGACTATATGTATTATTATTTCCTTAGTTTATGCAAAAAGGATTTTATGAGTAAGAAAATATGAACCCATTTAAAGCTCTAAATTATACGGCTTTATATTTCCTTCCAGAAAATTTGTACCAGCTTACATTTTTACAAAAGTATGTGTGCTTGTCCTCACATTTTCTTTCAAATGACAATTTGTCATTTTGATAGGTGAAAATATTATATTATTGTAAATTTATTCTATACTTCTTTAGCTACAGCTTTATATGCTTTGCCTATTTTTAAAAAATGGATTGCTTTTTTGTTATTAAGTTTTAAGAGTTCTTTATGTATTCTGAATACAAATCCTTTATAAAAAATGTGATTTGCAAGTGTTTTCTGTTTGTAGCTTTTCTGATTATTCTCTTAAAAGCTTCACTGTACTTTTTTCAATCTTCACCTAAGGTTATGTTTATTGATTTTAGAGAGAGGAAGGGTGTGTGTGTGTGAGAGAGAGAGGAGAATTGGGAGAAATGAAAATTCAATGGTTTAGATTAAATTATATGCTCATCTGTTAGCTGTTGGCTAGGAAAAGATTTTACTTTGATATTTTTACCAAAACTATAATGGGTGTTCACCAAAAGGAACAAGAAAAGGGTAATAGTTATGCATTTTAATCTGATGAAAATTATTAGCCTTTAGGTAGAAAATACAATGTAACTCATGATACATTTTGTATACAGATTAAGAACTCTCACAGACATAATCAGAATTAGGATACTGGTTCAATAATTCTGAAAAAATAATGCCATTGCTTATAATTTGGTTTATTAATAAAGAAATCTGACAGTGTCCACACTTGACTCAGTTAATAGTATTGTTTTCTGGGGGAAGCTTTTAATGCTTGGAGAATCCTTCCTAGATACTTAATCCTTTGATAAAGCTATGTATTAAAATGGCTGCCTGTTTTTTTGTTTTGTTTTTTTACTTGGAGGCATTATAAAATCTTTCAGGTTTCAGGCACCTTTAAAAAATTTTTTGATAACTTTGCTCATTTTTATCTTTTCTTCTTATACTACTGAGGATAATCAGTGCTATCTCTTTTATAAATCGTATTGGTACTCATCTTCTTTGTTAATCCTTTCTATATATATTCCTTAAATTTATCACTTATTTTGCTAAGAGATTTACTGTAGCATCATTTCAATATTATATTGCTTCCATCCATTCAATAGGATTAAGTGATTCCTATCATTCAAATAATGATTGAGTAGTTCTACAGAATTCAATCACTTCTACTCTTATTTAATAGTTACTAATAATGCTGATCCCACTTTGAAATTATTGATTCTGGTTTCTGGATAGTGCAAAGAAGGGCATGACACAAATTAAGTTAGGGTATTTAAAAACTTTAGACTGTGTATATTGGCTGTCAGCACTTCATGCTTATGTAATTACATTAGCCAATTTCCTCTGTTGCTGGAACCTAGCCCAAATGCATATCTGATTTTTATTTCCATTTAATACCCCTTTTCTTTTTAACCAGATTCCATCTAAATGCAGTTATAGCCCCAGCCCAAAATAAATCTCTCTCCCCACCTTCTTTTCCCCAAACTAAATGCAAACTTATTCAAGGACATTATCCTATCTAATAAAAGAGTAATATGCAAATTGACCATAATTCTAATCAAGCCACACCCATAAACCATGCCCACAAGCCAATCAGGAGCAAATAAACCCCAACCAAGGTGACTGTGGCCATTGAGAGCAGGAGGGAGGCTTGGGTTTCCCTGGCAATGGAGGAACCCATTGTGGCCTAGGCTTCCACTCAATTCTACAAAGTTTCAGTTATAGAAGATACATAATCCCAACAGAAATGGCAGCAGCCACGGAGCTGGAGAGAGCAGAGGCTAGGGTTGCCTGGGTGGTAGAGGAAGCCAACCTTCTGTAGCTCTGGTTGGCCTAGGCCTCCACTCCAGGCTACAATGTTTCAATTATAGAAGGTAAATGTCCCAACAGAAATGGCTATCGCCACGGAGCAAGAAGAAGGCTTGGCTCTGCTCCAGGCAACAAAGATTCAATTGTAGGACATAAAATAAATCCCAGATCCCAGGGCCTCTACTTGAGTCACTGGGGGGCATAGCTGGCCTGCAAACCACCATAGGCCCCTCTCCCAGGCTGCCTTATGCCCCAAGGGAACCCTAACCCTGATCCGGAACAACCTCTAGGGCAAACCAGAGGGCACCCATCCATGCACCAGGCCTCTATCCTATCCAATAACAGAGTAATACGAGATTGACCATCACTCCAACACACAAGAGGCCTGTCTCCATGTGGTCAAAGATCCTGCTCCCATGTGGACACAAGATAGCCATCACAAGATGGTCAGCAAGGGAGGGCAGTTGGAAGGAACCAGGCCTGCAAGGGAGGGCAGTTGGGGGTGATCAAGGCTACAGGGGAGGGCATTTTGGGGTGACCAGGCCAGCAGAGGAGGGAAATTGGGGGCAAACAGTGTGGCAGAGGAGCAGTTAGACATTAATCATGCTGTCAGGGGAGTGGTTAGGGGGTGATCAGGCTGGCAGGCAGAAGCAGTTAGGGGCAATCAAGAAGGCAGGCAGGTGAGCAGTTGGGAGCCAGCAATCCTGGATTGTGAGAAGGATGTCCAACTGCCCATTTAGGCCTGATCCTACTGGGATTGGGCCTAAACGAGCAGTCAGACATCCCACAAGGGGTCCCAGATTGGAGAGGGTACAGGCTGGGCTGAGGGACAACCCCCCCCCCAACCCCATGCACGAGTTTTGTGCACCAGGCCTCTAGTATGACTATAAAACAAAATTTTTATTTTGAACAGTGTATTACATCTGTTATCATGCCTCTTATTTTCTGTTCCATGTTCTCACAATTTTGTGTGGTACAACATCATATCCTATCATCCATATACCACACTTAAAACTTTCTCTTCATTTTTGCTTTTTCATTCTGCAAACCCTCAATAAGTGAAATGGCAAAAGATTCTCCTTGAAAATAGCTTACAATCTTCATGTACATCATCTGGATTATCTATTTGTATTCTTTGGGTGAGATTGATTTCCCACTGTTTCTGCTTTCTTCTCTTCTTTTGATTTATTTATTTTGTTGAAGAATTTCCTCAATAGGATCTTTCCATTATTATTTTTAAAAATCCATCTCCCTTATTTTATTAGAATTAATTTGTTGGTTTGAGAAGGCTTGGTCTTAGGGGATGCTATTTTAAAAAAGCTTTTTCTCCTGGTTGGCATGGCTCAGTGGTTGAGCATCAATCAACCTATGAAGGGAGATCACGGTTTGATTCCATGGTCAGGGCACATGGCTGGGTTGCATGCTGGATCCCCAAGATGATCAATGATTTTCTCTTATTAATGATGTTTCTAACTCTCTCTCTTTCCCTCTGCACGTCCACACACTGGCGATCGAGCCTGCAACCTGGGCATGTGCCCTGACCAGAAATTGAACTGTAACTTCTTGGTTCACAGGTCAATGCTCAACACTGAGCAACACTGACCAGGCTATGTGTATTTTTCTTAATTGTGGTTCCTTCAGAATTAAAATCTAAAGAAGGTTCCAGACTCTTTTCTATAAGGGGCTTAAATATTCCTTTTTTAAAAACTTATTGAATTTTTTAGGGTGACATCTATATATATAAAAACCTAAGTGACCAGAGGACCAGATAACTGGACAACTGGCCAGTAGCTATGACACACACTGACCACCAGGGGACAGATGCTCAACACAGGAGCTGCCCCCTGGTAGTCAGTGCACTCCCACAGCAGGAGCGCTGCTCAGCTGACAGATGGGTGCCAGACACTGGGCTCCTGGCTGGCAAGTGCAGATGCAGCAACAAGCCTCTCCCATGGACACTCCCCCTGCACAGCAGCAGCAGCAGCAGGTGCAGTGGGCCAGGATGTTCCTCCCTGACCATCTGCCACTTTGTATACTACTTCATGATGTGCTGGATCAATGAGGACAGCAGGCTGGAGCCCAATGAGCTGGCAGGTAATGCAGGACTGGGGCAGGACAGATGTCTACTGATCCCCACATGCCAGGCCAATGGATCCCACCAGTGCACAAATCTGTGCACTGGGCCTCTAGTTGGTTAATAACATTATATAGGTTTCAGGTGTTCAATTCAATAATACATCTTCTGTATTTAAAGTCTTTATCTAGTAAATCCAATGTTTGAATTACTTCCATTTCTATTGACTGCTTCCCCCCACCTGTGTATGGGCTACAGTTTCTTTTTTTTTCATGCATGTGAGGAATTTATTTTTTATTATTTACAGTATTACAAATAGTAATACATATGTCTCCTTTTTTTCCTCCATTGATCTTCTCCTGGCCTCTCCTACCTCTCAGCACATGCCCTCTCCCCTCCCCCCAGTGACTTACATCCATTGGTTATGCTTATATGCATGCATACAAGTCTTTCAGTTGATCTCTTAACACCCCCCCACCCTACTCCCCAGCTTTCCAGCTGTAATATGACAGTCTGTTTGATGCTTCTCTGCCTCTCTATATATCTTTTTGTTCATCAGGTTATAATGTTCTTTACTGTCCATAAGTTAATGAAATCATGTGGTGTTTTTCTTTCACTGACTGGCTTGTTTCACTTGGCATAATGCTCTCCAGTTCCATCCATGCTGCTGCAAGTGGTAAGAATTCCTTCTTTTTTATAGCAGCATAGTATTCCATTGTGTAAATGTACCATAGTTTTCTAATCCACTCATCCACTGATGATGGGCATCTATGCTGTTTTCATATCTTAGCTATTGCAAACTGTGCTGCTATGAACATAGGGTTGTGTATATCCTTTCTGGTTGCTGTTTTTGTTTTCTTAGGATATATTCCTAGAAGTGGTATTACTGGGTCAAGTGGCAGTTCCATTTTTAACTTTTTGAGAAAATGCCATACTATTTTCCACAATGACTACACCAGTCTGCATTCCCACCAACAGTGAAGGAGGGTTCATTTTTCTGTGCATCCTCTGTCCTTTGTTGATTTGTTATGATAGTCATTCTGACAGGTGTGAGGTGATACCTCATTGTTGTTTGATTTGCATCTCTCAGATAATTAGTGACTTTGAGCATGTTTTCATATGTCTCTTGGCTCTCTGAATGTCCTCTTTCAAAAAGTGTCTATTTAGATCGTTTGCCCATTTTTTTGATTGGATCATTTATCTTCCTTTTGTTAAATTGTTTGAGTTCCCTGTAAATGTTGGAGATTAAACGCTTATTGGCTTATTGAAAATAACATTGGCAAATATGTTCTCCCATGCAGTGGGCTTTCTTGTTGTTTTCTTTCTTTCTTTCTTTCTTTCTTTCTTTCTTTCTTTCTTTCTTTCTTTCTTCCTTCCTTCCTTCCTTCCTTCCTTCCTTCCTTCCTTCCTTCCTTCCTTTCTTTCTTCCTTTCTTTCCTTTCTTCCCTGTGCAGAAGCTTTTTATTTTGATGTAGTCCCATTTGTTTATGTTCTCCTTAGTCTCTCTTGCCCTAGGATCTGTGTCTGTAAAAATATTACTATGACACATGTCTGCAATTTTGCTGTGTGATATGGGGGGCCAGATACGGCAGGGATTTTCCTTTTCCATATCCAGCATGGAAAGAGCGATGAACTGGTTCTGAGTGGAGGCAGCTGGGTATTGAGAAATGAAAGAAAGAAAGAATAGAAAAAACAAAATGCAAAGGAAAATCTGGGGCTGGGTGGACCTCTGTTCTCTTTGTTGGAGAGACAGGGACCCAGTGCCCACACAGTATGTTTATTTATATCCCCAAATACCAGGAAGTATCACCAAAAGTTAGGATCAAAGGAGATTATCTGCATTCTTGAGTAGGCCTGAGTATTCCTGGTACTTGACTGGATTTACATATCAAAAGTACCACTACTGGCACTGAGTCAGTGCTGATAACACATCTGCCTTCTTGGTGGATGTGTATTCAAGACACAGCTTTGCCTGTTGCCTCAGACTCAGCTGACAATAATTTAAAGAATTGCCCATGTGCCTTCCCAGGAGGCCCTCTACATTGCTGCCAATGGAGTCTTGTAAGACTTTTATGATTTCCCATTATACATTCAAATCATTTAGCCATTTTGAGTTTGTTTTTGTGTATGGTGTAAGTTGGTGATCTAGTTTCATTTTTTTGCTTGTATCTGACAAAATTTCCCAGTACCATTTGTTAAGACTGTTTTGACTCCACTGTATGCTCTTCCCTCCTTTGTCAAATGTTAATTGAATATAATGGCTTGAGTCAATTTTTGGGTTCTCTGTTCAGTTCCATTGGTCTATATGTCTGTTCTTGTGCCAGTACCAGGCAGTTTTGAGAACTGTGGCTTGGTAATATAGCTTGATGTCTGGTATTGTGATCCCTCCAACTTTGTTCTTTCTCAGGATAGTTGTGGCTATTCTGGGTATTTTTTATTCCAGATAAATTTTTGTAGAGTTTGTTCTAGATCTTTGAAATATGCCATTGGTGTTTTGATAGGTATTGCATTGAATCTATAGATTGCTTTAGGTAGTATGGACATTTTAATGATTTTGATTTTACCAATCCATGAACATGGTATGTTCTTCCATTTGTTTATGTCTTTCTCTATTCCTTTTTTCATTGTTTTGTAGTTTTTTGAGTACAGATCTTTTACGTCCTTAGTTAAGTTTATTCCTAGGTATCTTAATTTTTTTGGTGCAATGGTAAATGGGATTTTTTTTCATTTCTCTTTCTGTGAGTTCATTATTGGTGTATAAAAAGGCCATAGATTTCTGGGTGTTAATTTTGTATCCTGCTACATTGCTGAATTTATTTATTAGGTCTAGTAGTTTTCTAATGAAGTCTTTGAGGTTTTCTATATATACTCTCATGTCATCTGTGAATACGGACAGTTTTAATCCTTTTTTTCAATTTGAATGCCTTTTGTTTCTTCTTCTGGTCTGATCGCTATGACTGGTTCTAGTACTACGTCGAACAAAAGTGGTGAAAGTGGGCATCCTTGCCTTCTTTCTGTTCTTAGGGGAAACGAGTTTAGTTTTTGCCCATTGATTATGATGTTAGCTGTAGGTTTGTCATATAGGGCTTTTATTATATTGAGGTATGATCCTTCTATTCCTACTTTGCTGAGAGTTTTTGTCAAAAATGGGTGTTGGATTTTGTCAAGTGTTTTTTCTGAATCAATTCATATAATTATGTGATTTTTGTCTCTCAGTTTGTTTATGTGGTGCATCACATTTATTGATTTGCATATATTATACCCTCCTTGCATCCATGGGAGAAATCCCACTTGGTCATGGTGTATGTTCTTTCTAATGTATTCCTAAATCCAAATTGCTAGAATTTTGTTGGGGTTTTTAGCATCTACGTTCATGAGAGATATTGGCCTGTAGTTCTGTTTTTTTTGTGGTGTCTTTATCTTGTTTTGGGATTAGGGTAATGCTAGCTTCATAGAAAGAGCTTGGAAGTGTTCCAATCTTGAATTTTTTGGAATAGTCTGAGGAGTTTTGGTTTTAGTTCTTCTTTAAATGTGTGATAGAACTCCCTTATAAAGCCATCTGGACCAGAGCTTTTGTTTACTAGAAAATTTTTTTATCACTGTTTCAATTTCTTTGGTAGTGATCAGCCTATTTAGGGTTTTTTTTTTTTTTAATTCTTCTTAGTTGAGTTTTGGGAGATTGTATTTTTCTAAGAATATGTCCATTTCATCTAGGTTTTCCATTTTGTTGGAATAAAGTTGTTTATAGTATTTTTTCCCCCCATAATCATTTGTATTTCTATGGATTGGTTGTTACTTCACCTCTTTCATTTCTTTGTTTATTTGGGTCCTCTCTCTTTCCTTCTTAGTGAGCTGGGCTAGAGGTTCATCAACCTTGTTTATCTTTGTTTAATAGCTCTTTGTTTTGTTGATCTCTTGTATTATTTTTTTGGTCTCTATGTCATTTATCTCCATGCTGATCTTTGTTATTTCCTTTCTTCAGCTTATGCTGGATTTTTCTTGTTGCTCTCTTTCTAACTCTTTCAGTTTTAGGATTATATAATTTATTACCAGTGTTTCTTGTTTTTTGAGATAGGTCTGTAGAGCTATGAACTTCCCTCTCAAGACTGCTTTCACTGTGACCCATAGATTTTGGATTATTGTGTTTTCATTGTTGTTTATTGCCATTATATTTTTTATTTTTTCTCAGATCTTTCTGGTAACCCAATCATTGTTTAATAGCATGCTACTTAGTCTTCAGGTGTTTGATTTTTTAAATTGTTTTTATTATAGTTGATTTATAGTTTTTGGCCATTGTGATCTGAGAAGATACTTGATGTGATTTCTATCTTCTTAAATTTGAAGAGTCTTTCCTGTGTCCTAATATATAGTCTATCTTTAAAAATGACCCATGTGCACTTGAGAAGAATGTATATTCTGTGGCTTTGGGGTGAAATGTTCTGAATATGTCAATTAATTCCATCTGATCTAGTATGCCATTTAGGATTGATATTTCTTTGCTGACTTTTTGTATATAGGGTGTGTCCAGTGGTGTTAGTGAGGTATTAAAGTCCCCTACTATGTTTGTATTGCTGTCAATCTCTCCCTTGATATCTTCCAACTTTAAAAAAAAATGTATTTGGGTGCTCCTGTATTGGGCACTTGTATGTTTAGCAGAGTTATATTTTCTTGTTGCATTTCTTCCTTTTGTATTTTGAAGTGGCCTTCCTTATCTCTTGCTATGTCCTTCACTTTGATATCTAACTTGTCAGATATAAGTATTGTTACTCCAGCTTTTTTTTTCCCTTTTAATTTGCTTGAAATATCTTTTTCCATCCCATCAATATCAGTTTGTGTGATTCCTTTTTTCTGAGGTGGGTTTCCTGTAGACCGCAGATATATAGGTCAGGCTTTCTTATCCACTAAGGTACCTTGTGTCTTTTGATTATGGCATTTAATTTATTTACATTTAAAGCTATTATTGATAGGTAGTTGTTTGTTGCCATTTTTATTGTTTATGCCTGTTTTCCTTCTCCATTTCCTTTTTTTTTTTTTTTTTTTTTTTTTTTTTTTTTTTTTTTTTTTTTTTTTTTTTACAGCAGACCCTTTAGCATTTCTTGCATTGCTGGTTTGTTGGTATTTAACTCCCTTAGTCCGTTTTTGTCTGTGAATCTCCTGATTTCACACTCAATTTCTTTCCAGTTTCAATGTCAAATAGTTCTTTATGTGTACATGTCAGCAATGGTAACCAATGGTGGACACATGGTGGCAATGCAAGTTCCATCCTCTCTGGTTTGGTCCTGGGCTGCCTGCAGCAATGCATAGCTGCCAAACTGCATGGCAAGGTGTCATCAGTGTCCCCCATCTCTGGACCGTTTTTGTGGCTGGAACAGACCTGTCAGTTCCTCACTGTCGCAAGAACCCACATGGTCTTGGAGTTGTTCTCTGAAAACACACAAACACATTCTCAACCAAAAGTTAACAAATGGATCCTCTCTGAAAATTAGACTTGGAATTCTTTTTATTTTTGCCCAAATGATTTTTCTTTGGCTTATTTTGACACCATGTGTGTTTTTCATGGGTGTCTCCTGCTGTTGGCATTACAAATGGAAGTTACTTTTCTGGAGTAAGAATTTTCTAGATGTATTTTACTTACCTGATATTACCCCTCTGTCTCCTCCTGCCCCCCCTCCACTTTTTTTAATCTTTATTGTTCAGTTTATTAATTACATTGTTCCCTTTTTTTTCACCCTATAGTTCCCCTCCACCTGGTACCCATCCCACCCTCTGCCCTCACCCCCCTCCACTGTCCTCTCCCATAGTTGCATGATTTTTCTCCAGTCTCTTGCTGCACCTCCCACACTCCCTTTATCCCCAAGAGTTGTCAGTCCATTCCCTCTCTATGTCCATGTCTCTGTTATATTCACCAGTCTATCCTGTTCATCAGCTTATTAATTCACTTGATTTTTAGATTCATTTTTTGATAGATGTGTATTTGTTGTTCCTAATTTACACTGTTATCTTTTTCTTCTTCCTCTTCTTAAAGAATATCTTTCAGCATTTCATATAGTATTGGTTTGGTGGTGATGAACTCCTTTAGCTTTTTCTTGTCTGCGAAGCACTTTATCTACCTTCAATTCTGCATGATAGCTTTGCTGGACAGAGTAATCTTGGTTGTAGATTCTTGCTGTTCATCACTTTGAATATTTCTTGCCACTCCCGTCTGGCCTGCATCGTTTCTGTTGAGAAATCCGCTGACAATCATATGGGTGCTCCCTTATAGGTAACCATCTGTTTTTCTCTTGCTGCTTTTAATATTCTCCCCGTGTCTTTTCCTCTTAGCACTTTAATTATGATGTGCCTTGGTGTGGTCCTCTTAGGGTTCCTATATATTGGGGTTCGATGCACTTCTTGGACTCCTAAGTCAATTTCTTTCACCAGGTGTGGGAAGTTTTCGGTCACTATTTCTTCAAATAGGTTTTCATTGTCTTGATCTCTCTCTTTTTCTGGCACCCCTATAATTCGGACGTTAGTATGCTTGAGGTTGTCCCATAGGCCCCTTACACTATCTTCAATTTTTTGGATTCTTTTGGTTTCTTGCTTTTTCAGCTGAGTGGATTTTCCCTCTTCGTATTTCAAATCTTTAACTTGGTTCTTGGGGTGCTCCAGAGTACTTTTAGGTCTTTGTATAATATTTTTTATTTCAGTCAGTATATGCTTAATTTCTGGTTCGTGCTTTTTCATATCCTTGAGAGTCTCCTTTATATCCTTGAGGGTCTCTTTCACTTCCTTGTAGGACTCATTCATTTCCACGTTGGTCTTGATCATTTCCTTGCAGGTCTCGTTCATATCCTTGAGAGTCTCATTCATTTCCTTGTAGGACTCATTCATTTCCTTGTTGGTCTTGCTTATTTCCTTATAGGCCTTGACCTTTTGTTGGAGATCTTGAAAAACCCTATAACCGTGGTTTTGAATTTCATGTCCAGTCATTTTTTTCCCTCCATTTCTTTCACATCTGATTTCTTTCCATGTCTCTGCATGGTGGCTGCTTCCCTGAGTTGGTCAATTAGCTTTGTTTAGTACACTTCCTACTAGGGACAGTGGCTCAGCCTCCCCAGTTACCTGAGGTGGATATGGGTTGCACAGACTTGCTGAAGTTAAGCTCAGATTAATCGTTGTTAGCACTTGGAGGGGTTGACCTCCAGGCCAATTGTCTGTGAAGTTCATCTGTGCTCAGGTTGGATGGGCGGAGTCTCCGGGCCAAGCAGACAGCATTAGCTCCACCCTATGAGGCCCCAGGGACTCTGTGTTGGTGGCAATGGCTGTCAGCACCTCTGAGAGAGAGCCGCTGCCGAGCTCCACCAGCTGCCGGGGAATTCAGACTCTCCCCAAATGAGTCTGCACGCCCAATGTCTCACCCAGGGTTGTAAAACAAAGCAGTCTGACGGTTTTCCGAATGAGAGAGCAAGTCGCAGAGTGCTCTTTGCATGGTCACATAGCTGAGCTGTTCGCACAAGCTTCCTTTTCCACAAGCCGGGAGACTCCTGCAGCACCCGAGCTTCGGCATGCCCTCCCACTGTCCAGTTTTCACCCCATATGATAGTGGGTTCCCTGGACTTCACCCAGAGCTGGAGAATCAGTCCAGTGGGACGTCTTTGTCTCCCCGTTCGAGAAAACTGGCCGGTTTTTAGCCGCCTGCCCTCTCCGCTGGCGCGCGCTCCAAACATCTCTCTGCGCGCATCTTTCAATGCTGTCCGCCACCGCTCCTCCGAGTCACAGTGTCTTATTTTCACTTTTGTTTGTGGAATTTTCACTCGGCCAGCTTTCTGGTGATTCTGGAAGGTGTTTGTTCTTTCGTTAAGTTGTAGTATTAAAATTGTTGAGTATGACGGCAAGATAGATGTTTTACCTCTGCTGCCATCTTGGTTCTCTCTCCCCCTCACTTTTTTGATTAATGGGAGCTTTTGGAAATTTTAGTTTGCAGTCTTGGTAATTTTACATTTTAATTTTTGCTCACAAATATGACTGCTTTAGGTTCTTTGGATGTTAGGCAATTTTACAGTGAGATGAACTACTAATAGATATTTTAGTTAATGTTTTAGGAACAGCTTTTTGTCCAGTACACTTAAATTTTCTTGAGTATTCACTTATTTCACTTGGCCAATTTAAATTAATCTGAAAACTTGATTACTATTTTATTGTCAATTTTAATACTCAAGCAGAAATCTTAGTTTATCCTGTAAATATTAGTGGAAAAGATTATTTGCATTCTTGAGTGGGCCCTGAGCATTCCTGGTATGGAATTTAGATATAGAGAAGCTTTTTCTGGCTGAGTCTCTTTCTGCAACCTGGGTCCCGATCTGAGCTGTGTGCGTGGGAGGCGAAGCAGCCATGGGAGCAGGAGACCTCCCTCAGAAGGGGTGAGAGTTCAGGTTCCTGCAAGGTTAGTGGGTGAGGGTTCACCCTCAATTTTGACTGATAGCCTTACTGGGTACGATATTCTTGGATTCAGACCCTACTTTTGCATGACTTTGTATATTTCTTTACATTCCCTTCTGGCCTGATGTGTTTCTCTTGAGAAATCAGTCACTAGTCTGACGGAGAATCCTCTGTAGGTAACTTTCTGTCTCTCTGGCTACTTTGAGATTCTTACTTTGTCATCAGTGTTTGCCAATTTAATTATAATGTGCCTTGGTGTCAGTCTTTTGGTGTTCATTTTGTTTGGGACTCAGTGAGCTTCTTGGACTTGTGTGAGTTTTTCTTCCCGGTATCAGGGAAGTTTTCTGTCATTATTTCTTCAACAGGTTTTCTCTTCCTTGCTCAGTTTCCTCTCTTTTTAGCACTCCTATATAAGGATGTTGTTTTGTTTTGTGTTGTCCCAAAGTTCCCTTAGGCACTTCTCTTGTCTTTTAAGGTTTTTTTTCTAGATGCTGCTCTGCTTGATTATTTTTCTCTACCCTGTCTTCTAGCTCACTAATGTGGTTCTCTGCTTCTTCTAGTCTACTGTTGATGCTTTATATTGAGTTCTTTACTGCAATGATGTCAGTTTTCATTTCTTCTTGGTTCTTCTACATTTACTCGTGGTTCTTACACATATTGTTGAAATTGTCAAGTGACCTTGTGAGTATTTCTCTGAAATCTTTCTCTGACATATTTCTTGCCTCCATTTCATTTACTACTTTTTCTGGTGATGCCTCATTTCTTTCATGTGTGGGTTATTTCTTTGTCTCCTCATGATCTTTCCTCTCTGGGTGTCTGGCTATGTATCTCTCCCACTCCTGTGTTGACTTAAAGGCACAAAGTACAACACAACAAGGCACAGCACACAAGGCACTGAACATGAATTCATTCATGATACTAATAACCTCAAATAAAGGTTATCACCAGAGAAAAGAGAATTTGGGGATTTTAAAAAAGTGCAAAAATGATACTGAGAAAAAGAAAAAGTAAGAGAGAAAAGAAAGAGAATAATAAAGTAGGAGGAAAAAAAACTATTTATATGGGGAGAAAACTCCAATACAACAACTAATCAAAAAAAATCCAAACAACTAACACCCAGATTTGAATGCAAACTGCAAACAACAACTAATAACAAGTGAGGAGAGGAAAAACAGAAGCAAAAAAGGAGAAACAATCAGAAACAAAAAACAATCTGGTCAATAATCAAACAACAACAATAGAACAGAGAGAAAGAAGTTGAAAACAAACAAAAAAGAAAAACAAACAAAAAAAGGAAGATAAAACAAAATTTGAATAGTGAAGAAAGAGAATAAAGAAGTGTATATGGTCGTGGAGCAGGGGATTGGAAATTAGATATATAAGTAGGTTGAATTTTTAACAGGGAGTAAAAAGAAGGAATAGAGAAAATCTATAGCAGGAATAGGATAAGAGGAACAGGACAACAAAAGGGAAAACGTGAGGAAGAGAGTGTTGGCATAAAGGTAAAGTTGAGATAGAGTAAAATGGTGCTAAAGGGAAAATGAAAATAGAATGTAGAAATGAATACCAAAATAAAATAAACTTAAAGAGAAAATAAAATAAAACTTTAAAAAGTTAAAATAATAGTAGTAATAATACTGATTAAAAATAAAAATATAATAATTAAAAAGGTAAAATCAAGTGCAAAAAATTTAGTTTCTTAAGTAAAAGATAAAAAATAAAAATGTGTAGTAGTGAAGGTCATTTACTTCCTCTACTGTTCTGTTTGGCATGCCCATTGAAGTTCCCTGCTTTCCATAGTTCCATAATTCCTCTGTGTCGTAAGCAGGCAATATTTATTTGTTACTCAGCTTGCCCGTGGTTGTATTTACACAAGAGTCAGTTTGTGACTCAACCCCTGAGTGGCAGTGTTTCTTTTGCCATCTGGGTCTATAAGTTCTCTCTACTCGGTATTTAGAATTTGTTTTCTCTGCTGAAATTAATACTTGTTTGTGGGTATGAGTGCCCCAGAGCTGGTTTTCTGATAGTTTCTCCCCACTCTCATTCCCAGGTTCCACAAAAACAACTTTCCCCTGCATTCTCTGAGAGTGTTTTTGTTTTTTTAATATATATATATATAAAATTGATTTTTACAGAGAGGAAAGGAGAGGAATAGAGAGCCAGAAACAACAATGAGAGAGAAACATCGCAACCAGAATACATGCCCTTGACTGGAATCGAACCCAGGACCTTTCATTCTGCAAGCCAACACTCTATCCACTGAGCCAAACTGGTTAAGGTGATCCTATGTACTGGGCTTAGCAATCAAAAGCAAGGATTTAAAAAGGAAAGAGAGCCAGAGTAAGTATGCGAACTCTTGACTTTTTCACCCTGACATTGCGAGCACTCTGCTCAAGTCTCTGTGCACATCTTTTTCTCTTTGCACAGCACAGCTGGTTTACTGGTAAAGCTTTAGGCTGCCTTTTTGTGCCCAGCCCATCTGTGGGTTGATTTCTAGAGTTCCCTTCTGTCAGCAGCCCTGTGGACCCCCTTCCACATTTGTGGACTATGCTGGACTCAATGTCCGTGGATTTTGTGGCGCTCAGACTTCGTCTGAACCTCTAGATCCCGCTGCATGCATTTCTCGCTTCAGCCTGGATGGCAGACCTCACTTTTCTCTAGGTGAAATATGACCTTTCTGTGAGAAGATGCAGAGCTTGTCTGAGTCCGCATGTTCGTGCTGCTTGAGACCCGGTGTTTGTGGGTTCGCAGATGGTCCCTGGGTGCTGTGGTTGTAGGGCCCCAGGAGGTATTTGATTCTTCCCGATTAAAGGTAAGTTTAGGAATCTCCCTTTCAAGATGGCATAGTCTCTGTGGCAGAGCTTGTCGCTCCAGGAGAGATTTCAGCAGCAGTGGACGCTCCCCAGCCAGGGGAGCCAAGTCTGGCAGTCCCCAACAGTCCCTTGGAATATAGCTGTCCCTCACTCATAGATACACCCCATACGTCCACACACTCTCCTTTCGTTTTCTCACTCACACACTATCTTGCAGCTTGTCTTCCTGTTGGCAGCCATCTTCCTTAAATAGGTATTCTTATTGTTGCTATTTTAAATTTTATTTCATTCTTCTTATGCTTTCATGGAACTATTTCATAATTTAAACATTAAAATGTGAATAAATTTTGGGTACATTAATATTTTTATTTTATTTTACAGACTGAAAAAAATTTCTCCTTTAAACAGCCTGGGGTTTCTGTGAACATGACTTAATTGACCTTGCTCCTGTTTAATTTGCCTGATAAAGACAAGACTGTAACCAGAAATAATTTCTATACTTAATGCAAGATATCCCTATAAATTAATTTTATCAGAAACAATAGTCTGCTTGTTGGAGGAAAGAGTATGCTTATGGCATAAAAGTTTACTCATCAAGATTTATTTCAAACCCCTCATTTTGCTATATTGATCAAGTTGGAACTATTATATCACAAACTTTGCTCAATATAAACCAGTTCCCTGCCTCAAAAAACTTGTCTTTAAAGCACTTAATCACAGACCCATTTTTCCTTCCCTTTTCTGAGACACTGCTAAGATTCTGTCAAGATAATTGTCTCCCTATGATAGTAAATTTGCAAAAACTTATTATCAAATCATTTTGTAATATCTTGATGAACTCAACAATCTGGAGCAGTGATGTCGTATAAAATTTTATATAATGATAGAAATGTCCAGTATGTTGGTTGCCACTGCCCACATGTGTACTTGAATAGTAGCTAGTGTGACTAAAGAACTAATTCAAAATTTTATTTAATTTTATTTACTTTGAACTTAAATGTGGAGATTCTACTGGGTTTAAACTGAGTCCCCACTTCACTGCAGTGACTAAGATCCTTAATTCAGAAATAACACTCTCCACTGAGGTCCCTTAAGTTGTGTTCTCTTTGACTGTCACTAGGGAGGGACTATCTTATATCAATTATTTTTTTTGTTCTCTAGAATGCTCAATTTATATTCTCTTCCAGAAATTAGAATATTTTTATGGATGTCTTTATTATCTGATCAAATTTGAAGGCTTTTATTCTTGCTGAAAATCTGCTTTGTTGCCAATAACTCTACTATTTGTCTGTTTTTGGTGTGTGTGTGTGTGTGTGTGTGTGTGTGTGTGTGTGAGAGAGAGAGAGAGAGAGAGAGAGAGAGAGAGAGAGAGAGAGAAGAGAAGGTCATTTATAAGCTCCAATAAGCCTTAAGCTCTATGCAGGGACTGAGAACTGTACAAAGTTTTCACTCAGACTAGTTTCTGGTGGACATTTTTTTTACCTTAGATTCCTTACTAGTGATTAATTTATGAGAATTTTCCTTAGTCTTGCTCTGTTTTTACCAGAAAATCTGATTCTGGAAGATATCTTCTCTCCAAGGCTTCTGCTGTCACAGATTTTCAGGAGGGTGTAGTTGAATGACTGTGTGGTGTGGTATTTAGTATACAATGCAGTAGAATGAGGCAATGCACAATGTTGTGCCACCATCACCATGATCTAGTTCCAGAACTTTTCATTATATGAAACAGAAACTATTTTCTCATTGTCTCATTGTCTTCTTCCCCCAGCCCTGGAAACCTCTATTTTATTTCTGTATTTTAGGTAACTCATATAAATGGATGCATATAATATTTTTCCTTTTGGTCTGGTATATCTCACTTAGCATCATATAACATTAATATAAATATATGACTTTAACATAAACTATTTTCCACAGTGGCTATATCATTTTACATTCTATCAGCTATGGGTTCCAACTTATCCACATCCTCAGTCACACTTATTTTTTATAATAGTCATCTTAATAAAGTGTGAAGTGGTAATGATGAATGTTTTTGACCATAGCCATTAACTCAATTAAAAATGGCTAACAGATTAAATAACTTGTGAATGCTCTTATACTTCCTAAGGAGCTGGCCATGATAAATGTGGAAACCATTCAAAAACAGATATATGAAGACCAAAGGAAATGCCTTAATAATCAATATGGAGGGCAGGCTTTACTAAGGTCCTGGCCCCCATGATAGTCCTAGAGGCCAATTCCTTTGAGTGGTTGAAGGAAGATATTATATAGTGCCTATGATTGGATCCAGATTCTACAGAGTTGTTGGGGAAATTCCAGTTATAAATTGCATGATCATCTCTGACTTTTCAGAGTGAATACTTGGTGATACTAGAGGACCTTGTCAAATATTTCACATGAAATTGCTTTAACAACAAGGATAAGTTGACCAGTAAAGTCAATCAACATTTTGGGGGAAATTTTTACTAAGATTTCTCAGGATATCTCTGTACATGTCTATAAAAATGGAATATAGAAAAGAGCCCAAGCCTCAAGTTCCCTATGAATATTTTTAAAGGAGTTTTTATAACTACTTTCTTTTATTTTTTTTAATTGAGATATAATTGACATATAACATTATATTGGTTTTAGATGTGCCACATCAATATTTGTAAATATTGCAAAATGATCACCACAATACATCTAGTTAACAACCTTCCCCATATGTGTTTCAGATATGTCCTTCTGGTCATTGTTTGCTTATTCTTATAGTGGCTTACCACATTCATTGATTTTATGTTCCCAACCTGGGGAATTCCGGTCTATCTTTCCAGGGATGGAGGCACTCATTTACTCATAGTGCTAGAAAATTTTGCAAAGCCTTGAACTTAGAAACATCATTGTCCCTATCATCCTCAAGCCTCAATAAAATTAGTATACAATGCAGTAGAATGAGGCAATGCACATTCTACAATGCAGTAGAATGAGGCAATGAAAATTTTGTTTGTTTGTTTTGTTAATCTTCACCCAAGGATATTTTTCCATTGATTTTTAAGGAGCATAGAAGAGAGAGGGAAACATTGATGTAGAGAAACACATTGAATGGTTGCCTCCTGTACAATCCCCAACCAGGGCCTGGGCCAGGGAGGAACCTGCAACCAAGGTACGTGCCCTTGACTGGGATCAAAACTAGAACCCTTCTGTTGGCAACTGGATGCTCTATCCACTGAGCCAAATTGTAAAACAGAAACTAGGAAAATTTATGTGATATTTTTGGGCTTCCCAGGACAAGAGTACTACTTTGAACTTTCAAAATCATGAGGTCAGCACCTTCTGGCACTCATCAATTTTTACCGTATAAACTTATTATAAGTCACCCTGTGAGATTGCCTTCCTCTACTTCATATATATATGGCAAATTACTGCAAGACAGGTATGCTCTATTTTCAGTCTTATTTCCAACAGACCCAAGTTGTCTTTCTCTACATCCTCCCTAGCAACTGTATGTAGCCTCAAACCAAGAGACTTTCTCTTCAGAAAAGACACCAAAGGTGAAAAGATACATGCCTTTGAAGAATCACGTTGGAAAGAATTGTGTCAGGTACTTCCAGCCACTATAATAGCAGTTACACTTCTGAAGATAGATTCCTAAATTTGTGTCTCACTTAAAAAGACACAGGATTTCATAACCATACTAGAGATCTGGTGCACGGAATTTGTGCTCTTGGGTTGGGGAGGGGGTCCCCTCAGCTCAGCCTGTACCTTCTCCAATCCAGGACTTCTTGGAGGATGTCCAACTGGCAGACATCAATCCTGAACTTCTGGCTCCTAACCACTCACCTACCTTCCTACCTAATCGCCCCTAATTGCATCCCCCCGCCACCCTAATCACACCTAACCACCTCTGCCTGCCAGCTTGATTGCCTCTCACTGCCTCCCCTGCAGGCCTGATGGCCCCCAACTGCCCCCATCCCAGCCTGGTTGCCCTCAACTGCACCCCATACAGCCTGTTCGGTCATCCATCCAGTTGTGATGGTCGCTTAGGCTTTTATTATTATAGATTAGTCATCTACTACTGAGTAATAAATTATTTGACAAACTACCCTCAAGTTTAGTATCTTAAACAAACATTTATGATTTCACATAGTTTCTGAGGATCAGGAATTGAGAACAATTTAACTGATGATTTTGGATTAGGATTTCTCATCAGTTACAGTCAAGCTATTGCCTGGGGTGACAATCATCTGAGAATCTAGCTGGGCTTGAGGATCCATTTTCTATATTTTTTATATGACTTTGGCTGGGAGGCCTCAGCATCTCATCATATGGATCTGGTCATGACATGCAAGTTGCATTTTCTAGAGCAAAAGTGATTTGAGATGAGATGAGAGAAAGAGAGAGAGAGAGAGAGAGAGAGAGAGAGAGAGAGAGAGAGAGAGAGAGAGATACCCCCAGAGATAAATGAGAAGGAAAAAGGTAGAGAGAACCACTAAGGAGGAAACTGTGTATTTTATTATTTAATATCATAAGTGACCTACAATTATTTCTGCCATATTCCATAGGTCACACAGATCAACCTTGGTACAATGTGGTATGAATGCCAGGGTCTGAATACCAAGAAGTGGTAAGCTGTAACACTCTCTGACATATGAACTGCTATTCTAATGTCTATTCTAAAATAAAGGCTTTTATTAGCAGATGGTCTTTGACAACAAAGACAGCTCTACAAAGAGCTTTGAAGAAAAAAAAAACAGCTACAGGACATGAGGAGCTTCTACTCTAGACCTTTGGAACAAATTTTAGAGAACTGGAGCCACAGATTGTCATTCTTTAATCTCTTGCTTTTGTTACTTATTTTTTTAGCCATTACATTTCTCTTTTCTGGCTAAAATTCTGAATATTTAACAAACACGCTTGTTATTGCTTAACTATGTTACTTATGAGCTCTAAGTCATCCATCTTGCTTTCTGCATTCTTTTTTTTTATTGTTCAGTTTATTAATTACATTGTTTCCCCTTTTTTATCCCCCTATATCTTCCCTCCACCCTGTACCTTTCCCACCCTCCCCCCTCACCTCCCCCTCCCCAATGTCCTCTCCCATTGTTGCAAGATTTTTGTCCAATCTCTTGCTCTACTTCCAACAACACTTTTCTCCCCAAGAATTGTCAGTCCATTCCCTCTCTATGTCCATGTTTCTGTTATATTCACCAGTTTATCTTGTTCATCAGCCTATCAGTTCACTTGATTTTTATGTTCATTTGTTGATAGATGTGTATTTGTTGTTCATAATTTATATTTTTACCTTTTTCTTCTTCCTCTTCTTAAAGAATATCTTTCAGCATTTCATATAATACTGGTTTGGTGGTGATGAACTCCTTTAGCTTTTTCTTATCTGCGAAGCACTTTATCTGATCCTCAATTCTGAATGATAGCTTTGCTGGATAGAGTAATCTTGGTTGTAGATTCTTGCTATTCATTATTTTGAATATTTCTTGCCACTCGCGTCTGGCCTGCATTGTTTCTGTTGAGAAATCCGCTGACAATAGTATGGGTGCTCCCCTGTAGGTAATCAACTGTTTTTCTCTTGCTGCTTTTAATATTCTCTCTTTATCTTTTGCTCTTGGGATTTTAATTATGATATGTCTTGGTGTGGTCCTCTTTAGATTCCTATATTTTGGGGTTCTGTCTACTTCTGGCGCTTTTAAGTCAGTTTCTTTCACCAGATGGGGAAAGTTTTCAGTCACTATTTCTTCAAGTAGGTTTTCATTAACTTGCTCTCTCTCTTTTTCTGACACCCCAATAATTCGGATGTTGGCTTTCTTGAGGTTGTCCCAGAGGCCCCTTACGCTATCTTCAATTATCTGAATCCTTTTTGTTTCTTGCTTTTCCAGCTGAGTGGATTTTGGTTCTTTGTATTTCAAATCTTTGACTTGGTTCTTGTGGCCCTCTGGACTGCTTTTATGACTTTGTGTAATATTTTTTATTTCAGTCTGTGTATGCTTGATTTCTAGTTGGTCCTTTTTTTTTTTATCTGTGAGGGTCTGGTTCGTATCCTCAGAGGTCTTGTTCATTTCCCTGAGGGTCTCATTCATTTCCTTGTAAGTATCATTCATCTCCTTGTAATTCTCATTCATTTGCTGGTTGGTCTTGTTTATTTCCTGGTAATTCTCATTAAGTTGATTGGCCTTTTGTAGGAGCCTCTTGAAAAGCCTTATAATCGTGGTTTTGAACTCTATGTCTTGTCGTCTTTTCTCCTCCATTTCTTTCACACCTGATTTCTTTCCATGTCTCTGCACGGTGGCTGCTTTATGTGGTGGATATCCTCAAAGGGACAGTGGCTCAGCCTCCCCAGTTACCTGAGGTGGGCACTCTTACTGCAATCCTTTATGGGTTGTATTCAGTATTTTTGAATTTAAACCCAGTTTGTTGTTGTTAGCCCTAGGAGGTTTGACCTCCAGGCCAATTGGCTGTGAAGGGAGACTGTGTTCAGGTTGGATGGGCGGAGTCTCTGGGCTGCGCTGTAGCGGCAGCAGCGGCGGCAGCTGGGTCCTATGCGGCGCTCGCGCGCGCCTGTCTCTGTTGGATGGGGATGGCTGCAGACCCCTCCAAGAGAAAGCCGCTAATCTCTTCCCCTTGCCAGACAACTCTGCCTTTCCCCAAATGTGCCTGCACACCAAAAGTCCAGCCCAGGGCTGTAAAATAGATGGTTTCCGGAACCAGGAAACAAGTTTCCAGGGGGCAAGTCGCGGGTTTGCACGACCCTTGGGACTAGGAGCTTCTGCCTCGCCCCGCTTAAATCGGCTGGTCCCTGCTCCAGCCCCCGCCTGCGGAGGCTGCTAACCTCTTTCCGTCTGAAAGGCTGCGCTCCCTGCTCCAGCCCCCGCCTGCTAAGCTCCTAACCTCTTTCCGTCTGAAAGGCTGCGCTCCCTCCGATCCTGAGTCTGTGTCCCACCTTTGCTCCTATTAGTGGAGTTTTCATTCAGCCAGCTTTCTGGCGATTCTGGGTGCTTGTCTGTTCTGCTGTTATGTTGTAGTTCTTAAATCGTTGTGCGGGGCAGAACAATAGGTGTTTGCTTATGCCGCCATCTTGGTGTCCTCCGCTTTCTGCATTCTTATTCACTCCTAGGTATAAATGCAGTACCTGGATGCAATTTGTTTATGATTTGAAGTAGAGTAAAACATACAATTGAACGAACTGTTGGACTTATAAACCATTTTCCCCTAAGTGTCAACTAGCTTCCTTTAATTCTAATTTCTTATAATAAAACATCTGGTTTAATCATTTACCTCAATTACTAATATGCGTTTTTTTATTTTGTTGTTGTTTATTTTTATTTACTTTTGTATGTGGGGGACAGCACATCTGGCAGATAATGAAAAAATAAATCACCCTTTCATGACATAGCTAGAAAGGTGGGAAGGGATGTTTATATAACACCCAGGTATTAATCACAGGTGAACACTACATAGCTAAACTTTCTCAGAGGTAAGACTCAGAAGAAAAAAAACATGTGGAATGTACTTAATACTTATCTCATGTTTACAGACTTTATAATTAAGACTTACCATGTAGGGAATCTCTGGCTTCTCTGTAAGATATAAAATTTCATCCACTTTATGGTGTCTTTACTATACGCATATTCTCCCACTTAGCCCCTAAATACCTCTGAATATGGCCAAATATATACAATAAGACTTGGTATCTACACAGGGGTGGTTGCCTAAGAAATTGTTATTGGGAGGCCCCCCTGCCATAGATATTTAATGTGTGGTGCAAAAGCCTACAGATTATTACCAACAAATTGGACAGGGACTTAGTATTTTAGTAAACTGATGCCGTATATCAGTATAGTCAGGTACACTCATATCACTCAGGCTACATGTTGGTTCACTATTTGACACTCTCAGAAAAAAGAGACCAGTATATAGCTACTGTTTCATGAAGGTGAAAAACTAGACCTCTATTGAGATCTTTAAATACTCAAGGGAAATTATTGTGGAGAAATCTTAACATGCTATCATTTAGAGATTGAAAGAAAGGATAGATAATGTCAGAAATCCATAGAACTCCTCTGTTAAAAAAAAAAAAAAAAAGAACCAACACACTGGACATAACTGATTGCAAAGGTATTACAAGCACCACTTTAGGAAAAGGATATCGCATTAACATTCCTATAGGTATTTCTGAAAATTTTAATAATACTAAGAAAGTCCAGGAAATAAATAATGAAAATTATAGGTTTAGGTAATTAGGCTCATATACCCATTTCTAGTATGTAGGATTTTTAATGAATGTAATCTGTTTTGTTGATTTAATCAGACCAACCTTGGCTTTTGGGGTAGATATGGACTATAAAAATCTGATTATAGTATTCTTAGTATTTGACTGTGTTTTAATGTGTAACTTTCATAATTTTTTATTTTATTTCATTTTATTTGTGGGTTAATTCTTACCTTGCAGGTATTTTTTTTTCTGTTGCTTTTCAGAAAGAGTGATGGAAGACTAATAAAGCAGAACTGTCATTCTGTGAAGGTTAGTTAGTATTCTTTTCTGTAGGTGAAAAGATATTACCCTACATAAAAAAATTGAAAGACATAATTGAAAAAAATCAATTGCTGCTGTTTATTCAATAGCAAAAATTTCCAAATAAAAAAATAGAATAGACAAGTTGCCATTGACAATGTGGAGAGAAAGAGATGTTGAGTGTGAAATAATAAAAAAAGAACTTTAAAATACTAAGTAATATAGGGCATTTGAAATAAAGAAAACATTTGGAATAAGGTTTGAGTTAAAGCTTATTAACATTAGTCCTATATCTATCAAATTGAGTATTGATTTTGTGTATTTATATATTTTGTGCTGACTGAAAGTAAAATGATAAAACTTAGAGATTTAGAAACTAGGATAGGAGAAAAGAGGACAGTTGGGTGACCTAAATTTCAGTAAAAAAATCACTGACTATAAGTAATGAAAAGGCTATTTAGATTTCAAGAGGGAAAATAAGAAATTTAATTATTTAAAATAATATTGTAAATGACTTTAACTCCAAGGAGATATGGATTACTTGCATTGTATTTTTCTTTATTTGAAGTAGTAGTTATACAAAGTTACTCTTGTATTTTTACCATTTCAAATGTTTCAACTATGTTGGAAAAGAACATGATTCAGAGGGTCTTGACTGATTAACATTCTGGGTGTTTTGGAAACTAGAACACATTAATAAAAGTTATTTATTGAAGAGGAATATAAATTTGGCCATGAACTGGCTTAGCAGTGATTTCCATTTTAGTGCAATTATGCTTATATTCTTAGTAAAAACTTATAGTGCGTCACCACATCATATTCCCATATAAACACTGACTCTCAAAATACCTGTGTGAAATAGAGGGGTAAAGAATTGTTTCACTTTTAATGAGGTATTAATCATTGAAGCAAAGTAGACTGAATAGTATTATACACAGTAGAAGTGTTTTTACAAACCCCTCTATTTATTTTCTTTATTGTTGATATATATTATCAATGAAAGTGTTATACAACCAGAAAACAAAACTCCTCTTTTTAGGTGTCACATTTTAAGGACTCTGAATAAAATCACGAATCAGTTGTATTACATGCTGGTATGATTTCTTCAGTAGAAAGTATCTACTTTTGTTGATTATGAAGAATCATACTTTGCATATTGTGATACTTAAGAATACTCATGATAACCAGAGACTCAAGCTTTAGTATGGCCAATGTGAGAGAAAATATCCCTTCCCACAACAAAATCAAGAATCCTCCCCAGAACCAGTAAGACCAGTGGATGCCATTTAATGCATAGGCCTGAGTAATCTGCACCAGTTACTATGGAGAGAAGGATGGACTCACTCTGCTTGTCTGGGGCCCAGTTCATTCCTGGAGCTGGGCCATTATCTTCTAACATACATGGTGGCAATTATGGATGTTGGGAGGACAATCATAATACTGCCTATCTCCAAGCTATGGTTATGCTGCTTCTCTGGAGTTAAATGTGAACTCTTCACTTCTTTCTATTTACTGAAATACTCCTCATCTTGTAAGGATTTACCTTCTTGTACAGGATACCTTCCTTGACTATTGTATCCACATTACTTCCTTTCTCTGTTAGACACATATGTTTTAAAATATATTTTTTATTGATTTCAGAGAGGAAGGAAGAAGGAGAGAGATAAACATCAGTGATGAGATAGAATCATTGATTGGCTGCCTCCAGCATACCCCTCACTGGGGATCAAGCCCCCAGTCTGGGGCGTGTGTCCTGACCAGGTATCATACCATGACCTCCTGGTTCATAGGTTGATGCTCAACCACTGAGCCATGCTGGTTGGGCTAGACATACTTTAATACCACATGATATATGGCTGGATTATATGCTGCTGTATAAAGTTGACCAGATCTTTTCTAAATGTGTTGTAGGAATAACTAAATAACAAAACATACCCTCACTTATCAGTCTACACTTACCTCATGTGGGTCCCTTTGGTCTTCCAAGCCAGATTGTACCCTCTCAGGGGCAGGTATTTTGCCCTTTATTTCTCCTGTGCCTAACAGAGTTGGGCTCAGAGATAAACAACAGATTACTATTGTTTAATTCTTAATGACTCAAACACAGCATTACTTATTATTGTTATATTCTCAGTCATTAATATTTTAAAACTTACTTTTAGAGATTATGTTTGGCTTTATCTTAAAAGGGTATCAATTTTAACGAAAAACAAATTCCTCCCACCAAAACCTAAGGTCCATTTAATCACACAATTCTCTAGTCCTAGCTTCTTAGGTCTCATGTTATGTAAATATATGGTATAGAGGAAGGCTGTGATTCTCAGCTGTGCAAGAACTTTTACTCAGGCTTTCTTGAGTGCTTAATAAGTATTTGGTCTTATTACTCTCTAGTTCATGTTTGCTTATTCACTGGACAATTAAAATAAATCTATTAATTTTCATAATGATTTTATCATATATCAATCTTCTTTGTAACTCCTCTAAGAAAAAATGGTCAATGAGGCATTCTGTAAAGGAAGGGTAAAGGTTTTATGATTATAATCTTCATATCACACTTATAATTTCAAATGCTTATAGTTTTCTCAAGCTCCTTTTAATGGCTATATTGTTCTATTTACTCTGTTTAATGCCATTTCTGGATAAATTATGAGTTACCATAATTCTTTCCTAAAATATGTTTCTTTGAATCATAGTAAATTATTGATATGATATAAATTATATAGTTCCAAAGAGTGTGGATCTTAGAGCCACAAAGTTTGTGCTTGATTTCTAACTGAAGCCTTTAAACATGGAATGACATTGGACACATTACTTAACTTCTCTGTGCCTCAGTTTTATCATTTGTAAAATAGTGATTATAATAATACTTATGTCATAAAGATTCTTATGAAGGGTTTAAGTTCATTTCTGCATATAGGTTGTATACAAAATATCATTATAAAATTTCAGAATTAGAGATGGTAAAACCTATTTATTCTTAGAGTGTTAGAACTTGAGCAGTTTCCTTCTTATCAATAAACCTTCCCTTATGCAAAAAAAATCTACTTAATCTTTATTGAAAGATGATTGCTCTTAAATGACACTTAAATTAGTATAAAGTGTCTAACTTGTTGTTAAGTATGCAAGAGCATCTTTTCATAATCCAAAGGAGCAAATGTCACTGTCAGATCTAGAAGCAGAATCTAGAAAGCAGAAGAAACCAAAGCCATCTCTCTCTCTCTTTCTGTGGTATAGGCTATAAGGGCTCTCGGCTAAGCCCTCTTATGTCTGTCTGCTTTATGATTCTCTGTTTGCAGATCAACTTCATCTGCTCCATTTGCTCATTAGCCTAACATAGTTGCCCCAACCTTGGCATTGCATCTTACAGCAGGTCAAGTGCTGTAAGAATTTTTGAGCTTGAACTTATTTTTGAGAGAAATTATAATTGGTCCATCTCAAGTCAGGTAATCACTGGGCCAAGGGGAGAGGTCAGACCTCCTCCTGCCCACTCAGTAAGAGTTGTGGTGCCCGCCGAGACCGGTTTGGCTCAGTGGATAGAGCGTCGGACTGCCGACTGAAGGGTCCCAGGTTCGATTCCGGTCAAGGGCATGTACCTTGGCTGCGGGCACATCCCCAGTAGGGGGCGTGCAAGAGGCAGCTGATCTATGTTTCTCTGTTATTGATGTTTCTGACTTTCTATCCCTCTCCCTTCCGCTCTGTAAAAAATCAATAAAATATATTATTTAAAAAAAAGAGAGAGAGTTGTGGTGCCCAATTTTTTAGAATAGACATTAATTGAGTAGCAAGTACCTGATAAGTCAGTTTGGGAAATGGGCTTGAAATTTTATCAGAATCTGTAAAAACAAGTCAAAGAATGTGAATTAAGCACTCTCCTGGTGAGTTCAGTTTTAAAGTTTGAATGACATACATTTTTACTAATCACATATTGAAATGACAAAGTATTTTTCTCAAAACATTATATAAATTTGAACAAATTTAAGACTTTGCTTATGTCATCATGATCATGAACTTATACTAATCTTATGTTTCACTATGGAGAGATTTACAAAACGACACACTTGGAAAATATTTTATCTAACTCTGGGTGAGTAGGAACACTGAAAAATGCCACAACAAATTGTAACCACAGAGATAGTTTAATAAGATATGATCCATTACTTAAATGAGATTTATCCAACATTCTGAAAAGAAAATAAACTCAGAACAAGGAGAATATGCTCTAATGTATCCCTGCTTTTCGGTCAGCAGACTTTTAGTGTTGCCTCTCAGTGGGTCCCTCCTCGGTGTCCCCTCAGCTCTACATGAAACACATGGCTGGGGGATGATGGCAGACCTGCCTGCCTCTAATATCCCATGGCCAGGGCAAGCGTAAACATGGAGACCCTCTATCAAATGTCTAAACACTTTATGTTGTAAATTAAGCCAACAAACAGTTATTTAAAATGTGTACTATCTTCTTCTTTTGGTAAATGGAACTTCCTAATAATGTGGAATATCAAATTTGAAGTTAGGTATTTCAGACTCCATGAGGTTCTGCACTCAAATGGATGACCTACCCCTTCTCTTTCCACTTTGTGAAGGACTTAAACCCATACATGTGGTCAACTTCACTCACCATCCAAGCTCTTCATACACCTCATATAACCAGCCACCTTTGGCCACTTCTAAGTGCTTGGTGTGCACACCCTCAGGAGGATTGAACAGGGGAGGAGACGTTTGTAGGATTCAGATCAGTGGCTCCTCTTCCCTCTACCTAAAGATAATCTTGGTGGTGGAAGGGAGGGTGTGTAGATATATAGGTTAGGATTCCAGGCGTCAATGGTATAAAATCATTGAATGAAGATAAAAAGGATATTTTTATAAAGTGGAAGGTTTATGTAATTAACCAAGAAAGGCTAGAAAAATTAATTGTAAAAAAAGAGGTTTTACTTTTCATTTAAAAAATACAATATGAAAAAAATAAGCAGAAAGCTATTCATGAGTATTTCTGTGGGTGTGTTTCCAACTGAAATTAGAATTGGAATTGGTGGACTCAGTAAAGTAGACTGCCCTCCCCAAAGTGGGTGGGCATTTTCCTATCTGCTGAGGCCATGGCCAGACCAAAAGGCTGAAGAAGGAGGAATTTGTCACGTTTTTTCCTTCCTCACTTTTGAGCTGGAACATCTCATCTCATGTTCACTTACCTTCAGAATGGGATTTACACCACTGGCTTTCCTGGGTTTGCAGTCTACAGAGAGCAGATCATGGGACTTTCAGCCTCCATAAATGTGTGAGCCAATTCATCATAATAAATCTTTTTCTTCTATAAATATAGGTAAATGAGAGATAGATAGACAGATGGATTGACAGATAGATAGATAGATAGATAGATAGGCAGATAAACAGCTAGATCACCCATTTGTTCTGCTTTTCTGGAAAAGTCTGATTAATACTCAGCTTCATGATTCTTCACTCCATTGACAGCCCAATAGTGGTCATATGAGCATCTGCAAATCAGCAGGTGTCTGGCCAGGGAATAAAATTCTAGAAACAGTCAACATGGCTCAGTGGTTGAGCATGGAACTATGAACCAGGAGGTCATAATTCATTCCCGGTCAGGGCATGTGCCCGGTTGTGGGATCCATGCTCTGTGTGGGACGTGCAAGAGGCAGCTGATGAGTGATTCTCTCTCACCATTGATGTATCTATCTCTCTCTCCCTCTCCCTTTCTCTCCGAAATTGATAAAAATATATTTTTAAAATGTTAGAAACAGATAAAATCATCTTCAACAGCTTGTTCCTTCTGTTATATAATTTGAGTTTCACAATCACTATTGAGACCGGATGTTATTATTTTTTCCACTTTACAAATGAATAAATACATGCTCAAAAGTTAAATGGCCAGCTCAAGTCTATATCTACAGTTAAAGTTTCATTCTGGAGCACTGTTCTTTCTTTGATTTATTTCCAGATTAAGACTCAGCTTTTGGGTGGGTGAGGGGTGTGTATGTGTTGGAAGGTAAGAGATTAACCAAAGAACTTTTATGCATATAAGCAAAACCAATGGACAGAGACAATGGGTGGGGTGAAAGTTAAGGCTTGGGAGCAGAGGACAATGACAGAAAAGGTGACATACCTAATACTTTCAACAATAAATAATTTTTAAAAAGACTCAGCTTTTTATACCAAAATACATCCCTTGAAAATCTACTTAGTACTGGAATCTATAAGCCTGTATATTTCTTGGGTATTTAAGAACTCAACAAATATAAACAAATCAAACCAGAATATATGATTTCATATTTAGATTTTTTTTAAAGTATTTTTTAAAATTGCTAGGAAGAAAAGAAATGACCTAATTTAACACCCATTTCTATGTTTTCTACTTTTCAGAACTGTGACAGAGTTTTTTTTTTTTTTTTTTTATTGTGACCTTGTAAACAGTCTTGTCACAGTCACTAAAAAATTAAGAAAACCTCATTTATTTTTTTCAGAGTCCATTAAGAAGTCTGTATTTTTTTTTCCATCTTCATTTTTGACTGCACTTTGCTAATAAGAAAAAGCCAACATTTTCTTTCTAGCAATCAAAATCCATTCACAATACTGATTTCCAATTATTTAAAGAATGAATTGCATTTTGTAAGTTTGGTTGGTTTAAAAAGTGGATTAAGTAAATATCTTGCCTGGAAAAAGAGATAATAGGTTCATCACGGATATTGTCCCTTAAGTCGAAGTTACAAAACAGTGCTTTGTTTAATCCTTTCCTTTCCATAGCCCCTGGTGATGACATTTCATTAACATTTTAACTTTTGTGGAAAAAATTATTTTAGCTTAGAACTTAAATAACCTACCTAGGATATGTTTTAGGTGGGCCTGCATTTTGACAAAAGGAGCTTGTAAGGGTTTGTAATATTAGTTTTAATTTTGAATTCTTAGCAGTGTCTATTGACCCAATGATATTTTCAATACTAGTTTGGGCCATAGTTATATTATAAAGAAGGGCCCTAACTGCATGGACTCAGGGAACAAAAGAAGCAGATTCGTGTACCAGGTTTTACTCTGCTTATATAATGAAAGAATGTCCTCCAAATACAATCTTGATCATGGGAGTCCCTCCAATCACCCTCATTAGAGAATTTGCCATATAACATGACCATTTCTTTCTACTGAACCATGTTGGCCAGACTGTTTGTAGTATTTTATTCCCTGGCCAGACATCTGCTGATTTGCAGATGCTCATGTGACCACTATTGGGCTGCCAATGGAGTGAAGAACGATGAAGTTGAGTATTAGACTTTTCCAAAGAAGCAGAAACAACGGGAGATCTACCTGTTTATCTGCCTATCTATCTATCTGTCAATCCATCTGTCTAGCTATCTCTCATTAACCTATATTTAGATAAGAAAAATATTTTTCTTCTGGGTAAGGAAGGGGTGCATGCCTCTGTTACTGGGCATTTGTCTCCTGGAATTTGGTAATTAAAGAAATATAACTTAATGGTCTTTTAGAATTCTTTTCTGGACACTTACTGATTTTCTGTACAATGAACTTCAAAAATGAAAAATAGGTTGGATTTATTAATGAGCTAAATAAATAGCTGTGCTATTACAATGTATAACCATCATGCATTTAGCTTTGTCTCCTGGATGATAACAGCTGCCTTAGCATTGGTTCTTCTGCCTTCAACATTCATTATCTTCTTTTTCTTCCCACATCTTTTATGTAAATTGATCCAGTCTTTATTCAATGCTCAGTAATGTAACTGGGCTTTGTGTTCCTGGAAATAGATAGACACATGTTCATTTTCACTTTCTCCTGTAATTTCTTAAACTGTTAGCTTTCTCTTTCTCCACTGTCTCTGTCCTTTATTAATTACTAGAGGCCTGGTGCACGAAATTTGTGCACTTGGGGTGGGTGGTCCCTCAGCCTAAACTGCCCCCTCTCACATACTTGGAGCCCTTACGGGATGTGCAACTGATGGCTCACCCCCAGCCTGCCCAAGGCAAAGGCAAGTTTAGGTCTTGGGCAGGCTGGGGGTGAGCCATCAGTTGGACAATTTTAAAAAACCATCTGTAAAACACATTGTAGTTCAGGAGTTTTTCATTACGGATTGGGTTCACCAAGAAGACCATGTTGCAATGTAAAGCGGAGAAGCTTGATGGAAGTGCAAACACCCCTGTAGTAGCCAGTGTGGGCTTAGGCTGTCAGGGCTCCCAATCCTGTTGCCTAATAGAACTGCGTTGTCTACTAAAGAAAACACTCTTCTCTTGTAGTCCTTTCTACATTATTTTTCATAAGCATCCCTTTAGAGAAAACTTCTTTAATGTGTCCCTTTCTTTCCCCCAAAAGAGGGATGATCGATTATTTCAAGGAGCAACAGAGGGTGGGGGAGGAGGCAATGAGGACCTAGGTCCTTGCAATCACCAGAGAACTCTGAACTCACTGTGTCCCCTTCAGTATCCCTTGGGTGGCCTCAGTGTTTCTGTTACTTTGGTAGAAAGAATATGTGACTCCCTGGCCTGCCTTGAAGTCTTGTTGCCATGGAAACTTCCACACACCATTCCACAGATATCATGCTTGAATAAGTCCAGACAGAGGCCACAGACTGGCATTTGCCCTTTGTTTCTCCTTCTTGTGTTTTCCAGGTGCTTTAAAATGGATGGGGATAGATGGGAGGGTGGGCAGCGTGGTATGTGAGAAAGCTGTGTCAGGGGTAGACGGTTGGGGATTTCAGAAGATAATCCTGTGGAGGGAAGAGCAGAGCAAATGGAAAAGTCTGTGTCCTTTTCAGCTTCTCCTGGGTGCAAAGGCTTTGATCCTGTGATGTGTCTGACGGTAATTTTCTGGGTGAGGTAGAATATGAGTGAACAGATTCAGGGAGCTGTTGTTCCTTAGTGAGTTTTTCTGTCCCATTTTCAATGAATTGACCAATAATCTGAGCTCTGTGGTGAACATGTTGGGGCTGTGACCTGGGTTTAGGCGAAACATCAGTTGAAGCTGTTAACTTCCCCTGGCTGCTTCCAAGCTCAAGTGGAAGAACTACATTTCCCAGAATTCCTGGTGCTTACAATACCCTGCATGAACCTAAGGCACTGTGAATTTTCTCCACCTGTTGGTGGCCACCAGGGTGTCCGCACACCCCAGAGACTGGCAACATCCCCCCCACTCCCATCATGGGTGCTGGGCTAGGGGGCATGCAGGGACCCTGGGCGCTCATTTGCATGTGATTCAGTCACCATAAGAGTAATGAGGGCCGGCCCTTAAGTACCTGTGGATAGCGCTTATAGCTTGGTGGTTGCTTTCACTGCACTTCGGCCATGCCCCTGCTGGCCTCACCCCCTGTGTGCTGCCATACCCCCTGCCCCGCCCCCTGCCCCGATTGACTGGTAGTGGAGGTACAGTCAATTTGCATGTTACTCTTTTATTAGATAAGACTAATATATTAAATGGTTCACTGTTCCTCTGTAATGCTGTGGTCTCTAATGCTCCTTCTCCCTGAGATCACCTTTTCAGGGTCAGTTCCATGGCTCATCCCATGCATGGCAGGTGGCACAATCTTTCCCTGAGCAATCTGGCTGCCCCTCTGTGCTGCTCATCTGGCCCAGAGAACATATGCTCTGGTGCTACCTGGCCCATAAGGATAGGGCTTGTGTCACCTATTTGATAAAGTGGGTGTTCTTATTTAGATTATCCACCATGACTTCACCTTCCCTCTATGTTTTAGGTAGAGGTGTGTGCCATCAGCAGACAATCATTTTAGTTAACACTTGTCCAGTTATTACATTATCTGGTGGCTTTTGAGCCATATTTTCCTCCCTCTGCATTGAAAAACAGGAAGAACTATTTTCTTCCTTTAAGAAACTAAAATTCTTATAAAGAAGAATATGCCTGGCAAGAAACTATAGAATCAAATGATTACCTTATAATGCTTTCTGATCTACTTTTAGTGTCTTTATTGTAGCTATGAAGCAGAATTAAGGAGTAATCTTTCATAACTTTAAAATTTTAAATTGCCTATTGCCTATTTGATGCAAGTTGCTTCAGACCAGAAAATTTAAACAAAATTTCATTTGAAATCATTAATGATCACTATTGACCATAATAGTTTGATTAATTCAATCATTCAGTGAATATTAAGAATTTTTTATGTACTATTTTAGATGCTGAATATATAGTAGTGAATAAAATAGATCAACTCTTTGCCTTCATGTAGTTTATATGCTAGCCCTTGGTCAGGCAACAAACAAATTAGCATGTACTGTAATATTAAATTGTGAGAACATGTGGTAGGAAGAAGAAATTAAGATTTTGTTCTGAAACAAATAATATACTAAAGTTGTGCTAAAATATAATATACACTAGAGGCCTGGTACACAAATTCATGCATGAGTGGAGTCTGGCCGGCTCACCCTGATCAGGGCCAATTGGGCCAGGCTGGCCAGCAGGGAGAGGCCATGGGTGATTGGCAGGCCAGCCCCGCTCCCGATAAGCGGGGTGGGGCCTATATGGGGTGGGGCCAGCCAGGGAGAAGGGCCTAGAGAAGACCCACTGAGCTGGAGCTGAGCTTGGGTCCCAGGATTCCCAGGGAGGACAGCTTCAGCAAGGAAACAGAAACCACCAGAAGGCTCTGTGAACAGGCCCTGAGCTCCCGTTGGCCAGGTGGGCTCAGAGCTGGTGTCTGTGTGGGTACATTAGACACAGCCCAGCACACACCTTTGTCTGTTGGTCAAATCCATTGCATAGAAAAACTTGTTCTCCTTTTTCTCTTTGGGATTTTACAACAAATACAGGCCAATTGAAAGACGTGGGCCCCAGTGGCAGAGCCAGGCCCCACAATCACTGGGAATTTAGTCCTATGACAACTGGGTAGCAATCTTCATGGAACAGAACACACTGTTTTAGAGTCTTAATTCTCCCCTAAAATGTGCTCAGCTGCTCTTCTTTAGCCAGGATAGACTGAACTAAGGAACTAAAGACCTAGTTTCCTTTGAGGTGGCATCCATTGGGAGCCAGTGCTGGCAAGAACCCTCGCAGGCAGCTGCCTTCCCCGCAAGCTTGGTGTGCTCTGAGCCAGTCTGTTTCTGGACGTGCTGGGTCCTGGGCTGCTGGTCGGGCCGCAGGACCACAGGGTTTCTCTCAGCTGCCTTCCTGACCTCCTGAGCAGTACCCTCCACCCCAGTATGCCAGGTGGTCTTCACCAGAGCCAGGACTCCGAGAGCAAAGGAACTGGCCTGGAAGAGACCTGCAGGTGGCCAGGCCACACCCCCTCACCCTCCTTGCTTCTCAGTCTCATTCCCCTGGATTGGGCCAAAGCCCGCTGCCTGAGACTAGTGCCATGTGGGCAGGGTTGCAGCGGGGAAAGGGGCACCCTGACCTGCCAACCTTGGTGATGATCATCTAGGTGTCCAGCTAATTGAGTTCATCCCACAGAGCCTTCATCTCAAGCTGCACGCTCACACTGGCCACCTTCATGTTCCTCTTTACCAGCGCCTTGGTATTGGCCGTGTAACTGGCCCCTGGGCCCTTGGGCTCCACAGCGGCACTGGTGGCGGTCCCGCAGCCGACACATCACAGGAACTGCTCATTCTGGTCATCCCACTGTAATGGTCACTGGACTTTTATTATATAAATAGGAAAAGTATTCAAATCATAAATATTTTTTACATTAGTGGTTACAACGCAACTGCTCAGATTAAAAGAGAGTCCTCTGCTGAAACCAGTTTGGCTCAGTGGATAGAGCGTCAGCCTGCAGACTTACTTGAAAGGTCCTAGGTTTGATTCCAGTCAAGGGCAAGTACCTTGGTTGTGGGCACATCCCCCGTGGGGGGTGTGCTGGAGGCAGCTGATCGATGTTTCTCTCTCATCAATGTTTCGAACTTTCTGTCCCTCTCCCTTCCTCTCTGTAAAAAAAAAAAAAAAAATCAATAAAATGTATTTATTTATTTATTTTTTTAAAATATATTTTATTGATTTTTTTTTACAGAGCAGAAGGGAGAGGGATAGAAAAGTCAGAAACATCGATGAGAGAGAGACATCGATCAGCTGCCTCTTGCACGCCCCCCACTGGAGATGTGCCCACAGCCAAGGTACATGCCCTTGCCGGAATCAAACCCGGGACCTTCAGTCCGCAGTCCGATGCCCTATCCACTGAGCCAAACCAGTCTCAGCTAAAACGTATTTTTTTAAAAAGAGTCCTCTCTCATGCCCTTCCAAATACTATTTTGATTTCTTTGTCACCAGTCATTTTGTATGTTTTTGAACTTTAAATAAATGAAGTTGTATAATCTCTATATCCTGTATTTTCTTTCTTTTCTTAATTGTGATTATCAGTGAAATGTGTAGAACAGTATTTCATTCTCATTACTAGTTAATATTACCTTGTATAAATATGCTGTAATATATTAATTCATTCTACTATTAGAGGACAATTGTGTTGTTTCTAGTTTTGTGATATTACAGACAATGTTACAATGAACATTCTTATGTCTGTAGAACCTGTTTTTGCATCTCTACATTGTGCATACATAGGCATAGAAGTGCTTGTTCACAAATTATGCATGTATTTATCTCTAGCGGATATTGCCAAACAGTGGTTGCACCAACTCTCCTTTTCAAAACACTGTATAAGAGTTTGAGTTACCCACAATCTCATGAGCACTTGGTGTCATTCTTTCTTAATTTTAGCCATTATTGTATTAGCTCATTATAATTTTACTTTTCATTTACATGATGAGTAATGATTTTCAGCAAATATGTATGCATGTTTATTTTCTGCTTGATATAATCTTTTATAAAGTGTCTGTACTAGGCTATTGGTTTTTTTAAAAATAGGTTGTCTATTTTGTAATGATTTGTATTTGTTCTTGATGTGTTCTGGGCACAAGTCCTTTGTTGGGTATATGAGCTGAAAATGTTTTTGTTCATTCTGTGGCTTACTTTTTTCATTTCCTTAAAAGTGTTTTTTGAAAAAAAAAAGTTCTTAATTTTAATGTAGTCCAATTGATAAATCTTTTATCATTAGTGCTTTTGAGGTACTGTTTAAAATTATTTTGCCAACCTTAATGTAGTTTTCTATGTTATCTGTTGGAAGCTTTTAGTTTTAAACTTGAATTTAAACCTAAAATACACCTGGAAGGGATTTTTTTTTAATGGTAAGATGTAAAGGTCAAGATTCCTGGCTGCACTTTCCCCCTAACATCCCCCTCACCACACACACACACACACACACTCACACACACACAGTCACACACACACACACACATTCAGGTATGCCATAACCATGGAACCATTTATTAAAATTATTCTTTCTTCAGTACAGGCTCTTGGTCCCTCAAGTCTTGAATGCCTTGTCAGGCTTCAACTCAAATTTTTATTTCCTCTTCAGTTGAGATATAGAAAGCTCTACTTAACTGCTAATTTCTCCTTTACCAACCAGCCTCTTATTTCTTGCACCAAAATCTCAAAGATTTGGAAAATGCCTCAAAAGGGAAAATTGGCACATAGGGTGTCAATCTCATTCCAATAAGCATCTTGTCTCTTTAAGTGGTTGACCACTCAAGTTCTGGTCACTTTGAAGCTCTTCAATGCCTCTAAAGTGATTTTTTAAAAATTACCTAGCTTTTCTAGTTTTCTTTGATGTGAGTTTTGATCTGCCTAGTAGCTACTTTTTCATTGCTAAAAGTGGAAGCTGTGATGGTATGTTTTTCTATGTAAAGAATTATCTAATGACAAATGGTCATTAATCCAGAGCTTGAAAAGCACCAGGGTAACATCTTAATTAAATCTTAAGCCAGAAAGGATTGAGCAGCCTAGGAAATACTGAGATAAGTTGAGTAGATAGAATTACAGGTCATTATTCATCCAATCTATAGGGGACACAAGGATTACCATTATTTTACCAATACTAGAATATTGGACTGCTATAAAAAACATTAATGCAAAGAAGCTGAGTAGGTTGTTAATAATCCAATGAAATTTAATAGACAGTTTTTCAATGCTTTTTATGAGGAAGGCTTTCACTTTCTTGACCTTGAACAAGAGCTACTAATTATGGCCTCAGGCCTATTTCACCTGTTTTCTTTGAGGAAAATCACAAAATTTCTGTAGCAAGTTCTCTGGGGAATGTTTGCTTATATCTTTGCAAGAAAAATAAAAACAGTCCCTACTGTGGAGTGTCCTGACACCAGTTTTGGCAACATGCTTTTTCAGACCTGTAAAGGACAGCTGAAAATAAAATCACAACCTCATGGGGAACAATGTAAGTTTGAGAGAAACTTGAGTAAGGACAGCTGTTATAGCTTATATTCAATGAAATATTACAGGCATCTATAAAGGAAAATAGTAGCCTATATCAGGGCCAGCCTTCTCCCCGTCCAGATGATTTACCCTCTGCTGCTTGTGGGTCCCTTGTGGCTGCATAGGTTTTGGAATTAAGAGGAATCCTATATTCCCAGGAGGGAGATGCCAACAAGTCACCTAATCTGTTACGTATTTTTCTGTGCAATCTTTTTTAGAATCTTTAAAAACTCCTGGTAAAGGCAGAAACTGGGATGCAAAGATATCTAAGATGGATAGCAGGCCAATGTTAACAAGCATGCTAATACAAAGAGGTTTTCTTCAGTCTGGTGGGTGAATGAGGTAATGACAACTCATGAAGAATGAAGGGGCCATCTCAGCCTGGGAGTTTAGGGAAGGTAATTTTAAATGAGTAGAAAAAGGACATAATTTTCTCACATTGTCAGTGAATTCTGTTCAACAAGCATCTATTGAGCACTTACTATGTACCAGATATTGTATTAGGGACTGAATGCAAAGATTAATAATATAAGGTTTCTCACTTCCTGAACAATGCAAGAAACTTGAGACATTTTATTATGCCTCCCCTAGACTTTTATGCTATTTTTGTCCTATAGTATTAAATTATCTTTGTAATTCTTTCTCTTTTGTTGTCTCTTTCTCTCCCCACTCTATACATACACATATAGTTGACCTGAATAAAGGCTTATTTTTAAATACAGCCAATTTTTATTTAGATTTCTCTACATATGTATTTATCCTTTCTATTCTCATTCCTTTTGTCATTTCCATGCTTTTATCTATTATTAATTATTATTATTCCTGTAAATTCTATATTGGTATCTCTTTTCATATAGGTCTATCAAAGCGCATTTTCATTAGTTTTTGTTTATTTGGACATGTTTTTATTTCATCATCATTTTTAAGTACATCTTTGCCTGGATATAGAATTTTAGTTTGGCACTTATTTTGAAGATTTTTTTGGTTTTTTATTTTTATTGAAAAGTCAGCTTTTAACTTTATTATTGGTTGTTTGAAGGTAACGGGTACCATTCTCTCTTGTTTTTAAGATTGGCTATATGTCTTTTATTTTCTATGGTATGTCTAGATGTGGTTTTCTTTGCATTTATTGTGCTTGGGAATTACCTTGCACCTTATATCTTTGGCTTAGTATTTTTCATCAGTTTTTGAAAATTATTGGAAGCTTTTGCTTCCTTTCTTCTTTTGTGCTAAAACTTCAAGGTGTGTTAGACATTTTTTACCCCAGTGCCAAATTTTTCTTAAACAGTGTCCTATATTATACATATTTTTCTTTTTCCTTTTTTTTGGTCCTTAGTCTGGTGTTTTCTTCTAACTTGTATTGTAGTACATTGTAAATTACAATTTGTAGAGATAATTTGGTCTTGGAATGCTGATCTCTTCCTCCTGAATTTATTTTCTATTTTGGTAGGCAGTTGTGTAAGGGAGATCACTTTAATAAAACCAGAGATTGAGCTGATGTGCAGTAGGATTTAGCTGCTGTGAACACTCACTTTAGACATAGGTTGTAGTCCTTTGGTTTTTCTTAAGCAAAGGCTTTCAATATTTTAACCTGTGTCTCTTATCTTAGATGTAATTTTTTAAAACTATATTTTATTGATTTTTTTACAGAGAGGAAAGAAGAGGGATAGAAAGCCAGAAACATCGATGAAAGAGAAACATCGATGAAAGAGAAACATCGGTCAGCTGCCTCTTGCACGCCCCCTACTAGGGATGTGCCCGCAGCAAAGGTACATGCCCTTGACCAGAATCGAACCCAAACCCTTCAGTCCGCAGTCCGATGCTCTATCCACTGAGCCAAACCGGTTTTGGCAACTACTATGATTTTCTTTCTGAGCCAAACCATTTTCAGCAGGAGTGAAGTTTTAAAGCACTGATTTCAAGGTGCTGTTATCATGAGCTAGAATTCTATATGTTGAACTGACTATTTCAGTCATACATGATTCTTCTGTAGTTGGGAAGACCTAGCAAATATATTACATTTTCCAGAGTTGTGCTGATACTTAACTAGTACTTGCATCACAGAAAAATGAATCAGAAGTAAAATGAGATGCAAGCAGCATTGACTGGTAAATGAACAATTTTATTTTCAGAGAATTCCCAGTGGATAACTGTATATTGTTTCATCATTAAGCCAGTAATGACTAATTTATATTGATTTCTATTGGCTTTTCCCTTTTCTTGCTCTTCCTCTGGCTCCTTATTTATTTAATGAATTTGGAAATAATCACTAGAAATATACTATGATTATACTCTACATCTGTGTAGTTGTTCCTTTTGTAGTCCTTCGACTATTTTTCTCCTTCTCTGAAATATATTTTCTCCATAAGATTCTATGCTAAATTATCTCTCCTATTTTATTCCTTGCTTGTTTCTCTCAATCTTCAGGGTTGTTTTCTTCTTTATAGTAAAAATACCATTGACTTTTTTTCCATAAATGGTGGTATCTATAATGCATCGTGGAAATGTGGGAGATGTAAAAATGATGTGGAGCATAATGACAGCAAAATGAAGCTGAACACCAATAAAAATGTAATGGAATTAATCTGAGCTTAATACTTTTTCATTAGCTCTCATTTGCCATATAATATGCCATATAATATACCCTATAGAATTCACAACTACATCTTCCTTCAGGATGTCATAAGCTTTTTCTTCACTGTTACCCAATGCTTGCTGGATGTTGACTCCTCCAGACTCCATTTCTACTATGTATTCTATCAAGTATGGTCATGCAGGATTTGAGATGCAAGGATCCACACAATGCCACCATTTGTTATCTGTATGGATGAATCTCAAATCTCTGTGTCTTCATCTGTGGCAACGGGACTTCAACTTAACTATCCTTTGACATGTTCTCATGATTATTCCAATAGCAGTTCAAATTCATTATGTTCAAACCTTAAGTGAATATCCATAATATTTTTAGCTTAGTATCTATAATATGATGAATAGTCAAAAAATTGCCAGTTCTCTTTCTTACTTTAAACCTGCTTGTTCTAGCAATTCTCTCCATTTTTGTGTGTGAATGATACTATATTCTTGGTCAACTGCATAAAAACATACAGCATCTTTCCCCTCACCATGGTATATACATGGCTTGCTGCCTGTTGTACCATGGTGACGTGGTCCCCAAAGATGTCAATGCTGCCATCACCACCATCAAGACCAAGCGTACCATCCAGTTTGTGGACTGGTACCCCACCAGCTTCAAAGTTGGCATTAATTATCAGCCTCCCACTGTGGTCCCTGCTGGAGATCTGGCCAAAGTACAGAAAGCTGTGTGTATGCTGAACAACACCATGTTATGCCCAGATTTCAAGATCCCCAGAGACCACCAGGGAGCCATGTCCAATGCAAAAGCAAAGAGTCTTTATTCAAGCCCAGGCTTGGCTCCCTCAGCCTCCTTACCAATGCAGCGGTTGGACGAGAGAGAGAGCCAGCCCCAATGAGGACAAAGGTTATAAAGGGCTAGTCGTTTAGGTGGGCTTAGGTGATTTACTTGGCAACAGCGATGCATAGGGAGCATCCTGTGGGATAGCCTTATTAGGGCCTTAGGTGCATTCCCGGAGCTTCATTGATCCACTCAGGTGGTGGATGGGGGAGTTAGGACATTTCTGGCCTTCCTGTGGTCACTCCCAGTAGGGGGCGAGGGGTTAGGCTGAGGACCCAGCTCTAAAAGATGGAGGGTAGTCAGTTACACTTTGTCCTTCCAACCACAGCTATTTCTGAGGCCTAGGCTCGCCTGAACCACAAGTTTGACCTGATGTATGTGAAGCGTGCCTTTGTCTACTGGTACGTAGGTGAAGGCATAGAGGAAGGAGAGTTTTCTGAGGCCTATAAGGACATGGCTGCCTTTGAGAAGAATTATGAGGAAGTTGGTGTGGATTCTGTTGAAGGAGAGGGTGAGGAAGAAGGAGAGGAATACTAAATTTAAAATGTCACAATGGTGCTGCTTTTTCAGAGAAACTTATTCTGTTTTAAACATTGAAAAGTTCTGGTCTGATCAGTTCATTTGTATGTAGAGCAGTATACACTCTCATATACAATTACTGGCCTATGCTGTAAAACAATGCTTTGTTACAGATCCAAATTGTCGATTTCTCTGATGGGTTTGAATAAAGTATTCCCTGTCTTAAATTAAACAAACAAACATACAACATTTTTCTTCTTGTTTATCTTTTTCCCACTCTTCCTTCAACATATATTTAACTGCCTGCTGTTTTAAGAACCTATGTTGGAGAACACATTCATGCTCTTCATAAGTTAGCAGTCTAATGGAGAGCCAGTCAGAGAGACAAGCAATAAGGTGACCTTGAACAACATAGGTTTTCATGGGTCACCATACATGGACTTTTTTCAATAAATACTGCCATCCCCTTGGCTCTGTGGGTTTCACATCCTCAGATTCAACTGTGAATTAAAAACAGTATTTTTGCATTCCCAAGCACAGATTCTCAACCACAAATCAAAAATACTGTTCTCAATGTGTGGTTGGTTGGATCTGTGGATGCAAAGTACTGGCTGTAAAGTTAAAAGTTATATGTGGATTTTTAACTGTGCTGGGTCAAAGCCTCTAACTCTAGGTTGTTCAAGGATCACCTGTACAGAGGTAAGTGTAGTGTAGTATGAGAGCACAGGACACTAGCCCAGCTTTTGAGATTCACAGAAGATTCTCCAAAGAAGATAACAAGAATCCTGGTTTACAAAACACTAGTAAAGAATTACCCCTGTGGGATAAGGACACATATGTAATACCTTAATCAATAAAGAAAAAAAAGAATTACCCCTGAGAATAAGGAAGGTGAATGGTGGCAGGAAGAGCTTTTCAGGAATTGGGAGCACACTAGTATTTGTAATGTGAATACACCCCACTCTACTTTAAGATGGGCAGACGTTTAGGAGACAAGCTAGGGAGGTGACAAGTCAAAATGGTCCTTTTGTTACCCAGTTGGAGAGTACATATCCTGAGGGGAAAGTGCCAATGAATGGCTGGTATTCAGGCAGGGTTGTATGACTGGTTCTGGCCAATGGCCCATGAGGTCGGGTGACAATGGAAATACATTGAACGTGCAAAATTCCAGTCTGTCTTCCTTTTAAAATATATTTTTATTGATTTTAGAGAGAAAGGGAGAGGGAGAAGGAGATAGAAACATCAATGATGAGAGAGAATCACTGTTTGGCTGTCTCCTGCACATCCCACACTGGGGATCAAGTCCACAAGCCTGATAAGAGCCCTGACCAGGAATTGAACCTTGACCTCCTGCTTCATAGATTGATGCTCAATTGCTGAGTCACACTGGCTGCACTTCCAGTCTTTCTTTCCCTGCACTATCAGGTCAGGAAGTGGGCTCTTTCAGATAGCGTAGTTGTGGCATGTGGAGCTTCCTGCTCCCCATCAGTGTTGCTGAGTCACCATACAAATATCAGTTACTCCTCCAGGGTTGTTCTGACATGGAGCACCCAGTCCTGCTGAGATATTGGGATCATTGGGATCATTTACTACCGAAAAATATTGACTCTTTTGATTAATTTATTCACTTTTAGAAAATCTTCTTTTACTCCAAATCTAAAGTTGTCACACCTTTTTCATCATCATCACCTAAATCATAGCAATTATTACTACATAAAACTATCTTTCATTAGTTACTATGTATATTTCTTTTCTAGAATATGTACTCTGCAAAACAATAGCCTATTCTCTTGTTAACCTTTGTATCCCATAGTCTAGGAAATTTTTACAGAAAAAAAAATAAGAAAGCAAAGAGCACAGGACTCACTCAAGCATTTTGTAAACTGCTTACAGAAAGAGATATTTAATTTTATTTCTTACACATTATGCACATGGAAGGAAAGAACGGAATATATTACACTGATGATTTCAGTTAGAGAGAGAGAGAGACCTGAGCACCTATTTGGGTGTAAAGATAACAATAAGAGAGCTTGAAATTCAGTTAACTTGAATAGTTGATGTTGTCATTACTGATTTCACACCTCGTGATAGTAATAACTTATGGTGGCAGATTTGGGAACTTCTCTAGTATTTTATGGTTTGTGTGTCTTTCAGATGGCTCTTTTGTTATTTGTTTCACACAAGTACTCTTTCATTTCTGATTTCTGTTAATACTAGGACTTCTGTCCCTATTACTCTTATTGATTTTTCTAAGTTAAGACATACAGTTATGACAGATAGCAATATCTTATATCTGGAGACTAGGTGATGCTAAATAAAGAAATGCCCTAGTTTCTGACTCATGAACCATACATTTTGGAGAAAAATATGAAGTCACTAAGCAAAACAAATTAGCATTGCCAATGACAAAATTCTTAATATTCTTTGAAGCAATAAGTCTATAAGTTATAGCTATTAAAATCTAGCAAACTTGGAGTTCTCTTACTGGTATATTTTCAAGGATTAAAGTGTATTTTGCTAGCTTTCCTTACTGAATATGAATTATTGCTGGTAATAAATTTTTGAGTTATATAGAATTTGGTTTGAGTTCTATCTTTTTTATCTGCCTGGGTGACACTGGTCAAATTTCAAGGTAGATAAAAAGTTCTGAGAACACCAGTGGACATAAAGAGGCTTTAGGCAAGATCAAAGAGATTTGTAGAGTGATAGAACAGTGAGAGACCACAGATTTAAGCCATAGGCTTTAGTTTAATGGACTCTCAGGCCAGAAGGGGCTACCCATATATCAATAGATGGCTACTCTGGACACCTGGTAACCAAATTAGACTGGGAACATCTTTTCTCCAGTGAGAACTGGAAGGATATTAAAAGGAGAAGAAGCCTCCCCCTACCCTGTGTATATTCTTATGCTCTTATGCTTCTGTATTGTAGAGTAACAGAAATTTCTATTCCCTCTTCCTCATGACAGATGGAGTTATCTCATACATATAAAAAAAGTAAGTGACTTTACATTTTATAATTTATTCATAGATTTAATTATGTTTCTCATATTTAATTATAGTTTATACATTATCAAACAAAAGTATCAAAATTGAGAATTGCCACAAGTTGGAACAGTGGGTTAAAAACTATGCACAAATTACAGGATTGGGAAGCATTAGCTTGGCAGAAGTTTATATAAAAAATACTTGGGCCCTGACCAGGTTGGCTCAGTGGATAGAGCATCGACCTATGGATCAAAGGGTCTCAGATTTGATTCCAGTCAAGGGCATGTACCTTGGTTGCAGGCATATCCTCGGTAGGGTGTGTGCAGGAGGCAGCTGATCAATGTTTCTCTGTCATCAATGTTTCTAACTCTCTATCCCTCTCCCTTCCTCTCTGTAAAAAATCAAGAGATATTTAAACATATTTTAAAAAATACTTGGGAATTTAATTGGTTAAAAGATTAATATAATATTGAAAGAGCAATCATCTTATGCTGCCTTAATGGAAAGGCAGCATCCCCCATGATAAAAAGTAATAGTGTCTATGCTGTGTTGGTAGTAGCATACATAAATCATCAATATCTAGTCTTTATTTTTTACTCTTTCCTTTATTGTCCACATCCAATCAAATATTAACTTATATTATACCCATTTCTCTAATAACACTTGTGTTGATCCTTTCTCTCCACCCCCACTGCTACTGAGATCACATTATCATTATCTATTTATCTATCTATCTATCTATCTATCTATCATCTAATAATAATATTATTATTTTTAACCCTCACCTGAGGGTTTTTTCCATTGATTTTTTAGGGTGAGAGGAAGAGAGAGGAAGACAGAGAGAAACATCAATGTTAGAGAAATACATTGATTGATTGCCTCTTGCATGAGTCCCAACCAGAGCCCAGACCAGGAAGGAGCCTGCAACCAAGGTACATGCCCTTGACTGAAATTGAACCTGGGAACCTTTGGTCTTCAGGTTGATGCTATTCACTAAGAAAAACTGGCTAGGGCACATTACCATTATTTTTCATTTTTGAGTCCTACAATAGTTTTCTAGTTTGTTTCTTTTCTCTTGCTTTTCACCTTGAAACAAGGATCATCTAAAATGCCAATATGATCTTGTCTCTTTCATGTTTATTCTAAGGCACATCGAGTGTAATTTACCACAAAGAATTCTAATTTCTTCTCACCTCTTATAGTGTAAGTTTCTTGCTGCATTAAGTATAATTTTAGTAATTAAAGGTATATATTTTACATGCATGACTTCTTTTTTAAAAAAATATATATTTTATTGATTTTTTACAGAGCGGAGGGGAGAGGAATAGAAAGTCAGAAACATGGATGAGAGAGAAACATCGATCAGCTGCCTCTTGCACACCCTCTACTGAGGATGTGCCCGCAGCCAAGGTACATGCCCTTGACTGGAATCGAACCTGGGACCCTTCAGTCCGCAGTCCGACGCTCTATCCACTGAGCCAAACCAGTCTTGACCATGCATGACTTCTTAAATACCAGCCCACTGTTCCATGGGGCTCAATCAAAAAGAGTGGTTGGTATTTTTCAGTTTCAGAGGAAGTTCTGGCTCTGTTATACTTACTAAATTACAAATTAAATGTTGGGTTCAAGTGGGCATTTGGATGGATTTTTAGGGGCAATTTTGAATTTACCTAATTTTTTATCAACTCCCTGATAAAACTTGATTTTCTGATTGCATATGAGGTAAAACTGCCATTGTTGTTCTCTATCATTTTCATTTTTATAATTTTTCAAGAGATAGAAACAAACATATATCACCTTACCAATTAAGACAAAAAGTTCTCTAAGAGAGATAATGGTCTTAATTTGAAAAATACTTTGACAAGTGTTTGGTCCTAAAGATGAGCTCTTTTGAGAAGTACACTGACAATGGCAGTGAGGGTGAACAGAAGATGGAATCTATATTGTGTCATATAATAAAAAAAAATAGAGTTGCAGTTGAGAGACTTTTGAGCAGAAATCTCTGCACATAGAAAATTTACAGAAAACACTTTGTTACTGCAGCCCAACCCTGTCTATACTGACTAATATAATTATTTTAAATTCAGACATTAAGGATATAAAGAGTATGAAGAAAAGAAGGTTTTAGAGAAAACATGAGCAACTCAAAAAGATTTTCTCCTCTCTCAAGTTATTACCAAAAATTTATAGCACAGTGACCATGGGCAATCTGGAAGCTGATACAGGGTTGATCATTTCAATGTCAAATGCCAAAGTTTTAAATTTCAGTAGCTAAAATGCTTAGTAATACATTTGCAATAATTACTTAACACTTTATAATAATATTTCACATACATTATTATATCAAAGAATGTAATTTATTATGGTAATATTTTGGTTTGGGCCAAATATTAGTTTTAACGCTTTATTATTTAATGTGCAACCAAATGTGTATTCAATTTACTGCTATCTTAGCAATATCATGTCTCTCAATCTTAACTATCATCTTTGCTCTGAAATACATTTTTGTAATGATAGAACTTAGTATTTATCTTGGTAATAGGTAAAAATAGGTAAAGATTTACATTTGAAGATGAAAGAGAGAAATTTATTAATGGCTGTGGAGTTTTCATTGTGAGGCTGATTGAATCCTCTCTGTATATTTTACTCTAAATCTATAGTTTACCATAAATTAATGCAGTAGGTATTATTTTTATTTTACAGGCAAATTAACTGAGGTTTAGAGAAGTTAAGCCATAGTAGTCAATCAATCATGCACATTTTCTACTTGGGTTGAATTCAGGATCCATAGCTTTCTAGCAGTAGGATTTGGGGAAGTTATTTATTGTCTAAACTTTACTTTTCTCTGTAAAATGTGGAGGTTTAACAGCATCAAAATCATCAAGTTCTCACAGAAGATTAAGTGTCCATGTAAAGCAGTTAGCATGCTAGTTGGTATTTAGTAAGTACTCTCTAAAAGTCCTTGCATTCTCATTTTCTTTGTTTTTGCTTTTGCCAAAACCCCTCAGGGCTAGTAAAAGAGCTTACATTTATACCTAGTTTATTCTGTATCCAAACTCCAGGCCTTTTTGTATTATGCACCTCTGTTGATTACATATGCTCCTTATCACACAAAAGGAGGTGGAGACTTTTAAAAATCATATCAGTTGCTCTACAATTTCTTTAGTGGAATATAGTATTAATGTTATTATTATTTTTTTATTCTGGTCAGCATGTTACCCCAGCTTCATCTAGCAAGAGCAGCATATCACTTCCCTTTGAGGATCCACTCTTTTCTCACCACCCATTACGTTTAATCTGATAGAGCTACCAATTTCAGCATCTGGGCCCCACAGGCAAAGATGTGAGCACAAGATCGGTTCTTCTAGATGCAAAGATGATTCTGACAGTGGGACCTGAGACTTAAATTGAGATATTATAATAGAGTCTGATTCCATCTTTGATGTTTGCAGATAAGCTTTTAAACCTCACGCCTCGCTCCTTTCTCCTGCCTCACTTCTAAGCAAGTTGATAAAAAAAAAAGACTTGTACTTATCCTCTGGTGCTAGTGGGAGAGTTCACATCACATAGTCTGCTCAAGCAGGAGAACACTCCCCTTAGCTCCACCTTCTAATCACAATAAAAGCCTCAGGCTTCTCCATTTCTTGCTCTCTCAAGCCCTTTGCTGACCAGCTTGGGAAGCCTGTTCTCCACTTCCCAGAACTTCTCAATCTGTGAGTAATAAGCGTTTTCTACACTCTCATGGAGGGTGTGAGGTGTCACAGTGTTCAGATCTGATCCAAACTTCAGGAAAAATCCATCCTGCTTCCAAAGAATGGCAAAAACAGATATAGAGTGGATTTCTTGTTCTACTTGGCTTGTGAGCTCTAATCACATGACTCCTAGCTGCTAATTATTGGACAGGTCTGAGAGAACAGAACCAGCATCCAGAGTGAAGCAGGAGAGTCAGTGAGAATTTTGCTATTACTGTTTAAGCTTGAGGTTCCACCCCCAATGTCCCAGTTACTGACCCAATAACACGCCCCCCTCCCTTTGTGGGTTAAACTAATTTGTTGGTTTCCGTAACTTCCAACCAAATGATTTTTCTGTAGATTATAATTTCTTTAAAAGATCATGTCTTATATTTGTCTCTTTTAGTTGAACCTATAAGGGAACTTTCACAAATTATGTGCATAATAAGGTTTTCTAATAGTAGCACAGATCACTCATGCTAAGCATTTAATTGTATCTTAAACATATTGCTCTGCTCTTCTTACACGGATTCCATCATTCTTATTTTGAGTATATAAACATTTTACTCTGCAAACTGGAAAAAGAATCCCAGTAACTTTATTCATACACTATGGTTACATATTAATTCCGAGGTAAAGTATGGATTATCGTCTTCAGCTATGGAGCATTTCTTCCTATCTCAGGATAGGACTCATCACAGGAAGAAAACATGCATGAACTTAAATGTTGGTTCCCCAACATTATTCAAAGTTCTATAATGGAACTTTATAACACTAGATTTGGAAGCAGTTTGTCTGGTAAAATTTATTTGTGATGCATGTCAGTGGTTCAGTTCTTAGTCTCATTTAGCCTATCAGACCCACATGGGCAAATTAAAGACTGCTTAACATTCTGCTTATAGAGGACATGAACCAAGACATTTGGGCTATGAATCATCATTTGGTTTTCTTCTAACTCTTGAGAACACCTTGTTCCCTCAGAATAAAAACCACCTTTTAAGAGGATAATTTCTCTGACAAATAATGCTAAGTGCACATGTAAGTAGTTTTCTGTCATTTTGCTTTTGTAAATGATTACCCTTCAAAACCCAGCATGAATCCTGCCTGAGTGGAGGCAATGAGAACTGGCTGGCGAATTTGGGAAAACAGTGCCCAAGATCTGAGTACCTGTCAGAAATGAGTATATGGGGTGTGAGACAATTTTGACTTATTTTTCAAAAGTGACTGACATTTAAGAAAAAATGAGTAGAAAATAAATTATGATCTTGAGACAGCTGTTGTGGTAGTCACATAGTTTTTCTCTTTTCAAGTAGAAAATAATTCTGTAGTCATTTTTCCATCTAGGAAATCAACGTTTGATAATAAAAGTTCTGTCTATGCTTCAACAAATGGGATGTGTTATAAGAGGAAAAGAAGCCTTGGGATCCTCAAATGCTTAAGATTAAGGTGTACTTGCAGGCATATTTATGGGCAGCATTTTTATTTTTTAAATATATTTTATTGATTTTTTACAGGGAGGAAGGGAGAGGGATAGAAAGTCAGAAACATCGATGAGACATAGATCAGCTGCCTCTTGCATGCCCCCTACTGGGGTGTGCCCGCAGCCAAGGTACATGCCCTTGCCGGAATCGAACCCGGGACCTTCAGTCCCCAGTCCGACTCTCTGTCCACTGAGCCAAACCAGTCTCGGCAATGGGCAGCATTTTTATAGTACTTCATGAATCTGTGTCTTCCAATCATCTTGGTTGTAAGGACCTGAGGGAAAATTTACTAATTTCTTTGGAACTTGAGTAGCAATTTTAGAATATTAATCTAGTCACCATCTTCATGCTGGTAAAGGTTCAGAACACTGGCTGTGGAGTTAGGCTGCCTGAGGTTGAGTACCTAATAGCTTTTTATTAGCTATATAACGTATTATCTACATGCAAGCCACATAAGCTCTTTTGTAACCTCATCTGTAAACTGATGATATCAATGGAGCCCATTTCCTAAAATTTTTGTGAAGATTTAATGAGGATAAAGCATATAAATAAAGGTCTCAGCATAGCTTTTGGCATATAAGAAGTGTTCACACGTGCTGTACCCACTCTTTCACGCCAGAGAGTAGAATGATCTGGGCGTACAGAGAGTGATGCTATTATCTGGATCCAAATAGACAATATAACCGAAGCTCCCCAATAGTTGAATCAGATAATTAGAAGAACTGTTGAACACACTTTTTACAAAATGGGAAAGAACTTTATACAGGATCTAGCAGAACTTAAATTTAAATAGCCAGTTCTAGTAATGTGCTTCTAAATATAGCTCAGTGTCTTGCAATCTGCATGGCTCATCTTCCAACATGAAGATTAGCATGTGCTCATAGCTATAAAATTGGCAGATATTTAATTTATAGTAATTGTTTTTTTAATTTAAATGTGAGATTTAATAGGCTGAATAAGTTGTAATAATTATGTATGAAAAATTGATTGAGTCTGTTGTAATTCATTCAAATAATGTTCACAATACAGGATAAATGGGAAGTAAATCTTTAATAATCTCTCACTTTGCCTTCTTTAGTAGCTGCAGTTCTTCAGAGCAATCAGTTTTATGGTATAGTCCTTATTTAACAGACTTATCTATTTAAGCCCCCTTCCCCCTCTTCCTATAGTGGATATCACAGAACATAATTGAAATCCTAGGTTATAATGGATGTTTCTTCTATTTGCTATCTTAAGTACCAGAAAAATATAATCAATTTATTCCCTAAACCAAATTTAAAGAGGTACTTCTTAATTCAGCCCCATCCTGTTAGACTTTGGCTTCTCCTTTACTTAAATCATTTAGCAAAAATCAAACCTGCTTTTTGAAAAAAATTGTTACAGAAGATGTTTTTAGTGTCCATGTCACATCTCCCCGCCACTCTATAAGTTTAGTCTGGGGTGGGCAGAATTCTAAGATGTTCCCCAAGCTTGCAGTCCCAGGTGTACACATACCTCTTCCTAATCATTCAATCACACATCAATCTAGAGGCTGCTGTGAAGGGATTGTGCAGGTGTAAATGAAGTCAGAATCAGTTGACCTTAAAATTGGGAGATTTTTTTCTGAATTCATCACATGAACCTTTTCAAAACAGAATTTTATCCACTGGTGAAAGAAAAGGAAGTCAGAGAGATTTGCTCCTATTAGTCTGGAAGAAAGCAAACATCCACTGTGTACATTACTTTGGAGTGGGGTGTTGTGGCACAGGCCAAGGAAATGTAAATGGGCTCTAGAAGGCAAGAGCAGTTTCCATCTGCCAGCTAGCAGGCAAACAGGAACTTCCATATTACAGCCACAAGGAAGTGGATTTTGCTAATAACCAGTGAGCTTGTAAGAGAACCCTGAGTTCAGATGAGAACTATAGCCCCTGACAACACCTAGATTTCAGTCCAGTGGATTGAGCAGAGAACCTAGTTATACTCAAACTTCTGACCTTTAGGAACTATGAAGTAATAAATGGTTATTGTTCTAAGCTGCCATTTTTGGTACCTTATTACCCAGCAATAGAAAGCAAATACATGATCTTCATTGCTGCAGGCAAGTGCTGTGTGAGCTCAGACTCACCTCACACTGGCAGCATCCTACCTTAAGAATATACTGTGTCCATCCTCTTTTTTTGTTGTTGTTGTAAATAAACATTTTATTGACATTCCTTTTTACTTGACTATTAGATCATAAATAGAGGTGAATAAGCCTCAAATAATTGACAGGTGAGTCCTCAACTGTGATGCTGAGTGGGTGACATTGAATGTCACCTTTAAGATGGTGACAAGCTTCTCAGTTGTCTGCCACTGCTGTGTCACCAGTTCAATGATGAGAAAGCCATAAGCTCTGATTATCAGAATGGCATATTAGAAATTGGGAGTCTGCTCAGGCTAATTCTGCCCTGCCCTTTACCACCCCAATGTAGGGGATGTGTCCATCCTCTGTCTACCCCAGGTCTTCTCCAAAGTAGAAGAAGCTTTCTTGGCCCTGTGCAATTACAGCTTGGAAGTATGAGGAACTTAAAGCTCTGGGAAAACCACTAACCCAGTGGTGGCTAGAGTCAGTAGATAAAAGTTCCAGCCTAGTGCTGTTTAAGTGGAATTCCATGTTTCACAGAAATCCTGGTGGAACTCAGCCCTGGATGCTACAGCAGTGGCCTCAATAACTCACCATTTTATTAACCTGTCTTTTTTGTCTCATTTTCTCTCCACAGTAAATTCACCTGCATGCAGAGTCTCATTTCAGACTTTGTTTTCAGGAAAAATCAAACCTTTTAGATGAGCTAGATAAGAAGCAGTTAAATCTTAACCTCTCTAGTATAATGTCCTTAAAATATTACCAAGAGATGTAGAACTCAAGAAGAAAATGTCTCCTGAGCAAGAAAAAGAGATTAATATGCTTAGATTATAAGTCAAAATCATGCGATTGTGGGAAACATCCCAGAATTGTGTGTGTGATCACTGATGTCAATCCCTAAACCAATGATTATCACAATTCCTTTCATGTGAGGAATGTTCCATATTTATAAAGCACTTTCATGTATATTATCTTCTCAAATTTTCACAACAATCTAAATTTTTTTAAATGTTCCAATGGGTGGTATATTAAATTACTTTTGAGCAGTATGTATCATATAGTTGTTAATTTGTGATTTTCTTGTGATTTTATAATATCTTTCGCAGAACTTAATTTATATGATCTTTCATTTCAAAATTATTTCATGTTTCAATATAGGTCAGTTTTTTTGTTCCCTAGTCTTAAAATTCTATGATTGTTAAAAACTCTTTCAATGGATAGAAGTGACATATAACTTAGTGGGAAGATGTAATATTCTTTTGTTGGTAGTCTATTACCTTAATATTTATCTCACAGTTTGATATACTGATAGTTACTCAATCATTTTAAGAAATATCAGTTTTTCTGTGAGATTTCTTTTTGGAATAGTTAGAGTCTTTAGAACTGTGAGTTTTAAAACACTTCCTGGGCTTTAAATTCTCAGAATTCTGAAGCTTTTCATTATTTTTCAAAATGGATCCTGACTGATTATATTTTGTGAAAGTAGCATAATAGAACCTATAAAACCTCATTGGGAAAATTAGACATTCTCTGGAAGGTCATATCTGTTTCTACATTATGTTCTCTGAACTTCTCCTGCTTAGTTCTTTGTTGGGAGATTTTATTTTTTTTGACTTTTGACAGTCATTTCCTGCTGCTTTTTCAAATCTCAAAGAGTAGTCCTCTGTCTGAGGTATCACAGTAGGTTGTTACAGAAAAGGTTTTTTTAATGTTACAATTGGAAGATTATAACTTCAGACAGGTCAAAGTAGCAAAGGAAATGGAACTCAAACAAAAATCTTTAATGAGTAAAGATACAAAAAAAACTATGTAGAATTGGCCCCAATTTTTCAGCTATGTTTCAATTATGTTTCCCTGCATCATCATCATTTTTCAGGGGCATGTAGAAATATATGATTAGGATAAACTTTTTCATCGTTTCTATGATTTTTATTTTCAGAGATTCTGATTTTGTTTAACTGCTTTCTCATGTTTTAACCTTCACTTCACTAGTGTAAACAAAATAACTAATTTTGAAGATGATGTTACTTTGTATTTTTACTTAAAAAAAAAATGAACCACTATAGCTATAAACTCATAATTGCCCCAGACAGTGGAAGGTTAAAATTTGGAGATTTTCATGGTTAGTCTAAGTGGCAATTCCCTTTTGCACTCTCGCATTTATAATAAACCAGTGTTGTCTAAACTACAATTAAGACAACTTTCCTGGCAGCCAGCAGTTACCCTGCCTTATAACTGACAGACCATAGACCTGGAGGATCTCTTGTCAGAGTCTGGCTCCTACCACCTTCATCCCGCATCTCACTAATTGATGAATCAAGTGCGTTCCCTATAATTTATTAGTAAGTAATCATTTTCTCAAGATCTGAGATCAGTTTGGTAACTAAATCATTTACATATAGGATTTCTCCTTTTTTTGAGATATTATGTCTTTATGCTTATACAAATTATTTGTGAAGCAAGATTCAGATAGATGACTCAACACACCTCATTGTGGTTATCAATCAGTGTACTTCTAAGTCTATTTTTTTTATTTTAAGCAATAGATATTTGTATGAAGTCCATTGAAGACATAGAAAATGTTCTTCATGTTCCTTTATAAGCAATAATTACTAAAGTCAATCCTGCACTTCTAAGGATGGAGAGTTACATACTTCTGAGTGTGAGAGTTACTAAAATGAATGGGGACAAGGGCCAATTAATCTGAGAATTAGAAAAATACCTTCATTGAAACTTGAAATATATAATGCCATATCAAAATGGGGCTACATCATTGGGGAGCCCCAATTCCCTAGAAAGCCTAGTTTCAAGGGGTAACAATTAGAGGTCTTTGCATTTGAAAGGTTGCATTTGGGTTGGGGCCATATTTGTAGAGTCCAGAAATTTAGTTATAACATGTACTTTCCTCATTGTCATTCTTTTTCTCTGTAAAGGGCATTATCTACCAAAATGACTTAACTTGAAGAAATAAAGAACTTTCACACTTCTAAACCAGGCTACTTCAATATGTTGATAATTTCTTTTAAAAATGTGCAGCCTTAATTACGGATTTGTCAGCTAAGTAATCAACTAGGTAAAAGTTTAAGTACGAGTTTTATCTGGCATGAGGAGATTAATATGTGCTTTGCTAATAACTACATTTAGAAGGATGGATCTCCTTAGGAGTTCTATTTGTCTATTGTGCAAATTCATGATTACATTCCCCAATTACCCCAGACACTGCTGTCATTGTTTTTCTTCTCTAGAGGGATTAATGCTTTAATCCTTGGCATTAATTATATTGTAAATTACTTAATAAAAGAAACCTGAAAAAGCATGTTCTTATTCAAGAACAGCAATAGAAGGTGGGTTTTTTCAGTGAACATCTCTTTCTTAGCCAAAACAAACTCACTTTACCCTAAGTTTTGAAAAGAAACATATTTCCTCCACTTTTTGTTAAGCATACAGAAATCTTATTCACTATAATTCCACAAGCATTTAATAAGCATTTTCTCTACAACAGGTTTCAGGGATATAAATGAATAGAACATTGTTTTTGTCCTCAATTATCTTACAAGAAAGAAGACATTGACAATGTGGTTTGAAGCTCAAAGGAATGGGCATTTATGTCTGTGATATTTCTATCTAACCTTCATTGAGGAATAAGTATGGTTATTCCTACATCGTGAGGAATAAGTATGGTTTAGCCAGACTGAAAAGGAAGGAGAGGTTTTTTGGTGGAGAAAATAATAGTATAGATAAAGCAAGCATGATAGTACAGGGTAGGCAAATTATTTCTAAAAGCACTACCAAGGTAGTTCTGAAATCCTCCCTCAGATTATTCCTCAGCTGGTTACCAAATAGAACGAATTCTGCAGTAGAAAGGTCATGGACTTTGAAATTATACAGATTTCGCTATGGCCAGGGTGGCTCAGTTGGTTGTATCATTGTTCCATGCACCGAAGAGTCATAGTTTCCATCCTGGTCAGAGCACATAGGTGAAAAAGCTGATCGATGTTTCTCTTTCTTTCTCCCCCTCTCTCTTGCTCTCTTTCTAAAATCAAATCAATGGAACCATATCCTGAGGTGAGGATTTAAAAAAAAGAAAGGAATGAAATTATACAGTTTTATCACAGGCAGTGATAAGTGTCTGGTTTCACTTATACAAATTCACATAAGCGGCATCTGAAACTTATAGCATGTTATTAAAACACAGTAGTTCTCTATGTAATTTATGAAAAGTTAAAAAAACAAAGTCATATATATATAAGAGTCTTGGTTCATGAAAATTCATGCACTGGAGTTGAGAGGTCCCTCAGCCCAACCTTCTCCTCTCACAGTCTAGGACCCCTCAGGGGCGGGAGGTGACCTGGTGATCAGGGAAAGGCAGTGCTCCATAACACCTCTGCTGCTGCCACTGCCAGCAGTGCAAGCCTCAGCCAGCCCTGGTTACTTGGGCCTTAGGCAGCCCTGGGTGGCTGGGGGCTGAGGGGACTGGGGGACTCTGGAGGCAGGTGCGCGGAGCAGCCAGGTGCCTGCTGCCCCAGTGGGGCTGAGGGGACTGAGCACCACCATCTTGTGACTGTGGGTGGTACCATCTTTGAGGGTGGGGCAGTCAATTAGCATATTCCTCCTTATTGGAGGAGGAAGAACAGGTACTTTTTCTATGGGCACCGCCATCTTTGCGATTGTGTGAGGGTCAATTAGTATATTCCCTCTTTATTAGATAGGAACATCTATGCTCTTCAATTTGTGACATTTATTTTTTTCTTTTTTCTTTTTGCAGTATAACTTAGATTTAATAGTAGTACATATGTTTTCCTTTCCCCCCCATTATCCTCCCCCCAGCCTTCCCTACCCCCCAGCACGTGTCCCCACCTGCCCTCCCCCCCGCCCTCATTGGTTATGCTCATATGCATGCATACAAGTCTTTCGGTTGATCTCCCTCAGCACCTGCCCCCATCCTCCCCAGCCCTCCCCCTGTAGCCCACCAGCCTGTTCAATGCCTCCCTGTATTTAAATGTTTATTCAAATGTTTATTCAAATATTTTGCTATTCTGGACTAGTAATTGCTACTAAGGTTTGGGAACCTCAAGAGGTAAAATGAGAACAGCCGTGGAATGACTAATACTCATGTGCAATGTTCTGTCAGCCTTGTGCGTGGCCTTAAATTGGCACAAAAATGGATTGAGCTGTGTCTTGTCTCATCTCATCACATATATTATTGGAGGATAAGACTGTTTAAGTGGACATCTCTACCCTAACCCTCTGGTTTCTAACTGCTGAAATTTTCCTGCATAAAAAGATATGTGAAATGTATATTATTTTTACCCACTTTGAAATGACCTAGAATGCTAACTGATTTATAATTGACTTCTAATTCTTTAATCAAAGATGGAAAGTAAGTTTTTCAAATTGAGGCATTTGATTTCATTTCAGTTAGCTCTGTTTCTAAATGCAAATGATATTCACAATGGCACCTTATAGTTTTGAATCAAATGTTTTCTTTAGACCAGCATCAGGGGCTAATTTTGTTTGTATAAGTGAAAAGCAATGTCAAAGGAGATCCAAGTGCCATGCAGGCAGGTTCAATCATGAGTGGTGTAGAAAACCATTCTCAAGTATAGTTGACCAAGTGATACCGAATTTTTGGATACCTGGATTCTTTGTCCACCAGAATTGAAGAATGAATCCACAGACAGAAAGTGGTATAGAAAGGTGAAGATTTATTGAACAAGTACAGACTGCCACATGGGGAGAGGGGAGAGGGGAGAGGGAAGAATGGACTCCCAGGTGGGGAGGGGGAGAAGGGTCCCAATGAGCTCTTTTTCTCTAAGATTTACAAAGGCTGCAGATTCTGGTGCCTTGATATCCCCTCTGATTGGTTACTATTCCCTTAGATTGGTTACTATAGTGACTCCTGAACTCAAAGGCCAAACACCACAGGGGACAAGTGATGCCCTCTTCCCTCATTGTTCTTTTCTTTCTGGAATTTTTCTTTCTTTATTTTGTAAATAGAGACCTTTTTGGCTACTTCCAGCTCCCTTGTCTTTTGTAAATACAACTGTTGCTGCTCCCTGGACCAGGCTTCCTCGTGTTATGGAGATGTACCTTCTCCCAATCTGTAACTCCGTGTTTTTCCTTGGACCCCAATTCTAAAAATTCCCTATGCCTGCCTATGTTCCTCTAAAATTCCTGTTTCAGTACTTTTTTCCATAGTAATCCTACCTGGAGAGACTCCATCCTAAAGAACAAGAGAAATTCAGGCCTGTACCGTGGCCATCTTTTGGGTAGAGCAGAATCTGAGAGCAAAGTGTAGACCATGACTCTCATTTTAATAAAATTCAAGTAAATGTTATGCAATGAATAAAACAGAAATTGAGCAGATGTTCCCATTTTCCTCTGGAATTGTAATCACTCTGCAATTCATTGATTACCCTGTCCTGCCAGCTGTCAGGCTATCCTTCACCAGGTGGAGGTGATGAAGTAGACAGTAGGTTTACTGTCTTAGCACAGGAACGTGTCCCCTAAAGGCCCTCTGGCGATGGTGTATTGGGGTTAAGCACGTAATTCCTCTGTGTTTCCTTTGTACCATCTTAATGTAGAAATAATAAATACAGGTCTTATGCAATTGTTTTTAAAATAAAATAAGACAAATGTGTAATTACTATGATAACTATATACATAAAAGGGCTGACAGATTAGAAAGTTCTCTACATGTTATTTCCTTTCAAATATTTCCAAAATGAAACATCTTAGTGGGGAGAAAAAGACACGCCAAATTTCTTAACATTTAAAAAAAATTTGGCATAATAGATTTTATGTTAAAAAGATTTTTACACAGAATTCAGCAAGGTTATTTTTATTTATATGAAAAATTTGGGGCTTGATGTATTTTATTTTCTGTAAAGAATACTTTATGAAAACTTATCCAAATACTCTAATGAGCAAAATTCTTAACTTTTATTAATTCAATCAAGAAGTTTATATTTGTTGAATTTCTGCCAGGAATGATGTCAGGGGCTTGCGATAAAGTGGTGAGAAAAAGTATACTAGTAATTGTTTCTCATTCCAATAGTCCCTGGACTGTTCATAGCTTAGTAGAGAGATAAATGTATTAATAAAACAATCTCACAACAAATATAAAGTAAAATTCTATTAAAAACTATAAAAATAAATTTGGTTTTGAAACGAATTTTTAGGGGTGAAAAAGATAGGTTTAGGAAATTTTAGAAATTTTAGAGGAGGAGGAAGCACAGGACTGCAAAACAGCAGAAGGTATATTTCCATAGAATAGGGGAAGCTGAAAAGTTGTAACAGGTACATTTGCATAGAATGAGGGAGTTGGAAACAGCAGAAGGTACATATTTTAAAAATAAAGGGAAGGAAGGCCCTAGTGCAGAAGGAGGAGACAGCCCAAAAGGGTTAGGAAAACAATAAGGAAGGATGTGAACTTCACATGTCCCAAGTGGGATTTGACCTTTGAGCTCAGAAGTTACTATAGTAACCATTCCAAGGAAATAGTGACCTATCAGAGGGGATATCAAGGCACAAGGATCTGCAGCCTTTATAACCCTTGAGAAAAAGGAACTCAGTGGGACTCTTTCTGCCTCCCCATTTGGGAGTCTGTGCTGTGAGATTCTTTTCCTTTCCCCACGTGGGAGTATGTATTTGTTCTTCAATAAAATTCTCATCTTTGCTATACCATTTTCCGTCCATCGATTCATTCTTTGACTCCCATGGACAAAGAGCCCGGGAACATCCTGCCCAAGGGAACACCATGTGTTCCAATCTAAAAATTCTGTTTCAGTTTGATCAGGGAGAAAGTCCTTGATGAAGTGAATTTTTGATATGAGATTTGTAGCGTAAGGAAAGTGTTAACCAGATCAAATGAAGAATGAAAAATTTTCTTGGCAAAACGTGCTGCACAGGACAATATTTGATGTTGGAAGGAGTCCGAGCATGTTATAGGGACAAGCAAATGAATCTAGAGTGGAGAAAGTGAGGAATACATGGTATGGCATGAGTTGGAAAGGGAGGTTGGGTCACTTTTTTCCTTTATCTTGGGATAATAGAGAACCATTGAGTTTAAGAAGGGTGACATGGACAAATTTGTGTTTTTGAAAGACATTGCTATGTGGATCTAAAACAAAGTGGAGACAGACTCATGGATATAGGGAACACACTGACAGCTGTCAGAGGGGAGGGAGTTGGTATCTGGGTGAGAAGGGTGAAGAGGTTAAGCAAGGACAAAGACAACAGTATGGTGATTGCCAAAGGGAAGGAGAGTAGGGAGAGGTACCAGAGGGTAAAGATACTTGACTTGGGGGTGGTAAACACACAATACAATATACAGATGATGTATTATAGAATTGTATATCTGAAACCTACATAATTTTATTAACCAATAAACAAAACAAATTCAATAAAAAAATGGCAGGCTAGAAAATACAATACCACAAGAAAAATGTTCCATAATTATTGAAAGAGAAAATTGGTATTATTTACTGATAATGATAAAGGCTTTACATGGTAATTTAAGAGAATCAATAGACCAAGAATTAAACAGGAGAGTCAGAAAGGATGGTAATCAAGATCAACATACAAAGATCAATTGCTTTCCTCCATAATAAAAAACTAATAATTAAGAGAGGGAAAAACAATTAAAATAACTTCAACAACTAAAAATTGATAAGAATTTACCAGAGAACATCCCCATTAAAATCTAAGCTTCTGCATCAACAGTATGTCTTATTCACTGCTGTATCCTCGGTGCCTAGCACAGTGCATGGTACATAGTAGATATTGAATAAATATTTGTTGTTTGGTTGAAACAATATGTAAGACTTTTATGGAGATTTAAAAACTATGAAAGAACAAAAATATCTGAATCAGCATAAATATACATATCTTGCATATATATATATATATATATATATACACTCTATTTAGTGTGTATTTGTATTGAAAATGTCAGTTATTTTTAGATAATTTTACAAACTCAATCCAAAAGTAAGTGATAAATCTGGCAGGTTTTTTTGTAGGAACTTGGAAAACTTCCACTTATACCTCTAAATAACATGCACACATTTTTTTTTCTTCTTGATAATGAGTTTTAACAAGGCAGTAGCTATAGACTCCCTGCATGAGTAGGATTTAACTCACTAATACCTACATTTCTTTCTTTCTCCTACTATAATTTTTTTTTACTTATTAGAACTTTAAACAATATATTTTTACTTTCATATCTTATTTCTCCAATTTAATTACTGCAGACTCTTATTTATATAATGTGACATTATTAGACCCTTCTAGTTTCTCTATATCTTTCCTTCACATCATATACATCTCCCGCTGTCTCTGAGATGTAACGACTGTGTCAGTGTTACATTCAATTGTGTTCTGAAATAGAAAAAAATCTTCTGATGCTTTCTCTAAAGGTTTGTTTAAATAAATTATAACAATTCATAGAATGGTACATGGAATAGAGCCGATGAATGAATAAAAGTAAAAACCCAATATAGAATGTTTTCATTGTTAATAATGTAAATATAGCCAAAGATTATATTTTCTTTATTATAAATCCAAAATGATGACTCCTGTGTCATTCAAAAGAGGATGGTCCTAGTAACAAAGTCAAATGGAATTTTTTTTTACACTTTAAACAATTGTGTAATCTCATACCATGTTTTGTTTTCTTGTACACTTATTTAATTTCCCTGCTCCTTGAAATCTATGTATCTTTCTTTTTTAAATTATTGATTAAAAAAAGAGTTTCTGCCATATCCTCACATTTATATTGTCACTTAATCTTAGTGCCCATTGTATGCAGTCTTCCTTTTTTTGGGGGGAAAACCTCTCTTTCTCAGGGCCATTTGGTTACAATCTATGGGGGTTGCTTTCAAATCCTGAGATTATCCTGGGACTTCCCTTTGCTGCTTCCTCAGTTGGCCCTACTATTTACTGAATTGTTTGCTTTTTCTCCCTTGTTCTTTTAAATATATAGCTTTAAGAATGGGTGTGTGGGAGGTAAGCTTTCTGAGTTCTCACATATAAGAAAATAATTTAGTTTGTTTATTGGCAAAACTGGCTCCATTGGAATATTGGGATCTGGCCAGGTAGATTGGAATTCCTTTCTGTAGTGGAGGAATAGGGGAGAGGGAGAGTAGGGTATGTGGGTGTGTAAAGGAGAAGCCTGGAGATAGTGAAAAGAATACCATTCTAGAGTGTCAATAATCATCTACTCTTGGTGTCAATAACTATGTCCTGTTCATCATTCTATCCCTCACAGTGCCTACTATAGTGGATACTCAATTATATCATAGTTCTTCAAAGTAGTTATCTACACGAATAAAAGAGAAACATGCAATTTGACTATACTTCCGCTGAGCTCTTCAACCATGCCCACCAGACAATCAGGAGTGAGTATGCAAATTGACCCAACAAAGATGGAAGCAGCCATAGACCTGGAGGGAGCAGGAGGCTTGGGTTGCTCCCAACAATGGAGGAAGGCAAGCTTCTCACCTGCCCTGGCTGGCATGGCCTCCACTCAAGGCTACAAAGTTTCAATTATAGAAGATAAATAAACCCCAGATACCTGCTTCCAGCTGGCCCTTGCCTCCGCTCAAGGCGGCACTGAAAAAAAAAGAAAAGAAAAAAAGGAGGGGCTGGGAGCCTGCATCTCCAGGAGGTATGGCCAACCTGAAAACAGCCCTTAGCTCCTCATCCAGGCTAGCCACACTCCCATGTGGTAAGGGTCCCCACTGGGGAGGTTGGCCAGCCTGCAAATAGCCATCAACCCCTCACCCAGGCTGGACAGGCACCCCAGTGGGGATCCCCATCCTGAAGGGGTTGTGGCCAACCTGCAAACAGCCATCAGCCCCTCACCCAGGGTGGCCAGGGACCCCCGTGGGGACCCCTACTTTGAGGGGGTGTGGCCAACTTGAAAACAGCTCTCAGCCCTGCACCCAGGTTGGCCACACTCCCTTAGGGTGAGGATCCCCACTGGGGAGCTTGACCAGACTAAAAATGGCCCTCAGCCCCTTGCCCAGGCCACCCCATGCCCCAAGGGAACACCTACCCTGATCAGAGACACCCTTCAGGGCAAACCAGCTGGCCCCCACCTGTGTACCAAGCCTCCATCTATCTATACTAATAAAAGGTTAATATGCTAATTAGACTGGGAGACCTTTCAGGAAACCTTCTGGATGTTCTTCTGTACAAAGCCATGGTGGTGGGGCTGAGGGAGAGGCAGTTAGAGGCCAAGAGGGGAGGGAAATTATGAGTGATCAGGCTGGTGGGGGGTGGGGCTGTTGGGGGTAAGCAGACCAGCAGAGGGGCCAGTTGAGGGTGAGCAGGATGTCAGTAGGGGTCAGTTGGAGGTGATCAGGACAATACGGGTGCAGTTTGGAGTGAGAAGGCCAGCAGGGGGGCAGTTGGGGGTGAGCAGGCTGGTCGGGGGGGGGGGGCATTTGGGGATGAGTAGGCCGGCAGGCAAGGTGGTTAGGTGCAATCAGGCAATCAGGCAGACAGGCAGGTGAGCACTTAGAAGCCAGTAATCCTAGATTGTGAGAGTGATATCCGACTACCGGGTTATGCCCAATCCTTGTAAACCAGCAGTAGGACATCCTTCCAGGGGTCCCATATTGAAGAGGGTGTAAGCTGGGCTGAGGGACCCTCTCCCCATGAGTGAATTTTGTGCATCAGGCCCCTAGATTAGTTAATATTGATTAGAACTGATGGCATTGCTAGGCTCTGAAAGTGGAGAGATAGCCAATCTGGCAACAAATTGGCATACCTGTACTTCTGTAGTTGTTTTATTTCTTTCTCTATAGTGTATTTATTTGAATTGTAATGCTTAAAAAAAAGAACTCTGGAAAAGAAATCTCCATGTTTTGTTACTTATGTGCTCATAGACACATAGTGTCTACCTTCACCAGGCTCCAACTCCTTAACAATCAAGTCAATTCCAATTTTTTCCTCTTTGTCTAGGTTCTCATTCACATAGGTTATTGCCTCTTCATCTTATTCTATACTAGAGACCCGTTGCAGGAAGATTCTTGCAAGAATAGAGCTTCCTGTGGCCTGAGCAAAGCTCCCTCCTTCTCTGATGCCTTGCTCCCTTCTCCACTACCTCACTCTCTCCCATCTCTGCTGCCTTGCTTGCTCCTGTCTTCATTGCCTCACTCCAGTCTCCACTGCCTCACTCCCTTCTCCACTGCCTCACTTCCTTCTCCGCTGCCTCGCTTCCTTCTCTGCTGCCTCCCTTCCTTTCATCTTCTCTGCCTTGCTCCCTCCCTTCTCCCTTGCCCCATTTGCTTACTTCTCCATAGCTTTGCTCCCTCCTGCAATGCTTGGTTTCCTTATATGCCATTTTCTGTGCACAGATATGCAAATTAACCACCATCTTGGTTGGGTTAATTTTCATACTTGCTCTAAGTGGCTTGTGGGCATTGCTTGTGGGCATAGGGAAGGTACAGCCAATTTGCATATTACTCTTTTATTAGATAGGATTGTATCTTGGTTTTAGGGCAGGTTTTGTCTCCTCTCTACTACCATTTCATTTTTTCCTATTCTGAAAGGATTTCCAGTGATTCATTTTAGCAACCTCTCTCTTTGCCATATGGAGCCTTCATTTGGAATGGCATCTTGGCTTTTACACCATTCTTCCTAGGATATGACATAAAACTGAGCTAAAGTTATGAAATTGTAATGTTTTATTAGTGGTTGTGGTAGGTTTCATGCAGCTTTTCATTTAATATTCTTGTATGACAAGAATTACACACACTCACACATATCCTATCTAATAAAAGAGTAATATGCAAACTGTCCATCACTCCAACACACAAGAAGTCTGTCCCCATGTGGCTAAAGATCCTGCTTCCATGTGGACACAAGATGGCCACCACAATAGCCAGCAGGGGAGGGCAATTGGGAGGGACCAGGCCTGCAAAAGAGCTAAATAGGGGGCGATCAAGCCTGCAGGGAAGGGCAGTTAGGGGTGATCAGGCTGGCGGAGGAGAAAAGTTGGGGGTGACCGGGCGTGAAGGGAAGGGCAGTAGGGGTGGACCCAGGCCAGCAGGGGAGGGCAGTTAGGGACAAACAGTCTGGCAGGAGAGCAATTAGGCATCACTCAGCCTGGCAGACAGAAGTGGTTAGGGGCAATCAGAAAGGCAGGCAGGTGAATAGTTGGGAGCCAGCAGTCCTGGATTGTGAGAGGATTGTCCAACTGCCTGTTTACACCCGATCACAGTAGGATTGGGTCTAAACGGGCAGTCAGACATCCCCCATGGGATCCCAGATTGAAGAGGGTGCAGGCTGGACTGAGGGACAATCCCCCACCCAGTGTGCATGAATTTCATGCACCAGGCCTCTAATATATGTATTAGAGGCCCAGTGCACAAAGGGCAGGGGATGTCCCTTAGCCCAGCCTGCACCCTCTCCAATCTGGGACCACTCGAGGTATGTCCGACTGCCTGTCTGGGCCCAATCCTGGTAGGATCAGGCCTAAACAGGCAATCAGATATCCTTCTCACAATATAGGACTGCTGGCTGCAAACTACTAACCTGCCTGCCTCCCTGATTGCCTCTAACTGCTTCTGCCTGCCAGCCTGATCACCCCCTATCCACTCCCCTGCCAGCCTAATTGATGTCTAACTGCTCCCCTGCCAGCCTATTTGCCCCCAACTTCCCTCCTCTACTGGCCTGGTCATCCCCAACTGCCCTCCCCTGCAGGCTTGATCACCCCCAACTGCCCTCCCTTGCAGGCCTGGTCCCTCCAAACTGCCATCCCCTGCTGGCCTGATCGCCCACAACTGCCCTCCCTTGCAGGGCCTGGAACCTCCAATGGCCCTCCCCTGCTGGCCATCTTGTGGTGGCCATCGTGTGTCCACATAGAGGCAGGATATTTGATCACATGGAGGCAGCCCTCTTTTATTAGATAGGATAGAGGCCTGGTGCATGAATGGGGGCCAGCTGGTTTGCCCTGAAGAGTGTCCCAGATCAGGGTGGAGGTTCCCTTGGGGTGAAGGGCAGCCTGGACAAGGGGCCTGTGGAGGTTTGCAGGCCGGCCACACCCCCAGTGACCCAAGCAGAGGCTCTGCATCAGTACTTTTGCCTGCAATACTGCAGTGATGCGAGGAATCTGACACCATGGGTGATGAATAGCACTGTCCAGTTCTGTAAGATTTGATGGTTGTGGAACCAGCTGCCTGATTGCTCTTTTAACTTCATCCCACAAATGCTCAATTGGATTGAGATCTAGTGATTGTGAGGACCACCTAAGCAAGCTAAAGTCTCCCTCATGTTCTTGAAACCACTCCTGCACAATACAAGCACCATGACATGGCACATTGTCTTGTTGGAAGAAGCCATCTCCTTTGGGATACGACAACAACATGATAGCATGAACTTGATCAGCAATGATTCTTAGGTATATTACACTATTCAGACATTGTTCCACATGACTTCAGGGACCCAAATTATGCCCAGAAAACATGCCCTATACTATAACACTGCCCACACCAGCTTGAAGGGTTGTACTTATGCATGTGGGGTGCATGCTTTCATGCTGTTTCCACAAAATTCTCACTCTGCCATCTGCATGATGCAACTAGAAATGTGATTTATCAGACCACATGGCTTTTTGCCAATGATCAACCATCCTATTCTTGTGTTCCTGTGCGAATTGAAGATGTTTTATCTTGGTAACAGCAGACAGCAAAGATGTTCAGACAGGCCTTCAGCTTCCATATCCCATATGATGCAGTATATGTCTAATTTGCCTACAAACATCTGTGGTCATAATAATCTGGCCACTCAACATCTATCCTAGTCCTAGCTAATAAAGAGGGAATATGCTAATTGACCATCACTCCATCACAAAGATGGCTACACTCATAGCTGAAGCCAAGTCCCCATAAGGAGCCTTTATGAGCAATTACCAGGGACCACAGGCTACATCCTCCCCAGACCCCATAGGGCTTGATAGGGGACCTCAGGCCACCCCCTGCCCAGGCACCAGGCCAGGGAACCTGCGGCCATGCCCCCCACTCAGTGGGGCTTGACGGGGAACCTCAAGGTGTGCTTCTGTTCTGATGTTGAGTTAGGGGACCTCAGTCTGTTCCTCCCACCCCAGTGCTAGGCTGGGGGACCTGAGGTCACGCCCCTCACCAGGTGGGGCTTGACAAGGGACTTCAGGCTGCCCACCCCCATCCCAGCACCAGGCTGGTGGACCTCAGACTGCAACCCCTGCTCAGCAGGGCTTGACGGGGAACCTCAGGCTGTGCCTCCAGCCTCAGCACTGGGCCAGGGGACCTGAGGCTGCAATCCTCTGCCTGGCTGGGCTTGACAGGGGACCTCATGTTGTACTCCCAGTGCTGGGTCCAGGAAACTCAGGCCATGCCCCCTGCAGCAGGCCTTGACAAGGGACCTGAGGCTGCACTCCCCTGCCAGTGGGGCTAGATGGGACACCTAAGGCTGTACTCCTCCACCTGGTAGGGCTTGACAAGGGACCTCAGGCCATGCTCCCCAACTAGCAGGGCTTGACAGGGGACCTTAGGCCATGCCCCCTATCCTAGGGCTGGGCCAGGGGACCTGAGGCTACATCCCCTGCCTGGCGAGGCTTGACAAGGGTGGGACTGGCCAGGTCTAGATCTAGCCCAATGGGGATGGGGATGAGCCAGGTCTGGATCTCATGCGATTTTGAGGTGCATGTGGGTGGGGGGAGACTTGACTCTGGGTCCCATGGTGTGCCCCAGACTCTGACAGGAGGAAGGTTTTCATATGCATTTTACTAATATTCTTTCATCTCTGACACTTCTATTATAGAGAAAAGGCAAATAGCAATATTAAGTTATTTCCTCTAATTCCATTTTTTATATGCATTAATTTCGTGCACTGAGCCGCTAGAGTGTATGTGTATGTGTGTGTGTGTGTGTGTGTGTGTGTACTAGGGGCCCAGTGCATGACATTTGTGCACTGGGGGTGGGTGATCCCTCAGCTCAACCTGCTCCCTCACACATACTGGGAGCCCTCAGGTGATGTCCTACTGACTGCTCACTCCCAGCTTGCCCAAGGCTTAAAGCCTCTGGTCAAGGCTTTAGGCCTTAGGCACCCAGCCATTGCCCTGCAATGGGGCCAATTGCTGGTTCCACCCCAACCCCAGCCTTGCCCTGGCCAGTGATCGCTGAGCCCTGGGGGCTGTGCACTTGCTGGCTGGCTTCAGCTCAGTTCCTGATTGGCTTGTGGGTGTGGCTTGATCAGAGTTATGGTCAATTTGCATATTACTCTTTTATTAGATAGGATATATATATGTGTGTGTGTGTGTGTGTGTGTATTTATATAATAGATCATAATAATCTGCCCACTCCGTATTTATATATAGAATGGCCAGAATATTATGATCTCAGAATCCATAATAATGTGGCCATTTAATGTATATCCTATATAATAAAAGGCTAATATTCAAATTGTGCCCTCGACCAGCAGGCAGGTCGGCCAACTGCCCATGTCGCCTCCCCCTGGCCAGGTTGTCCAGACCACACTGATGCATGAATTCATGCACTGGGCCTCATATAACCTGCAATTGGTTGCTCCGCAGAGGGAAGCCCTGCTCACCCTCCACAGTGCTGCTGGCCAGGTAGCCTGGGCCTCCCTCTTTGGGGCAATCACAGAGCCTCAGTGATCAAACACTCTCCCAGCGGTGGCCTGGGCCTCCCTCTGCAGGGCAATCATGGAGCAATGGCAGGGCCTCCTAACCAATCACATTGCACCTGCCTCGGCTGGCCTGATGCCATTTTGTATCATAGGGTGGTTGTCCTCACAGTCTTTCTGCTGTTTGGCCATTCAGTCAATTTGCATATTATGCTTTTATTATTATAAATATATATACGGAGTGGCCAGATTATTATGTGTTCAGAGATCATAATCATCTGGCCACTGAGTGTGTTTGTGTGCGTGTATATATATATATCTAAGAAAAAGTATCTAAGAAAAGAGTAATATGCAAATTGACCATACCTCCACAACATGCACAACCCATGCCTATCAGCCAATCAAGAGTGAGTATGCAAATTAACCCAACCAAGTTGGCTGTGGCCACAGAGTGAGTAGAAGGCTTGGGTTTCCTTGGCAATGGAGGAAGCCAAGCTTCATGGCCTGCCTTAGCCTCTGCTAAAGGCTACAAAGTTTAAATTATAGAAGATAAATAAATCCCAGATATCACGGCCTCTATTTGGGTCACTGGGAGATATGGTCATCCTGTAAACCACCACAGATCCCTCACCCAGGCCACCCTATACCCTAAGGGAACCTCTAACCTGATCTGGGATACCCTTTAGGGAAAACCAGCTTGCCCCCACCCATGCACCAGGCCTCTATTCTATCTAATAAAAGAGTAATATGCAAATTGACTGTTGCTCCAACATACAAGATGGCTGCCCCCATGTGGACACAAGTTGGCCATCACAAAATGGCCAACAGGTGAGGGCAGTTGGGAGGGATCAGGTCTGCAAGGGAGGGCAGTTGTGGGCAATCACAGGCCAGCAGGGGAGGACAGTTGGGAGGGACCAGGCCTGCAAGGGAGGGCAGTTGGGGGTGATCAAGCCTGCAGGGGAAAGCAATTAGGGGTGACCAGGCCAGCAAAGGAGTAAAGTTGGGGGCAACTGGGCCTTCGAGGAAGGGCAATTGGGTGGAACACAGGCCTGCAGGGGAGAGCAGTTGGGGGGTTCAAGCCTGCAGAGGAGGGCATTTAGGGGTGACCAAGCCTGCATGGGAGGGCAGTTATGGGCAAAGAACCTGGCAGGGAAGCAGTTAGGCATCAATCAAGCTGGCGTTAGAGGACCCGCGCACAAAATGCATCTGGGGTGTCTCTCAGCCCAGCCTATGTCCTCTTGCAATCTGGAATTTATCTGGATATGTTAGGCCTAAACTGGCAGTTGGACATCTCTCATAATCTCGGATGCTGCATGCACCAGTGACCATACTTTTCATATGAGTGAAAGACATGTTGGTGTTGTATGGACAGCTACATTTCTTTGCACTGATTATAAAAAGTAGTACATAATGTGATCCTTCTGATACAGTAATACCATTTTCTTCATCTGATGAGTGGAAAAACTGAAGCAGAGAGAAGTTAAATGATTGGCTTTGTCACACAGTTATAAGTGTCAGAATCAGGGCTGATGACAAAATTTGCAAGCCAGAGTCCATGTATGTCATCACTGCATCACCTTGATTTTCAGTGTTAGAGTAGCCTTGCCAGGTTTAATTTTTAAATGAGACTGTTCCCAATATATAGGTTAGGGTCCCTCAGCCTGGCTGGTGATCAGAGCCATCTGAGGGGTGACCTTACATGCACAACTCTGTCACGCTCCCCCACCTCAAGCTCACCTCCGCCATGTCCCCCCACCTCGCGTGTGACTGGCCCTGCTCCCCCATCTCGTGCTCGACTTGGCCCCTCTCCCCTGCCTTATGCGTGCACCTTGGCCCACTCCCCTGCCTCACGTGCTGCTGGCTCCGCTTCCCCACCTCTGTGTGTGTGACTCAGCCATGCCCCTCTGCTTCAGCCCCGCCTCGCACCTGGTGCTCATTACCCAAGGTGCCCTGGGCTCTCATTTGCATGTGACTCAGTCACCATAACTGAAAGGAGGGATCTCTCTGGCCCTTAAGTACCATGTGGGCAGACCTTATAGCGTGGTGTTTGCATACCCGGCACTCTGGCCACACCTCTGCTGACCAGGCCCCCTGTCTGCTGGCCACGCCTGCTGGCCAAGCACCCTGTCCACTGGTGACTCCCCATTTGCTGGCCTTGCCCCCTGCTCCTGATTGGCTGAGAGCGTAGTGGAGGTACAGTCAATTTGCATGTTACTTTTTTATTAGATTGGATAACTGCAAAACATCTATAGTGAATCTTTAACTCATTCTTTCCTTATTTTTGCTTTTTTCTCTCTCTCTTTCTCTGTCTCTCTCGCTCTTTCTTCCTCTACAAATATTTATTGGGTCATTACCATGTGCCTTTCATTGTGCTAATACTGGATATCTGCAATTTTCCTCTTCTAGGAAATATTCTGTCTTTATTTAGTAGAAACTATTGTTTAATTTTCTCAAAAAGGTACATATAAGGTATAATGCTAAATGCATAAAGTACATAGTTATTTTATATATTCACTAGTTTTAAACATACATGCTTTCTATATAGGTCAGAAGGATTTCAATATTATATGTAAAGATAATGAATCTTTGTTGATAATGAACAGTGATATTACCCCTTTGAAAATGTCATGTTATTAGTAAAAGGCTTGATCTTCTTATGTCTGTTTTTCATTTTTCCAAAAATTCTTTGTTTTGGAACAGTGATTAAGAAGCATGTTTTGAAATGTGTTTGGCAAAAAATACTGAGTTTTTATCTGAAGTTCTTCATAAATAAATGATCTATTTTTTCCTAGCTTTTGAAGAAGCCATTTCCATTTCTGATAAAATTTCTCAAAGTTATCTCACCATCTGTGACATGAGCGGGAATCATTATATGATCTCTCCCTACACTTCCATAATTTTATTTTGGCTTCTGATAGTGCACATTTTTGGGAAGCATCAGTTTAACAATTTACCTTTGTAGGATAACTAAGAGGTTTTTTTCTTAAAACTTTCAGTTGGAAAAGAAGAAATTATGTTAATTATATATCCTATTTAGAAAACTGTCCTGTTTGCTTTACTTAACTGCTCTAGTTCTATGGTTATGTGAAGCCACCAGAGCACTAGATGCTTATAAAAAAGAATTGAGTGGCAGATAATTAATGCCTCATTTGAATTTTAACAACTATGCCAGCAGAAGGTGCACTAAATAGCAAGAGGTACCCTAAATGAATGAAATTAGCAAGCTTTGGTGCTTTTAGATGGCAGGTAAGGTGAAATGTTTCAGTACTTTAATGTTTAACAACAATTTAGTATTCTTTTTAAGAAATAATAATCGATGACCAACTTTATACAAGAAATTCAGTTGGGTGCTTCTGAGAAAAGATTAGAAAGATAAAGTTTCTTTAAGAAGAGTTCACCCAACCAAGGAGAAGAAAAAATGGAAAGCTAACTGTCCATACCATGAAGAATTACAAAGAGAGTGCGGGAAAATCCCTGGATAAAAAGACATTTCCTGGATAGGAAAGGCTTAAAGAAGGGACCCTGAAAGGAGAAGAGGGTTTCATAAATTGACTAGTGGATTTTGGTGTTTCTTCTAAAATTGTTGGAATATAATTCAACAAATCAAATGAAGTGTAAAAATAAAATAGACATTTTAAAATAGACAAAAATTTGGAAAGTTTGCCATCTATGGCTATTTTTCTGGAAAAAAAACATTCAAGACTTTCTACATCTTAGTAGGAAAGCATTTAGTTTTTCACCATTAAGTACAATGTAAGCTATAAGTTTTTGTGGTTCCCACCCCTCCTTCTGCCCCCTGAGATAATCTTTATCAGGTTAAGGAAATTTCCTTCTATTACTGGTATAGTAAGAGATCATGAAAGGAAGTTGAATTTTGTCCAAAAAATTTTTGGTATAGATACCATCAGATTGGTGTGATTTTTATCTGTAGATATGATTTACACTGATTAATTTTTTAATGTTGAGCCAGCCTTGCATTCCCAGGATACATCCTGCTTACTCTTGACGTATACTTCTTCCTATAGTACATTGCTAGGTTCCCCACTTGATTTCAATGTGATTCACTATATCCATAAATAACCAGAATATAGTCAATTTTTATGAATGTTTTCTATATGTTTGGAAAAATATGTATTTCATGCCAGTGGGTTAAACTATTCTGTATAAATCCACTAGACCATTTATTAATCACACTGATGAAATCGTTTATGCTAATAAATTCTTTTGTGTGTTTTCTTAATTTCTGAGAGAGATGGATTAAAATATATCAGTGTGGACTTGACTACAATTTCTGGTAGTTATGTCAATTTTTGCTTTGTATATTTTGAAACCATAGCACTTGTTAGAAATCCACACAATGATATGTAGGGCATATGTAGGGCTAGCAACCTCACTCAGATGCATGACCCAGATCCCAGCCAGTCAGAGAAATATAAGTATCACATGATCTCACTCATATGTGGAAGCTAATTAATCAAATAAACTGGTGATTAATAATAGACCCAGAGACATAGAAGCATGAACAAACGGTTGAATCTCAGAGGGAAGGCAGAAGAGGGTGGGTGGGAAGAGATCAACTAATGAACTAGTATATATATATATATATATATATATATATATATATATATGCATAACCCATGGACACAGACAGTGGGATGTTAAGGTCCTGGGGAGAGGGGGGCGACAGGATCAGGTTGGGCTAGATTAATGAGTGGAAAAGGAGGACCTATGTAATACTTTCAACAATAAAGGTTAAAAATAAATAAATATATAAATAAATCGCAGTGACGCCTCCCCTCCCCCTCCCCAAAATAAATACAATAAAAGGAAAACACAAACTGGCAGTGGAGTGGGACTAGAGAAGCTGTCGCTGGGTCATATAGCTGAACTTGGAATTGTATATCCATCAAGTGTACCAGCCCCACCAGATATACTATCTGCTCCTCCCAGGTTAGATGTAAGTTTGCATGGGACTGTGTCTGCTGGCAAAGCCAATGAAACCTGTTAGTAAATTTAGTTTCAGGGATCAACATTTTACAGTTGAGCTGATGACAAAACCTTAAAATTATTTGTTTAGCTGCTGAAAACTTACTGAATCAAATCCTTTGATTCCCCCCCCCCTTTTTTGATAATTTACTCTCTTTATCTAAAAGTCCTAGTTTATACAAAAGATGTGGAATGCATGTGTAGACTTATCAGAAACCTGCTGCCGCTGCTGCCTTTGTTGTTTTTAAATGCCAATTTGCTCTGTATAGTATGATTTGAAAGTCCTCTGTAGGTTCCTGAGCCTGATCCATTACTCATGTCCTATTGCCGAGTACCTACTGTCTAGGTTGACTTGATGGATTTCTTTCTGACAAAATGAATTATGCTATGTGGTTTATTTTTTCTTACTGTGTTGAGCTGATACTCAGGGAAAAATCTTAATATTTTCAAAGCTTGCACCACAGGAAGATTGGGTTTTGAATAAAAGATTAAATTCTACTGAACTATTCCATGGTGGGTGAAGTACTTATAAAAATACCAGAGGAAATTCCTGCCCTGGTAGGGTCCCTAGCTGCTGGCAATTGCAGGCCAGATACTTCTCCCTTCTTCTGGCCACCAGGGCCTCCCTTCCTTCCCCCAGCTGGCTCCACCCCCCTGGTTAAACTCCCAGATGAACTCTTGATCAAGGGGACAATTTACATACTACATTTTTTTTTATATAGAATTAAGAGGCCTGGTACATGAAATTTGTGCACGGGTCAGGTCCCTAGGCCTGCCGGCAATAAGGGCCAATCAGGTTCCCCGCCTCCCCATCTCCTTCTTTCCTCGCTGCCTCAGCACCCTGCCTCCACTGGTCACGCGCCATGTTTCCACTCTGCTCCCTGGTGATTAGCACACGTCAAAGTGAGCCATCCAATTCCCAGTCTCCCTTTCAAACTCCCAAGGGGACACTTTGCGTATTAGCTATACACACACACACACACACACACACACACACACACACACACGCACACACACATACACACATATATGTATATGTATATATACATATATGGCCTAGAATAAATTATCTATAAATTAAATGTTGGAATTTGTAATTCTGATGTCTTCCAACATAAGTGGAAATATATTATCATTTCAAAATTCTTTCTTATCAATATATATTTAAGATTTCCTTTATGTTTTTCTTTTCATGCTGAAAATTAAAAGGTGATTTTGACAAAGGAGAAAGGCTGAATAGTTGATATGTGAGATTTTGAAAATATTTTAACATCCCGTAGTAATTTAAATTTGGTGTTATAAATGTAGATGTCAGTGATTCAAGAATTGTGTTTATTAGGAAGCAGGGTAAATGGAAGTCTATTTTTTCATTATTTGAAACAGGTTTAGCACAACTAAGGGGAATTTTTTTACAAAGAATTTTTTTTTAGAAATTTGAAAATTTGCTTTAAAATAATCAATTGCATTAAAATGTATTCATTTATCAAACAGGTTATCCTAGTTCAAATTATGTACATTTAAAATAGTAAAGCTAACAAATATAAAAATACTATCAACAATACTATGCATTTACTTATTTAATCTACCTTTAATTTTAATAGTGTTTTATGTTTTCTTATGTTATCATCTATAAATTTTTAATTAAATATCTGATTTCCCCCACAATTCCTTCTTTGTGTGTTTCTGTGACTTTCAAAGATTGATAAAAGCTATAAAATAATTTTGACATTTTTTTAAAGGAAAAAGAGTATAGGTAAGTTCTCTTCTGTTCCTTTTTCTAAGCATTTTTGGGGTTTCTCTATTAAGTTTTGGGGTAGGAGTGCGAATATTCTTTAAGCTGGAATTATGGAAATTCAAGAATGCCTGATTAACATTAGTCAGGGAAGTGTGCGTAATTTCAGTTTCAGTTAGTTTAATAATAAAATGCCTACTGATAAAAGGGAAGAAAAAGGCTCATAAATAAGGCAATGTATGTAGTTCTTTGATTAAGTCTATATTCTTTACCAACATTATATGTACCAATTATGATCTAGGAGAATCTGGATGGTTAACCTCTGTATCATTATAGTTAGTGAAATCTAAAAAATGGCTTAAGTTGGACAAAGGGTATTATCTAAACTATTAAGATCATAGGCATATGGTCCCCTTCAGATGACTAACCAAACAAACAGATAAAATATTTCAAGGTCTGATGTCTATTATCCAAGAATTTTCTTGAAAACAAAATCTTTAAATCTATACAAAAAAAGTACACTGAATGGATTTGCTATTATTCAAGTATAAACTGGATGGTAATTTATAAAAAAATAAGTATTTTGGAGTAATGTGGGAGAAATGTATGCATGTACATTTGGGTTTTGTGTGTGCACTTGTGTTTGGGTTTTGTGTGAAACATTATCCCAATTTTCCATCACAGAAAATCAATATTATCAAAATAAAAAAATAATAGTCCAAGGCTACTACTTAGAACTATAGCTACATTATTATGGTTACAAGTATGGGCTTGAATCAGACTTGCTTGGGTTAGAATCCTGGCTTTATGTCTTACTGGCCATGTGACCTTGAGCAAGTACTTTACCTTTCTTGGCCTCAATTTTGTTTGCCTAGTACACTTTGACCAGGTGAGCTGAGGGCTGAAGAAGTTCATTTTTTTGCCTCCTAAACACTATGCCTATGAATATGACTGCTTATTATAGGAAATATGGTTGTAGATGATATTTTGACACACAGCATGAAAAAGCTATCAAAAGACATTTCATCCTCACTATAGACTCAGGTTTTAAGAATGCTTCATAAACAACACAATAAAAACCAACAAAACACTTGATTGTTTGGAGGGAAAGATACATTTGCTTATTCAGAAGTTTGATGCTTTTATGAATAAAGCCTTTAGCAAATCATTATTTTAGATTGCATATTTGCATAGATCACAATTTCTTATTATTTTCACTTGTGAAAATGGACCTCCTGAAGGAAGCAGTCTGTAGGCTATCAATGACATTGTAGATGATTTGAATATAAAATAACTTTTTATGATTTTCCTATGATGGTAGAGATGGATCAGGTGGGAGATTTTAGTCCACAATAGAAGCCTTTTGTACAGATCCCCAGTCTATTAATCTTCCATGTAAGTCAGTATTCCCTAAATCAAATGAATCTTTTTTAATGCCTGCTAAAAGATGACTTCTTGAAGAACAGAGTAATAATTTTACTATGGCAGACATTTTGATTAAAGAACAAAATAAAAAAAACAGAACAAAACAAAAAATCTCCCAGCGCGGGGTTATGCTGTTGTTTTCTATAAAATGGACTTGGGCTTAACAAAGTTAAGTCACTTTTTCCTGGAATATTATTAGATGATTTGAAATAATTACAGCAACATTTATGGGAAACTGTTGGCATTTTAAGCTTATGAAATTGCTTTTTAAATGTGCATGGAATGTAACGCCTTTGTTCCTAAGGCTACAAGCATCGAACCAAAACTAATAACTAAGCTACACAGTGCCACACCTGAAAAATTGTGATTTGTTGCATAACTTAGTATTTGGGCAAACTTGCTGCAACTACAACATGCGTACACTAAATTATCAAAGTGGATATTTTCTTTCAATGGTTTTGGAATTAATTATCTGCCATCTCTTTAGCCAACAGTGTTCTTGCTAGAAAACTACAAATGTGGCTTTTATTAGATTTTATTGTACCATTTAAAATAATTTTTATTAATACTTTCAATAAAGTATAGAATCTTTTAAAATTCTGTAATTTTTAAAACACTAGTCAGATTCTTCTTTTTCATCGCAGGTATCATTTGACTTTTCAGCAGATTGCTATAAGGGTAGATGGCCGATTAGCCAAATATGGAACTATGGACCAGTTGAGCACTTAAACTTTTTCATTTCCTTTGCTCTGTATGTGAAAAATGTTGGGTTTGTTGGGTTTAGTAAGGTTTTGGGGACCCTAAAGAGTATGTCCTAGAGTGATGGTGTGGGATAAGGGCATAGATTATTGCTCTGTGCTTGTGGGGCACTCATCCTGGATACACCTGTCAGGGCCTTTTTAACCACATGAATTAGTCTGATATACATAGAGAAGTAACATTTCATAGAATGTTACAACATCAATACCAGTTATTTTATGAAGTGCTTTCCCCTCACCTGATTATGTATGTGATAATCATGTTATGAAAGAGTCAATGTGCTATAAATATGGGAGTAATTCTTCCTGTAGGGTCTTTAGGGATACTTCAACATGTCTGTGGATATTATACTTGGAGAGGCATATGAAATTAGAATCTGTATTATATTCACAGGTCCTAGAAGAGGGAGGCATGGCACACAGATAGCCACATGGGGAGTAGTTTCAACCAGGGAGGTAGAGAGCTATGAAAGTGAGTGCCTTTATTGGGCAAGTGCCTTTATTTCACACAAGTAAATGTAATGAGGGGATTTTACTATGTTTGATTGTCTCTAGGTCAGTGGTTGGAAAACTCATTAATCAACAGAGCCAAATATCAACAGCACAACAATTGAAATTTCTTTTGAGAGCCAAATTTTTAAACTTAAACTTCTAATGCCACTTTTTCAAAATAGACTTACCCAGGTGCAAAGTCCTCTTTCAGACTGTGGCCCCAAGTTTATTTTACTCCACTCTTTTATATAGTTCTGATTACATATTACACAATTCATTGTTCCCATAATGTGGCAAGCAAAACTATACTCTTTTGTTACATATTTTCCCATGGAAACCCCTTATCTTAACTAAATCCCAAGACGTCACCTAAATTCCTTTTCAGAGATAGCCTAGCTATTTACAATGCTACTTGGAGGGCAATCATGCTTACCAAACTATAATTTTCCTTAAAGGTCACCATGCTCTCAGGGACAGAGACTATAACTATTATTATGCTTAAAGGTTACCATTCTCTAAGGGGCAGAAACTATGACTAATCTTAGGAGCAGGCAGGTCAACTCATGAGATCTGCCCTCTCAGAGACTTTGTCCACTGAGGATGCTCTCCACACCCAGGCCGTGGTATTTTGTGGGAGAGCCACACTCAAAGGGCCAAAGAGCTGCATGTGGCTTGTGAGCCACAGTTTGCTGACCACTATTCTAGGTCATAGTCAAGGGAGGGCCAAGAAAGAAAACTGGTGACAGGGGCCAGCCTATCACACTAGTGCACCTGCTCAGTTAGGTAGGGTTCTCACAGCCTTGTTTTTAGGAATGATAAAGCAGAAAAAAGTGAAGTATTAAATATTTACCATATAGTCACATATTATTATTTATAATGATTTATATAATTTATCCAGGCTCCTAAATACGAAAGTACTATTATATATAATATAGATTACTTTTTTTTAGAATAAAGTAACTTTCAAGAAAAGAAACAACTCTCTTTCCTCCAGCAACATTAAGAAATCATATATACATATTTCACAGATAATTAAAATGCTAAAAATGACTTCATTTTAATACTAGTGATGAAAAGATTTTTTTTAATGTATGTGATGGGCAAACTTATATAATGACTTCTTCAAGCTGTTCCTGTTCTAATTCCGGGGACCTATAAATATGTCTTGTTATGTGGCAAGCATAGAAATCAGGTTTTTACAGAATTAAGGTTGCTAATCAGCTGAATTTAAAATTAAGTATATTATTCTGGATTATCCATGTGAGCTTAAGTTAATGACAAAAGAAACCAGAAAGCAGAAGTCTCAGTGTCGGAGTGACATAGCATGAGAGACACTCCGATGACCACTGCTGCCTTTGGATATGGAAAAGGGCTGCAAGCTTAGGAAGAAGGTGGATTTTCCCCTAGAGCCTCCAGATGGAGCACAGCCCTGCCAACTTGATTTTAGCCCAGTGAGATTCTCTTTAGACTCTGATGTACGGAAATATAACCTATTAATCTGTGTTGATTTAAGCTTCCAAATTTGTGGTTAGTTGTTACAGCAGCAGTGGGAAGCTAACGCAGTGCCATACATTTTGATACGTGTGTTAACTAAGAGCATTGACTCTGGATCCTCAGTAGATCTCTGAAGGACTGCAATTCGGCAACTGCTTGCTTTTTTTTTTCAGTTCCTTGGCTATCAACCACAGTGCTTGTCTTGGTATTGTGCTGTTTCTAATGCCTTTGCCTCACCTTCAGAGCAGCAGAGGAGTATGGTGTTTAGGGGACAGATATCATGAGTGGTTCTTCATTCTGTTACTTGGGATCTGTGAGACCTCAGGCATCACACCTCAGTTTAAAAAGTGAACCAGAAGACCTTACAGGGTCATGTTGAAAATGAGACGGATGCCTGCAAGTGTTCAACGATATGATCACTTTATCCTTGTCAGTACCAGCAAGGCACTGATGAAGAACTAGTGATTTGGTGACTGGCTAGAGTGAAGGTACAGCTAAACACAGAGTCCTTTTCTGCTCCATTGTCTTTGGGGATGGGGATTGTGTCTGTGTACCTGAGGTTCATGGGTGTCTGTAAATCCAAGTGAAAAGATAATTCTGCAGTTGTTTGTAGGTTGACTCTATATACTCTGCTTTCTTTGTTATTCCCACTCCATCTAATAGACAGCAATATATGCCTTTTTTTTTGCTTTATCTTTGTTTGAAAAAGTGATATGTGCTTACAGTTAAACATTAGACCAGAACACAAAATGAATACAGCTAAAGTCAGTGTTCCTGCAGCTTCTATCCCTAATTCTATAAATCCCCTCTCAGGAGGGAACTAGTTTTTTATGAATCTTTCTTGGGATAGTCTACACACATTTCAATATATTATCTGCTTTATTTCAAAAAATGGTATTATCCTCTATATGTTGTTTCTAATCTTTTTCTTTCCACTGAATTTTTCTTTAGTAATATTCTGAATTAATATAATAAATATATACAGTATTGATAAGTATCAAAAGAATGACCATACTTATCTTACAAGTGAGGAACAACTATACATTACTATAACTTTAACGTGGGTTTTTCAGTAAGTTACAAACTATTTCCTTGTACTTAAAATGTTTTAGTTAAGAGTTTGTGTTGTGATTCATTATTGAATTTATTTAAAGATGGCTCTCTACTGTCAAGAAAATGTATATCAAGAATAACTAATCCTTGCCATTTAGGTCCCAAATCTCTATTTTTCTTAGAATTCAGTCTTTGCAAGCACATATCATCTTCTTTTTGCTCCTGCCAAATTTTTACAATGATCATTTTCTTTCCCTTTTTGTTGTCTGTATGTCTCTTTAAATTTTGCTTTTAAAATGTTCTTTTAAAAAAAATCTCTTGTAGCTAGCTGGTAGTTTGTTTCTTTGTGCTTGGATTTCTTTGTTTCTGTCTCAGGAGACATTTCATGGATAGAACTCCAAATTATTAGTTACCATGATATTCATTCAACACTTAATACCACAGGGATTGAAAGAGTGGAGCTAGAAAAGGTAAACATTTTGTAGTATACTCACATTTAAATGTATACACACATGCATGTGATTTTTACTATATAAAAATGAAAAATGCCTTGCACAATTATTTCATAATTAATATTTTGCCTTGTGACCCATAATGCAACATGAAATTTTATAGATTTTTAAAAGGACTTTCTTGGACATTCATGAGAGAGTTAAACAACTGTGAAGGTCATTAATTTTAGCTATGAGCTTGCAACAACGGTATATATTAATCTTCTCTATCATTTTTCTCATCAAACTTATATTATCACAGACTGTAGGATACGTATTTTTATCTTTCTTTCACTTTATGTACCAGGCAGGTGGCTGACTCTTGATTTCAAAATATATGTCATTTTCAGTGATGAGTAACTACTGAGGTTTTTTTTTCCCCTGAGATGTAATTGTAGACTTAAGACCTTCTTTCTCAAAAGAGTTTCTCCATATGGCATTTACTTTTACCTATTAGGGAAAGCTAGGCTAAAATCCTGGGGAAATACTAGCTTTACCTCTACTGAATTATGTTTTGATTGACACTATAAAGTTCAAAATATTTATCTGTTTTTCAAAATATTGTTAGTATCTGTGCCTTGCACATCCCTTCCCCTTTGCATATACTTTACTTTATTAAAAATCTTACAGATATAAGATATAGTTATATGAATCAAGTCTTCCATAGACTTTTACACTGAAAGCTTTGTTAATAAGAAGAATGTACTTATTTCTTTTTTAGTTATCAGGTCATTTGAAAGATCCAGGTAGTTTGTTTTTGGTTTATACACCTGAGATCTACAAGGCTCCTGTGAGTTAAATTTCTTTAAGGGACACTGTTACCATATGTCCCTCTAGCCATTCATTGTCATTTTATTCGAAGATTCTTAAGATGTTCTCACTAATGTTTAAAAGGGACAGATGGTTGAATTGTTCTTTTCTGGGTGCTGTTATATATAGGTCTCTTATTGGACAATACACTGTCACTAGTAGGATTTTGAAAAGCATTTAGCAGGAGCTAATATTTTATGTAGCAGTGTTCCAGATAATTCAAGAAATTCTTACACATTGACTTTCTTTTATAGGATCTTAATTATGGCATTACATAAGGGCATGTCTCAGAGACTAAATCTTCTCTTATATGGGTAAAGTCTTGTAAGTGAAATATGAGGTACCTTTAAGATTTTATGAATTCTACTAGAGGCCCAGTGCATGAAATCTGTGCATTCAGGGGCCGGGGAGGGGCAGGGGACTAAGTCTGGCCTGTGCCCTCTCAAAGTCCTGAAGCCCTCAGGAAATGTCCAACTGACAGCTTAGGCCCACTTCCATGGGGAGCGGGCCTAAGCTGGCAGTTGGGCATTCTTATTGCTGCTGCGGAGGCTGGAGAGGCTCCCGCCAAAGCCACTGTGCTCGCCAGCCATGAGCTGAGGGGTGCTTCCCCTGTGGGAGTGTACTGACCATCAGGGGGCATCTCCTGCATTGGTCATCTGCCCCCTGGTGGTCAGTGCATGTCATCGTGACCAGTTGTTCCACCATTCAGTTGATTTGCATATTATCCTTTTATTATATAGGATAGTTGTTTTCAGGAACATTCTGAATTCATATTATTGGAAAGACTAGAGGCCTATTCAGAGCATTTTTAAATTCTGGTATCTATATAAGGAACTCTTTGTATGTGGTTCTTAAAAAATTTCCTCCCTAAAATTCCTTCTTTGAAAGCAGATGAGGTTGGTAAAGTTGATAAACATTGCCTTTTACATTTATAATTACTGTCTCCACCACCTATTTCCTTATTCCTCTTTCCTGTTAGTGCCTTTGTCCCTTTGGTTCTTAGCCTTCCATATTTTCTTCCTACTATGACCTGGGATACTGGCTGAGTAGATTCCAACGATTTTAGTAGTATGTTACTTCTATGATTTGATTTCATCATTGCTACTCTTAATTTAAAGAAAATAAAACAGTATTGCCAGTGGGTAGACCAAAGCAATCATCTGAGCAAGTGTAGGCTCAAACCTACTTAAAGAAATAGATGTGAACTAACATAATCTTTGGACATTTATATTAGAGAGGCCATTTGAAAATTCTCTCTAATTATTTATGGAGATTTAGTCCTTGCCTAAGATGGTACAATGAATTAGTGGCAGAGTTAGTATCTACACTTACATCTTCAGACTCCTACTTTAAAATTATTTGCATTTATAAATTTCCTTCCATTCCGAATTGACTGTTTAGAATGTGTCCACATTCAATTTTTTATACTGGTCAGTGGTACAATCCTAGTGAGCTAAATTGGGTGACTCAGTCTCAGAGTTGATTATATACCATGTAGCTTTGTATCTTGCAAAGTGGACCACTGTGTGCCACTGTATTGCTTTCTAGACATATTGGTTCCAGCCACACGAGTAAGCATGTGAAAGATATCAGGGAATAAATAGATTATGGAAACAATTCTTTTAAACTATACAAAACCTTTCAATGTATTATAAAGGATATGGTCAAGGAAAGAAGGAGAGGTTAATTAATTTCTATCTATATAAAACCCCAATATGCAAATTGACTGAACAGCAGAACTATCTGCAGAATGACCGATCGGTGAGGGGCAGAGCTGGTGAGTGGGCATTGCCAGGCCAGCCAAGGCAGGTGCCAGTGGGCAGCAGGAGAAACTGGCAGTGGCGATAGGGGGCAGGGCTGGTGAGCAGGCAGTGCCAGCCTGCCAGCCAAGGGGGTGCCAGTGGGGGCCCCCCTTGGTCACCCTGCTGGTTGCCCCACAGATGGCCCTGATCGCTGGCCAAGCCTAGGAATCTTAACCTATGCATTGGGAACAGTCACTTAGATTTAAAAATTAAAACCTGGCAAGGCTACTCTAACACTGAAAAAACAGGATGATGCAGCAATGATAGGCATGGACTCTGGCTTGTACATTTTGTGGTCAATCCTAATTCTGACACGTATAGCTGTGTTACAAGGCCAATTACTTATCTCTGCTTCAGTTTTTCCACTCAGGAGATGGGAAAAATGGTACTACTGCCTCAGAAGGATCATGTTATGTACTACTTTTTATAATCAGGGCAAAAAATGTGGCTGCCCATACAACAGCAAGATGTCTTTCACCCGTATGAAAAGTATGGTCTTTGGTGCATACAGCATCCTGGATTGTGAGAGGGGTGTCCCACTGCCAGTTTAAGCTCAACATCCTCCAAGGGGTCCTAGATTGTGAGAGGAGACACAGGTGCATGAATTTTGTGCACCTGGCCTTTAGTATTTACATAGCTAATTGGTGAAAAGTTGGACTGATGATATTTAATGTCCTTTTCACTTGAGAGTATACCATAAAACCTAACCAACAGCTTTTTGGATATATTAGTTTTCCTTGCTCCATAACAAAGAACTTAAATGTTTAGCAACTTAAAATAACTCATTATTTTACAGTAAAAATTTCCCATTTTTCATCCTAGTTTCTTTTAGTTTATAATTAAACTGACTCAGGCAGATTGATAGAAGGAAAACAAGTTTAACCTTGTATATAGGGGAATGCAGAAATATGAGACTCAAAAAGTGACCAGAGCAGGCCGCTTTTATACATTTTATACAAAGAAACAATTATTTGCGAAGATTTCACAAAATAAAGAGGTTTGTGCTTGAGGTAGCAAATTAATGAAGTAATGGTTTGTTTAAACAACCTTCTCAGCCTTGCATTCTCCATCTCTGGCAATAAAAATGCCTTCTGGTATGTGGAGGATACTTTCATAGGAGAGATTTATTTCCAGCTTTCAAGAGGAACAAAGAAGGTTAGAATGCCCCTAACCAGCTGTTTTTTAGGCAACTTTAATTCAAAATAAGGCACCAAAGTGTTATATTTTGGAGTAGCATATTCTGCCCCTACAATGTTTCTGTGAGTGAGGAGTCCATTAGTTCTGTTTAAGGTCTTACCCAGTTAATATCAAGGTATTGGCTAGTTCTCTAACTTCATCTAAGGGTTGGAGTCCTCTTCAAAGCTTATTCCAGTTGCTGGCAAAATTTAGTTCCTTACAGTTGAGGACAAAGGATCTCAGTGCCCAGAGAGTGCCACTCTCCAAATGCATCATGGCCCTGTTTCTTTAAGGCTAGTTGGATGATCTCCCTGAATTTTCCTGTCTCTCATCTCTAAACTATCTCCCTTTCCCAATTAATAAAATAAACATCAGAATAGCTTAGTCCCACCTAGAATAACCTCTTTTAATAAATTTAGAGTAACTCAATATGGACCTTAATTATGTCTGCAAAATACTTTCACTTTTTCCATATAACGTAACCTAGTTACAAGAGTGTCAGTGTGTTTGCAGGTTCTCTTCCCACTCAGAGGGAGAGATTCATAGAGAGTGTTTTTGGAGGCGATTTTAGGATTCTGTGTGTAACACTGGGGAACAGGAGAGTCCCATTTCTGTTAAGATATGGAAAATAGCAAATATTATGTCCAGAAGAAAATGCTTTTTTAATTTCGTTTATAAGCTTTTTTTTTCTCTTTCAACAATTTTTGAATGATATATTTTTTCTCATTGAGATTAAGATAGTCCCTAATTCAGAAAAAGAGAAAATATCCATGCAGCCAAATTAAGTGAGCTGGACTCCATCTGCACAGGGTCAACTTGTCTTGAGTATTATTAAGTCTTTGAGAATGGCTCTGCTTCCAACTCAAGTTAAAATAGATAATGAATTATCTCTATAGTTTAAAAAATCCCATGACTGCTAAATTGTGTTAGTAATGAAACAATCTATTTTTTAATCTTTATTGTTCAGATTATTACAATTGTTCCTCTTCCCCTTCCACCCCCATAACTTCCCTACACCAGGTCCAAACCCCACTCCACCCTATGCCCTTACCTTCTCCCTCCACTGTCCTCATCCATAGTTATATGATTTTTGTCCCCCACATCCGTTTTCCCCCGAGGATTGTCAGTCCACTCACTTTCTATGCCCCTGATTCTATTATATTCACCAGTTTATGCTGTTCATCAAAATTTTTATTCACTTGATTTTTAGGTTCACTTGTTGATAGATATGTATTTGTTGGTTATAATTTTTATCTTTACCTTTTTCTTCTTCTTCCTCTTCTTAAAGAATACCTTTTAGCATTTCATATAATACTGATTTGGTGTTGATGAACTCCTTTAGCTTCTTCTTATCTGTGAAGCTCTTTATCTGACCTTCAATTGTGAATGATAGCTTTGCTGGGCAGAGTAATCTTGGTTCCAAGTTCTTGTTATTCATCACTTTGAATATTTCTTGCCATTCCCTTCTGGCCTGCATAGTTTCTGTTGAGAAATCAGCTGACAGTTGTATGGATGCTCCCTTGTAGGTAGGTAACTGTTTTTCTCGTGCTGCTTTTAATATTATCTCTTTATCTTTTGCTCTTGGCATTTTAATTATGATATGTCTTGGTGTAGTCCTCTTTGGATTCCTTTTGTTTGGGGTTCTGTGTGCTTCATGGACTTGTAAGTCTATTTCTTTCACCAGGTGGGAGAAGTTTTCAGTCACTATTTCTTCAAATATGTTTTCAGTATCTTTCTCTCTTCTTCTGGCACTCCAATAATTTGGATGATGGTATGCTTGAAGTTCTCCCAGAGGCTCCTTACAATATCTTCATATTTTTGGATTCTGTTTATTTTAGCTTTTCTGGTTGGGTGTTTTTTGCTTCTTTGTATTTCAAATCTTTGACTTGATTCTTGTGATCCTCTAGTCTGCTGTTGGATTTCTGTGTATTATGTTTTATTTCAGTTAATGTGTGCTTAATTTATAGTTGGTCCTTTTTCTTTTCTTTTTTTTTTTTAATCCTTTTATTTATTTTTTTTATTTTTTTATTTTTTTTGCAGTATAATAGTAGTACATGTTTTTCTTTCCCCCTCCCCCTTATCTTCCCCCCAGCCTCCCCTACCCCCAGCCCATATCCCCAGCTTCCCCCCTCTCCCCGCCCCAGTGCCTTTCATTCATTGGTTACGTTCATATGCATGCATACAAGTCCTTCAGTTGATCTCCCCCCGCATCTGCCTCCCATCCACCCAAGCCTTCCCCTGTAGCTTGACAGCCTGTTCAAGGCCATCCTGCCTCTATATCAATCACTCTCCCCTGTTTCTTTTCTTCAAAAATATCTTGCCTCTGCATACTGGAAATAAATGTATAAGAACAAAAAATGTTTCAGTCTCAGTTTCAATGTCCAACTGTTCTGAGTCCCAGTTCCAGTGTCAAATAATTCTTTATGTGTATAAGTTAGCAATGGTATCCAGATGGTGGACACATCGTGTCAATGCAAGATCCATCCTCTCTGGTTTGGTCCTGGGCTGCCTGCAGACATGCACAGCTGCCGACTGCTAGCATGGCAAGGTGTCGTCAGTGTCCCCCATCTCTGGACCATCCTCGTGACTGGAACAGATCCATCAGTTCCTCACAGTCGCAGGAACCCACATGGTCTTGGAGTTGTTCTCTGAAAACACACAAACACATTCTCGACCAAAAGTTAACAAAGGGATCTTCTATGCAAAATAGACTTGGGATTCTTTTTAATTTTTGCCTAAATGATTTTCCTTTGGCTTATTTTGACACCATGTGTGTTTTTTCATGGGTGTCCTGCAATTGTTTTTACAAATGGAATTTACTTTACTGGAGTAAGAATTTTCTAGATGCATTTTACTTACTCGATATTTTTTTTCCCTTACATGATATCACCCCGCTGTCCCCTCCCCTTTTTTGATTAATGGGGACTTTTGGAAATTTTATATTGCAGTCTTGGTAATTTTAAGTTTTAATTTTTGCACACAAATATGACTGCTAAAGTTCTTTGGATGTTAGGCAATTTTACAGTGAGATGAACTACTAATAGATTTTTTAGTTAATGTTTTAGGAAAAGCTTTTTGTCCAGTACACTATAATTTTCTTGAGTATTCACATATTTCACTTGGCCAATTTAAATTAATCTGAAAACTTGATTACTATTTTCCTGTCAATTTTAATACTCAAGCAGAAATCTTAGTTTACCCTGTAAATACTAGTGGAAAGGAATATTTGCAATTTTGAGTAGGTCCTGAGCATTCCTGGTAATAGACTGAATTTAGATATAGAGCAGCTATTGCTGGCCGAGTCTCTGTCTGCCACCTGGGTCCCCGTATGAGTTGTGTGTGGGAGGCGAAGCAGCCGTGGGGGTAGAAGACCTCCCTCAGGAGAGGTGAGAATTCAAACCCCTGCAAGGTTTGTGGATGAGGGTCTGTGCCCCACCTCTGTTGACCTTTTAGTTCTCTCCTGTTGGCCCCTCTGCAACTGTGCCTGTCTTAGGTTGTTCCTTCCCTGAGGAATCTTGCCCGTCTCTGGCTAACCAGCCATCCTCTGGGGCCAAACAGGGTGATGTGAGGTTCAGTTATGTCTCCTTTGTAGTCTATGCCCCCCTGTGGCCTCCACGTCCAGTACCTGCCTTGGGGTACCCTCGCCTGCGGGCGGGGTCCCGGTACTGATCACTAGTTGGTCCTTTTTCTTTTTCTTTTTTTTTTTATCTTTATTGTTCAGTTTATTAATTACATTGTTTCCCCTTTTTATCCCCCTATAGCTTCCCTCCACCCTGTACCTATCCCACCCTCCACCCTCACCCCCCCCTCCCCACTGTCCTCTCCCATTGTTGCTAGATTTTTGTCCAGTCTCTTGCTGCACTTCCCACAACCCTTTTCTCCCCAAGAATTGTCAGTCCATTCCCTCTCTATGTCCATGTCTCTGTTATATTCACCAGTCTATCCTGTTCAACAGCCTATCAATTCACTTGATTTTTATGTTCATTTGTTGATAGATGTGTATTTGTTGTTGCTAGTTTGCACTTTTACCTTTTTCTTCTTCCTCTTCTTAAAGAATATCTTTCAGCATTTCATATAATGTTGGTTTGGTGGTGATGAACTCCTTTAGCTTTTTCTTATCTGCGAAGCACTTCATCTGACCTTCAATTCTGAATGATAGCTTTGCTGGATAGAGTAATCTTGGTTGTAGATTCTTGCTGTTCATCACTTTGAATATTTCTTGCCACTCCCGTCTGGCCTGCATCGTTTCTGTTGAGAAATCCGCTGACAGTAGTATGGGTGCTCCCTTATAGGTAACCAACTGTTTCTCTCTTGCTGCTTTTATTATTCTCTCTTTGTCTTTTGCTCTTGGCATTTTAATTATGATGTGCCTCGGTGTGGTCCTCTTAGGGTTCCTATATATTGGGGTTCGGTGCACTTCTTGGAATCCTAAGTCAATTTCTTTCACCAGGTGTGGGAAGTTTTCAGTCACTATTTCTTCAAATAGGTTTTCATTGTCTTGGCCTCTCGCTTTTTCTGGCACCCCTATAATTCGGATGTTGGTATGCTTGAGGTTGTTCCAGAGGCCCCTTACACTATCTTCAATTTTTTAGATTCTTTTGGTTTCTTGCTTTTTCAGCTGAGTGGATTTCCCTCTTTGTATTTCAAATCTTTAACTTGGTTCTTGGGGTGCTCCAGGGCACTTTCAGGTCTTTGTATAATATTTTTTGTTTCAGTCAGTGTATGCTTAATTTCTGGTTGGTCCTTTTTCATATCCTTGAGAGTCTGCTTTATATCCTTGAGGGTTTCTTTCATTTCCTTGTAGGACTCATTCATTTCCACGTTGGTCTTAATAATTTCTTTGCAGCTCTCGTTTATATCCTGGAGGGTGTTGTTCATTTTCTTGTAGGACTCATTCATTTCCTTTGTGGTCTTGCTTATTTCCTTATAGGCCTCGATCTTTTGTTGGAACCTCTTAAAAAACCCTATAACCGTGGTTCTGAATTCCATGTCCAGTTGTTTTTTTTCCTCCATTTCTTTCACATCTGATTTCTTTCCATGTTGCTGCATGGTGGCTGCTTCCCTGAGTTGGTCAATTAGCTTTGTGTGGTAGACGTGCTACAAGGGACAATGTCTCAGCCTCCCCGGTTACCTGAGATGGATATGGGCTGCACAATCTTGCTGAAGTTAAGCTCAGTTAATCGTTGTTAGCACTTGGAGGGTTGACCTCCAGGCCAATTGTCTGTGAAGCTCAGCTGTGCTCAGGTTGGATGGGCGGAGTCTCTGGGCCAAGCAGACAGCGTTAGCTCTGCCCTATGCGGCCCCAGGGACTCTGTGCCGGGTGCAATGGCCGCCAGCACCTCTGAGAGAGAGCCGCTGTGGAGCTCCACAGGCTGCCGGTTGCCGGGGAATTCAGACTTTCCCAAAATGAGTCTGCATGCGCAATGTCTCACCCAGGATCGTAAAACAAAGCAGTCTGACGGTTTTCCAAATGAGAGGCAAGTCGCGGTGCGCTCTCTGCGCCGTCACGCAGCCGAGCTGTTCGCGCGAGCTGCCTTCTCCACAAGCCGGGAGACCTGGCAGCACCCGAGCTTCGGCGTGCCCTCCCACTGTCCAGTTTTCACCCCGTGTGATAGTGGGTTCTCTGGACTTCGCCCAGAGCTGGAGAGTCAGTCAGTGGGACGCCTTTGTCTCCCCGTTTGAGAAAACTGGCCGGTTTTCAGCCGCCCGCCCTCTCCGCGGTGTGCGCTCCAAACCTCTCTCCGGGCGAATCTTTCAACGCCGTCCTCCGCCGCTCCTCCGGGTCACAGTGTCTTATCTTCACTTTTATTTGTGGAATTTTCACTCGGCGAGCTTTCTGGTGATTCTGGAAGGTGTTTGTTCTTTCGTTAAGTTGTAGTATTAAAATTGCTGATTATGACGGCAAGATAGGTGTTTTGCCTTTGCCGCCATCTTAGTTCCTCAGTTGGTCCTTTTTCATATCCTTGAGGGTCTCACTAAATTTATTGGCCTTTCCTAAAAAAAAATTATTGGAAAATCTTTTAACTGTGGTTTTGAACTCTGCATCCAGTAGTTTTCTTTCCTCTGTTTATTTCATTTGTGACTTATTTCTTTGTCTCTGCATTTTTGCTGCTTCCCTGAGTTGATGGAGTGTATTTGTGTGCTAGGTGTCCTACAGGGCCCACTGGCTCAGCCTCTGCAGTTCCCTGAAGTGGACTCTTTTGGTGCACCCCTTTGGGGACTGTGTGCACAGTCTTACTGTAGTTAAGCCTTGGTTGTTGTTGGTATCACTGGGAAAAATAAACCTACAGGCCAATTGGCTGTGAGGATCAGCTGTATCTACAGTGGGAGAACTTCTGTGCTGGAGACACCCTTAGGAAGCAAGATTTGCTTCAGTTAGGGCTTTGGGATTCACTGAATCTGCCCCCTGAGTGTCCCTTATGGATCTGAGGAGTTGTAATCTGGATGGTCTTATTCTGACCCCTGGGTACACTGGCTTTTGGATCTCTAAGGAGGTGTTAATTTAGCCTCTGCCTGAGGCCAACCAGTAGGAGCTATGCAGAGTTCTGCATATTCCTCTTCTTTGTTTGGATTTTGGAGGTGCCAAGATGAGGCCCAGCTGTGAAGCAATGCAAGCTGCTGTGAGTCCTTGGGACTTCTTTTGGATGTTCTGGGTCTCTTTGACTCAGCTGCATTTTGATAGGTAAGTTTAGATTTCAAAGAATCAGGCCATTCATATGCAAAGGCCTCTGCACACAGCTGGGGTGCAGAATTTCAGGGTGGAGCAAACAGCAGTGTCAGCCCTGCCCTAAGAGGCTACTGGGTCTCAGTGTCCCACAGTAATCACTGCAAGCACCTCTGAGAGAAAGCTGCCCTCAAGTTCTGCTTGCTATCAGACAGTCTAGTTTCTTCCTGTATGAGTCTCACCCAGAACTGGAGTTCAGAGCAGTCGGGAGTTTGTGTCTCCCTTCCGCTTGAAAAAAGCCAGCTGCATACTCAGTTGCCAGTCCTCTCCATATGCACGTACCTCTGTACCTCTGCCTTCCGCACCTCCTCTGCGTCTCAGTGTGCTTTTCTCTTTCTTTCTAGTTGTAGAATTTCCACTCAGCCAGTCTTCCTGTGGTTCTGGATGATGTCTGTTTTGTCTTTTAGTTGTAGTTTTGAAGTTGTTGTGTGAGGCTGCAAGTTCAGGTGTTTATCTATGCCGCCCTCTTGGTTTCTCCTTGAAACAATCTATTTGATTTGAAAAATAGAAATGGTATCACAATATAAATTAAACAAATAGATTTTACTCCCCACCCTTCATCCCCAAATACCATTCAGTGATTTTGAACATTAATTCTGTTTTAGGCCAGTGTCTATATGTGCTGGTACATTTTTCTCTGGGAGTACGCAGCTATTTCCTCCCCCTTTTTTCATATCCTCTTATAAAACTACTTTTTCATATAATTGATACATGGTTTTTTTATGAGTATATCTGAAATTAAGTTCTAGTTTAAGGGATTTGCTTAGTTTTGGTTCCTAGGTGTTAACTTTTAGTTCTCAACTCTATTGAACACATTTGCTAATAGTAAAAAATGAGATATTTACCAGTAAGTACTGGCTGAAATGCACACTCTTCATAGCTGAATTGTATTTGCCTAAAAGGTTGAAGTGGATTATTTGTTTATATTTATGAAAAGTGCTTAATAAAACCATGGGAATACAGAAAAAAATCAATGCCGATTGTAAGTCTTGCAATTTATTTCTATTTGATCTGAATACATTTCGGAGTGTGTACTTTTCATAAACCTTGCTTAACAATAGTTTTATGGTGCCACATCCAGAGGCTTCATTGAAGAGGTTCATTTTAAGAATTGGTGAGTAGGTCAACCATGTGGGGAGTGAGTGAGGCTGCAGGGGTCAGTTTCCGAGAGTCAGCTCCTTTTCTTGCTGTTTAGCTGACAACACATGGATTTCTACATACTGAGCCAGGGGGTCAGCAGATGCCTCACCATCTCTCTCCGAACGCTCTGGTCATATTAATCCATCATCTGTCCATCACTCACCCTTTCTCAGCTCAGGCTGTCCACCTGACTCATCAGAAGGGACTGGATGGAAAAACTGCAAACTTCACTAAGATGTTAGAATGTTCCTTCCACTCTCAAAAACAGTCAGCCTGCTTCGTTCTGGGGATTGGTCCAAGTCCCCCTCACAGTCAAATGTGAAGGAGCATCTACATTCAATTTACTCAGTACAGCAGGCTGACCTTCAATGTGGATCTTATAAAAATAAACTTTAATGAGGGCCTGAGGAGGTACAGGATTGCTCTGAGGCTGTCTCTAGCAATAGCTCTGCTTTTAGGGCCATTTCCTTCTCATCTAGGTTACAAGCTTTTAGCTTTCTTGTAATATACTTTCATGTTCTGAAGCTTGGAGGAGCTGCTGAAAGAAACTCCTTCACTCTTAGAAAATGACAAAATTTTAATGCTTAAAAATGAGTGTATTTCTGGATTTTTAGGTACATGATACTTATTATTTAGGATCTTACTTAACAATGTTTTTTGCCAGTTAATTTTGCTTTACTATTATCACTTTTATTCTTATATTTAGCTTTAAAATAGAAATCAAAGCAGGAAGAATGTGCTCTCCCCTAAAAAATGGAAACGCCTCATATTTTATTATAAAATATACTAGTATATTTGGATACAGCCAAATTATGTTCCAGGAAATTGGTAACAATTTAGACTCTTACTGACAGTACATTTAAGTATTCATTTTTATAGTTAAACCATCTTTTAAATTTTCAAAAATTGCATAGGCATCAACTGAGAACAGTGCATTTCAGAGGTTCAAAGAAGATGTAAACCAGAGTACATTCTTAGAAGGTTGAGGTAGAGTTAGAAATAAAGAGTGTGTGGAGGTGACAAGAGATAGTTAAATATGGGAGCAACCACGTGGTTCTGGGTGATGTGTGGTGTGTGTGCATATATGATGCTGAACTAAGGATTTGGACCTTACCAGAGGAAATAAAAAAATCATTGAAATGTTTTACAGGGTACAGGGATGTGATCAGGTATCTCTTTAAGGGTCATTTCAGCAACTGTGTGTAAAATGTAGGAGGGGGAGTTTCCAGATTGGAAGCAGAAAGAGTTCTTAGGAACTATTATTATATTCTATATTGGAGATAGCCTTAACAGTAAAGAAAAAAGAAAAAGAAAAAAAAAACTCCAACAAGGTAAAAGGAGAATCAGTGGTAGTTAAAGAAATGCCTATTTCTGGTTCTGTCACTAAGTCATTTTGTTTTTCTTAGACTCTTTAGTCTTTATATTATGTTAGATTCAAAGGATAAATATCAAACATATTCTTAGAACATGAATCTGTAGACCCTGACAACAACATTAAAATCCAATGCTATTTAATCGGAAAAAAAAGTTCTAAGAAATTGGTTGAGGGCATTAATTATTTCTAAAGATCTTGTAATATATTCATAAAAGAGATTAAAAAATGCCACTGTAGTAGATTGGTTTAAAAATGGCCTTGATTTCTCACCCCTTCTTGTGATATGAGTTTTGAGATTTGAGTCTATTTCCCCAGTCCTTTAATCTAGACTGGCCTCATTGCATATTTTGGCCAATTTCATGATCTAGTGGTGTTCCAGCTCTGAGCCTAGACCTCATACAGACCCTGCTACACAGGTTGGTTTGCTGCACAGGTTGAGCCCCACTCAAATCAGTAGAATCACCCAGATAAACTACAGACTCTAGAGCACAAATGATTCTTTTTTTTATTTTATTTTTATTTTTATTTTTATTTTTTAATTCAGTTTATTAATTACATTGTTTCCCCTTTTTTATCCCCCTATATCTTCCCTCCACCCTGTACCTATCCCACCCTCCGCCCTCACCTTCCCCTCTCCATTGTCCTCTCCCATTGTTGCAAGCTTCTTGTCCAATCTCTTGCTGTACTTCCAACAACACCCTTCTCCCCAAGAATTGTCAGTCAGTCCATTCCCTCTCCATGTCCATGTTTCTGTTATAGTCACCAGTTTATCCTGTTCATCAGCCTATCAGTTCACTTGATTTTTATGTTCATTTGTTGATAGATGTGTATTTGTTGTTCATAATTTATATTTTTACCTTTTTCTTCTTCCTCTTCTTAAAGAATATCTTTCAGCATTTCATATAATACTGGTTTGGTGGTGATGAACTCCTTTAACTTTTCCTTATCTGCGAAGCACTTTATCTGATCCTCAATTCTGAATGATAGCTTTGCTGGATAGAGTAATCTTGGTTGTAGATTCTTGCTCTTCATTATTTTGAATATTTCTTGCCACTCCCGTCTGGCCTGCATCGTTTCCTTTGAGAAATCCGCTGACAATCGTATGGGTGCTCCCCTGTAGGTAACCAACTGCTTTTCTCTTGCTGCTTTTAATATTCTCTCTTTATCTTTTGCTCTTGGCATTTTAATTATGATATGTCTTGGTGTGGTCCTCTTTAGATTCCTATATTTTGGGGTTCTGTGTACTTCTTGGGCTTTTAAGTCAGTTTCTTTCACCAGGTAGGGGAAGTTTTCAGTCACTATTTCTTCAAGTAGGTTTTCATTGTCTTGATCTCTCTCTTTTTCTGGCACCCCAATAATTCGGATGTTGGCTTGCTTGAGGTTGTCCCAGAGGCCCCTTACGCTATCTTCAATTATCTGAATTCTTTTTGTTTCTTGCTTTTCCAGCTGAGTGGATTTTGGTTCTTTGTATTTCAAATCTTTGACTTGGTTCTTGTGGCCCTCTGGACTGCTTTTAGGACTTTGTGTAATATTTTTTATTTCAGTCTGTGTATGCTTGATTTCTAGTTGGTCCTTTTTTTTTTATCTGTGAGGGTCTGGTTCGTATCCTCAGAGGTCTTGTACATTTCCCTGAGGGTCTCATTCATTTCCTTGTAAGTATCATTCATTTCCTTGTAAGTCTCATTCATTTGCTGGTTGGTCTTGTTTATTTCCTGGTAATTCTCATTAAGTTGATCGGCCTTTTGTAGGAGCCTCTTGAAAAGCCTTATAACCGTGGTTTTGAACTCTATGTCTTGTCGTCTTTTCTCCTCCATTTCTTTCACACCTGATTTCTTTCCATGTCTCTGCACGGTGGCTGCTTTATGTGGTGGATATCCTCAAAGGGACAGTGGCTCAGTCCCCCCAGTTACCTGAGGTGGGCACTCTTACTGCAATCCTTTATGGGTTGTATTCAGTGTGTTTGAATTTAAACCCAGCTTTTTGTTGTTAGCCCTAGGAGGGTTTGACCTCCAGGCCAATTGGCTGTGAAGGGAGACTGTGTTCAGGTTGGATGGGCGGAGTCTCTGAGCTGCGTGGCAGCGGCAGCGGCAGCTGGGTCCTATGCGGCGCTCATGCGCGCGGGTCTCTGTTGGATGGGGATGGCTGCAGACACCTCCAAGAGAAAGCCGCTAGTCTCTTCCCCTTGCCAGACAACTCTGCCTTTCCCCAAATGTGCCTGCACACCAAAAGTCCAGCCCAGGGCTGTAAAATAGATGTTTTCCGGAACCAGGAGACAAGTTTCCAGGGGGCAAGTCGCGGGTTTGCGAGACCCTTGGGACTAGGAGCCTCTGCCGCGCCCCGCTTCCAGAGTGTGTCCCCCGGACCTCAGACCTCGCCCAGTTCCCGGGGAATCTGTGCAAGGGGACCTCTCCCCGTACCCGGGATCTCGGACCTCGCCCGGCTCGGGAAATCTGGGCAGTGGGACGTCTCCGCCCTTCCCCGTCGGAGAAATCCGGCCGGTCGCTGCTCCAGCCCCTACCTGGGCACGCGACCAGGGCGGCTCCTAACCTGTTTCCGTCTGAAAGGCTCCGCTCCCTCCGGTCCCGAGTCTCAGTGTCCCACCTCTGCTCCTATTAGTAGAGTTTTAACTCAGCCAGCTTTCTGGCGATTCTGGGTGCTTGTCTGTTCCGCTGTTATGTTGTATTTCCCAAATCGTTGCGCGGGGCAGAAGAATAGGTGTTTGCTTATGCCGCCATCTTGGTGTTCAACAAATGATTCTTATTGTATGCTTTATATAACCGAGGCTTTGTAGTTATTTATAATTCCTATTTGACAGATTACTTGTAAAGATAAATTATAATCAAAAGTTATAATCATGTCAAACTCTCATGATTTTGGAAAATATTGGCAAATCCAACAGGATATCATGAAGTGAAAAAATGTTAGAGTCTGCTTATAACTCTAGGTCATAGGTTTCTTGCATCTAAGTGATTGGATATATTAGATATTTCCTTTGCAATAAAAATCATGATTATCACTAAATATCCTTGAAAACATTGCAAAATAATTTTAAAAGTCCCCTTTTATAAAGGTAATTTAATTAAAAAATCTGAAACATAACATTCTGAAATTGAGGTTGCAACCTGAAATGCCTGTGGAGGCATTGCAACATAATTACCTGACTCATGCTTGGTGTAAAATACTAGGTAGTCGGGTAGAATTGGCAGAGTGAAGGACACATTTTCAATCCGAAGGCATTAAATTCAATTTTTTAAGAACAGTGCCAGCCAAGCACAACATATGCAAGGGTCAGTTCAGTTTATAGGTTGCCAGTTTACCACCTGTATTCCAAAATTTTGATTTCTGACTCGTGTTCAAGCATTTCCTCCAGCGTTATCTTTAATAGCTCTGAAGCTGAATTTTGTGACTATAAAAGAATGAAGGATGAGGTGCTTTATGTCCTGTACCTCCCCCACCAGCTTTCCAATAGTAATCAGTACACATTAGATTGGTTCCAGCATCTTTCCTTTTTATTACCCATTCCAATGTACAGTAATAGGACAGATCGAAGTCTTCTGGAAAAGGAAGTAAAACATACCCATCCTGGAAGGTCTGTCTGCAGCTGGTACCTGGAAAGAGTTATTGTAGCTGTGGTGTGCTTAACGTTCATCTCCCCTTTGGTGTGAAGGAGAGGTTCACGGAGGCATCGACCTGGCACAAACTTGAAATGTTTTATCGCCAGCTGTCGCAGCCCACCCTGAGGTGGATCTTGTAAGCAGACTCTAAGAGCTGGCTCTTCCTGTTTTTCACACACACACAGTTTCAGGTTAGCTGCAGGGCATATTTCTCCTTGAATATTAGAAGTCAAAACAAACTCTCATTAAAATACCCCTGTTCTCTTGAGCATGCTTCAGAGATTCAGGCAGATTGTATATACCCAGCTTATTTAGAGAAAATTCATTAACGATGTATTTCAAAGTCTTTGCCATCATTTGATTTTCTCTATTGCTCTCCTTACCCCCTGCATATATCCCTGCATGCATGTGCCTACACACAAGTCTGACAGCAAGAGAGGTTTACAGAAAGAATATAAATGAAAACTGCATCCCTTAAGAAATATTTTCTAATAATATAAAGTAGAAAGATGGAGAAAACACTGCAAGAAGAAAATAATTTTGCAGTTATAATAGTAATTGTAATATGAAGAGAGGAATATTGATAGCCACAACATCTGCTGATTTAAGGGAAGAAAGAACATGAAAGGGTGCTTGTTTTCAGGTGCCCTCATGTCTTCTCACAATTTGCAGAGAAAAGATGTTGTTCAGTCAGTAAATACTTGTTAAGCATTGACATGGTTGGCAATCTGTCAAAGAATTCAGATATAATTTCTCTACTAGTAAACGTTATCAACCCCAATATAAGGAACCCTCTCACTCTTTGCACTAGTCATATTTTAATTTTTTATTTAGTTATCGCCTTTTGTAAAACACTTCTTGAATCTCCTGGTTGATTATCAAGTGATTTGTTTATTTATTAATTTCAAATAATATTTATTGAGTCTTTTAGGCCTGGTTCTATGCAGAGGGGTATAGAAATGATCAGGAGAGTCATGTTTCCATTGTCATGAAACTTAAGTTCTAGTTAGGAGAAGCAGATCATTTGAAAAATAATTATTAATAAATACACAAATAATTAAATAGAATAATTTCAGATTGTGATTCATGTTCTAAATAAAGGAAATAAAGAAGGTAATATGAAAGAGAGTAAAAGAATTAAAATCGGGATGAGTTAGCTAATCCATAATGAAATAAGGCCTTCTTGAATAGAGTAATACAAAGTTTGGCAAAGTAGTGAGTACAGTTGTGAGTACAAGAAACATACTTTCTTCTTCTTCTATTATTAATTAATTAATTAATTATTATTACTTATTATTATTATTATTATTAACTTACTTTTGCCCACCCCTGTATTTTTGTTTTCATTCAATACTTAAGAATAAACCATACAGAGATCAATTTTTAGTAATGACAGACTAATTTGTTTCCTACCAACCCTTCCACAGAGAACAATAATAAAGCTGGAATAAATGAAACAATATATTTGATATCTTCAGAGAGATACAAAAGTTATAAGGATGTGTAAGGAAATATGTAGAAATAAATCTAATATTTGACAGCAGTTTTCCCCACGAGGCATTTGCTGATTCAAAAGTGACAGCTGAGAAACTGAAGTGAAAACCTTGGCTTAGAGAATAAGTTGAGCAGAGATTTTAACAGTCTCTGGATGCAGGGAGATAACAGTTAAAGTTTGGGGATCTCTGAGGAGAAAAGGCCTTGGTAAATGCCTGAAGTTTTCAGTTGGAACTCCAGTGGGCTGGTCACTAGAGAAAAGGGTGTACTGGTTAGGAAACCACCCCTCAAAATGATGGAGGCCCTGTTTGAATTTGCTCAAGGCCTGATTCGATACTGATGATTTCTCCCTGGCCTAATTGCCTGCCAAGAGCTATTATAAGTCTCTCTTGTGGAAGAAAATATCATTCAGAACATCTATATTATTTTTAACTCAACCTAAAGTAACTAGATGTATAAAGAGATAAGCACTGAATGAAAGCCAAGAGAGAGAAAAACCTGGACAAGAGGAAATGATGCCATTATTAAACTTAGAATTTAAACTAATATGATTATATGCTCTATAAGTTAAATATAAACATGAGAATTTTGATCGAGAATTGGAAAGTTAGGAAAAAGAATAAATAGAATTTCTAGAAAAGACAGTAACTGAAATTAAGAACTCAGTGGATGGGTTAGCATCTACTGAATCACAACTAAAGAGAAAATTGGTGAACTAGGAAAAAATATCCAGATGAAAGTACAGGAAGGTAAAAGAATGTATATAACACAGCAAGAACATATATCACATATGGAAAATGGTGAAAAGTTTCAATACATGTAAGTAATGTTCCAGAATGTGCAAAGAGAGACAGGATGTGTCCAAAACTACATTTGAAGAGATAATGACTGCAAACTATTTTAAACCCTGTTTTGGAAGCTTCTGCCAACCAGAAGAAGGTTGAACATAGGTACAACATAATTGAACCCTTGAAAACCAATATAATAAACTGTTAGAGAAAAAGATATATTGTCAACAGAGAAATAATTGGACTAACAACAGATTAACTTTCTTCAAAGTGCCCAAAGAAAATAACTTTCAATTTATAATTCTATACTCAGTGGAAATATTTTTTAAACATTAAGGCAAATTAAGAATTTTTAAATAAAAAAGTGAAAAAAGTTATCACCAGCAGACCTGAGCTAAAGAAATGCTAACGGGTATAAGCAAAAGAAATGATCATAGATGGAAACAAAGCTGCAGGAGAGAATGAAGAACACTGGAGAGGAAAATATGTGAGTGTATAAATATTGATGAGACAAAACAATATTTGTTTTGAAAGTACAAAAGCAATAATAGATTTATTGTGCAGGTTAAATATTTTGTACACACACACGTGGGTCTGTGTTATATATATACTAGAAGCCTGCTGCATGACAACCATATAAGAGTAGGCCTTCGCAGCTGCAGCCCTGACTTCATTGGAAGGTCTTCTGGACGGTCGTTCCTCTGTTTGGCTGTTCAGTCGATTTGCATATTACACACACACACACACACATTTATATATATATATATATATATATATATATATTTATTTATTTATTTATTTATTTATATATATTTGTGTATGAAAAATCTGTTCTAGTTACTCTGGCTGCATAACAAATTACCCCAAATCTTTGTGAGTTAAAATGATTAAACTATATCTTTTGCTCACAATTTGGGCAGGGGTTTATAGAAATAGCTTCGTCCTACTTAACTTGGTGTCAGCATGAGTAGTAGCTCAGTGCTGGGAACTAGAATCATAGGGAGGCTTGATCCCATGCCTGGCAGTTGATGCTAGCTGTTTGCTGAGACCTTTGTTGGTGATCTCTCTGTCTCTGTCTCTGTCTCTGTCTCTGTCTCTGTCTCTCTCTCTCTCTCTCTCACACACACACACACACACACACACACACACACACACACACACACTAATGTGATATTCAATGTGTTCAAGAAACAGAAAGAAGAGCTGTGAGACTGAATGAGTGACACAGTGGTGTGAGGTACTGTAAGAACTAGGCAGGAGAGGCAGATAGGAGTGTTTCAAGTTTCAATCAATAAATAGTATTGCAGCAGATCCAATATGATATGCTGGTTTGAGTATGTCCATTTGTTTAAGTATTTCCTACATAAAGATCTCCACAAAGAGGAGATAATGTATGAGATTTAGGAAAATTCTCTTTCTGAACACACGGTAAGACCTAATCATTAAATTTTAATCGTCATGGACATCCTGATTCCTGAAATTTAAAGATAACTTTAGCCCTAGCTGGTTTGGCTCAGTAGATGGAGCATCAGTATGCAGACTGAAGGGTCCTGGATCCAGGCTCAATCCCTGACACTGGTCAGATGCATGCAGGAGGTAACCAATCGATGTGCCTCTCTCACATTGTTGTTTCTTTGTGTCTCTCTCCCTCCCTTCCACTTTCTCTGAATGTCAATGCAAAAATGTCCTCAGATGAGCATTAATAAAAAAAAAAAGGAAAACTTCACATTTAGAAATAGTAAAGAAATTTTCTGAGTGCACTATGTTGATAAATAACCTAGTCCTTTACTAGGTCAATCATGTGTATCTTCACATATCGAACACATTTTGCAGTTGTTGACATAACCTCTGTGGGTGAGATGGGTCAGGCACAATACCCTAAGGGTTTGTAGGTAACCCGATCTGAACAAAAGCCATGGGAGATTACTGAGAACTTGCTTTTAGCGACATTTCCCCCTGTTGTTTTATTTTAATAAGCCAGTATAAGTAAAAAATGGCTAATGAAATGTTATTGGGGACAGCCTCTTTTCCTCCCCTCTCCTCCCTCCCCTCACTCTTCAGGTAAGCTAATCTCACAGTTGGAGAGTTAAGACCACACTGTATTCACCATACGTGGACTTGAAATGTCAGTGTGGGACGAAAGGAAAAAAAATGGAACAAAGAGAAGACAGTAGTTTTTCCTTCCACAGAGTCTAACTCTGTAGCCTTTAATTGGATTATTAAACCCAGAGAAAAAGGCCCTTTGGCAGCTTTCAAAGTGAGCTGACAGATACACTTTGCAATTGTTCTGCTTAAGTGCCTTGCCTTAATGGCTTTAATAAAACTTTCGGTTTTCTGGTGGAGATAAATTCCTTCAGAAATTTTCTCCAATCTAAATAAATGCAAAATTACTGGAGGGCCCCGATGCCATAATTTGTTTCACAAACCCAAAAGAATATGTTTTTTCCCTTTTGCTTTTACCTACTCTTTTACTTTTTAATTGAATTTATTGGGGTGACATGGTTAATAAAATTATGTAGATTTCAGGTGTATAATTCTATAATACATCATCTATATATTGTATCTTTTTCTACTGCCTCCCACAAACCCTTCTCTCTAGCAATCACCATAATGTGTCAGTGTCCATGAGTCTTTTTTTTCTTTGTTTACTCCCTTCATCCTTCTCACCCTCCTCTATCCCCTTCCCCTCTGATAGCTGTCAGTCTGTTCTCTGTGTCCACAAGTCTGTCTCCACTCTGTGTCCACAAGTCTGTCTCCACTCTGTGAGTTTATTACATTTAATAGATTAAACGTGTAAGTGAAATCACATAGTACTTATCTTTCTCTGACTGGCTTATTTCACTTATCATAATACTCTCCAGGTCCATTCATGTTTTCCAAAAGGTCAGAATAGGTAATATTTCTTGCATTTTATGGTACAATAGTATTCCATTGTGTAAATACCACAGCTTTTTAAAATTCACTCGTCTACTGATGGACTGGGCTGATTCCAAACCTTGGCTATTGTAAATAACATTGTAATGAATGTAAGGGTGCTTATATTATTTCCAATTAGAGTTTTGGATTTCTTTGGATATATTCCCAGAAGTGGAATTGCTGAGTCATGAGGCAGTTCCATTCTTAATTTTTTTAGGTAACTACAAAGAGAGTATTCTGTGGGGGTATTTGGTGTTAGAGCAAGATAACCTTCATCTTATCTGGAGACCCCATGTTTTGGGGGGAAGGGCTGTCCATCTAGCCTTTCTTCTGCCTGGAATCAACATTTCTTACCAAGAAAAGGCCTATTCCAAGGAACCTAGTCATCCTGTCAGACCCACCACACAGGATACAGTGAGTTCTCAGATTTCCCAGGTTAGTCCCTCTTTGCTCTGGGGTCCCACAGCAGGTAACTTTCAGAGAAATTTTTCCTTGTTTTATAATTTATTGTTATTCTTTACCTAGGCCAGTGATGGGCAACCTTTTGAGCGTAGTGTGTCAAAATTATCCAAAAAACCGAGCATAACTCGGGTGGTGTGTTACTTTGAGAAAAAAGCCATAATTTCACAATATTTATAGTTTAAATAACAAAAATGTATAATTGTAATTTATAACTGTATTTAATAAACCCAAAACTAATTATTTAACTTACCTGCTTAGTGACTTCTTTATTCATCTGTCAGTCAGTTTCTTTTATTGGTTTTGATATTATTTAACTTGTGTGGGGTGCCGTGAACTAAGATAAGTGAGGGGGAGGGGGAATTATTTATCTAACCTGCCTATTAGTGACTTTTTTGTTATGGAATTTCATCGGCTAAACCTTCAATTGAAGGTTGGTATTTTGTACACTTCAAGCCTAAGCAAGCACTACTGACTTCATCTGTCAATCTGTTTCTTTTGTTGGTTTTGATATTATTTAACGCTGAGAATAAGGTCTCACAAAAGTACATAGAGGGAAAAATTGTGAGTAAAGCCATTGCTATATTTTTCAGGGTGCTAAAAGTGTCTGGTAATCGGTTCCAGGCATTCCAAATTTCCTGTTCATAGAGCAGGATTCTCTAAGCGGCACCTTTCCAGATTCTCAAGCTTTGACCTCAAGTCGACAAACACCTGAACCCAGATGCTGTCTTGAAATTCTGCAAGTTGCATCTCCAAATCGTCAATTTGCATCCATTGGAAACTATTCAATTCCAAACTACTGTAGACTAGTACATCAGGATACTTAATTATTTTTATGGTCTGTTCTAGGCTTCTAAATTGATTAAATCTATATCACTGAACTGGTCAAGTAATGAGTCTAAAATATGCTGGTACTTTATATGCAAAGGTTTCATTTCATTTTCTACAGCTGCACTGGCCTTCTCAAAATACTTTTACTCAAGGAAAATACTTGTAAGTTTTTGTTTCTACATCTCACTTGAAAATGTTAAGTTTACTTTCAAAAGCTTTTATGTATCCAGACATAAAGTCAATACTTTTGCCAAAACCTTATAACTTTCAGTTCAGTTCATTAATGTGAACAGAGAGATCTGTAAAAAAATTTCAGGGTGTTGACCCACTTATCATCATTGAGCTGAGCAAAGTTTCCCAGATCCTTATCCTCAAGAAATACCTTAATTTCTTCAAAGAACTCCACAAAATCCTCAAGAACTTTGCCTTGGCTCAGCCATCTTACATTATTGTACATCAGCAGTCCACTGGAACCAACCTCCAGTAAAAGTGCAGAAAATTCTCACTTGTGAAGGGGGTGAACAGCTATTAAATTAACTATTTTTGTAACAACTGACATTAAGTCATTTAAGTCTGTGAATCCTGCCTTGGCACATAAAACCTCCTGATGGATAATACAATGAAAAGGCACAATCGGATGTCCAATAGCTTCCATAGACAATTTGACAAATCCGACTTTTTACCCCACCGTGTTTGGTGTCCCATCTGTTGTCACTGATACAACTTTAGAGATATCAATGCTTAGGTCACGGAATGTTTGTATAACAACCTTACATATTTCACTTTCTGATGTACTTATTGGAACTGATACTAACTTTATCAACTCTTCTCTCATTTTGAGACCATCAGAATATCAATCAATAATGGTCAACTGAGCTTGTGATGTCACATCAGTTGTTTCATCAAGAGAGATAAAAAATATTTACAATTACTTCTGTCTCTCTTTAATTGATGTTGTACATTTTTGTTCAGTCTCATTATTTGGTCTTTTATGACATTTCTATTGAGCGGTAACTCAGATATTCTCTTAATAATTGCATTTTTATTTTGCATATTGTGAAATAGAACTGGTGTATATCTTAGGAGAGTTTCTTTAATAAATATTCCCTCACTGAGTTCTTTTCCATGCTGAGCTATGGAGTGAGCAAGGCTCAAACTTGCAGATGTTAAATTTGTAGAGCCTTTTATAAATTTATTGATGGAATTAGACTGGCTCTTATAAAGGTATAGCTGCCTGGAAATGTATTCCTTCCTTTCATCCTCACTTTTTTTTCAAGAGCTGGGACTGATTAGTTTCAAAATGTCTATTAATATTCCATGTCCTGTTTACTACTGTTTCAGTACATAGAATGCCAAATGATTTGCCATTTTTTTCTATAATGCCATACATCTCAGACCATGTCTCTTGAAAGGGTCGACTGCTGCTACTACCACTTCCTTTACTTAACCTTGGTTTTTTATTTTTTGGGTTCTCCATCAGGGGGGCAGTGACAGAAGATAAAATTATAGATAGCCTGTTAGCCCTGCATGCAATTAGGGGTTAACTAGCCTAACTGACCACAATATGGCGCATGTAACTGTCTTTTAGGAAAGGGCTGGATTAATAAGCAGAAATAGGGGTTAATAAGGATGCACAACAGTAATAGTGGTGAAATGGAGTCTGCACTTTGCTGCAAAATGGCGTTCCTTATATAAATTAAGATGGCTGATGCTATTTTTAATGCGGGAAACAGCACCTATAGCACAGTCCCTTGTCTCTCCCAGCCTCCTCCTCCCTTATCTCAGTAATGATGGTCAATTAGAAATTCACGACACCCCAGAACAGATTGGATGATGGCTGCTGTGGTTAGGTGGTTGATGGTAATAGTGATCACAGGGCCCCCAGAGATGCGTCCCCTGCAGCATTACACTGCTCCCTGCTCTGCTGGCCGGAAGTGAGATCAAAGATCCCCTAATGGCCTAATCGGAAGTCCCAGAATTAGAGGCTCTGTGCTGGAGTTCTGTTGTTTTGGCCTACAGACCTGTGGCACAGAGTGTCTATACTACACTACAGCAAATGTTGCATCCTCGGCTACTGCACCTGGCCGTGCAGTAGCCGAGGATGAAATGTTCTTCTTGGCATGCGGCCCCATACTTCTCTGTGTGCAACCGCATGCAACCACATGTCATTGAAAATGGCTACACGTGTCAGTGCTGACACCTATGTCATAGGTTCGCCATCATGGACGTAAGCTGTTGGGAACAGAGGCTGCTGCTTGTCTTCCCGTTTTCTCTTGTAGCAGCAGCTTGGTCTGTGGTGCATTCTTTGTGCCATTTACTCTTTTCCTACTTTTGTCAGTGTGTGTGTGTGTGTTTCTGTCTCAATTTCATCATCTGTTTTTCATTTTTTTTTGCATATAGTTTCTTTTTGTCCCACCTGAATCCATTTATACAGTAAGGTAAAATATAAATACTTAAAGTGGCTATTTTTTTTGTTGAAAAAATTTTAAATAATTTACAGCACAAGACCCTATTCAAAGAAAAGTAATAAATTAAATGTTATATTCTAAGCAAATTTCTTTATTTCTATTCTCAGTAGATAACAAACTTGCTTTTTTTCAAATTAGAATTAATATTTGTTATAATTTTGATTGTGTACTTTCTATTTTATTCAGATGAATAAAAGAATTGTTCTTGTGATATATATTTTTTCATTTAGTCTTTGCTGCAATTCTCATAAAATAAGGTGAGTCAATATTCTGGTACAGATATTGGTGCCCCAGAGGCAGACATCTATAGGTAACCTATCGATTTGTCTTTTTTTTTTACTTTAAATGTGAAGCACAAAGCATCTTTCATGGATGAAAAGCAACATCAAATAAATTTCACTGTCATAATATACTTATTCATTTGTTTGAACTACTTGTGTTGCAAGTAAGTTGGACAATGTTAAACATATCAATTCCCCTAATTGTGACAGGAAAGAAAATAATATATGCTTTTATTGAGATGGGATAATCCAGGATAATTTTTTTTGTCAACACATCCCTTGCAAAAGAAAAAATGATTTCAGTTATAGTACTTATTCAGCTGCTTTTATTTGTAATGAATCATTTTGAAAGTGTCATGACATTTTGCTCAGTCGGATAATTAATCTTTAGTTTTCTTTAATATTCATTGCAACTCTATGAATCATGTTATAGCTAAGAAGAGATATTGTGAAACAAAAATCATGGCACATGGGATGATATGTAGTAACTGTATGTTTGTGTCAAGGCCATCCACTCAGCAGGCGTCCTTTATCACTTGGTTAGTGCCCTTACTGCTAAATTAAATTGAATGTGTATAATTTGTTTCTTAAATGTTTTCTGTCACTTGTGGAATATTTTCGGAGTGAATTTGCTTGCTGGTTGTGCACTTTTTTCAGCTTTAGTACACACTGACTTTCAAACAAGTTGAATCCATGTGCCTCCCACCAGCATTGAATGAGAGTTTTGGTCTTTCCACATCATTGAGTCACTTGGTGTATTTTTTAATTCATTTTTTGACTTTTTGGGGATTCATAGTGGTATCTTATTATGGTTTCAATTTGTATTTTTTAAAATAGAGGAACAGTTATAGTAATATGAAGTGAATTGGGGACAGGACCTTTTGGATATAGATTTAACAGGACTTGGAACTCAGACTTGAAAGGATGATAGCAGAATAATTGAGGTTGAAGGGCAGGGTAGCTGACATGATGACAATGACATTTTAAAGGATAGGGACATAGGCAAAGAAAGGGTTTTGGAAAGAAGATGATGAAGGCATTTGAGTTTGATATATATTTAATACTTTACATGGGATGAGCATAGTTTTAGATTTCTCAGAGGATTACCATTCCCAGATCATTAAAAACATACTTGTTGCCCTACCTGTGGTTGGCAAACTGTGGCTTAAAAGCCACATGTGGCTCTTTGACCCCTTAAGTGTGGCTCTTCCACAAAATACCATGGCCTGGGTGAGTCTATTTTGAAGAAGTGGCGTTAGAAGAAGTTTAAGTTTAAAAAATTTGGCTCTCAAAAGAAATTTCAATCGTTATACTGTTGATATTTGGCTCTGTTGACTAATGAGTTTGCTGACCACTGCAACTGGTTTGGCTCAGTAGATAGAGCATCAGCCTGCACACTCATGGATCCCAGGTTCAATTCTGGTCAAGGGCTTGTGCCTTGGTTGTGGGCATATACCTTCCCTATACCCAATAAGCCACACCCACAAGCCAATCACAGGGCGATGGCTGGTCTCCAGGTCCTGGGTTAGGCCAGGCTGGGCTGAGGGCGGGGCCAGCCAGTGATGGTGGCCCCCGATCGAAAGGCGATGGCCGGGTGTCCAGGTCCGGAAAAGGCCTCTCCCCGAGAGGTCCAGGCTGTGATTAGGACCAGGCAGGCCTGGGAGAGCAGCACCTGATCCTGTCCATGGCAATTGGGACTGGGCATGTGGCATGGATAATGCCTGATCCTGCCTGCTATGTCCAGGTGGCGATAGGGACTGTGCAGTTCCAGCAGGGACCTCCTGATGTCACCAGGTCCAGGCAGCCATCAGTATGGGGCAGGTAGCACAGATAATACCTGACGTTTCCTGTGGGCTCCAGGTGGCGATGGGGATGGGGCAGGCATCATGGATAGTGCCTGATGTCAACCATGGGGTCCAGGCAGCGTCAGGACCAGGAAGGCCCAGATTGAGGTGGAGGAGAACATTGAGGCTGCAAAAGCTTAGGAAACTAAAGATGAAGCCCCTTCTGCCGAGACCGGTTTGGCTCAGTGGACAGAGCGTCGGACTGGGGACTGAAGGGTCCCGGGTTCGATTCCGGCAAGGGCATGTACCTTGGCTGCGGGCACATCCCCAATAGGGGGCGTGCAAGAGGCAGCTGATCGATGTCTCTCTCTCATCGATGTTTCTGACTTTCTACCCCTCTCCCTTCTGCTCTGTAAAAAATCAATAAAATATATTTAGAAAAAAAAAAAGATGAAGCCCCTTCTGAAGGAAAAGCTGAAGAGGAGAAGAAGGAAGAGGCTGAGGAAGAGGAAGGAGAAGAAGAGGAAGAAGGTGCCAAGAAAGAATTTGAGGATGCAAAGGAGGAAGGAGGTGAAGGTGAAGGAGAAGATGCCCAAGAAGCTGAGGAGAAGGTGAAGGAGAAGCTTCCCAAGAAGCTGCCCAAAAAGATAAAGGTGCTGGGAAGGAGCAAGAAACCAAGAAGGAAGATTGAGCCCCGCTTTCCTTAATCAACTCTATCACCAACCAAACAGTTGAGTCCCCAATGGTATATGAATTAAAGTTGGACATTAAATGTTATGCTATGACTTTTCTCCTTATAGAGAGTATCATTTTGCTTGCAGAATGGCTTCCTGGCTTGTTGCCAGCCTGTGCATGGTCCACACTTATGAGTTCAGAATCTATGACAATGTGAATAATTCAGATGTTTACAATGAAAACACATGAATACACAAATTCACTAATGTTAATGTTAAAATTCATGGAAAAAATAGTCCTTTGAATCTTTAGTGGTTAGAAATTAAAGACCTCAAATCATGTGCAATAAACAGTAAATAAAGTTACACTGAATGGCAAAAAAAAAAAAATAAATAAATAAATGCATTAGGGATCAGGAAATGTTCAAACACCTGGGAACCATTCCCAGATCAGGAAGGGAAGTCACAGGGTGTATATTATTGCTACAAATACTGTATTTTCTACTACTTACAACATATACAGTGTAATGTATTAGATGCCTTCCTGTTTCATGAAATACGTATCCTCATAGGTAATACTGGTAGATATGTTATAGTTATGGCTGTATGTCATATCCTATCTATATTAATAAAAGGGTAATATGCTAATTAGACCATGAGACATTCCAAAAGTCCTTCCAGACAAGGCCATGGTGGCAGGGCTGAGGCAGAGGCGGTTACGGGTGATCAGCCAGGAGGGAAGGGTAGTTGGGGGTGATGAGGCTGACAGGCCAGCAGGCAAAATGGTTAGGGGAGATCAAGCAGGCAGGCAGATGAGCAGTTAGGAGCCAGTAGTCCTGGATTTTGAGGGGGTTGTCTGACTACCAGTTTAGGCCCGATCCCACAGGTGTCCCAGATTAGAGAAGATGCAGGCCAGGCTAAAGGACACACCCTCCCTCCACCCCCACCCCCCCCCCCCACCACTGTGCATTAATTTTGTGCATTGGGCCACTAGTAAATCATAGTATGCTATGAAAAATATACCAGAAATCATTAAAGGGCTTTACAAAAGATACATACTTCTGAAAGGCTAGATGTATATGCTATTACCCAATTCTTTGTAACATGTTTTTGCTTTATTGATGGTGAATTTCCACAAAAATATAAAAATTTTACATAAATCTAAAGTCAGAAACTTGGAAAAATGGGTGAATTGTTTGGTAATTTGGTTAAATGGACATTTTAAAAGAGAATTGACTATTATTATAAGGATAGATATTTGGACAAAGTTCCTAATGTTGTCAGAGGACTGCAAAGGACATTAGTCACAATTTAATCTATAGAAAACTCAAGCAGTATTAGTTTGATTATTCTTTAAAATCTCACTAATCCGGTGCTCTCCCTCTAAGGAGCATGCCCGTGCCATTTCCTCCCCTCTCCGGCACATATCTCCTAAATTTCAAGGGACACCATGAGACTTGCAGCCAGGGGAGCAACGGGCAGTGGTAACTGGTCCTGTGCTAACCCTCTGACCCTGTCTCCAAGGCCCCCCTTTTTCTGACTTCCCAGTGAGCCAAGGCAGCCCAGTTTAGGCTCGCCTGTTGCTTCTTCTATGCCCTTCCTTGTTTCATGGTTCTCAGTGTGTTTTTGCTGAGATCAATAAATTATTGTATGCTTTTCTACAAAGAAGAAGAAGAGGGAGAAGAAGTGCCAGGAACTGATCATTGTCTCACTAATAGAAAGATGTGGACAGGAAACCTGGAAGGCTGGTCAACAATCTTAATTGCTCTAGTAACTTACTATTTAGTTGAAACTTTGTTAGCTGAAGCAGCCTCCAACTCTGTTTGTCTCATGTATTTTTGTTATTGGAATTTCCTGCCTAAAGGCTATGAGTGTATTCCATAGTCTTAATAAAAGAGGTGGGCTCCCACCTGGCCCCTAATATTCCCAAATTCATACTTTCCTAGTCTCTTTCATTTGTGTGCGGCCTTCTCCAGAACCTGAACCCTGAACTGGAACCCTGAACCACGTGGGATATGAAAGGAGTTCCCACAAAGAAGGAGGAGAAGAAGGAGGAGAAAAAGGAGGAGAAGCAGCAGCCACCACTAAGTTCATTTTGAAAAAAAACATTACTTATACAAGCATGGATCCTCAAATAGTAGAGAAACTTTAAGTAATATACTGATATGTTGGTTTTAAATATAAAAATTGAAATTGGTATCTTCCTCCCTCCCCCCATAAACAATTTATTCCTATATAGAACAATTTCTGTGTTTTAGTAATTAGGAAGATCTGCCCATGATAAAGATCTACTATTTGATGTATGGCTAGTTCCAAGATCTTGAAAATAGACATTCCCCCCTCCCTGCCTAGATTTTGAATACTATTAGGTTTAAGAATTAAATTTAGAAATAAGTTATGGTCCTTGTAGTTGAAAAATTTACTGGTGCCCTAGCTGGTTTGGCTCAGTGGATAGAGCATCATTCTGTGGACTGAAGGGTCCCAGGTTTAATTCCAGCCAAGGGCACATACTCTGGTTGCCTTTTCCATCCTCAATGTGGGGCATGCAAGAGGCAGCCGATCAATGATTCTCTCTCATCATTGATGTTTCTATCTCTCTCCCTCTCCCTTTCTCTCTTAAATCAATAAAAAAATCGATTTAAAAAAATTTTACTGGAAATTTGTCTTGAAGGTTAGAAGATGTTTGGCTTTGTTCTTTTGCTTACCTTTTGAGTTCATACTAATACTTCCAGGCTGAGTTAGTTGGGGTTGTGAGGAGGTTATAACTGGGTAACCTCTCCCCCCAAATCCTTAGAGCATATTGCATTAAGCAGTGGTTCTCAACTTTTCTAATGCTGTGACCCTTTAATAAAGTTCCTCATAAAATTATTTTCATAACTGTAATTTTACTACTGTTATGAATCGTAACGTAAATATCTGCGTTTTCCAATGGTCTTAGGCTCTACAGCAGCGATTCTCAACCTGTGGGTTGCGGCATTAGAAAGGTTGAGAACCACAGCATTTGGGTTATTTCTCTCTCATCATAGACCAGAGGTGGTCTGTGGGATTTTACTTCACATAGCTGCGACTTTTGATATCACCAGGGAAAATGGATTAAGTGCTTGGTGTCTGGAAGCATTTACACCTCTTTAGAAAGATTCAGTCAACAATAGTTATTGAGTGTCTCTTTTCATTATTATTCATAGAAATAACTAATAGAAAGTAACTGTTATTACTTAAGACAGATAATTTTCTTTTTGGAAATGTATGTATATACAATCAGCTACTATCTAGAACAAGAAGGCAATGATCTCACTTGGTGATGGTTACCAAGATGGCTTAAAGTTCCCCTTGGCTAAATTTTACACAGCTTTCTCCCTGACTCTAGGCTCCTCACTTTAGACAACTTGTAATTTTTTTTGTCTATCACTTTGGAATGTACATCTTCTACAATTCAGGGTTGCCTGTCTCAAGGGATTGGATGGCATTCCTCTGAAATGAAATAATAAAGAATGACAGTGAAGAAGATCTGACTTTGGATGCTGGGTACATACACAATGCAATATACAGATGATGTGTCATAGAATTGTACACTTGAAAACCTATATAATGTTGTTAACCAAATGTTGGCCTAACACATTTAGTTAAAAAAAATATGTTTAAAAAGAAGACAGTGCCCTAAGACTCAATCTCTGTGGAAGGTAGGAATCTAACTTCTGTAAGTACCCAATACAAACAGAGATGGCCTTATCACCTCTGATATTCTTCAGGACTTTGCTCAACCAGCTAACCCCAACACTTAAAATTCTCATGCCTTTTATTTCATGGGAGTTGAATTTTGTGACTCACCCATACTGCATTAGTTTTATTTTATTTATTTTATTTTTTATTTTTTTTATCTTTATTGTTCAGTTTATTAATTACATTGTTTCCCCTTTTTTATCCCCCTATATCTCCCCTCCACCCTGTACCTATCCCACCCTCCAACCTCCCCTCCCCTCCCCACTGTCCTCTCCCACTGTTGCAAGATTTTTGTCCAGTCTCTTGCTGTACTTCCCACAACCCTTTTCTCCCCAAGAATTGTCAGTCCATTCCCTCTCTATGTCCATGTTTCTGTTATATTCACCAGTTTATCTTGTTCATCAGCCTATCAATTCACTTGATTTTTATGTTCATTTGTTGATAGATGTGTATTTGTTGTTCATAATTTATATTTTTACCTTTTTCTTCTTCCTCTTCTTAAAGAATATCTTTCAGCATTTCATACAATATTGGTTTGGTGGTGATGAACTCCTTTAGCTTTTTCTTATCTGCAAAGCACTTTATCTGATCTTCAATTCTGAATGATAGCTTTGCTGGATAGAGTAATCTTGGTTGTAGATTCTTGCTGTTCATCACTTTGAATATTTCTTGCCACTTCCGTCTGGCCTGCATCGTTTCTGTTGAGAAATCCGCTGACAATCATTTGGGTGCTCCCCTGTAGGTAACCAATTGTTTTTCTCTTGCTGCTTTTAATATTCTCTCTTTATCTTTTGCTCTTGGCATTTTAATTATGATATGTCTTGGTGTGGTCCTCTTTAGATTCCTATATTTTGGGGTTCTGTATACTTCTTGGGCTTTTAAGTCAGTTTCTTTCACTAGGTGGGGGAAGTTTTCAGTCACTATTTCTTCAAGTAGGTTTTCCTTAACTTGCTCTCTCTCTTTTTCTGGCACCCCTATAATTCGGATGTTGGCATGCTTGAGGTTGTCCCAGAGGCCCCTTACACTATCTTCAATTATCTGAATTCTTTTTGTTTCTTGCTTTTCCAACCGAGTGGATTTTGCTTCTTTGTATTTCAAATCTTTGACTTGGTTCTTGTGGCCCTCTGGACTGCTTTTAGGACTTTGTGTAATATTTTTTATTTCAGTCTGTGTATGCCTAATTTCTAGTTGGTCCTTTTTCATATCCGTGAAGGTCTGGTTCATATCCTCAGAGGTCTTGTTCATTTCCTTGAGGGTCTCATTCATTTCCTTGTAAGTCTCATTCATTTCCTGGTTGGTCTTGTTTATTTCCTCGTAATTCTCATTAAGTTCATCGGCCTTTTCTAGGAGCCTCTTGAAAAGCCTTATAACCGTGGTTTTGCACTCTATGTCTTGTCATCTTTTCTCCTCCATTTCTTTCACACCTGATTTCTTTCCATATCTCTGCATGGTGGCTACCTTATGTGGTAGATGTCCTCTAAGGGTCAGTGGCACAGCCTCCCCAGCTATTTGAGATGGGTACTCTTACTGCAGTCCTTTATGGGTTGTACAGTATTTTTCAATTTAAACTCAGCTTGTTGTTGTTAGCCCTAGGAGGGTTTGACCTCCAGGCCAATTGGCTGTGAAGGGATACTGTGTTCAGGTTGGATGGGCGGAGTCTCTGAGCTGCGCAGGCAGCCTCAGTGTCAGCTAAGTCCTATGCGGCGCTCACGCCCGCAGGTCTCTGTTGGATGGTGACGGCTGCAGGCACCTCCAAGAGAAAGCCTCCAGTCTCTTCCCCTTGCCAGACAACTCTGCCTCTTTCCAAATGAGTCTGCACACCCAAAGTCTAGCCCAGGGTTATAAAATAGGTGGTTTCCGGGGCCAGGAAACAAGTTTCCAGGGAGCCAGTCGCACGTTTGTGCGACACTTGCGCGCAAACTCCTTTTCCCAGCTGCCCCGTTTTTTCGCAGACTAGGAGACCTCTGCTGCGCTCCGCTTCCAGGGTGTGTCCCCCGGACCTCGGACCTTGCCTGGCACTGGGGAATTTGTGCAGTGGGATGTCTCCACGTACCCCGGATCTTGGACCTCGCCTGGCACTGGGGAATCCGTGCAGTGGGACGTCTCCGCCCTCCCTGTTGGCGAAATCCAGCCGGGGTTGCTGCTCCAGCCCTACAGCCCGTGCGCTCAACCAGGACTGCTCCTAACCTGTTTCCATCTTCAAGGCTGCGCTCCGCTGCTCTTCTGAGTCTCAGTGTCCCACCTTTGCTTTTATTTGTGGAGTTTTCACTCAGCCAGCTTTCTGGTGATTCTGGGTGATGTTTGTTTTGTTGTTATGTTGTAGTTTCTGAATCGTTGAGCAGGGCAGAACAATAGGTGTTTACCTATGCCACCATCTTGGTTCCCCCCTTGCATTAGTTTTAAATAAAGTCTTTCTTGCCTGTTTTACTCCTTCCAGTGCAATTTTTCTTGTCAAGAGAAACCAATATGTAATTCATAAATAATTTTCAAATATAAGTGCTTTTAGTCACTGAACTAATTATCCTATAAACATTCCTATGGTGGGATTTAGTATATTTAGTGTATATTTTCTTTTGTGTATATTTTTTTCCCTAAGAATTTAAAAATTTAAAGTCATAGAAAAACACAACTTTTAAACAACAGTGGGTATTTCTTTTGAAAACTTTGACCACCATCTATAAGTATTTTTTAAATGTTAATTTTCCTTCTCTTAGTATTACAATTCAATCCTAAAGAGATTTTAAAAATGTAGACAAAGCTTTAATCAAAAAAGGTGTTCAAATTAGGCCGTTATTTATAAAAGTTAAATTAAGATTCATCCAATCCATGGGAAAATACTGATGATATGATGTTAAACAATAAGACAAGAATTAAATGGCATTATCAGTACCAGAATATAAATGGTGGCTATTTTTGGTTGGTTGATTATTGGTGATTTTTATTTTCTTTTGTATGTTTTTCTGTATTTTAAATTATAAAACCCTAATTAAAAAATATTTTTAATTAATATTAAAAATATTAGGAAAATAACCAAGCACTTTACTTTTCAGAATCACTAGAAGTTTTGCTTGTTGGTTTGTTTGTTGTTAATTTCTCATAGGATAAATGCTTTTCCAACTTGATATTTGAAATAGTAATATTTATAAACTTTAGTGTTAGTTATAATTATCTACTTTTAAATTTTACATTATGAGATTTTAAATTATTGAATGATTACAGCTTTTTTAATGTAAGAAATTATTATTATTTGTATGAGTTTGATTTTACATTGGGGAAAACTACTTTTTTAGTGACTCCAATATGAACAATGTTCATCATTATGAAGATTTTTATTGTTATATTTGTTTTTTATGGCACAATACTTTACAAGTAGAGCATCACATTTAAAGGTGCTAAGACTTGAGTATTTTGCCATAAAGTAATTATATATAAATTCTGATTACATACAGAGCAGGTTACAAGCCTCCTCCATAGTCTCAGTTGGTTTATGCCCTTAATTCTTCTTCAATGTCTGCAGTAACATTGTCCGATAGTCTAGGCCCCTTTCTTTTACAGCCTTCCTCAGTGAGACAAGGTTGTTGACTGGCAGATTAGCTTGTTTGTTTTTAAAAGGGTTTGTTTGTCTCTGGACCTGGGATGGGGCCCTTTTCACTTTTTGTAAGGACTATGGCTTGGGAAAGAGCGAACTAACCAACACAAATAGAGTACTTAATCTTCATTTGTCAAAGCTGTGGGTGCTCTACTTCTTCAATTTACACAAAGAAAAGTTAAATACATTTCTTCAAGATTCAATTCTACAAATTTTCTATTTTTAAGTAGTGCAAATAAGTTTTTATAGCTTAGTAAGAACAATAAGTAAGAAAAACAATTCAATGTTTATTCAAATTTGCTGTGGAATAACATTATTTGTCTTATTTATGAATTATTTTTCTGTTCCAATTTATCTATAGTAATTACTGAGCTATTACAAGATGGCAATATTAAAGTTTGTGATGAATGGAAATTCAGGATATGAAAAGTCTGTTTTAATTAGACTTAAACAAATTTTCTAAAAACATGTAACATTAATTCACCCCTTAAAGAAGTAAAGACTAAATTCTGTCCATTAGTAAACATATGCAGTTACTATTCCTGGATTTGATTAAAAACTGTCATGTCTTTTTTAGATAGCTGCGTTTTTCAGTTTTACTGTGAATCCCCAAAAGTGATCCTAGAAAAGCTTTTGAACTTGAAACTACTATGTACTCTTTTTTATTTGATTGGTGTAAGAATTTTTTTTTGCTAAATGATTTAATTATTTTTATCCCAAGTAACATTACTGAGGTAGTTAGATCATAGAATAATGACTTATAGGCATTACTTAGGTCAGATTTCAGTGTTAGAAACCCATGACCATTTGCTGAGGGTCTCCTAAATGCACATTGCTATCCTCATTTAAAAGAATCAGATCAGGGGATTATGATGCTTGACAGTACCAAAGCAAGAAAATGCATACTCCCCTATGCTTGAAAAAATATAAGTTCTTCTCAAAAGAACTGTTCTACCTAATAAACTGAAAGCTTATATAAAGGGAGGTAATTCAGTTTAGCAGAAAGAAAGCAGGGACAAAGTATTTATTTTTTATAAAATAGTATTCTGCTTTATTACTTGTATCACTTAGGGGCTTGGCAGGAAACAAATGCCACACTTCACTCTGGTAATTAGGCTCATTTAATGAATGGACTATTTGTAATGTGTGGACAGAATCAAGGTAAATCAAGAAGGCTAACAACTGTAGGGGATCTATAAATTCAAGGTGGCAAGAAGAAAAAGAGAGCTGAAGCTGAAGAAGAGAAGGACCAGGCAGGAGCTGTGGCAGAGAAGGGACCAGGGGAATGCATACTCTCATCTCTCTTCCCTTCCATCATCTGACCAGCTACTGCTGCTTCTCATTAGTCAAACTCAAGCAGAATCTAGAAGGCAAGGTACTGAGGCTAGCTTCCTAGGCACAGAGCGTGATGGAGAAGGATCAAGGATATATCTGCAAGGAAAATGGTGAAGATGCAGCACCCTGTTTGGGATCTGACCATAAATTTTGAGGTAGTACACATGTAGCATGTTTTCTTTTGTTAGCGTTTCCATGAAGTAAATAAGGTGAACTTGACAAGATTAGCACATTTGACATGCAAATGAGCTAATAATACTAATTTGCCAAAAACAATATTGGAACTAATAATACATTTAAGACAACTTGTAAGTTGTATTTTACACACCCAATAGAATAGTACATGATTCACTAGTGAGCTTCAGTTTTCATGACTCTGTGTGAATTTTAGCCTAAGAATCATAGCATATTGGTTGTAGACTAATACCAAGCTCCTCAGATTCACTGGGGCAGGGTTAGGTAAACTAAGTTATTCTAATGCCAGGTACATGTTTTCTGCCACTCTTCTGTACTATTTCCAAGGTCAATTGCATAGTTTGCCATACCTTAATCACTACGGAGTATTGTATAGAAAATTCATTTTAGTTAGGCTCATGTATAAATAATGGCAGTTTTAAATTGCACATGGCAAAAAAAAAAAGATAAAACAAATGAGGAAATCTTAGATTATAGAAATGAATTGGCTATTTTCCAGAGAACTAGAATGATACAATTACAATATTTCTTTAATTAAATATATTTCTTCTGTAAGTAATTTAATTTTAGAACTTCAAATTAAATGTTACTTAGTAACCATTAATTTATAGCAGCAAATGGGTATTTCATTAACTGTTATGTTTTCAATATGAATAATAATTTGATTAGTAAACATTCATAAAACAAAGCATTATTGAGGCAACACTTAAAGCAAGATGCAGGAGAAACTATTAGCTGGAAACTGTTGAATTTCCCTGAACAAGTTGATTTATCTGAATCAACTTGAATAGGAAAACAATGCACATAACCATGCAGATATTCCAGGAAAATGTACATACTGCATATGTAATATATTATGAACCTTCTTTTTTATTTATGGAATCTAGTGGTATAAAACACATTAAAATTATATTTTAAAGCATCAAAAGCATAATTTTGTACCTTTATAGTTAATGATAATTTTTTTTCTTTTTGCCTTAAATCCAAGAGGATTCTTCTATTTGGTTTCTCTTCACTTTTTTTGAGTGTGACCAATTTTTTCTTCTAGTTAATTTCGAGCAATATATTTTTCTAGCTTCTTGCTTTGATTTTAGTCATAAATAGCTAAATTGATGAATTTTTTGAAACAATCATTTTTATATTTAATTGCTTGTGAACCAGTCACTATTATAATCTATCTACAGGTATATAGATGAAACTCCAGCACCTCTGTTCTCTGACTTGGCTTTCTATGTCCCTCTTTCCTTCTCCTGTCTACATTATTAAATTCAGATACAGATAAATTTTAATGTGCAACTTCAAGCTATTAAAATTAATAAAGTAAAATGTGATAAGCTAAACAACTTGATAATTATCTAAATCACCATAATATTTCTACTTTACCTTCTGAAACCCAGCTTAATTCTTTAAACTGCTTCCATGCAATCCTTCTGTGAGTTTTTACCCAGCCCAATTCCAATTTATTCATGTGTTTTGTAAACAACATTTATTGAGAACCCACTGCCTACCGAAAACTGAGCAAAGCTCTGGGAACTCACAGAGGAATTAGATGCATTCTGCCCCCAGCGTCTAATGGTGGCATTAGATATGCAAGCAAATAATTACAAGGGCATGTTTTCAGAGCTGCAACAAAGCAAGGACAAGAAACAAAGAGGTAAAATAAGGAATGCAGAGGGGTGAAATGAGATCAATTCTCACTGGAGAGCCCAGAAAAGAGTAGTCCACAAAGTGGTCAGAGGTGACCTCTGAATGGTTCGCTATTTACTAGACTCAGAAAACCCCACAAAATCATGCAAGCCAAGAGGCTCAAATCTTCCTGTTCACTTTAAGAACACTCCTGAAACTGCCCAGGCCCCCAAGGGCATGCATATGGGAAAAGCCACCAAATATCTGAAGGATCTCACCTTAAAGAAGCAGCATGTGCCATTTTGTCTTTACAATGGTGGAGATGGTAGATGTGCCCAGGTGAAGCAGTGGGGCTGGATGCAGGGTTGGAGGCCCAAAAAGGGTGCTGAATTTTTGCTTCACATGCTTAAACATGCAGAGAGCAATGCTGAACTTAAGGCTTTAGATGTAGACTCTGTCATTGAGCAGACTCGGATGATGTAGCATAAAGCCTACAGAGCTCATGGGCAGGTGAAACCACACACGAACTCTCTCTGCCACACTGAGATGCTCCTTATTGAAAAGGACCTGATTATTCCTAAACCAGAGAGGAGGTTGCACAGAAGAATAAGATATCCCAGAAGAAACGAAAACTTATAGCCTGAGAGTAAATTCAGCATAAAATAAATGTAACAAAAGTAAAAGCAGAAAAAAAAGAGTACTTCAAAGAATTCAAAATGGATCTCAAACCTGTGTGTATATGTGTGTGTGTGCACATGTGTGTGCATATGTATGTATTTTGGATTTCTTAAGGATTCCTGGATCTGTCTTTTTATTTCCTTAGGGATTAACATTCTAATTAATGGGATAATTATATTTACAATTATACTCTTGTATAGGATTTAATGGTAATGGAGCATATTATTTAGTGAAATGTGTCTGATGTGATAGAGAAGTTGTATTTCCCACTCCTGATTGGCCTGAGTACATTTATGTTGGGTGTGCGTCCTGATACACCTCTAACTCATTCAATAAGGTTGTGATATGTAGGGCTGGTTTATTTAATCTTTGAGTAACCTTGGGAGACTTTTTACTTGATTATACACAAAAGAGAGATTAACAGATTTAGGTAAAGAAAAAACGTAGAGAAATTATTTATTTGTCAGGAAATGGAAATCATTTTTATTCTGCTGAGAGAAAAGGCTCTTTTGTTTATAATATAATTTAATTAAAAAATTAATTATAGCTTTTAATATAAAGCTTTAGATTCTAAACATATAATAGTAATTACAATAGACACTATTGAATTCTTTTTTTTTTTGGCTGTTCTTTTTGTTCAGTTTATTAATTACACTGTCTCCCCTTTTTTCCCCTTATAGCTCCCCACCAACCAGTACCCAACCCACCCTCCACCCTCACGCTCCAATGTCCTCTCCCATAGGTACGTGATTTTTGTCCAGTCTATTGCTGTACCCCCACATCCCTTTTCTCCCCAAGAATTGTCAGTTCATTCCCTCTCTACGTCCATGATTCTGTTATATTCACCAGTTTATCCTGTTCATTAGATTTTTAATTCACTTGATTTTTATATTCATTTGTTGATAGATGTGTTTTTGTTGTTCATAATTTTTATTTTTACCTTTTTCTTCTTCCTCTTCTTAAAGAATATCTTTCAGCATTCCATATAATATTGGTTTGGTGGTGATGAATTCTGTTAGCTTTTTCTTATCTGCGAAGCACTTTATCTGACCTTCAATTCTGAATGATAGCTTTGCTGGGTAGAGTAATCTTGGTTGTAGATTCTTGCTGCTCATCACTTTGAATATTTCTTGCCACTCCCATCTGGCCTGCATCGTTTCTGTTGAGAAATCAGCTGACAATTGTATGGGTGCTCCCTTATAGGTAACTAACTGTTTTTCTCTTGCTGCTTTTAATATTATCTCTTTATCTTTTGCTCTTGGCATTTTAATTATGATGTGCCTTGGTGTAGTCCTCTTAGGGTTCCTATATATTGGGGTTCAGTGCACTTCTTGGACTCCTAAGTCAATTTCTTTCACCAGGTGTGGGAAGTTTTTGGTCACTATTTCTTCAAATAGGTTTTCATTGTCTTGCTCTCTCTCTTTTTCTGGAACCCCTATAATTCGGATGTTGGTATGCTTGAGGTTGTCCCAGAAGCTCCTTCCACTATCTTCAATTATTTGGATTCTTTTGGTTTCTTGCTTTTCCAGCTGAGTGGATTTTACCTCTTTGTATTTCAAATCTTTAACTTGGTTCTTGTGGTCTTCCAGAGTACTTTTAGGTCTTTGTATAGTATTTTTTATTTCAGTATGTGTATGCTTAATTTCTAGTTGGTCCTTTTTCATTTCCTTGTAGGTCTCATTCATTTCCTTGTAGGTCTCGTTCATTTCCTTGTAGGTCTTGTTCATTTCCTCGTACGTCTTGTTCATTTCCTTGTAGGTCTTAGTCATTTCCTTGTAGGTCTCGGCCTTTTCTAGGGTCCTCTTGAAAAGCCTTACAACCATGGTTTTGAATTCTATGTCCAGTCGTTTTTTTTTTTTTCTTCCATTTCTTTCACATCTGATTTCTTTCCATGTCTCTGCATGGTGGCTGCTTTCCTGAGTTCGATTAGCTTTGTGTGGTAGATGTCCTCTAAGGGATAGTGGCTCAGCCTCCCCAGTTACCTGAGGTGGATATGGGTTACACAGTCTTGTTGAAGTTAAGCCTAGCTTATTGTTGCCAGCACTAGAAGGGTTTGACCTCCAGGCCAATTGGCTATGAGGTTCAGCTGTGCTCAGGTTGATGGGCAGAGTCTCTGGGCCAAGCAGGCAGCGTTAGCTCTGCCCTATGCAGCCCCTGGGACTCTGTGCCGAATGGCAATGGCTGCCAGCACCTCTGAGAGAGAGCTGCTGCTGAGCTCCACCCGCTGCCGGACAATTCAGCCTCTCCCCAAATGAGTCTGCACATCCAATGTCTCACCCAGGGTCATAAAACAATGCAGTCTGGTGGTTTCCCAGACGAGAGAGTAAGTCACGAGACCTCTCTGTGTGGTCACGCAGCTGTGTTGTTTCCAAGTTCACATGCACTCTGCACAAGCTCGCCCTCTCCACAAGTTTGCAGACCCTTGCAGCGCCCAAGTTTTGGCGTGCCTCCCCACTGTCCAGTTTTTACCAGTATGATTGTGGGTTTCCTGGACTTTGCCCGGAGCTGGGGAATCAGTGCAGTGGTATGTCTTTGTCTCCCCCGTTTGAGAAAACTGGCCGGGTTTTCAGCCGCCCTCCCTATTCACTGGTGCGCGCACAGCTCCAAACCTCTCTCTGGACGTATCTTCAAAGCTGTCCTCTGTCGATCCTCTGAGTCACAGTGTCCTTTCTTCACTTTTATTTCTGAAATTTTCACTCAGCCAGCTTTCCGGTGATTCTGGATGATGTTTGTTCTTTCGTTAAGTTGTAGTTTTGAAATTGCTGTGTATGGCAGGAAGATAGGTGTTTACCTATGCCGCCATCTTGGTTCCTACTGAATTCTTTTGTTACATAGATATTTCTACCCAATTGAAGAACTCATTTAACAATGAGGCTTAATATTACATTTATTTGCTACATTACTTGTATCTTAACCAGAATTTGCTATTTTGTAGCAATAGCCTGGGTTTCTTTTTGTGCAGCATTAGGAGGCTAATAGCAACTTTTCAACCTTTGCTGGCTAGTTTTGCCTAGTTAAAGAATAATTTACTACACTGGCAAAGAGTAGTCAGAAACTGGAATTACTCCGGAGAAAAAGAAATTCTTTAAATTCAAATTGTTGTATTATATTTCAAGCAAATTGTATTAGTTTTTCAAAGAACCTTTTTAAATGCCATTATCAGCCTTGCCATCCCCATGAGGTAGTAGCTTCTCAGTCTATGGATAAAAAAATGAAGTTCAATGATTTGTTCAAAGAAAATGGCTATGTGAGTCTTGATATTGAGAGAAAGTATTATTTCTTAGAAAAGCTTTTAGGGCTTTTACTCAAATCACTGGTCCAGACCTGCCCCTCCTTCTTGAAGCCAAAATCATTGCTCGAATCTCTATGTGATTAATCTCAAAACACTTTCAAGTAATTGACATACTAACAAAACCTAAAATGACCCATTACCCAGCATATTGAAAGAGATTGTGAAGTGTTTCCCATTTATCATATAAATATTTGAGAAGGCATTGCATGTCTTCTCAAGGTTAACTATACTTATATACCCATAAACCAGTATTTGACATCTGACATAAGTATTAAAAGAAAGAAAAACCTATAGTTATCTACTGACATTTAGGCATTCAAGACACTTAAGGATTTATGTTTTCCTAAATAACTAGGGTGGTTCTTGGGAAAGAATGCACTTTATGCTTGTAAATAGGCATGTTAAATATTGTTTTAAATTTTAAATTTTAAAAATTTTCAATGGTGATTGACATATATTAGTTTCAATTATACACCCCAATGACTAGATATTATGTAAATTACCATACCCATCTGATACCACACATAGTTATTAGAATATTTATTAACTATATTCCCTATGCAGTACTTTGCATCTCCATGACTATTCTACCAATTTGTACTTCTTAATAACCTCTTCACCTTTTTCATCCAATCCCTCAACCCCTTTCCTATCTGGTAAATGTCATAATATTCACTTCTGTGTCTATTTCTGTTCTGCTTGTTTTTTTTATGTTTTTAGACTCAATTATTGATATGTATTTATTGCCATTTTATTGTTCATATTTTTTTAATCTTTTCTTTCTTTTTTTCTGTTTCTTATTAAATCAAACCTTTTAACATTTCATGTAATACTGGTTTGATGGTGATGAACTCCTTAACTTTTTCTTGTCAAAGAAGCAATTTATATGTCCTTTGAGTCTAAATGATAGCTTTGCTGGATTGGGTAACTTGGTTGTAATTCCTTGCTTTTGAAAACATCATTTTGAATAATTGTTGCCTGCAAAGCTTCTGTTGAGAAATCAGCTGACAGTCTATGGGAGCTCCTTTGTAGGTAACTAACTGCTTCTGTCTTGCTACTTCTAAGATTCTCTCTTTGTCTTTAAACTTCTGCATTTTAATTATGATGTTCTTGGTGTGGGCTTCTTGGGGTTCACCTTGTTTGGGACTCTGTACTTTCTGGATTTATATGTCTATTTCCTTAACTAGATTAGGAAAGTTTTCTATCATCATTTTTTTAAATGGATTTTCACTTTTTTGCTGTCTCTCCTCTTCCATCACCACCATGATCCCAATGTTGGTATACTTGAAGTTGTCCTCATTTTTTAGATTCTTTTTTTTCCTGTTCTGATTAGGTGTTTTTTTGTTTCCTTATATACCAAATTACTGATTTGATTCTTGGCTTCATCTATTCTACTGTTGATTTCCTGTAAATTATTCTTCATTTCAGTTAGTGTATCCTTAATTTCTGACTGGTCCTTTTCTATGGTTTCCATATGTTGTTGAAGTTTTTTTTTTAAGTTCATCTACTCCTCCCCTAAGTTCATTGAGTACCATTATAGTTAGTGTTTTGAACTGTGCATCTAGTAGATTGCTTGTCTCTATTTTATTTTAGTTCTTTTTCTGGGGTTTTGTTCTGTTCTTTCATTTAGGACATGTTTATTTGTTTCCTTATTTTGGCAGCCTCCCTATGTTTATCTCTATGTATTAGGTAAAGGTGCTACATCTCCCATATTTGGTAGAGTGGCCTAATGTAGTAGGTGAACTGTAGGGTTCAATGGCACAGCCTCCTCATTCACTCAAGCTGGGCATTCCAGATATGCTCACTCCCTCACCTCCCACTCCCCAGTGTGGGCTGTGTATACCCTCCTATTGTATTTGAGCCTTGATTGATGTTGGCACATCAGTGGCAGAGATTTATCCTAGGCCTATTGGCTGCAAGGACTCCTGCAACCACGATGGAGGATTAGCTTTGCTGAGGCCCACCACATGGAGCAGGACTTACTTCAAAGGGCTCTGGTGTCTGCTGAGTATTCCCCTTGCTTATGTCACTTGTGGATGTGGTTGGGTGGTGCTTCAATGTGGTCTGAAGCTGCCCATTAGGTGTGCTGACTCTGGAGCCTTCCAGGAGCTGCAGGCCAAGGTCAGTTGCTGCTTGTGTTCTTCTCAGGGTCACCTGCTTAATGTGTGGGATCTGCAGATGGCTATTACTTATGCTGGGCTTGGAGGTGCCCAGGTGAGGCCACGCTGTGAACCAAGGCCAGTTGCCATTAGTGCCAGAATTGGGACCACTTAGCAAGAAGTACAGGTCATGCTAAAACCAAATATGCTGCTTTTTTGAGAGCATGAGCCAAGACAGGCCATTCATATAGAAAAGCTACTGAAAACAGCAAGTTGGTGGGCAGGATCATCCTGTCTAATAAAAGAGTAACATGCAAATGTGAACGTACCTTGGCTCTTGACTGGCTATGCTACCAGCCAGTTGGAGCAAGGGGTGGGGTCAAGAGGCCTGAGCACCAGGCCCCATGAGTGGAGATGAAATGGTGAAGGCGTCAAGCCCGAGGCCCCAGGCGCGGAGACCAAGCGGTGGCAGTGATGAAGGCCAGAACTCACCACAGCTGAGTCTGAGGCACTGGGGTGCAGAGAATGAGGTGGCGGCAGGGGCGGAGGCAGTGGCTGGGAGAACTCACCGCAGCTGCATCTAACTGAGGCCCCTGGCATTGCTAATAATGTTTTACGTGTAGCTTCAGCTGTATGACAGCAAAAACAGAAGGCAATCATCAGAGGGAAGGCCCCCGTGTCCCAGCTTCAGTATCCCAGCTGTGGAAACTGACTACAGGGAGGAGGAAGTTCCACCCCCCACGGAATCTGTCCAAATCAGCCCTTGGTCACAGTGCTGAAAGGCCTGTCATTCTCCTCTATCCCAGAACGTGGCAATAGAGAGGTGGGACTATGTCCAAAGGAAAACTGTTGAAGATTGCTCAACTCTATATTTTGGATACAGCCGAAGCTACATGTAAAAGATTAGCAATCCCAGCAAACCAGGCCTGCTCAGAAACAACCTCATGCATGAAATAAATGAATTAACAAAATCGTACAAGATGCTACGTGAGGTAGAAAAGGAAGCCCAATCTGAAGCAGCAGCAAGAGATATAGCTCCCAAGGAAGTAACTACGGCAATTAAATATGATTGTAATAGTGACCCAGGTAGATGTAATTCTCCCCGTGTAACCGAGGTTGCTGTCATATTCAGAAATGAAGATGGAGAACCTCCTTTTGAAAGGGACTTGCTCATTCATTGTAAACCAGATCCCAATAATCCAAATGATCCACTAAAGTGAAACGAATCAGTATCCTGTTTTCCACATTAGATGCAATGACATATCCTATTCTTTTTCCACATGGTAAAAAGGTTGGGGAACAGATATTGCATTAAGACTCAGAGACAGCAGTGTACTCAACAATAATACTAGACAAAATGTAAGAACACGAGTCACCCAAATGCAGTATTATGGATTTCATCTCTCTGTGAGGAACACTTTCAATCCTATTTTAAATGCAGGAAAATTAACTCAACAGTTTATTGTGGATTCGTATTAAAAAGGAGGCGAATTGGATAAATTTCATTAAAGCAAACCAATCTAAGTTGAGAGTTGAAAAATATAGTGGTTTGGTGGATTATCTCAAATCCACATCTGAAAATGACAATGTACCCATTGGTAAAATGATAATACTTCCATCATCTTTTGACGGTAGTCCTAGAAATATGCAGCAGCGATATCAGGATACTATGGCAATTGTAACGAAGTATGGTAAGCCTGATTTATTTATTTATAACTATGACATGCAACCCCAAATGGGCAGATATTACAAACAATTTACAACGCTGGCAAAAAGTTGAAAACAGACCTGACTTGGTAGCCAGGGTTTTTAATATTAAGTTAAATGCTCTTTTAAATGATGAATGTAAATTCCATTTATTTGGCAAAGTAATAGCTAAGATTCATATCATTGAATTTCAGAAACGTGGACTGCCTCATGCTCACATATTACTGATATTAGATAGTGAGTCCAAATTACGTTCAGAATATGACATTGACCGTATAGTTAAGGCAGAAATTCCAGATGAGGACCAGTGTCCTCGACTTTTTCAGATTGTAAAATCAAATATGATACATGGATCATGTGGAATATAAAATCCAAATAGTCCATGTATGGAAAATGGAAAATGTTTAAAGGGATATCCGAAAGAATTTCAAAATGTGACCATTGGAAATATTGATGGATATCTCAAATACAAACGAAGATCTGGTAGTACCATTTCTATTGGAAATAAAATTGTCGATAATACTTGGATTGTCCCTTATAACCCATATTTGTGCCTCAAATATAACTGTCATATAAATGTTGAAGTCTGTGCATCAATTAGAAGTGTCAAATACCTATTTAAATACATCTATAAAGGTCATGATTTGCAAATATTCAAATTTCTGAAAAAAATATTATAAATTATGATGAAGTACAGGACTTCATTGACTCCAGGTATGTGAGTGCTCCTGAGGCTGTTTGGAGACTTTTTGGAATGAGAATGCATGACCAATCTCATGCAATCACAAGATTAGCTATTCATTTGCCAAATGAACAAAATTTGTATTTTCTTGCTGATGATATTGCTGAAGTTTTAGATAGGGCTAAAATACATAACTCAACTTTAATGGCTGGGAGGCCATGATTGCAGGCACAAACCTGGCCCCAAGTCTGGCCAAGGCGGTGCTTGGGGCTGCAGGAGTGGTGATGGCAGCCACAAACTAGCCCCAAGCCCAGCCACGGTTGTGCTGGGGGCCGCAATCACAGCCACAAACACGGCCCCAAGCCCAGCAATGGCCGCTCTGGGGGCTGCCTGGGTGGCGATCACAGCCACAAACCCAGCCCCAAGCCAGGACATGGTGGCACTGGGGTCTGGGGGGGTCCCGGCCACAGCCACAAACCTGGCCCCAAGCCTGGCCATGGCAGCCCTGGGGGCCGAGGGGGTGGCAATTTTTATATATGAGGATGTTTATTCAAATGTGTTTAGACTCTTGCTCTTTTTCTACTTTCTGGCTTGCTTGGGGCTCCTACATGTCCTGTCTCCCAGATCCATATGGCGCAGAGCAGGATCCTTGGCTCTGGCCCACCTTTTTGCGGCAATTCATCAAGGAGTCCCAGAAGGATGGGCGGGACTCCTGCATTGTGACAGGGTACAGGCCAGGCTGGGGGACCCGTCCCCCCCACTGAGTGCACAAATTTTGTGTATCGGGCCTCTAGTAGGGAATGACTAGAGTGGGGAAAACAGTGTGAGGTAGGTTGATAGAATCAGATATGGTGCCCTCCTGCTGGTTCTGTAGTGGGAAGGGATCACTTAGAAAAGGAACAATGTCCTCTGCCAGCACTTTTATCTGGCAGAAAGCCCCTCCAGCTCTTGCCATGATGCCAGAAATTTTATTTCCTCTTCGTATGTCCTCAATATCTTTTGAGCTACTGTTCCAGCACTGGAGCTCAGAGAGAGTGAGTCTTTAAGAAGAACTGCCTGGGACTGCAGCAGACCTCTGTCTCATTCAGCCACAAACCCCACTGATTTTTATAGCTAGAAGTTATGAGACTTTATCTTCCTGGCACTTGAACCGTTCATTGGCCAGCCTGGTGTGAAGCTGAGACCCCTTTTTCCTCAGAGGGGATTTGCATAGCCAGGATACCCCTCCCTATTTTTATCTAGCTTGTGGAACCAGCACATTCTGTAATCCTACCCCTCCTACCAGTCTCAATGTAAGATATTGTTAAATTTTAATACAAGATAATTTACATTTCATCAATTGATTTTGGAATTTTTATAATTTAATTTACCTTGTATTCTTTGCAATCCCTTAGAATGCATGCAGAAACATCCTCTCTTTTTCTGAATAATTTGGAAATGTATATTGAATAAAATGAACCACTTAATATTTTAGTTACATTAATAATCATTACCAGCAGCATCTCACCTGGAAACTCTGACATTAACAGTCTACAATGAGAATCTATGTCTTGGATGAAATGTGCAAGTCTACTTCTCATACTTCTTAATGATCCTTGCATGACTAATACACAGTGACACTTAAGAGGCACTCATCTAAAATCATTCATATTCATTTTGGAAAATATTCATCTGTGGCATATTCACCAGAAAGAAATGCAGCTGAGAAATCATTAACCCCTTCTTCATTGGTGTTATGGAATGTTATGGGATTTGTGCTTTCTGATTACATTCTGTTAACATGACCAATGCAATACTATAGAGTAGATTAAGGTGTTTAAAACATAATCAAAGGTATTATTAGAGGCGCAATCTGAAATTATGAGACAGTTTTGGGAGGCCTATAAAATGTGGATCCTAGAGTTATAAAACAGTGCAATGGGAAATAGCCTGAGGAGGACATTTAGAAAAGTCATTAGAATAATAAAGTGATGAAGGTACTGAAATGAAAGGAGTCTATGGAGCTAATTGGGTTTCTCTAAATACAGCTTATCACAGAATTGCAAAAAAGAGTCTAAGGTATTTGTATGAGTTAATATGATAGCCATTGGTCTCAATCATGAGAAAGTCTTCAAGTTATTTTAAGATAGTATATGTGGAAAGAATTTATGAGTGAAATCAGCCCATTTGACTACATCAATTTCACTAATAGCAAAATTTCCTTATAAAATTTCCAAATCTGTATTAAGCAGACTGTCATCTCTCTCTCCCTCTGGCTCTCATTTATATATATATAACATCTTTATCTACCTACCTGATTCTATTTTTAACTCTCTATCCTAAACTCCAGGATTCAGAAAGAGGAGTAGGGGAATAAGAATTCAATGAAACCTTGGTTGTCTTCATCTCTAGGAGAAGAAATTTCTAGCATCTCTGTAAGATGTGACCAGATGTGTAAATGGAAAGGAAGCTTACTACTTTCAAACCAGTCCACATTTTTTAGTCAATTAACTGTTGCAACATTTTCCCATATATTTAGTTTAATTTTATTATTTCTGTATCTTGGCTCCCTATGGGGACATAATCAAACACTTTTTATGTCATGTTTTACTAAATGTACATTCCAATTTTTTAATAGCACTACCACTATTTTAGTATACCTACCTTCTTCATTTGTCCTCGATCCTCTTAATTCCATTGCTTTGCCAGGGCAGTTTAGGAAGTCAACAAGCATTTTTTGAGCAGGTTAGTGAATATCCTTTTTCTGTCTGATCATGGTTGCTAACTTCTTGCCTCTTGCTTGGTCTGGGTTGACAAATACTGCATGTACCTATGACTGGACACAAACTATACTCTGGACCAGAAACATTTCCAGAATCAGGTAGGTGTCTTACAGCTTGTTCTGTCCAGTTTAGAGTGTGATGGAATCTACTGTGGAAATTAAAGTGCCAGCTGAACAGAATACCACATTCCAGCCCGAGCTTCAGGCCCTACAACAGTTTCACATTCTAGTTACACCATTTGATATGTTGAGGGGATGTCAAAGATGTTTCTGTTCTTCACCTTATATTTTTGTGTTTATGCTTTAAAATTATGGATTTTCAAATATCATTTTTAAAAATTATGTGTTAAAATGCACTCTATTTGTTAACCACAAGGCCTATAACAAAGTATATGAAATAGTGATCCACATTTTTATGGAATTTTTCAGACATTGAGACAGTATCAATCATTATGTCCTTCCTGAGTAACCTATTTAGAAAGATATCTGCAGGGGAATATGACAATCAGAAATGTACTAAACACACACACACACACACACACACATACACACACACACACACACACTACACAATAGTCGGGGCAGACTGATGGACAGGGCACACAACAAAGACAAGCTGAGTTACTAAAATTCTATATATCCCACCTTTTTTTTTTATTAAAACAAAGATAGGTGGTTGAGAATAAGTGAAAGCAAGAGAGAATGAGCACATGTGCTGCATGGGAAAATTCTAGGATCGAGCAGGGAAGCCATAGAATCAAATCTAAAAGAAGTTTCAAGTGCCATTGTTAAAATAAAAATTTAGTGCTGTGAGTACAGATGCAGCTGGGAGGAAGAAAAAGAGTGAGAGGAAGTAAAATTAGTCACAGATGTGAGTACTTATAGAATTCTATACTTGTTGATTTGCTGTTTGGAGTGATGATAGATCCATGGGTTGAGCAATCAGTATTAGTATGAAGAGTTCTGGAGGAAAGAAGGAGATAAAGAGAATGCTCACTCTGGAACAGTGGTGCTCAATCCTGAAATAACCTAGGGAACTATACACATTACTGATTCCTGGGTCCACCATCAAGTTTGCTGCATGGTTAGTGTGCTTTCAAAAGCTCTCCAGCTGATTCTAATGAACAGCCAAGATTGAAAACCAGAGCTCTAGGATTAGAGAAGGCCAATACCGCTTTTAAAAGAAACTGTTAAAGAATATTATTTAGTATTCAGCACCTTCTCAGGGTCCAAAAGCTAGTAGAGGGAGGAAAGTGAGAATTTACAAAGAAGGAAACAGAATACTAGAATTAGAGGTCACTTAGACTTGGGCGAGGAGGTTATAGCATTTTTACAGAGAAGATAGAGTGAAATAGTTAAGGGAAGTCAAATGTGAAAGCAGAATTGTCATAAAAAGCTCAGGTAAGGCTCTTTTAATTATTCATTTAACAACTATTTACTGGTTCCAACTGTACCTCTTGCACTGAGCTTGGTATTATGGCAAATGTTAATGGAAAATTCAGAGTTGTTGATCTCATGGAGCTAAAATTTTAATGAAAGAGAGGGAAAAGAGCTAGAAAGAGAAGCATGTTTTGAAAGAATCATGAATGTGTCAAATGGCATGTAGAGCTAACTGGAATCAATCTTTTTTTTTAAAATATATTTTATTGATTTTTTACAGAGCAGAAGGGAGAGGGATAGAAAGTCAGAAACATCGATGAAAGAGAGACATCGATCAGCTGCCTCTTGCACGCCCCCCACTGGGGATGTGCCCGCAGCCAAGGTACATGCCCGTGCCGGAATCGAACCCGGGACCCCGCAGTCCGCAGTTCGACGCTCTATCCACTGAGCCAAACCGGTCTCGGCTGGAATCAATCTTTTTGAGAGGAAGTTGTATTCTAAAAAACTAAACTGTTTATAAGTATCAAGACAAAATAATTCTTGGATTTACAAAACTCTAAAGTTAGGAGGCAGGATCAATGTCCGAAGGTGGATCAAGGCAAGCATATTCTTCAATGACCATTTTGTAAGTGGCCAAGTTGGATGATGGAAAAGAAAGACATTCTCTGAGGTCAGAGCCAAGGTTATGGAGAACGATGGAGCGTGTGTGTGTTTTAGATCCATGAAAATGCAGTGTATTTGTATAAAGATTGAACTGATTCAATAGAAAAAGAATTGTTATAGATGGGGAAGAGTTGATGTCTATGAGATGTGAGAGAAAAGCCAGGAACCTGAGCACCCAAGGGGGAATTAGACCTTAATACAAGGAGGAAAAAGGGGGTAGGGAATGGGTGCAGACGCTAATGTAAAGCAGGTCATTGACTTTCTTACTTTCAAAGAGTAATTAGGTGAGGCCTTTCCACTAGAGTGAGGATGGAATATGTATAAAATTGTTCTTGGTGAGTTAGGAGTAATACTGCTTGAAAAGCACAGAATTGTCAGGCAGTAGTAAGCTTCAACTTCACGTTTATAATCTCGAGTTTAAAGTGAAACCAGTTAGCTGAGTTAAATAATTGTTCTTTAGGAATGTTTAACTGCTTAACCAGAGGCATAGATAATCTATCTTGTTTACCAGTTTGAAGCTGGGAGAAAGAAATAAGGAAATTGAGGACATTTTCAAGACTGAATGAATTTTGAAACTTGACAATAGAGCCTGGATAGGGGGACAGTGAATTCAATAGGTGAAGAAAAGGATGACACTGAAGATGATGATGCAAGTATGGTCTGGGAAATTTGTGAACCAGGAGTTAAAATATTCAGCATGTGGTTGTGAATGAGCAAGGGTTTAGCAGATGACTGAAACCAGCATGGGGATGGGGTAATATATCCAGTTTTCAGGAGCTCTAAGCAGCAGGAACGTTTTTGTAAGAGAGAGAAAGAGATAGGTGACAAGAAGCAAGGATAAGGAGGGTGGGCCTACACGGTGAGACAAACAGAGAGCATTTCCTCCAGAGGGCTCCAGAGCTGGTAGTATCCAAATAGACCTCTTTAAAACAGGAGGTGAAGTGTTCCAAGCAGAGGTTGAGTATAAGCAGAGTTTGCTGATTCCAGAGGGTACAATGAGAGGGTTTGGGATGGGGAGGGGGGGAAATCAGTGGGAGACTGAAACAGTTTAGGGACTTTGAGGAATGAGAAAATGCATAATAATGTATGATTGGGGAGAAAAATTAGTGGCAATGTCATTTAGTAGACTCTTTTTCTATAGTCATCTGCATTCTGATTTTATATTTTCCTTCATCATTACTTTCTGACCCTAAATTGCCATCCATTTTTCTGTTACATCCCCCCTTTAGCTATAGAAAGAGTGTTGGTTTGAGCTATATATAGAGTGTTGGTTTGCTCATATTGGCATTCTTACCCACACTAGATGTCACTGTTGCCCTCCTCCTAATTTCAGTCCTTCCATAGCTGATTCAAGGTGACTGTTCAGAGTGGCAGTGATTGCTTTGCCTCTGGTGCCACCCTTTGCCTCCCACACAAAAAAGGCACACACACACACACACACACACACACACACACACGCACACACACACGCACACAGTCACAAGATTTAATGAGACTTTGGCACTTATTAAACCACTGAGGTGTTAAATAGCTTAGGGTTAAACAGAGCTTCTTATGTATGTATTGTACAAAGCTTACTTACTGCATTAGGAATTAAAAGACTGAGCACGCAGACTTGAATTCTTTGCAAAAAAACACAGCTACTTCTTCCTGTGGAAAAAATGGCATTTAAATTCAACCTTGGTTAATGAGCTGCCTCCTTGCTCTATTGTGGGGAGCAGGAGGCCTGATGTGAAACTGCACTTAGGTACCTCTGTTGCCTGGATGTATGGTGAGGAACTTTCCGGGCCTGAGCTTGGCTATGCTAGTACCACATGAGGCTGTTACTTACAGTCAGATCTAGGGGCATCACACTGGATGGTTGCTTCTTTAGTCCAGAGAAGAGCACAGAAAACTTTATTGGTAAAGGGAAGTCCAGAGGAGCTCACAAAGGCCAGAAACACTGCACATCCCATTTACCAGCAGAACTAGACACTCTGTGACTGCTTTTTGTTTTTCTTTCTTCTGGCAGAAGTCTACTTAGGAAGTCAGAGGAACTTTCAGAAAGGGGCAGGATGGGTGAGTAGGAGAAACCACTATCTTTTGGAGTTTCAAAAGGAGACCAAACATTGATTTATTCAGTCAGGTAACCAGTATTTATCAATGACTACGAGGTGTCGCATACTACTGGAGGTACTGGTCACACTGGTAAGCAAAAGCTGGATTGGTTTCTGCTTGGATGGAGCTGAATTCTATTGGTAATAGAAATAAGCATGCAAGATTCCTTCTCAGAAAACAACTTGGCAGAAAATAAAATAGAGTCTTGGGATAGAGAGTACTCAGGTGTGGTAACTTCTAAGCTGAGCCCTGACACATAGGATGCATCTAAGAGATGACCTGGGGGACAGATGACACTACAGTCCTATGTCTGGAAGTTCTTGGCTTGTTAAGGAAGGGAGTGGAGGCTGGATGGGTCAGTACACAGTGGTCAAGGGCAGAGTGGGTGGAGGTGAGGAGAGAGGGGTTGAGAATGAAGTACAGCTTATGGGGCACCTGGTGGATTACATTTGTGAGTGAAAGATTGAAAGTTTCGTAAGGAGTATGAGTGGTTTGCTTACTTAAAAAATGTTTTTATTGATTTTAGAGCGTGAGGGAGGGAGAGGGCTAGCCAGGCTTGATTCTGTTTTTAAAGGATTACACAGCATGTTGACTAGAGAACTGGTGTGGACAGAGTAGAGAGCAGGGAGGTCAGTTAGGAGGCAAGAGCAGTGCTGCAGGGGTGATTGCTATGGGTTGGGCCAGGTTGGTGGATGTGAAGATTTGAGATAAATTCTCTAAAAGTGGGTGGCTTATGGTCAGTCAGTGTTGCTCAGTGGATTGAGCATCATCTCATTGATCAAGAGAGCCTGGGTTCAATTCCCAGTCAGGTTGAGGGCTTGATACACAGTATGGGGCATGCAGGAGGCAGCCAATTGATGTCTCCTATTGATGTTTCTGTCACTCTACCCCCCCCCCCAAGTTAATAAACAAAACGGTTTTCAAAAAATGCAGCTTTGGACCAGGGACCCTACTTAAAAATTTATAATGATGTTTTAGGATACCTCTTCATCAGCCAATTATTGTTTAGTGAGGACTGAGGAGAGGGGTGTTGAGTGGCAGCAGTGGAGGAGGAAGAAAGGGATGAGGAGATCTGCAAGAGGCAGGGAAGAATTCAATTCTGTTTCTCTCATCAGTGCTTTCATTGTCATTTTTAAGGTCAAATCACCCATTTAATTTAAAATAAATGCAATTTGTATTTTAAAATACAGCAAATGAACTGGAGATTATTTATTTAGAGATAATGTACACACAACTCAGAAGCTAAGTAGATTCTTAAACTTACTGGTGCCTACACACTGCCTGAATAACTTGTCTTGGCTGCTCAGTTTCACTCTGCGTAGCCAGAAAGAAGCAGTATCAGTCAGCAAGTTACTCATCAACATTTAGTGGTGCCACAGGGTTACATAATGGTGTTCCTTTTTTGGTTTGAATTTTACCAAAGTCAGCCTTAAAGTCTTTTTTTATCCAAGTTAGATTTGCTAGATGTCAATCCTTTATTCTGTAGCCTATGGAATTTAGTTTTTTTGTTCTTTATAAAGGAATCTTCTGTACTATCTATGGTGTTAATTCAAGAACCATTGGCATCTCTCTCATATGAGCATATTTCATTCTAGAGTGAATTTGCTAACATTATTCTGAGGATAAAATTGAGATTCTCTCTCTGTGTGTATTTCCTATCATTAAAGGTGACATAGGCCAGAAAATAACAATGCCAGCAGCACAATGCCCACCAGGAGATCCCTGAGTACTAAAGCATAAGGAGATGATTGGATCCTTTCCCTGGCAACCAGTTGGCGGAGAGTTCATTTGAGCTGTGTTAACCTTTCCAACATAAACTCCAACAAATCTATGTATAGGAATATAGGAAGACCGGTAGTGGTGGTGGTGTACCTGCGTTTATGCACCCACCCATGGAAATGGTGGTAAAGTATCTCTGCCTAATTGGTTTACCAGGCAAATGAGCCTCCATCATTTATAAACTCTTATTTGTGTTAGTACTGTGCTCCTTGATGCATAATCCAGATCCAGTACCTCAATTAATTCTCACATTAGCCCTGTGAACAATGGATATCAATATACACATTTTATAGATGAGGAGGGTGAGATATAGAATGGTTAAAAATAACATGCCCTGTAAATGGCAAATCAGAATTGGAACCCAGCTCTGTGGTCTTAATAATTATGCTATACTGCGCACTCTCCCATATTTCTAAAATGTCATTTTCACTTATCTAGAGTAGATCATTTATGAATTTTTATCTCTGTTTATTCTGTATAAAGGAAGTTTTCCTTAAGAGCTGGAAATACATTTCCATTATTGTTAATAACCAATCCTTTGTTGTACTTACTGTATGGTATATAACACTACCATGATATTAATCCTTAATAATTCTAACTACTCTAATCTATCTCTAAAACAACATTTTAATCTTGTGAATCCTTAGAATTACAAGAGTTTTTATTATACAAATAGACATGTGGGAGACTGGGTATATCACCTCTCCTTTTCATACATAAGACAACACATAGGAGCAGGGCTGAGCACACCTAGCAGCGGGGAGGTAGGTGCTCCATGTCTGTCGGGGTTCTTTGTGCAAGCGGGGGAGCTGACTCTCCTCCACCTCAGCCAGGAGGTCGGCTGGCAGCACATGAGGAAGCTCTTTTGTTTGCTGTGAACTGGCAGGAAGGCAGGCAGGTGCAGCAGCAAGAACCACAACCAAGGTCATGCTGCAGGGAGAGCCTGGCTAGGACACCTCTCCCAGCTCTGCCGCTGCCACACCCACCTTGACACCCCCCCTCCACACACACACACCCTGACATGGGATTCTGCTGCTGGCACCAGGGGGGCACTTCTTGCAATGAATTCCAAACTGTCCCTGCATCTTTCTGTCACTCGATCACAATTCAAAGTGGCAGGCAGGATTGCCAGATTGACCAGCCCAGCGTCCCTCTGCCCTGCCTGTCAGTAGCAGGGACAAGTAGCCTCTGACTCACCCAGTTAAAGGAATGGCTATTAAACTATACATGTGACATATTTGTAGGCATTAAGCACTCATATGGAATGTTCAGTTTTCTTGAAAAGTCACCATAGTTTTGGAAAGAAACTGCTTTCCTGTAGTGTAGACTTCAGTTATCTGAAAATAGCTGTTGAGCTGGGGAGGGGTCACTTGCTCTGTATTTGCATACAGATGATCCTGCCAGCCATTTGGTTTGTGTTGAGAATTCCAACATGACATTCGGCAGTTATTGGAACAAAGACTGAGCCTGCGTCTTCCTTCCATTTATTTCATTTAGCTCTGATAGGCTTTGTGGGAGCAGTTGTCTCTAATCCAAGCCATCAGAAAGCCTTTTTGCACATTCCTTCTGGCGATGTCTAATTTTCAGTGTTCATGGAGTAATCAGCTGGCATTTTTTTAATTGAGCTCATTCAAAAGCAACTCCTACCCCCAAAGGAAATGTTATATTTTTGAATTTTATTGTTTTGTTCAGAGATTAAGCATTTGTATCACCATAATCTGAAATGTACTCTGCCAACCTATTAGTACCACAATCAAATTGATGGGGCGAAGTGTTAATTCATGCAGGAATTTTAGTGTTTACCCCCCTAGCTTTAAAAGCAAAGAGACCAGAGGAAATGCAAAGGCTATGTGAGATCTTTAATGTAGCATGGTTACTTTTCTTATACTGCAGTTTTATCCTTATGTGATAGAAGGGTAGTCAGATAAAAAATGAATAGAATGGCATTATTAAAAATATAGACAAAATTAACAGTGCTGTTATAAAAACTGCAATTCTCAGCACCAGCATTATAGGAACTGTAACAGCATCTTTCTTTCTTTCTTTCTTTCTTTCTTTCTTTCTTTCTTTCTCTCTGTCTCTCTGTCTTTCTTCTCTCTCTCTCTCCTTCCTTCCTTCCTTCCTTCCTTCCTTCCTTCCTTCCTTCCTTCCTTCCTTCCTTCCTTCCTTCCTTTCTTTCTTTCTTTCTTTCTTTCTTTCTTTCTTTCTTTCTTTCTTTCTTTCTTTCTTTCTTTCTTGTTAATTCTCATTCAATGTTTTTTTTTTTCCATTGAATTTTTTAGAGGCAGTGGAAGGGAGGGAAGAGAAGGAGAGGGAGAGAGAGACAGAGAGAGAAACATGGATGTAAGAGGGAAACATCAATCGGTTGCCTCCCACATGCAGGATGGAACCTGCAACCCAGGTACCTACCCTTGACTGGGAATCAAACCTGCACTCCTTTGGTGCATGGGCCAATGCTCTAATCACATAGCAACATTGGCCAGGGTGTGGAACAGTAGCATAATTTTAAAAAATACTCAAAGCAACCAAGTATTACTATTTTCCTCACAGGGACACTTAGTATAGTCTAAAAATAATGAGATTTGATTCACAAATAATTTATGCTCCTACTTTATTGCAAAACCCTTGAAACGTATGTGATCCTAATAACAACAACAAAAAATTGGTTCATATTATCCAAAAGCCCTCAGCCCTCCTTCTTTTAACACATACGAACCAACCTGAAAATTTTAGTAGTTTATAAGTATGCTGGAATAATCCAAAGAGCTTCAAACAGATCTTCTTTTAAAAAAAGGATCAAAGTTTAGTACAAAGTAAAGATTACAGGATTAATGTATATAAAGAAGTAAGTAAAAGATTGAAACAAATTCTTAGCTGTGCATATATCCAAAGAAATGTTTTTACTGTAAAAGAAAATAAAAAGAGTGTTAAAATATTTTAGTCTTCTTACAAATACTAATTAGTTATAGGTTCTGGCATATTTCTAACCTTCCTATTTTGTGTACATCTCACATGCCATGCACTGTGTTAAACATTTTGTATACTTTAATTTAATCTTTAATAACTCATGAGATAAGTATTTTATAGTTCAGGAAACTGAAGCTTCACAAAGTTAAGAACTACTTTTAAGATAACTATTCTAACATTTGAACCTACCTTGACTTCAGTGTCCATATTCTCTATCCCCACGTGTACTAAAGCCCTTGAGTATTCCACTTCCTTTAATGATCCTGGAATACTCAAAGTCATGCTCACTCTAAATATATGCTACATGAGGGCAGGAGTCATGCTTCAAATTTTTATACAGAGCCTCATGGGCTCTCAGAAAAGTTGAAATTATAAAATTATTGATTTTTCTGTTCTTGCAATAAACTACCAGGAGTAATCACTGGTCTCTATATTTAAGTTCAGGCACCCATTATGTCAGATTTTGGACTTAATTTTGAAATTAGCTCATATAGGCAATCTTAAAAAGGAGAGGGTATAGATTTTGGTGGGCTCTTAAATTAATGACTAAAGAATGTAAGTTTCTACTCTTTCCCCTGTAGGACAAAAAGAGTATTTAGTCAGAGATGCTTTATTCGTTTCTAAAATGTTATATAAAAAAATTAGACTTCTGATGGTTGTTCCATACAATTGAAAGGTGTCAGTAGAATGGGGCAAAAGAAATGATATATATTTTTGCTAGGATGCTTCACCCTTTACCTAGATGCCATTAGTCTTTCTTTCCTAGTCTACATTCACTACTGCTTCAATATAAGAATGTATTACTGTTTCTTTTATTTTACATGAATTTTAAATACTTAGAATTGATTAAAACAAATCTCACATCCCACCATCCAGCTTTGTTCATCTATTTACTTAAAAAATATATTAAAAAATCAGTTCATAGAAAAAGAGTATTCATTTTTTTACTACAAACATTCAATGAGAACATGATATTTTTATAGAGATGTTGTATGTCTCTTTTTCATGAAGTTTGGTAAACAAATATATGTAAATATATATGTATATATATATAATCATGTAACTAGGTTATTAGTCAGGCCTGAAGTTGTTACAGGAACTCCTTTATTGTATTATACAGTCTTTCATACAGTGTGGGAGCATTTGAGGGCATTATATTACATCATATTATATTATTAAATTAAATATTTGAGAGTGTATTGAGGAGATGAGATATCTTGCCAAGAAAGAAAGAGGTACATAAAAGCTCAGCACTTAAAGAAGATATCTGTATTCAAAATTGAATGTGAACAATCATATTTACTGTTTTCCTCTTCCAAGGACATCATCTGGCATGAGGTACCTGCATTAGATAGCAATGAAATGAGTTGAAGTTTGACTTTTAGATGAAATAAAGCCTGCTGGAGGAAAATTTTCTTGTCTATATTAATATTGCTGTATTTTTTTTATTGTAACAGCAGATTAAATGCTTCCTTTTATTGTGATGGAGGACTACTTTGTTGATATTAGATGACAGGGAGCATATATGTCATTTTATATAGGACTAGAGGCCCAGTACACAAAATTCATGCACTCGGTGAGGGGATCCCTCAGGCCAGACTGTGTTCTCTCTCAGTCAGAAGCCCCTGGGGATATGGGCAGTGGGCCTAAGCCGGCAGTCAGACATCCTTAGTGCTGCCTAGGAGGTGGGAGAATCTCCTGCCACTGCAGCTGCATTCATCAGCTGTGAGCTGGGCTTCTGACTGAGCAGTACTCCCCCTGGAGGAGCACACTGACCACCAGGGGCAGCTCCTGTGTTGAGTATCTGCCTCCTGGTGGTCAGTGTGCGTCATGGCGACTGGTCATTCTGTTGTTCAGTCAATTTGCATATTAGCCTTTTATTATATGGGATGGTCTTTGGTTGATTGCCTCTCACCCTCCCACCCTCTGACCCACAATCCAGGCTGGGGAGGAATGAGGGAGATTGGTCATCTGGGAAGGGATTGTGGGATGCCTCCAGGACATGTTTGGTCTGTCTCGCTCATTCCCAATCAGCTGGACCCTAGCAGCAAGCTAACCTACTGGTTGGAGTGTCTGGCTCCTGGTGGTCAGTGTACATCATAGTGAGCAGTTGAGAGGACTTAGCATATAATTAGCATATTATGCTTTGATTAGTTGAACAGACAATTGAATGACCAGATGAGTGGACACTTAGCACATTAGGCTTTTATTATAAAGGATAATTACTGAAGTATTTGGATTTATTTCTATAGCCATATATTTTGCTTTTTGATCATCTTGCTTATTTTATCCTTTTTTCCCCTGTTTTTACCTCATTTTGGATTGGTCAATTATTTTTAATTACTAGTGGCCCGGTGCACGAAATTCATGCACATTAAAAGGGTATTAATTAGAGGAAATAATTTAATATTGCTATTTGCTCATTCTCTATAATAGAAGTACCAGAGACTAAAGAAAATTAGTAAAATGTATATGAAAACCTTCCTTCTTTCAGAGTCTGGGGCACACCACGGGGCCCAGAGTTAAGTCCCCACTCACTCACATGTGCCTCAAAATCACATGAGACCCAGACCCAGGCTCCCCCCCATATAGGGGTAGATCCAGACCACGCCAGTCCCACTCTTGTCAAGCCACCCAGGGCAGGGTGTGTCCTCAGGTCCCCTGGCCCAGCACCACGATGGGGGAGCGTTGCCTGAGATCCCCCATCAAATCCCACTAGGTGGGAGACACGTCCTGAGATCCCCTGTCAAGCCCCACTGGGTAGGGGGCATGGCCTAAGGTCCCCCATCAAGCCCCACCAGGCAGAGGAACACAGCCTCAGGTCCCCCAGCCCAGCACCATGAGGGAGTTGCAGCCTCAGATCCCCTGTCAATCCTCATTGGCACAGGGGCACAGGCTCAGGTCCCCTGTGAAGCCCCGCTGGGTGGGGGGCACAATCTGAGGTCCCCTGTCAAGCCCAGCCAGGCAGGAGGGGCACAGCCTCAGGACCCCTGGCCTGGTGCTGGGGCAGAGGGTGTGATCTGAGGTCCCCCAGCCTGGTGCCGGTGTGGGGGTGCAGCTTGAGGTCCCCTGTCAAGTCCTGCCAGGTGGGGGCGCAGCCTGAGGTCCCCTGTCAAGCCCCTCTGGATTGGGGGAAGGTGTAGGCCTCCCTTCCCTTGTGCTGCGGCCACTTCCCCTGCCGGCCTTCCATCCAGCTGCCACGACCACCTCATGCTCTCCGTGAGCAGATATGCATAGGGAAGGCTCAGCCAGGATAATTGGGAGGGGGTGATGGGAGCCAGCATCCTGGTTGAGCTGGCCCTCACAGCCTCTCTGCTTCAGCTCCCAGCACCCCGGATCTAAGGAGTAGTGCTTCCACAGGGGCCTGACAGGCACTGGATATGGCGATGCCTTAAAAACAGAAGAAACCCCTTTAACTCTGGCTGGAAGTGCATTGGGAACTTATGGTCGGGGAAGCAGCCCAACATCAGGGCTGAAATAAGACCTTGGGTAGCAAACCCAACAGTAAAAGGCATCTTTGAAACAAAGACATTTGAATGTACAGTGAATATTAGGTGATATTAAGGAATTACCTTAACTTTTCAAGGTGTGACAACAGCTGAATATTTACTTCTTCTTTAAAGATACTCATCAGAGGATATTTAAGTGGGAAACAACTTTCTTTGAAAGTATGGTGGTATTCTGGCCCAGCTCTCCCTGCACCACGGACGCCTCGAGGACCTAGCCTCTCCTGCTGGCTTGCTAGGCCCTGGAAAATACCCTGTGCAGAGGCGTGGTCCCTGCCCCCACCAGTGTGAAGTGAAGTGTTCCCAACTGGTGCTGGCATGAAATGCTTTGTTCCCCGCCTGTGCTGGTGTGAAGTGAAGTGTTCCGGACAGGCATGAAGCACTTGAGGCACCACCATGAAGCGAAGCGTTTGTGAAGGGAAGTGTTCACTGGTGTCCAGGCAAGCTGTGGTCACACCCCCAGTCACTCCTCCCACTCCTGATTGGCTGGTAGCATAGCCAATCAGGAGCCAAGGTATGGTCACATTTGCATGTTACTCTTTTATTAGATAGGATTATTTCAGAAAATTCATTTTGAATATTCAAATCTAAATTTAATCAATAATTTGCTCTTCTCCAAAACAATATAAGGACCTTAAAATCTTTAAAGTTAATTACTTCTCCCCAACTCTATTTTACCATTGTTATATATTTTAGTTTCATCTCTTGATCCTACAACAAATTATTATTTTTTAATTTAGTCAATATATATTTTGATTAATGTAGGTATTTACTGGTGCCTCTGTTCTTTATTTCCTCTTGCTTCTCAGATCTTCCAATACTGAGGGTCTGTTGGTGAAGAGACCCTAATTTGTTACATTATATAATAATATATTGTTTTATTCTTTTTTCAATAGATATTTTTACTTTATAAAGAATTCTAGATCGATGATTTTTTTCTTATCATATTAAAAATATTCCACTTGCTTCTGGCTTGCATTGGTGCCACTGAAAAGTCTGCTGTCGGTATAATTATACCTTTTATTGTTGATATTACAGATGTCTCCCATTTTTTCTCTTTTTGTCCCCTTCCACACAAACCCACCCCACCCCAAGTTTTATGCACCTCTTCCTTTCTTGGAAATATATATATGCATATATATTCTTTGGTGAATCTCTTTCTGTCCCCTCCCCCCAAAATCCCAAGATCTGTTACTGTGTTCCATGGACCTATTTTTTTTAAAAGAAAATATATCTTCTTTATGGTTTAAGATATTCTGTCTTATTTTTCTGTAGTTTTGCAGTAATTTTACTAAGCAATAGATTTTCTTATTCATCTTCCATGAATTTTATTGACTGAGAGAATTTGTCTAAAATGTTACACTTTCTTACTCCTTCTTCCATGTTTTAACATTTTAAAAATATTTTCCATTTTTTAAAAATTTTCCTTCTCTTTATCTCTCTGTTCTGCAGTTTCAGATATATCTTACTATCTAATAAAACTCTTCATTTATTAAATCCATTTATTGAGTTTCCAATTATAATATTTATATTTTTTATTTATAAATTTTCTTTAACAATAATGTTAACAATAATTTTAACAATAATGATTGGCAATTTTATAATTCCTTGATCTTTATTTATATTATCATTTAATTATTTTAAAGAATATAATAAATGAACTTTATATTCTGTTTGATAATTTCAATATCTGAACTCTTGCATATCTGATTCTGTTCTCTATTTCTTTCCTGTTGCATTTTGGTGACATTTATTTCTATGTTTTGTGATTTGGCTGGGAGGAAATGTGTCTTATAGTTCAATCTGTAAGAATAATTTGAAACTTAGAATATGTATTAATTCATACAGAAAAGAGTTGCATTTTTTATGCTAGTTCTAATTCAGAACACTTGAAATTCTTCATAGAGGGTTTTTCAGATTAAATAAGTTCAAATAAAACACTTGTGAAGCCTGAATTGTATTTACAAATTCTCAAAGGTGTTCTAAACTCAGAACCAAAGCAATTCCCTTTGCAGTCCCTCTTTGAAGGGTGGGTAGGTTGAATACAATTACTTCAATCTCACTTTTATTTTTCCACTGAGATTATAGCCCTTCCTTCAGCTTTATGGAGGGACTTTTTCATAGTCTCCAAGTTAGGAGAGCCTGGGCTTTCTTCACTTCTGTCTGCCCTCTCCATTTTCAAAGCCATGGAAACAGAACTGAAAATGTATTAGGATCTGGCAAGTGATCACAAGGTGAAAGCCAACTGTATCATTTTGGATTTTTCCCTTAACCCAACATTTTTTATTTCCTTGTTTACTCATAAACATAATTTATATTTTGAAAAAAAAATTGATCTAACATTTTATTCGATTTTTAAAAATAATTTATAGGGATTTCTATCAGGCTACTTAGTTCACTGACTTGTTGCTGGAAAGTGAGTTGTAATATCAATGACGATGGGGATTCTTGATACAGTATTTTGGAGGATTTGTAGATACTGTAAGTCAAATGGCAGCAGGTTAAGGAGACAGTGGGGAGTGGATTCTGTGGTGGCAAGGGGAGGAGCCCAGGGCTGTTGTCTATATCTAGACCCATCTCAGTCCCCTTCATTCTTTCTGTGTCCACAGAGTCCACAGCTCAAAACTCTCCTAGGACAGGAGCCACAGTGTCTAAAATCTTAGTCTTGATTGTTTACAAATTTAAAAACATCAAATTAGTTATAGATTCAAAGACTAAAGGCTACTTAGTGCCCATTGAAACTAATTTTACTCTGTTCAAGATTCAGAGCCAGATAATAAACTTTGTAGATTTTATCATTTTCACTGATTAATGGAATGATGCAATATTTCCCCCAACATTCCTCTCTTTATTATATTCCAAGATTTATAATGCCTGTGAGCTCACTGCCAGTCTGGGGTCTCTTGGGCTAAACAGGCCTTTTTGGAAGCAGTCCTCCCTCTGATAAGAGATGCCATGTCCAGATATGTGGATTCAGCATAGCTGAATGGAACAGGCAGCCCAGCAGGAGCAGCAGCAAACCGTAAAATCCACAATTTTAAAGCGTCAGGATAAGTATTTCATGGACCCATCTTGTTACTCTAAAATCAGATCAACTGGGAACATACTCTCAAGCCAAATTTTGACAGGTGCAGTTACTACCACGGCTCTGCTGTTCTTTCTCTAATCTGCCCATCTGCTCCCAGGATTCTTCTGTTTCTCTTAGAAATATTCCCTCTTCTGCTTTCTTCAGCCTCAAAGACTCCACTTTGCCATTTAAGACAGGGTCCATACAAGCAAGGGAAAGCTGGCAGGAACAGAACTATTATATGTGATTAGAGTGGTAAAGGCAGCCAGTCTGAATAATTCCGTCTTGCAAATTGGTTTTCTTGTCTATATTAGTCTCATTTACCCAATATTCTCTGCACTTTATCTTTCTGGCTTTATCTAAACAAATAAGAGCTAATTAAGTTGCTGGTAATGGATGAAAATGTTTAAATGATTTCATTCATATAAAATATTTCCAGGAGTATCATCTAAGTACTAAACACTATTTTTCCTCACAATAGTTAACAAAAACATGTATTTTGTACTATCAAGAATTTACTAAAAGCAATATTTATTAGTGACATTGTTATCATTATTAAATTTTGGCATGAATTATTTTGTTGCACTTTTGGTAAAAACCAGAAGAAAAATGTGTTACTCTGCTGGTTATGATGTGTACTTTGTACACTAGACTAGAAATAGACTACAGGCTGTACGAAAACAGGGCATAGGCTAAATTTGGCCCATGGGCCAGAACTTGCTAACCCTTGCCTTAGAACAAGCATTTACAAATAATTTATTATTGCTATTTTTTCAAAAGCAGTAGAGTAGGAGAACATAAGGCAAAGTACAGAGCTTTGAATATCTTTCTAGAATTCTTACTCTTATTTCATAAGAGCCTATGTGACCCTCCACTTTCCCTGTTGTGCAGATTTCTAGGAGGGACGGTGACCAAAGCTGCAATGTTGGATGAAAATTTGGGGGAGTTGATAACTCCCAAGACAATGACCTCTTTAAATCATTGAAATCCTCCTGTCTCTGTGAAATCCTGACCTCTTTGGAGTTGGGGATTTATGTCACTGTGTTCTCCCTATCTTCCTGAAGGCAGATATAACTAGGCTGACTTCAACCCAGATCTTGAGAGTAATAAGAAAATGGATCCAGTGTGTCTCCCACCCCTTTTTTTCTTATTAGTCAAACACTCTTAGGTCTTTTGATTTTTCATTTTATTCTTAATATCATAGGAAGTATTAATATACTAAATTGTTAGTGACTGATATAGTTACAGATTTCACTCTTCCCAAGGATTTGCATTTTGAGTCAGAACAAAAGCCTTATACCACAATATTTAATACATGTTGCTACTTCTATTATCCATGAGTAATGTATATAAGGATAATATTTTTGAGGTCTCCAGGACAAGATGACCATACTTTATATGTGCTCATGAAATTGACTTAAAACAAATATTCCTTAATTTAAAAATATTACTCAGTTTACTCTTCAACTCTTTCTCACCTTGCTGGAGTCTTTTATTTTTTATCACTAAAAGAGAAAGTTGGGCCTAAGTACTTGTATAAATAAATGTTTCAATAAAATAATAATTTGTGTTTCAGTACACATTATGTTTGCTAGCTAGTTTTATACCAGAGTGCAGTAGATTTGTATTTGTGAGGTATTCATAAGCTCAATAAAAGTTCAGTAAAAAGGCAGCAATATCAATGATACACATGCTATAGAGAAATGTGGCCCATTTTATAACATTCTCTCTTCTATATGTGAAAATATGCTGACAGGAGGATAGTGTATGTGTATATATGTGTGTCTGCATGCTTGTATGATAATAGACTGAGTGGAAATCCGAGGATTTGGGATCAGGAAAACCTGTATAGTAATCTCACCACTGTAATTTATAGGTATATGAGTCAGTTTTTCAACTATAAAATGGGAATATTAATATAATGTTTACAGGCCTGACCAGTGTTGCTTCAATAGTGGAGCATCTACCCATGAGCCAGGAGGTTATGGTTTGATTCCCTGTTAGTCATGGCACATGCCTGGGTTGCAGGGGGGTGGTGTGCAGGAAGCAGTAGATTGATGATCGTCTCTCATCATTGATGTTTCTCTCTCTTTCTCAGCTTTCTTCTCTCTGAAATCAAATATATATATATATATATATATATATATATATATATATATATATTTGTGTGTGTATGTATGTGTGTGTGTATATATACAATCTAATAAAGATGAAATATGTAAATTGACCATAATTCTGCAACAAAATATCTAATAAAGATGAAATATGCAAATTGACCATAATTCTGCAACAAAATATGGCAGTGCCAACAGCCAATAAGGAGGGAATATGCAAATTGATGCAACAAGGCAAGAGGCAGAAGGCGGCTCTGGCCAGAGCAAAGGCGAAAAGGTAGCTCTGAGCTGGAGCAAAGCCAGTACCAGCAGCCAGGGGAAGGAAGGCCTATTTTTCACGAATCTTCGTGCATCAGGTCTCTAACATATAGACCTTAACAGGGTTGTGAGATTTCAAAGAGATAACGTTTATAAAATGCCTAGCACATAGATGGCCTGAACAAATAATAGCCTTTAAAATGGGCTTTTGCAGGGTTATTCATTATCTAATCACAGTGTAAAAGGCAAACTTTATGACACCTTGGTGGGTAAGAATATTTCTGCTGCCAAAGCTATCACTGTAACTTTTAATCAAAGATTCCAGATAACTGTGATTACTTTGCATTTCTGTGTTAAGACTGCCTCAGGACATATCCAAGAACAAATAGCCTACTGTCAGATGGAAATATGGAAACAGACTTTGGAACGCCAACATGCAGCTAGCTCACCATGGCTGTTTCTGTAACATTTCAAAACTACTCCAAAAGACATAAAAGACAGAAGGAAACCTCAGGGAATAGCTATAATTAAGTGAAGATAAGTTATCTTTAAAAATGTTTCATAATAGTTTTCAACTTACCTGTCTTTTGAAGTGAAAATAATTATAGAATATCAAGGAAACCTATGCAAAGCAAAACAAATATCCAAGCATCAATAAAAAAAAAAAAACAACTCATTTTATCCTCTACCCTAAAGACATGCCTGATTATGTTCAGCCTATTTTAGACTGGCATTAGCTCATCAAAGCCTTCAGGTTACCATTTAGTAAGCTGTATCTTTGTTGCAATTAATGGAATCCTATTACATGAACAACATTAAAGATCTTTCTAAAAACATCAGGGTCCGGAGTGCCTTGGTAGAGCGGGATTGAAAGATCTAGCTGTCTTACAAGCCAATTTCAGTCAGGTTTCTTGCTTTCCTTTGTTCCGAAGTGGCTGATGTGGCAACTTGGGAAGGCAGCCTACAGAAGTCAGCACCTCCTAGACACAGAGCTGAGCAGAGGAAGGGCTTAGAAGGAATCTGAGGGTCAATTGATGGGCCAAGGCCTGGCACCAGAAGCCACATCCATGGGGACCTATATTCCACCACAAAAGATAAATTATCTATGATAAACATATATGTGATTATTGTATATCATGTTAGAAGAGAAAGTACAATAGTAAAAGAAAACAAAAGAGAAAACCAAGGGGTTTTAAAAGTGTCAGATGAGAAGAACGGGTCTGGTTAAGGAGTTAAATAGGATGTTCACTGTATATTTCACTGAGAAAGTGGGCAAGGACTTGAAAGGTTGGAGGAAAACAGCCATATAGCTATCCAGGGCCAGATGTTTCAGCAGAAGGAGTATTTGGTGCAAAAGCCCTAAGGTGGAGTATGTATAGTAAATTCAAGGACCAGCAGAGAGCCACTGAAGCTGGAGCAGAGTGAATGAGATGGTTGGTGGGAAGTTTCAGAGGAGCTCCTAGCAGTTATGGTTTATTTAAGGGTTTTGGATTTACTCTGTGTGAAATAGAGAGCCCTTGCAGTTTTGAAGAAAGCAAATTTGCATAACTTGGGTTTTTAAAAGATCCACCTGGCTGCTGAATTGGCAATAATCTGTGGGAATGAAGGCATTGGAGGAAAGGGTAGAAGCCCAGAAACCCATTAGAAGGCCTTTCCATGAGTCCTGATGGGAGATGGTGGTGGCTCAGACCAGGATGTAGTAGAAATGGTGAGAAGTGGTGAATCCTAGATATATTTTGAATGTAGAACCAATAGGATTTCCTAATGGAAACTAATAAGGAGTTTTTTTGGCATGTCAACTTCATTTTAGTGTTGGCCATCACTGATTCCAAGTTTTTAATAATCACCTTAGCAAACAATTATAATCCTTCCCAGCTGCTCAAGGCAGCACATGGAATCATGTGGTGATGAATTTGACTTTTCAGGTAAGTTGGAACTTAGGCAGAAAGTGGAGGGAGGGGTGGTGGAGCTTGAACAGGCACTTTCTCTTACAGGGTAACTCCCTGTAAGGACAGTGAGGTGGTGATTACTGACAAGGGGAGCTCATGGAGGTGGGAATAAAAGGGGGGGAGGGGCTTCAGGATGCTTTGTGTGTCCCAAAGCCTTTACTTATCCCTATCCCAGTTGATAAAAGACTTAACTCTCTCTTCATCAATACCAGGATCTTATATAGAAGGAACCTGGTAAGGCTGTGAACTTCAGTGGGTGTAATTCAACAAACTACTTGATCGAACCTCAAGTGTGTTTTCTGGCCACCATAGCCCTGAAGTTTGAAGATGTAAGAAATCCTTTAGTATCTTCAGAGGAAGTTTTCTATATCGCTTTGTTCTCTAAGTCAAACATCTAGGGACAGAAACTTGTCATTCTCTCTATAATCTGTTTAATATCACCGGAGGAGGTCTGAATGCTCATCATCCCTTTATTGCCACGTTGCCTTCCACTACTTGCTCTCCATGCTCCAGCTCCCTCCTGGGGACCCATTTTTGTTTGTCACACTTTCTGATTATAAGCAACAAAACGAAATCTGAAGAATTTAAGCTGAAAATGGACTTATTGGAACAGAGCTCTCATAGGCCTGATGGAGACACTGAAAGATTATGTCTGGGAATGGCCATCAGTAAGGCCAGTTGTAGCAGGCAATGCAGCTGGCATCATGCCTTGGAGTTTGAGTACTGCCTGCTGAGTGGAGCTGATATAGTTCTGGTCTGGGCCTGGACTGCAGTCGCTGAGTATGTGTATCACACTTTTCAAACTTGCACTTCTGGGTGGGAACATCCAGTAGGTTAATCTGTGGGGATATATTTCCCATTTGACTGTATGAGGTCAAGGTGAGGAGGTTTCTGGGAATCTGAAGGGGTAAACTTTCCTCTCGCATGCAATGAGGATTTTCTTCCAGAAGAAACTATTAGGATACTGAATAACAAAACATAATAATGAAATGATACCATCTACTGGAAACATTTAAAAGAGAATACATTTGCATAAAAATGTATAATGATTTGCATATACCTTGCGTTTGCCCTAATGGAATCATGTGCCATACTCTATCCTTGGATAGTTTTCCATTTAAAATGCTAATACTGTTGAGTTAGAAATTTCTAATTTTTTTCAAATAAACAGTTATGAATTCTTCACTATTTATTATCTTTTTTTCCAGTTTTTGCTCTTTCTCCCAGTGCATAAGCATCCTTTTTTTCTTTTCTTCCCTCTTATTTATTTTTGTCTCTTTTTTTATTGACTTTATATCCTTTCCCCCCTACTTATTTTATATAAAACATCTTGAATATATATAATTTCCTTTCTTTTATCATAAGAAAGGAACTGATTAGAACCTAAGCAAAATCAACTAGGTTCTGTTTATTTTCAAACATACTTCATCATTAGCCATCTCCCTACCTACCCCCTTGACCCTGACCACCATCGTCTTAAATATTTTCTTTATTTCCTAGATATCCAGGGATTCTAGGTATGACAAAGAGACAACAATTGACCTCAGAAAAGAAGTGCAATAAATGGCTACAGATGTGTCCTCTGTGATCACATAGCTGGTATCATTCTATATGATATAATAATTAATGTAATTCCTACTTCATTAGGTTGATAAGAATTTTAAGTGATTTATTAGTTATGTGCTTAGAACAATTCCTGTAACATAGTATGCACAGTGTTGATGTGGTGGAATTTTTATTATCACTGTTCTGTATCAAAGTGTATCTTTTCCTTATCCCATTATCCTAGGCCCTCTTCTGTGATTTCCAAAGTGTCAAGATGACACAATTAGCATAATATATTCATGAATTTAAATGGTTTAAAATGTGATCTTAACCCAGGCAACATATTTACCGGTATGTTCTACCGTTTCATAGAGTTAGAAATGTTTAAAGAAAAAAGGTGTTAATGTCATTTTAGTATCACTAGAAGGTTCTGTGCATGACATTTGTGCACTTGGCGGGGAGGTGGGGTTGGGCGGATCTGGGGGGTCTCTCAGCCTGGCCTGGGCCCTTTGACAGTCCCGGAGCTCTGGGGAGTGGGCCTACACTGTCAGTCAGACATCCTTAGTGCCGCTGCAGAGGCAGGAGAAGCTCCTGCTACTGTGCTCTCCAGTGGTGAGCTGGCTTCTGGCTGAGTGGCGCTCCCCCTTTAGGAGTGCACTGACCACCAGGGGGCAGCTCCTGCATTGAGTTTATGTCCCCTGTTGGGCAGTGCATGCCATAGAAACTGGTCATTTCACTGTTAAGTCGATTTGCATATTAGCCTTTTATTATATAGGATGGTTAAGGTGCCCGTTAGGAAAAAGGCCTTTGAGTCTTTTGTTATTCCATGTAGTAAGACATCAACATTAATGTCTTAGAGTTTACTTTCTCATTGCAACTTTTAAATGCCCAGGTATTTTCCTCAACCTCAGATTGCCACATTTTCTTGTGAAAAATTTCAAATATACTACAAAGTTGAATGCATTTTACATTGAATGTCCTTATTTCTACTATATGTTTCTAGAATCTATATTATCATTTTTTATTATCATGTGCATTATTAGATTTAGTTGTAGTAGGGGAACAAAACAGGGAATAAGAAGAACATGAGCTTTACATTCAAAGACTCATATTTGAATCTCTTTTCCTGACTTAGAGCTGTATTTCTAGGAATGATTTGTTAAACCCTTCAAGTTTGCTTTATTTGTAAAACTGATGGTAAAGTGTTATGAAGATCAAATGACAAAGCTCAGGTATATATTCACTAGAAAGATGTTCTCTCCTTTTTGTAGTTTTTATATTATTTATTGTAGTCACTGAAAAAATAATTGCACTCCATACCACTGGTCTTTCTTTAATGTTTTCTATTTTTCAAATCCATAAAAGAAATTGGCACAACCGATTTCAACAACTGTGTTAGAAACTAGATGCTATAGTAATTTATTGTGAGTCAATCTATTCTGATGATAGACTTTCAGGACCTGTGGGTATTCTGTTTAACTTTTTAGGGATTTCGCTGTCATTTCAGATGAAGATTTTATGTTTAAAGCTCTCTATTTTATTTTCTTGGCATGATTGGACTTTCTTCACTTCAATATTTGAAATGTATTGCTTTGTTAATTTTTATTTTTGGTGTGTCCTTCATTTTTGTGACTTTTACCAAGTCTTATATTTCTGTTTAAAAACTATTTTTCTGATTTGCATCTCTCAGATGATTAGTGACTTTGAGCATGTTTTCATATGTCTCTTGGCCTTTCTTATGTCCTCTTTCAAAAAGTATCTATTTAGGTCTGTTGCCCATTTTTTGATTGGGTTGTTTATCTTCCTTTTGCTAAGTTGTTTGAGTTCCCTGTAAATGTTGAAGATTAAACTGTTATCAGCAATAACATTAGCAAATATGTTCTCTCATGCAGTGGTTTTCTTGTTGTTTTGTTGATGGTTTCTTTTGCTGTACAGAAGCTTTTTATTTTGATCTAGTTCCATTTGTTTTTCTCTTTAGTTCCTATTGCCCTAGGAGCTGTATCATGAAGATATTACTTAAGCATATGTCTGAGATTTTGCTGTCTATGGATTCCTCTAAGATTTTCATGGCTTTCTGTCTTCCATTTAAGTCCTTTATCCATTTTGAGTTTATTTTTGTGTGTGGTATAAGTTGGTGGTCTATTTTCTTTTTTTTTTTACATTAAAATTTTTTTTATATATATATATTTTATTGATTTTTTACAGAGCGGAAGGGAGAGGGATAGAAAGTCAGAAACATCAATGAGAGATATCGATCAGCTGCCTCTTGCACGCCCCCTACTGGGGATGTGCCCGCAGCCAAGGTATATGCCCTTGCCAGAATCAAACCCGGGACCCTTCAGTCTCCAGTCTGACGCTCTATCCACTGAGCCAAACTGGTCTTGGCAGTTGGTGGTCTATTTTCATTTTTTTCATATAGCTCCCATTTGACCCAGTGATCCCAATTCTAGAAACATATCCCCCAAAACCAGAAACACCAATCAGAAATGACATATGCTCCACTATGTTCATAGCAGCACATTTTACCATAGCTAAGATTTGGAAACAGCCTAAATGCCCATCAGCAGATGAGTGGATTAAAAAATGTGGTACATCTATACAATGGAATACCACACTATGATAAAAAAGAAGGAATCCTTATCATCTGCAACAGCATGGATGGAACTGGGGAGAGCATTATGCTAAGTGAAATAAGCCAGTCAGAGAAAGATAAATATCACATGATCTCACTCATTTGTTGAATCTAATGAACAACATAAACTGAGGAACAAAAACAAATCCAGAGAGAGAAGCATTGACTGTCAAACCTCAGAGGGTAGGTAAGGGGGAGAGAGCAACCAAAGGACTTGTATGCATGCATATAAACCTAACCAATGGACTCAGACACCCGGGGGGCGGGGGTGAGGGCATGAGTGCGGGGTAGAGAGAAATGGGGGGATAAGGGCACATATGTAATAAATAAAAGAAAATTAATCAATAAAGAAAAAATTTTTAAAAACCACTATTTTTCTCATTTCTGTATGTGTAATGTGGGCTTGTTGGGTCTTGAATGCTTATTTTTCTCCATTTCCATTGCTCAATTTTGCCCCATCCGTTTTTCTTTACAGTGTTTCCTGACCTTATTCATGAATTTTATGATCATGAAACAATTAAGTTATTTCTCTGCTCACTACTCTTTCCATTTGGGAAGATGCAGGCATTTCCTTTATCAAATAAGCTATTTCTTGTACATTTTTATATGTTATTTTTATTGGTTTTGCAGAGTTGTGCTATAATTCTTCTTTTCCAGCTCCTTCTATGTTTTCAGGCTACATTATTGGAAAGATGCTTTCATCAGTGAAAGTCATTCAATTTTTCATTTGTTATTTATACAGTTTTTATATACTCCTGTATTTATCCAAATCTGGTCTTAACCTTAATTGATCTACTGTGAATTCTACCTTTTCTCTATACAAAATTTGCAGAAATAAACAATTGAATTTTAGCTATTTAATAAACTATCATTATTATTTTTAGATTTTTATTTTAAAATTAAAACTTTTAAAAAAGATTGCTAGGTATTTGATAAATTCTAATGCATATGGTAATTTATACTTTCATTTCCTTTTATATACTTCATAAATATTTTATTTATAAATGGTAATAGATATTTGGCCTGTGGCTGTCAACCAAATAAGAACAGTTAGCATTCCAATTATTAATTTCTTATATATGCATTCTTTATTTATAAGAAACAGCTGTGAATCTAAAAGCAAATAAGAAAACCCTTAGTTTTAGAAAGGCTAAAAATATTTTAAAGGTGTACAGATGAAAAGGTGCCAGGTTCACCAAAGCTCTCTAACCCAGTGCCCCTCTCCTTCCTGGCTCTTCACTGTGAGAACTGGTGGGGTTTCTAGGAGCAAAATCCCCATACTTGGGCCCTGTGGAGTTTCTCATCTTTATGCTAGTCCACACTCAACTTCCAATAATTAATCAAAGTTACCATTTAAAAGTCCCTTCCGGTTTATGGTCCAGTGGCTTCTGTTCTAGATAAAAAGAGACATGATATGATTCTCTGCATTCAATTGACTCTCCAGATTTCAGAAGTGGTGGTTTGCCCTGCAACGTCAATTCTCTGTTGGGTCCAACAAAAGTCACTGGTTTTTGGTTTATTCAGCTTTTATTTTCTTGTTGTGAGGATGGTGTAGTGACTTCCAATCTCTTAGGCATTAGACCTGAAACCAGAAATCCATTTTTCAACAAATGGTGCTAGAAACAGCTGGACATCCGTATGAAACAAAAAGGAATCTCAATCTGTACCTTATATTATTTAAAAAGTGCACTCAAAGTGGGTCATAGACTTCCATGTTAAACCTAAAACTATAAAAGTTCCTGAAAAAAACCCTTGATACCTCAAGCTAAGCAAAGTTTTCTCAGATATGACACCAAAATCATGATTCATAAAAGAAAATTTTGATAAATTTGACTTCATCAAAATTAAAAACTTCTGCTTATTATAAGTCAGAGTTTAGAGAAAGACAAGTCACTGACTAGGTAAAATATTTTCAAATCTTTATTATAAAGGACTATGATCCAGAATATTAAAAAATACTCTTAAAACAAAATTATAAAAAATTGAACCATTTAAAAAATGAGTAAAAGTTTTAGAAGTACATTTCACCAAGAAGAGATATAGATGGCAAATAAGCGCATGCAACAATTTTAAATAACATTTGTCACTAAGAAAATGCAAATTAAATTGGCAACGAGATACCACTATACCCATTCTAGAATTCTTTAAATACAAAAATCTTCTAGTAATCAGTTCTAGCAAGGGCATAGAGCAATTGAAATACATATTGCTTATGGGAATAGAAAATAGTACAGCTACTGTGAAAAACAGTTCAGCAGTAGCTTATGACATTAAACATATTCTTACAATAAGGTCCAGCACCATCATTCTTAGGTAATTTATTTAAGAGAAATGAAAAGAACTGTACACTAATGTTTATAACAACTCTAATGTAATATCTAGCAGCTAGTGAATGGATAAAGAACCATGACACATCCATAAAGTGCAATACTACTCAGTCATAAAATGGAAAGGGACTATTGATACATGCAATGTTATAGGTGAATCTCAAAGACTTAATTATGTTGAATGAAAAAAGCAGTCCGAAATAGCTGTATACTGAATAATTCCATTTGTGTGACATTCTGGAATAGGCAAAACAATGGGACAGAAAACAGATCAGTGATTGTCAGGTAATGGAGTAGAGGGACTGTCTCAGTCCATTTGGGCTGCTATAACAAAAATGCCATAGACTGAATGGCTTATAAACAACAGAAATTTATTTGTCATAGTTCTGGGGGCTGGGAAATCCAACATCAAGATGGTTTATAATTGCAAATTAACCATAAAATTAGACATGCTTCATTCTGTATGCCCACTATCGGCCACTTTGAGAATGTACATCCATTTATTTTGCTTCTAGAACATTATTAATAAGGCACAATGTTAGTAGTTCATAAGTAGAATCCTTTAATCACTATTGTCACCCAGGGTTCTAGAAAGATGCTATAGAAGCTGACTGGGCTTTGTCATTTTGTTCTCCAACTCTCAAAGTTGATGACCCAAAATGATCTTTATCTAGACTAAAGAATTTCCCTCCAAAAAACAACAACAAATAAACATGTATCTGTATAGTAATTGAGGGTTTACTTAAACCCGCAATGGATGATCCTTTTTCTATGATTTAAGGGTATTTAAAAAATTGTATAAGGCTAGATCTCCCAGTAATATTCTGATCCAACTATTCAGTTTAGTCTTGAGTAGTTGGGTCATTGAACAGTTTACCCATAGGTTTTAATATTAGGCAGATACTAATTATCCTTATAATGAAGTTGACCGGTTCTCATGACTTTCTTACATAGATAGTGAGATTGGCAGTAAATAAGCTAGAGTAATTGATTTGGGTATTTACAACTCCTTAGTATTAGTTTCTAATACCACAGATTGAGTGGTTTAAACAAAAGAAAGGTACTGTCTCCCAGTTCTGGAGGCTAAAAATCCAAGATCAAGGTGTTGGGACATTGACGCTTCCCACTGAAGTCTTCAGGGAAGAATTCCTATCAGGCTTGTCTCCTAGTTTCTGGTAGTTGCATGGTTTGTGGCAGCATAACTCTGTTCTTCACATTATGCTCTCATTGTGTACATGTTGTATCCAAACTTCCTCTTTTTATAAGTTTACTAATCATACTCCAGTATGAGTTTATCTTACCTAGTTATATGTATGACAGCCTTATTTCCAAATAAGATTACATTCGAAGGCCCTGGGAGTTAGGACTTCAACATATGAATTTTGTGGAGGGATATAATTTGACCTATGTTCTGGCAGTTACAGTTGATGTCAGAGGGAGAGGTTTCAGCCGAGTCCTGATCTCTGACACATGCTTTTCATAGCGTGGCTGCAGACCACTGTAAAAATGAAGGAAGGGACTTTAGAAGAAAACCACTGCACTGATTTCAGTGTTTAGAATAGACCTTCAAACTTCTTTTGTGATTTTATCTGGTTAACAAATTAGGCACTTTGATTTTTGTCATTAGTGATATTGTATTTCTGTTTCTCTTTGAGTTAAGCTGTTCTTGAAGCAATTAAAGAGATAGACCAGATCTTTATGATTCAAGATCAGTAGCCAATGCTTGTTTCAACTTTTTCTTTGTTCCAATAAGATGATGAAAAAATATTAACTATACCTTTAGAATAGTGTTCTGTAGTGGGATAGTTTGCTTTGTCCAAACCCCTTATTCTTCCATGTAGTTATTATATTACCTCTGGTCATTAAATTTTCTTTCCTGTCTTGTTTTCACAGCGGGTTGTAACATTGGTCCTTGACTACAAGAGTTTGATTTAAAGATGTATATGAAAGGGAATTTAGGAAAGCTCACATGCTAGGCAGAAAATGTCAATCAAGTTTCTGCTCCCCCTGCTTTGGTTGACATATTTCAGGCAGCATGCAGAGTATTATTTCACTGTTCTATTTTCCTTAGATTTATTTAGTCTCACACTTAATACACATTATTTTCTCTTATTTAGAAATGTCATTGTTTTTCTATTTTTATTTACTACAATTTGTTTTCAAATAAATATTTTCTCAATTTTTTAAATATTATTGGTGACTACATCTTTTCTTTTTCTCCTTTCAGACTTTTTGAACTCTCCTTTCGGTGACAATGTAACTTCATAGACAGGAATGATTATCCTTTATGTTAGATCAAAATTGAGGCTTTAGGTGAGTTATTTCCAGAAACTGGGCACAAACAGGGTCTTTCACTGTTTTAGGCTTAGCCCTCAGCTAGCCAGAAAGTCTGTGGCCGCATAACTTTGTTCTTCACATTGTGCTCTCGTTGTGTGCATGGCAGTATCCAAATGTCCTCTTTTTATAAGAATATACTAATCATATTTAATAAGGAGATATTACTAATGTGATCAAAGAGGCATATGGAATAGTGTAACAGGACTCACATCCTGCTCTTGGGAGCACAATGGATCCAGGGAGATGCTTCAGAACTATGAAAGAGTATAGTATTCTTCACCCAACAGTTAAAATTATAATTCCCCAATGAAGTAATGCATCATTTTATTAATTTATAGTGATATTATCATAACAAAACATTAAATGATATATCATTTATAATCCTATATAATAAAAAGAAAATATGCAAATTGACCAAAGGTTGGAACCACTGATTACTATGACACAGACCCCCAAGGGGCAGACGCTCAATGCAGGAGCTGTCCCCTGGTGGTCAGTGTGCTCCTACAGGGGGAGCACTGCTCAGCCAGAAGTTGGGCTGAAGGCTGGCGAGTACAGCAGCAGTGGCAGGAGACTCTCCTGCCTCGGCAGCAGTGCTAAGGATGGCCTACTGCCAGCTTAGGCCCACTCCATGTGAAGAGCGGGCCTAAGCCATCAGTTGGACATCTTCTGAGGGTTCCTGGATTGAAAGAAGGAGCAGACCAGGCTGAGGGGCCCCTCCATGTGCATGAATTTCATCACCAGGCCTCTAGTTTACAAATATATATCACTTATTTTATATGATGGGATTCTGTATTAGATATATTTAGAAAATCATTAATGGCTAAAAATGTTTATATTATACATTATCCTAATATTTTTATGTTACCAAAACAAAAAGTAAGCAGAGGTAAGATAAAGCCTTCTAGATTTCTTTTTCTTTTCTTTTTTTATCGTTGCTTAAATGTATTTATTTATAAAATATGTAAGTTACAAAATATTTTTATTTTTTTATTTTTTATTTTATTATTATTTTTTTAATCTTTATTGTTCAGTTTATTAACTACATTGTTTCCCCTTTTTATCCCCCTATAGCTCCCCTCCACCCTGTACCTATACCACCCTCCACCCACCCCAGCCCCTCCCCATTGTCCTCTCCCATTGTTGCAAGATTTTTGTCCAGTCTCTTGCTGCACTTCCCACAACCCTTTTCTCCCCAGGAATTGTCAGTCCATTCCCTCTCTATGTCCATGTCTCTGTTATATTCACCAGTCTATCCTGTTCAACAGCCTATCAATTCACTTGATTTTTATGTTCATTTGTTGATAGATGTGTATTTGTTGTTCATAATTTTCATCTTTACCTTTTTCTTCTTCCTCTTTTTAAAGAATATCTTTCAGCATTTCATATAATGTTGGTTTGGTGGTGATGAACTCCTTTAGCTTTTTCTTATCTGTGAAGCACTTCATCTGACCTTCAATTCTGAATGATAGCTTTGCTGGATAGAGTAATCTTGGTTGTAGATTCTTGCTGTTCATCACTTTGAATATTTCTTGCCACTCCCATCTGGCCTGCATCGTTTCTGTTGAGAAATCCGCTGACAGTCGTATGGGTGCTCCCTTATAGGTAACCAACTGTTTCTCTCTTGCTGCTTTTAATATTCTCTCTTTGTCTTTTGCTCTTGGCATTTTAATTATGATGTGCCTCGGTGTGGTCCTCTTAGGATTTCTATATATTGGTGTTCGGTGCACTTCTTGGACTCCTAAGTCAATTTCTTTCACCAGGTGTAGGAAGTTTTCAGTCACTATTTCTTCAAATAGGTTTTCATTGTCTTGGCCTCTCTCTTTTTCTGGCACCCCTATAATTCGGATGTTGGTATGCTTGAGGTTGTCCCAGAGGCCCCTTACACTATCTTCAATTTTTTGGATTCTTTTGTTTTCTTGCTTTTTCAGCTGAGTGGATTTTACCTCTTTGTATTTCAAATCTTTAACTTGATTCTTGGGGTGCTCCAGAGCACTTTTAGGTCTTTGTATAATATTTTTTTATTTCAGTCAGTGTATGCTTAATTTCTGGTTGGTCCTTTTTCATATCCTTGAGAGTCTCCTTTATATCCTTGAGGGTCTCTTTCATTTCCTTGTAGGACTCATTCATTTCCATGTTGGTCTTGATCATTTCTTTGCAGCTCTCGTTTATATCATTGAGGGTCTTGTTCATATTCTTGTAGGACTCATTCATTTCCTTTGTGGTCTTGCTTATTTCCTTATAGGCCTCAATCTTTTGTTGGAGCCTCTTGAAAAACCCTATAACCGTGGTTTTGAATTCCATGTCCAGTCGTTTTTTTTCCTCCATTTCTTTCACATCTGATTTCTTTCCATGTCGCTGCATGGTGGCTGCTTCCCTGAGTTGGTCAATTAGCTTTGTGTGGTAGACTTCCTACTAGTGATAGTGGCTCAGCCTCCCCAGTTACCTGAGGTGGATACTCTTATTGCAATCCTCTATGGGTTGTACAGTATTGTTGAAGTTAAGCCCAGCTTATTGTTGTTAGCCCTAGGAGGGTTTGACCTCCAGGCCAATTGGCTATGAAGGTAAACTGTGTTCAGGTTGGATGGGTGGAGTTTCTGGGCTGAGCAGGCAGCGTCAGCGTCAGCTCCACCCTATGCGGTGCATGGGTCTCTGTGTTTGGTGGTAATGGCTGCAGGCACCTCTAAGAGAAAGCCGCTGCAGGTCTCCACCCTTTGCCAGACAACTCTGCCTCTCCCCAAATGAGTCTGCACACCCAGGATTGTAAAACAAAGCAGTCTGGTGGTCTCCCGAACAAGGGAGCAAGTCACGAGTCCTCTCTGCGTAGTTGCACACTTTACACGCAAACTGCTGTTCCAAGTTGCGCGCACTCTCCTCAAACTCACAGACCTCAGCCACGCCTGGGTTTTAGCTTGCCTTTCCTGGACCTGAGACCTTGCTTGGAACTGGGTAATCAGTGCAGTGGGACACCTGCGCCCTCCCTTTTGGGGAAAACCAGCTGAGTTTGCTGCTGCCCGCCCCTCACCACTCGTGTGTGCAAGCAAGGCTCCGAGCCTCTCTTCGCGTGTATTTTCAAGGCTAGGCACCGCTGCTCCTCTGAGTCACAGTGTCCTATATTTACTTTTATCTGTGGAATTTTCACTCAGCCAGCTTTCTGGTGATTCTGGATGATGTTTATTTTGTTGTTAAGTTGTAGTTTTGGAATTGTTGTGTGGGGCAGCAAAATAGGTGTTTACCTATGCTGCCATCTTGGTTCCTCTCCCAGAAAATATCTAGATTTCTTTTTTAAAAAATATATTTTTATTGATTTCAGAAAGGAAGAGACAGGGAGAGAGAGATAGAAGCATCAAAGATAATAGAGCATTATTAATTGGCTGCCCCCACTGGGATCTAGCCCACAAGCCTGGCATGTGCCCTGACCATATTTGAATGGTGGCCTCCTGGTTTATAAGTTGATGCTCAACCACTGAGCCACACTGGCTGGGCTAGATGTCTTTTCTAAGGGGAAAAAGTTGAGCTCTACTTCTTCCCAATTAGATTGTGAGTTCCTTGTACATTTTTTATTGTTTTTAGTTTTATTTCTTTATCATTCACCATGGCTAGCATATTATAGGCACTCCATAAATTATATTCAGTGAGTAATTGAATAAATTAGTGAATGAGCTAATAAACTGACAAGCTAACCACTCAGCGCTCACACCCTCAATACTCTTTCATTATGCTGAACCAGCCACTAAAATCTGACTTTGGATAACATGGCTAACAAGAAAATGAAAGAGCTACACTGGAATTTAGCTAACTGCAACTTTTTTCTTTTGTGTTGGGAAGTTGCAAGTTCTATTCTTGCTCTGCCCTGATTCTGAGCAGCAATGACCTAGTATACATGGTGTAGCAAGCAGGCCAGCAAGTACTACCCTTTCATCTTAAGGCATTTGGAATTTTGACATTTATCTTAGTCTTTGTGATAGTACTTGCCCCTTAGCTTCCTACCTGACACATGGGACAAAATCCAATACAGCAGAGTCCCATGTAATTCCCATGTAATTCCTTGTTGTATGTGATGTGTAGTAATAAAATGTATGAAGATATTCTGCCCCATACTCCTTTTTACTATGAATAGGTTAAAAGGTACCAATAGAGAAATAAAGAATAATGCACTTTACAAATGCTAAGGAGATATATGTTACATCAAGACCAGGCTTAAAAATATAAGATAACATATTTCTAGAATACATAGAATTTTTCCATAATTTTAGCTAGTAGCATGTGAGCTCAGGAATATATGTAACATGATATAATATACAAATTTAACTATTTATTTATTTTTTATTTTTTATTTTTTAAAATATATTTTTATTGATTTTTTTGCAGTATAATAGTAGTACATGTTTTCCTTTCCCCCTCCCCCTTATCCTCCCCCCAGCCTCCCCTACCCCCCGGCACATGTTCCCCCCTCCCCACCCCAGTGTCTTTCATTCATTGGTTATGCTCATATGCATGCATACAAGTCCTTCAGTTGATCTCCCCCAGCATCCGCGTCCCATCCACCCCAGCCTTCCCCTGTAGCTTGACAGCCTGTTCAAGGCCACCCTGCCTCTATATCAATCACTCTCCCCTGTTTCTTTTCTTCAAAAATATCTTGCCTCTGCATACTGGAAATAAATGTATAAGAACAAAAAATGTTTCAGTCTCAGTTTCAATGTCCAACTGTTCTGGGTCCCAGTTTCAGTGTCAAATAATTCTTTATGTGTACATGTCAGCAATGGTATCCAGATGATGGCCACATCGTGGCAAAGCAAGATCCATCCTCTCTGGTTTAGTCCTGGGCTGCCTGCAGACATGCACAGCTGCTGACTGCTAGCATGGCAAGGTGTCATCAGTGTCCCCCATCTCTGGACCATCCTTGTGACTGGAACAGATCCATCAGTTCCTTCCAGTCGCAGGAACCCACATGGTCTTGGAGTTGTTCTCTGAAAACACACAAACACATTCTCGACCAAAAGTTAACAAAGGGATCCTCTATGCAAAATAGACTTGGGATTCTTTTTAATTTTTGCCTCAATGATTTTCCTTTGGCTTATTTTGACACCATGTGTGTTTTTTCATGGGTGTCCTGCAATTGGTTTTACAAATGGAATTTACTTTACTGGAGTAAGAATTTTCTAGATGTATTTTACTTACTCGATATTTTTTTCCTTACATGATATTACCCTGCTGTCCCCTCCCCTTTTTTGATTAATGGGGACTTTTGGAAATTTTATATTGCAGTCTTGGTAATTTTAAATTTTAATTTTTGCACACAAATATGACTGCTTTAGGTTCTTTGGATGTTAGGCAATTTTACAGTGAGATGAACTACTAATAGATTTTTTAGTTAATGTTTTAGGAAAAGCTTTTTGTCCAGTACACTATAATTTTCTTGAGTATTCACATATTTCACTTGGCCAATTTAAATTAATCTGAAAACTTGATTACTATTTTCCTGTCAATTTTAATACTCAAGCAGAAATCTTAGTTTACCCTGTAAATACTAGTGGAAAGGAATATTTGCAATTTTGAGTAGGTCCTGAGCATTCCTGGTAATAGACTGAATTTAGATATAGAGCAGCTATTGCTGGCCGAGTCTCTGTCTGCCACCTGGGTCCCCGTATGAGTTGTGTGTGGGAGGCGAAGCAGCCATGGGGGTAGAAGACCTCCCTCAGGAGGGGTGAGAATTCAAACCCCTGCAAGGTTTGTGGATGACGGTCTGTGCCCCACCTCTGTTGACCTTTTAGTTCTCTCCTGTTGGCCCCTCTGCGACTGTGCCTGTCTTAGGTTGTTCCTTCTCTGAGGAATCTTGCCCGTCTCTGGCTAACCAGCCATCCTCTGGGGCCAAACAGGGTGATGTGAGGTTCAGTTCTGTCTCCTTTGTAGTCTATGGCCCCCTGTGGCCTCCACGTCCAGTACCTGCCTTGGGGTCCCCTCGCCTGCTGGCGGGGTCCCGGTACTGATCACATATCTCGGGGGACCCAGGTTTCTTCTCCAGAGAGGGCCCAGCTCACACCATTGGTCGAGATAAAGATCCATGGTGCCAGCTGCCCAGAGGCTTCAGCCTCAGCTGGAACTGAAAACTCAGGCATCAGCTGTGTGTATTTGGATAGTAAGAAGAAGGTCCCTCTTGGCAGAAAGGGCAAGAAGGGCCAATATAGAATGCTCGTATGCCTTCCCAGTGCCTTAATTCCTTCTGAAAGGGATTAATTTCTTTCCTATCCTTTTTTAAGTTGCTGCCTACCATTCAAAGAATTAGTTTGTAAGTTTATTTGGGATAATTGTATAATGTGCTATTGTCAAATATCAAATATTATAATGACATTGTAGAATAATATCATGTAAGGGTATTATGGTGTCACAGGAGGTTAAGCAGGGCCTAGCCTAAGGACTGGTCTCCATAGGATATGACAAGCTCTAGGCCATGTCAATTCAATGTCAAACTAGCTGCCATTTTTTTATAACTTTATATAAACTTTGTCAGGGATGTAAAAACACAAATCACTTACCTCAGTTCAAGAGTTCAAATATATTGACTTTTCCACTTACTCCCACCACCTGGCACTTTCCCTGAGGTTTGACATTCTGATGGACTTTTCTCAGTCTCTGGATCCATTCTTGTTCATCAGTCTATGTCATTGATTGTATTCCTCAAATGAGTGAGATCATGTGATATTTGTCTTTCTCTGCCTGGCTAATTTCACTTAGCATAATGCTTTCCAAATCCATCCATGTTGTTACAAATGGTAGGAGCTCCTTCTTTTTTTCTGCGGCGTAGTATTCCATTGCGTAAATGTACCATAGTTTTTTAATCCAGTCATCTGCTGATGGGCACTTCTGCTGTTTCCAAATCTTAGCTATGGTAAATTGTGCTGCTATGAACATAGGGGTACATATATCCTTTCTAATTTGCCTTTCTAATTTCTTGGGGTATATTCCTAGAAGTGGGATCACTGGGTCGAATGGGAGCTCCATTTTTAGTTTTTTGAGGAAACTCCATACTGTTCTCCACAGTGGCTGTACTAGTCTACAATCCCACCAGCAGTGCACGAGAGTTCCTTTTTCTCCGCATCCTCGCCAGCACTTGTCGTTTGTTGATTTGTTGATGTAAGCCATTCTGACAGGTGTGAGATGGTACCGCATAGTCGTTTTGATTTGCATCTCTCGGATAATTAGTGACTTTGAGCAAGTTTTCATATGTCTCTGGGCCTTCCTTTTGTCTTCTTTTGTGAAGATTCTATTTAGGTCTGTTGCCCATTTTTTTTATTGGATCATTTGTCCTCCTTTTATTGAGTTGGGTGAGTTGCCTGTAGATGCTTGAGATTAAACCTTTATCACTAATAACATTTTCAAATATGTTCTCCCATACATTGGGTTTTCTTGTTGTTTTGTTGATGGTTTCTTTAGCTGTGCAAAAGCTTTTGATTTTGATGTAGTCCCATTTGTTTATTTTCTCTTTAGCTTCCATTGCACTAGGAGCATATCATCAAAGAAGTTCTTTTGGCATATGTCTGAGATTTTTCTTCCTGTAGATTCCTCTAATATTATTATGGTTTCCTGTCTTACGTTTAAGTCCTATATCCATTTTGAGTTTATTTTTGTGTATGGTGTAAGTTGGTGCTCTAGTTTCATTTTTTTGCATGTATCTGTCCAATTTTCCCAGCACCATTTATTGAAGAGACTGTCTTGACTCCATTTTATGTTCATGCCTCCTTTGTCAAATATTAATTGAGCATAGTGGATTTGGTTGATATCCGGATTCTCTATTCTATTCCATTGATCTATATGTCTGTTCTTGTGCCAGTACCAGGCTGTTTTGAGAACAGTAGCTTTGTAATACAGCTTGAAATCTGGTATGGAAATCCCACCGACTTTGTGCTTCTTTCTCAGGATTGCTGTGGCTATTAGGGGCCCGTTTTTGTTCCAGATGAATTTTTGGAGAGTTCTTTCTAGGTCTGTATAGATTGCTTTGGGTAGTATGGACATTTTAATTATGTTGATTCTCCCAATCTATGAACATGGAATGTTCTTCCACCTGTTTACATCTTCCTCTGTCTCTTTTTTCAATGTCCTGTAGTTTTCCACGAATAGATCTTTTACCTCCTTAGTTAAGTTTATTCCTAGGTATCTTAATTTTTTTGGTGTGATGGTAAATGGGATTGCTTTTTTAGGCTCTCTTTCTGTAAGTTCACTATTAGTGTATAGAAATGCCATAGATTTCTTGGCATTAATTTTGTAGCCTGCTACGTTGCTGAGCTCATTTATTAAGTCTACTAACTTTTTTATGGAGTCTTTCGGGTTTTTTATGTACAATATCATGTCATCTGCAAATAAGGATAGCTTAACTTCTTCTTTTCCAATTTGGATGCCTTTTATTTCTTCTTCTTGTCTAATTGCAATGGCTAATACTTCCAGTACTATGTTGAACAGGAGTGGTGAAAGTGGGCAACCCTGTCTTGTTCCTGTTCTTAGGGGAAATGGTTGTAGTTTTTGCCCATTGAGTATGATGTATGCTGTGGGTTTATCATATATGGCTTTTATTATGTTGAGGTATGATCCTTCTATTCCTACCTTATTGAGAGTTTTTATTAAGAAAGGATGTTGGATTTTGTCAAATGCTTTTTCTGCATCAATTGAAATGACTATGTGATTTTCATCTCTCAATTTGTTTATGTGATGTATCACATTTATTGATTTGCGGATATTGTACCATCCTTGCATTCCTGGGATAAATCCTACTTGGTCATGGTGTATGATCTTTCTGATGTACTGCTGGATCCGATTTGCTAGAATTTTATTGAGGATTTTGGCATCTATATTCATGAGAGATATTGGCCTGTAATTCTCTTTCATTGTGTCGTCTTTATCTGGTTTTGGTATTAGGGTGATGCCAGCTTCATAGAAGGATTTTGGAAGTGTTCCATCCTCTTGAATTTTCTGGAATAGTCTGAGGAGTATAGGTTTTAGTTCTTCCTTGAATGTTCGGTAAAACTCCCCTGTGAAGCCGTCTGGCCCTGGGCTTTTGTTTGCTGGAAGCTTTATGATGACTGCTTCAATTTCTTCCACAGTTATTGGCCTATTGAGTTGTTTAGATTCTTCTTGATTGAGTTTTGGGAGGTTATATTTTTCTAGAAACATATCCATTTCCTCTACGTTGTCCAGTTTGTTGGAGTAGAGTTGTTCATAGTATTTTTTTAACAATCCTTTGTATTTCAATGGGGTCTGTTGTTATTTCACCTCTTTCATTTCTGATTTTATTTATTAGGGTCCTCTCTCTTTGCTTCTTGGTGAGTCTGGCTAGAGGTTCATCAATCTTGTTTATCCTTTCAAAGAACCAGCTCTTGGTTTTGTTGATCTTCTGTATTGTTTCTTTGGTCTCTATGTCATTTATTTCTGCTCTGATCTTTACTATTTCCTTACTTCTGCTTACACTGGGCTTTTCTTATTGCTTTCTTTCTAACTCTTTGAGTTGTTGGGTTAGATAATTTATTGCCGCTGTTCCTAGTTTTTTGCAGTAGGATTGTAGAGCTATGAACTTCCCTCTCAGAACTGCTTTCACTATGTCCCATAGATTTTGGATTGTTGTGCTTTCATTGTCATTTGTTTCCATGATGTTTTCTATCTCTTCCTTAATCTCTCTAGTAACCCAGTCATAGTTTAATAGCATGCTGTTTAGTCTCCATGTGTTCGATTTCTTTGGGTTGTTTCTATTGTAGTTGATTTCCAGCTTTATGCCACTGTGATCTGAGAATATACTTGATATGATTTCTATCTTCTTGAATTTGGAGAGACTTTTCCTATGACCCAACACATGTTCTATCTTTGAGAATGACCCATGGGCACTTGAAAAGAATGTATATTCTGTGGCTTTGGGGTGAAATGATCTGAAGATGTCAATTAATTCCATCTGGTCAAGTGAGTCATTGAGGATTGATGTTTCTTTACTGATTTTTTGTTTAGAGGATCTGTCCAATGGTGATAGTGGGGTATTAAAGTCTCCTACTATGATTGTATTGCTGTCTATCTCTCCCTTGATGTCCTCTAGGAGTTTTTGTATATATTTGGGTGCTCCTGTATTGGGTGCGTATATGTTTACCAGAGTTATTTCTTCTTGTTGGATTGCTCCCTTTAGTATTATGAAGTGGCCTTCTTTATCTCTTGTTATGTCCTTCACTTTGAGATCTAATTTGTCAGATATAAGTATGGCTACCCCAGCTTTTTTTTCATTTCCATTCGCCTGAATAACTTTTTTCCAACCTTTCATCCTCAGTCTGTGTGCGTCTTTTTTTCAGAGGTGGGTTTCTTGTAGACAGCAGATACATGGGTTGTGTTTTCTTATCCAGTCTATTACCCTATGTCTTTTGATTGGAGCATTTAAACCGTTTACATTTAAAGTTATTATTGATAGGTGCTTATATGTTGCCATTTTTGTTCTTTACCCCTGTGTTCCTTCTTTGCTTCCTATTTCTTTTTACAGCAGATCCTTTAGCATTTCTTGCATTGCTGGTTTGGTGGTGACGAATTCCCTTAGTCCTTTTTTGTCTGTGAAGCTCCTGATTTGACCTTCAATTTTGATTGAGAGCCTTGCTGGGTATAGTATTCTAGGATTCAGACCCTTCCTTTGCATGACTTTGTAAATTTCATTCCACTGCCTTCTGGCCTGATAGGTTTCTGTTGAGAGATCACTTGTTAGTCTGATGGGAGTTCCTTTGTAGGTGACTTTCTGTCTCTCTCTGGCAGCTTTTAAGATTCTTACTTTGTCATTGGTGTTTGCAAATTTAATTATAATGTGTCTTGGCGTAGGTCTTTTGGGGTTTATTTTGCTTGGGACTCTGTGAGCTTCTTGGATTTGTGTGGGTTATTCCTTTCCTATATCAGGGAAGTTTTCTGTCATTATTTCTTCAAACAGGTTTTCTATTCCTTGCTCAGTTTCCTGTCCTTCTGGGAGCCCAATTATACGGATGTTGTTTTGTTTCATGTTGTCCCAAAGTTCCCTTAGGCTCTCCTCCTGCTTTTTAATTTTTTTCTAGAAGCTGCTCTACTTGGTTATTTTTTCCTACCTGGTCTTCTAGCTCACTGATGCGATCCTCTGCTTCTTCTATTCTACTCTTAATACTTTCTATTGAGTTCTTTACTTCAGCAATGTCACTTTTCATTTCTTCTTGGCTCCTCTTCATTTCTTCATGGCTCTTCATCATTTCTTCCTGGGTCTTCCTCATTTCCTCTTGTTTCTTACTCATATTATCAAATTTGTCTTCCATTCTTTTCAGCCACCTTATGATCATTTCTCTTAATTCTTTCTCTGACAGGTTGTTAACTTCCATTCCGTTTACCTCCTTTTCTGGTGAGCCTTGCTTTTCTTTCATATGTGGGCTGTTTCTTTGTCTTCCCATGGTCTCTCTTCTCTGTGTATCTGGTTATGTAGTTCTCACTCTCCTGCGTTGATTTAAAGGCACAAAATACAACACAACCAGGTGCAACGCACCAGGCACTGAACCGGAATGTAGTCAAAGTAATTGTAATTCCAAATAAAGGTGACTGCCAGAGAAAGGCAAATTCGGTTATAGGTGGGAAAAAAGAAAGAGAACCTCCCCCAGATACACACAGACACTCACACACCCACACTCACACAAAAAGAAAGAGACCCCCTCCCCACACCACTCACAAAAAGGAAAGACAGGAATGCCAAAATGATCATGGAAAAAGGGGGAGAAGAAAAAAAGAAAAAAAAGGAGTAAATTATAAATGTGGGGTGAAAACTCCTATAGGACAGCCCCTAATCTGAACCAAAACCTGCAACAAGTACTTGGAGATTGATACAAATTACATACAACTACTAATATCAAGAGAGGTGCGGGAACACATTAGCAAAAATCTATCTCAAAAACAATGCAGATGAGGACAACAAAACAAGAAACAACACGAAAAATAAAAATAACCCCCCCTACAAGACAAACCAAAATAACAGAATAATCAAATCAATCTCATAAACCTGCTTAAAAAATCAATATAATCAACAGTCAAGTAAACAACAACAACAGGACAGGGATAAAAACACTTTAAGATAGTGAAGTCAGAGAAGCTAGAGGTATATATGCACTTGGAGTAGGTGGTTGGAGATTAGATATATCAGTGGCATGAAATTTTAACAGGGGGTAAAGGGAAAGAATTAGGTAAATCTAAAGCAGGAAAAGTGTAGACTGTATTCCCAAGGTCGAAGAGAAAATATAATCAATTCCCTGTCACATAAGAGTCAATTTGTGATTTGGCCCCTGGGTGGCAGTGTTTCTAGATTGACTTCTGGGTCTATTGGTCCTCTCTATCCTGAACTAAACAATACTGCCTCTCTAATGGTGACTGCTGTTTTAGCAGCCAGGACCCTCCCAAAATCTTCTGGGTTTCCCTCCTCTGTCAGGTCCAAATTGATTGCGCTCCAGGGATTAACTCTGCCACCAGCTCCAAGGGCCCTCTCCCAAGTTTACCAGCTCCAACAGCCACAGATTTTATTTCAGGTGCAGATCTCCAGGTTTTGAGTTCCAAGGTGCAGATCTCCCAGACTGCCAGCCCCCTCAGTTTCGCGCCCAAAGTACCCCCAGGGAAATCTGACCTTTCCGTGCTGGAGTTTAGAGCTCCCTGGGCTCTGCGCGCCTCTGCGCCAACTGGACGCCGGTGCTCTGGGAGTCTCAGCGGTCCAGCCGGTACTGGTACAGTAGCTGTATATTTTCAGGCCCTTCCCCTTCAAGATGTCGTGGTCTGCATCCGCGCGCCTCCTCGTGCAGTTGGCTCAGGGAGAGAACCCAGCAGTACTGTGGCCGCTCAGGCTGGGGAGGCCAGCCCAGAGGTCCTCTATCTTCTCCTGGAGCACAGCTGTCCCCCTAGTTGCCGACAAACACTCCCTGAGCAACTTTCAGCTGCTCCCTCCCTCTGCCCTGTGAGCAGATTCAGATCAAATCCCTCCATTCCGCCACCATTTTTTTCTCAATCCAAATTTAACTATTTAACCTTCCACTTCAATTCAACATTTATTTAAAAAGCACTATGGCTCAAGACAGATATATAAAAATGGAGCAAGTTATGCACCTTGTTTTCAAGAAACCCATAATTCAATAATGAAGCTAAGATATAACACAAATGATTGTGATTAAAAAGAAGTAAATAAGAAAAGTATAAATAATTTATATAGGGTTTGAAGAGCAGACACCAGTTTATGTAATTGAAATTCATGAAAACAATGGCATTTAAGATGAACATGAAAGAATTGGATTTTGTTTGGTCGGGAATAAAGAGACTGGAGAAAAAAGAGCATGCTTGAAGCTTTGACGGTGGAAACTGGTCTATATTTTGAAATAATAAATAGTTGAATGCACATAGATCCTGAAATACACTTGGAGAAGTAGTGGGAAATCATCAAGTTAAAAAGACAAGGCAGCTTTACTGAAGAAGGGTCTAAATATTAGGTGAAATAACCAGACTTCGCTTAACTGGAAATGTAGAGCCTCTGAAAGAGGTGGAGGGAAAGTAGAGTAGGTTTGGTGCTATGGCTTAAGAAATGTGGTCTGGCAGAAATTAGGATAGAGATAAGAGGGGAGAATTATTACAATAATCCAGTTCCTGGATTATTGAGAGGGGATTGGAAAGTAAAGTAGAAGACATTTACATAGGGTCTAGATGGGAAATAAATGAGACATTCAATTTGGATAATTTGAGATTATTTTCAAAGATATGAATAGTCGGGGGGGGGGGGCACAGGGATAGTTAACTCAGTTCTTTGGGATTTGTTAGAGCAGGGACTATCACTACCTGTAGGTCTAATGTGGTGTGGGACAGGAGCATTATCAGAACACAGGAGAGGATTGCATGAAGGGTTGGATTTATTAATGCTGACATGGACTTCTGTATGGTTGTGTTTCAGATGTGGGGAGATAACAAAGAGAATGATGATGAGTGGTTATAGTAAAGGAGTTGTGTACAGGGACAAATAATCACATCCCCGCTTTTCTATTTAGTTTCATTTTCTTCTGCTAGTTTCACTGTTTCTCTTTCTTTTCTTCTCACTCTTTTGCATTTATTGAAGATTTATAATATACCACACATGTCACCTACTTATGACATGGCATTTCAAAACAAGGTGGTCTGGTAGATATTAACTTTGTCTTATATGAAGTTTTAGAAAGGTCATGGATCTTGCCCACGGTCAGGCATTCAGTAAGGATTAGGTTTATTTTCAAAACCAGAACCCTTAGACTCCAAAGCTGTGCATTCTACACACTATCAAACATTGTTTTGACACAGAGTAGTTATTCATCAGCTAGTTGAAGAAAGAATGAATGAAATGTAGTTTAGAATACAGCATAAAAGACAGGCAACCCAAGTTCTATTTCTAGCCTTGCTATTAAATATAATGTAACCTCTCTGTTAATAAAGGTTCTTTTAAACTGCTCTAAAAATAATCATGTCATGAAAAAACTTTCATTAGAGAAAGCCACTATATAAATATTAGGTGAATCATGAATATTTTCTGTAATGCAAATATTGGAGTGAAATCAAGTCTTTTTTTCTTTATTGTTCAGTTTATTAATTACATTGTTCCCCTTTTCCCCCTATAGCTCCCCTCCACCCAGTACCCATCATACCCTCTGCCCTCACCCCACACTGTCCTCTTTCATAGGTGCATGATTTTTGTCCAGTCTCTTGCTGCACTTCCCACACCCTTTTTCTCCCCAAAAATTGTCAGTCCATTCCTTCTCTATGTCCATGATTCTGTTATATTCACCAGTTTATCCTGTTCATCAGATTATTAATTCACTTGATTTTTAGATTCATTTGTTGACAGATGTGTATTTGTTGTTCATAATTTTTATTTTTACCTTTTTCTTCTTCCTCTTCTTATAGAATATCTTTCAGCAATTTATATAATATTGGTTTGGCAGTGATGAACTCTTTTAGCTTTTTCTTATCTGCGAAGCACTTTATCTGACCTTCAATTCCGAATGATAGCTTTGCTGGGTAGAGTAATCTTGGTTGTAGATTCTTGCTATTCATCACTTTGAATATTTCTTGCCACTTCCATCTGGCCTGCATCGTTTCTGTTGAGAAATCCGCTGACAATCATTTGGGTGCTCCCTTATAGGTAACTAACTGTTTTTCTCTTGCTGCTTTTAATATTATCCCTATATTTTGCTCTTGGCATTTTAATTATGATGTGTCTTGGTGTGGTCCCCTTTAGATTCCTATGTTTTGGGGTTCTATGCACTTCTTGGGCTTTTAAGTAAATTTCTTTCACCAGATGGGGGAAGTTTTCAGTCACTATTTCTTCAAGTAAGTTTTCATTATCTTGCTCTCTCTCTTTTTCTGGCACCCCAATAATTCTGATGTTGGTATGCTTGAAGTTATCCCAGAGGCCCCTTACACTATCTTCGATTATTTGGATTCTTTTGTCTTCTTGCATTTCCAGCTGAGTGGATTTTGCTTCTTTGTATTTCAAATCTTTGACTTGGTTCTTGCGGTCATCTGGACTGCTTTTAGGTCTTTGTATAATATTTTTTATTTCAGTCAGTATATGCTTAATTTCTAGTTGGTCCTTTTTCATAACTTTCATTTCCTTATAGGTCTCGGCCTTTTCTAGGAGCCTCTTATAACCATGGTTTTGAACTCTATGTCTAGTCATCTTTTTTCCTCCATTTCTTTCACATCTGATTTCTTTCCATTTCTCTGCATTGTGGCTGCTTTCCTGAGTTGGTCCATTAGCTTTGTGTGGTAGATGTCCTCTAAGGGACAGTGGCTCAGGCTCCCCAGTTACCTGAGGTGGATACTCTTGCTGCAGCCCTTTATGGGTTGTACAGTATTGTTGAAGTTAAGCCCAGCTTATTGTTGTTAGCACTAATAGTTTTGACCTCCAGGCCACTTGATTGTGAGGGTAAGCTGTGTTTAGGTTGGATGAGCCGAGTCTCCGGGCTGAGCAGGCAGCGTCAGCTCTGCCCTATGGGGCACCAGGTTCTCTGTGCGAGGTTGTAACGGCTGCACGTGCCTCCGAGAGAAAGCCGCCAGTGCTCTCCACCTCTGCCAGACAACTCAGCCTCTCCCCAAATGCGTACACACCCCCAAAGTCTCGCCCAGGGTTGCAACACAATGCAGTCTGGTGGTCTCCCGAACGAGGGAGCAAGTCATGAGTCTTCTCCACACAGTCTCGCACTTCTGTTCCCAAGTTTACATGCAAACTGCTGTTCCAAGTTTACATGCACTCTCCACAAGTTCTCAGACCTCTGCTGTACCGGGCTTCAGCGTGCTTTCCCACTGCCTAGTTTCACCACGTAAGAGTGTGGGTTCCCCGGACCTCACGGGAATTGGGGAATCAGTGCAGTGGAATGCCTTTGCCCTCCCCTTTGGAGAAAACCAGCTGGGTTTGCAACTGCCTGCCCTCTCCGCTGGCATGCTTTCCGGCTCCAAACCTCTGGCTCCGCGAGTATCTTCAATGCTGCCCACCACCGCTCCTCTGAGTAACAGTGTCCTATCTTTACTTTTATTTGTGGAATTTTCACTCAGCCAGCTTTCCAGTGATTCTGAGTGATGTTTGTTCTGTTGTTAAGTTATAGTTTTGGAATTGTTGTATGGGGCAGCAAGATAGCTGTTTACCTATGCCACCGTCTTGGTTCCTCTTCCCCAAATCAAGTCTTCTTTAGAGTAAAATATCATCATTAGATAAGAATAAAATATATTAATAGTAAAATATGTTTATCATGTTTTTGTTGCTGGTGTTGCCCCAAAGAAACAATGATATAATTTTAGACGCTTTATCATGTTCCATGTTCATTGTACAATTTAAAGTATATAAATAAAGATATTGCCAATTGCCCACGATGTGATCATAATAAGTTGTTGTGAAATCAGTAACATCTTAAGAGTTCAGGCCAGAAAATAAAGCAGAATTCTATGCAAAAAAGAAATGATGGGAGTTCTCTTACCAGTGTCCTTCCTCAAAGAAAAATGAAAGCACCCACTGTTCATTTTCATTTTAGTTGAAAAATCAGAGCTGAGCAATCTGGTCAGTCCTTGAAATGTTTGCCTTAATTAGGAATTATCCATATATTTTTTAGCATCCTTGTCAACACAAATAACACTTAGAGTTCCACTCATGAACTTTTGCTATACTGTTAGAAGAGTGCCTTCTGTCTAGCATGGAACATTTAATGATGATGTTGTGATATTTTTGGTATCAAATGCATTAACAGTCAGAAATTATTGGATAAATATCTTGACCATCTTTTCTTGGAATTCAGCCAGTACACAATTTTGTCTTCAATATTCTGTTTCTTTTTAGAAACTTCTGCAGTTCTATATGTTTATTTACAATTGGGACATATTATAGGTAATTAACATCTACTCACACTGTAAAGTAGAAAACTGACACCCAGAAATGGTAGTTGATTTAATTAACATTGAGATAAATGTGGATTTATCAGTGCCTTAGAATGACCCAGTGTCAAAATAACAAGTCCAGTGCTCTAGAATTCATTAATTAGTCAGACTGTGTTTAGAGCTCTGTACTCTTTCATTACAGAAATAAAGTCATGTCTATACCACTTTGGATACACCAATAATATGCTAAAATAGATGTGGCTATGGTGTTGAAAGTCAATAGTTAATCAAACACTATTCTCTACATTGAATACATTCTCTACTGCTTTCCATATAATACATGATCGTTACATACCATTGAATAAATGATGCCAATATTTAAGTGAATAGATATTAGGATAGAGCATGAAGAAAGAACGGGAGGGTAATGTAATATGATCAACCACAAACTTTTTGCAATTTAGCTCAGTTCACCTACCCCTAAGATCAGCATGTTAAATCACATTTTGGAAATTTGCAAAAAGTGAAGAGAAAAGGGAGAATAGTTTTAACTTTGAGGGAATACGTCTTGTGAGAAAAGGATCAAGATAGTAGCTTTACTAACCCGAGAAGAACAGATTACTTGACATAGGGCAGACTATACTCAGCTATGTTTGGAGATACACTATTACCACCTTCTTTCATCAGATGAACAAAGACAAAATTGGGTTTAAGTTAAATACTTTGAAAAAATATGAATTTCACATACTATATTAACTAGTTAGACTGAAAACATTGCACTAAAATAATCGCCTTTCAGTTTATATCATGCTTTTGTATGCATTATTTTATTTGTTCTCATTTGATTATCAAAAAAAATATTCAGAAAGTCAGAATAGGTATTGTTTTCATTTTAGGGAAAAAAATCTATAGCTTAGAAAGTTTTAGCACTTTTTCCCAGTAAGTGCTAGTTGGACCCAGAACTCAAGTTTCCTGACTTCCACTATAATGTTCTTTTTGTTTGTTTTTTTACATGTGTACACATTTTTCAAAAATATATTTTTATTGATTTCAGAGAGGAAGGGACAAGGAGGTAGAAACATCAATGATGAGAGAGAATCATTGATTGACTGACTACTACATGCTCCTTACTGAGGACAGAGTCTGCAACCCAGGCCTGTATCCTCACCAGAAATTGAACCATAACCTCCTGGTTAATAGGTCAATGCTCAACCACTAATCAATACTGGCTGGGCTATAGTGTCCTTTTCAATATACCTGCCTGAGAGGTAGAAATGGAGTCTTTTTCAGTCTAAAAATTCTAGATTTGCAAACAATATGTAATGCATCCTTTATACACAGTTAAATATTATATCTTATTAGTATAACCACACTAAGTGTACCAAATGGGTTTAAAACCATTTTATGAGATATTTTCATCTGAATTATTTTTTTGGAATTTGTTTATGAATTAATTTCTCTGGAATTTATTTGATTCTGAATTCTCAAGGCCTAAGTTGTATCAACAGTTCACATTGCTATACTGATGGGTTAATTCCCCTTTTCTGACTTTAAATGTCTTAAATTTGTCAAGAAAAGATACTTTCTTTCCCTGATTTGTCTCCTTACTTCAAAAGAGGAGGTAGGAGCCCACTGAGAGAAGTGGCTTGGGAGCCCAGCTGGAAGCAGTAGCTCAGGCAAAAAGAAAAACTGAGAATTTTGATTGCCAGCATGAGCTTCAAAATGGAATTAACAAGAAACAAATAAAAACTGCATATAATGATATTCTGTCAAAAGAATCTCTAGCAGATTTTTCCTGAAGTTACCATCAAAGAGAACTTAAAAGTATATTTTTCTCTTATATCATTTCCCCCCCCACACACACACACACTTTACTAGTAGTACTTAGAGAAATTAAGCAAGTGCACAAAGAAAATTATCTACTGGGTCAATGCAAGCCAACTTCTGTCTTCCAAGGATAGGTGATGTAGATGGATTTTCTTCCTTTCTGACTGTGAAGTAATCTTTAAGGAATATCTTACTAAAATAATTCACATATTTGTACAAGTCAAAAATTCAGTGACTGTTTGTACAACTCTTCCAGTGTACAAGGTGCTGATTGGATGCCCAGTCCTGTCTGCAAAAAGTCTGTAGTGTAGTAGAGCTTGAACATAATGAATAGCAGAAACTGACAACCTTTATTCAAGAGGTGTATGAAAGAAAGGTAGGGGATTCAGAAGCAAGGCCATTACCACTGGCTTAGGAGAGTGATAATGCAGGTCTGACTTTGGAGAGTCTGTAGGAATGGAAAGTAGATGAGTAAGTATGCTGCCTTACTTCATTTAATATACATTGGATACCCTAGACCCATGTTTGGCAACCTACATGTGGCTCTTTGGTCCCTTGAGTGTGGCTCTTCCACAAAATACCACAGCCTGAGCGAATCTATTTTAAAGAAGTGGCATTAGAAGAAGTTTAAGTTTAAAAAATTTGGCCCTCAAAAGAAATGTCAATTGTTGAACTGTTAGCATTTGGCTCTGTTGACTAATGGGTTTGCTGACCACTGCCCTAATCTCTGCTAGGTTCTGAACTAATACTGGTGAGCAGTGGTCTTTCATTCATAAAGTTTATAATGTGGTAGTAGGCAAGAAACTATTCAAACAATTTTATACTTACTTACTTGCAAATACAGATTAGGCGATGAAGGGAATATACCTGGTGCTAGAAGATTTAACCTGGACTTGTTTTCTTCAGGGAAAAATTCCCTGAAGAAATAACATTTGATATAAAATCAAGATGATTAAAAGAATCCTATCTAATAAAAGAGTAAAATGCAAATTGACCACAAGCCATGCCCACCAGCAAATCAGAAGCAACTATGCAAATAAACCCAACCAAGATGGTTGCGGCCACAGAGAGCAGGAGGGAGGGTTGGGTTTCCCCAGCGATCGAGGAAGCCAAGCTTTCCACCTGCCCTTGCCAGTTCAGGCCTCTGCTTAAGGCTACAAAGTTTCAATTATAGAATCCCAACAGAAATGGCAGCAGCCACAGATCAAGCAGAAGGCTTGGCTCTGCTCCAGGCTATAAAGTTTCAATTGTAGAAGATACATAAATCCCAGATACCAGGGCCTCTGCTTGGGTTGACAGGGGGTGTGGTCAGCCTGCAAATCACCACAGGCCCCTCGCCCAGGCCATCCCACACCACAAGGGAACCCCCACTCTGATCCAGACACCCTTTAGGGAAAACCAGGCCTCTATCCTATTTAATAAAAGAGTAATATGAGATTGATCATCACTCCAACACACAAGACGGCTGCTCCTATATGGTCAAAGATAGCTGCCCCCATGTGGACACAAGATGGCCACCACATGATGGCCAGCAGAGGCGGGCAGTTAGAAGGGACCAGGCCTGCAAGGGACGGCAGTTGGGAGCAAGCAAGCCTGCAGGAAAGGGCAGTTGTGTGGGACCCAGGCCTGCAGGGGTAAGTAGTTTGGGGGATACAAGGCCTGCAGGGGAGGGCAGTTAGGGGTGACCAGGCCTGCAGGGGGGGGAGTTAGGGATGACCAGGCCTGCAGGATAGGGCAGTTGGGGCAAACAGGCTGGCAGGGCAGCATTTAGGCATCAATCAGGCTGTCAGGGGAATGGTTAGGGGGTGATTAGATTGGCAGGCAATCAAGAAGACAGGCAGGTGAGCAGTTGGGAGGCAGCAATCCTGGATTGTGAGAGGGCAATCAGATATCCCTGGAGGAGTCCCAGATTTGAGAGGTTGCAGGCTGTGCTGAGGGACCACCCCCCATGTATGAATTTCATGCATCAGGCCTCTAGTTAATTATTAAAGAGGGAGAGGGATCTGGAATGGTATTCTAGGTAGAAGGACCATCATATTCCAAATCCTGGAGGTGAGAGAGAACATGGTGTAAGATCCAGTAAAGTTGAAACAGAAGAAAAAAAGGAGAGCAATGTTAAAAGAGAGTGGAAGCCATAGTAGGAGCATGATTATTCAAGTGAAATAATCCAGTTGGAGAAAGATAAATATCACATGACCTCACTTATTTGTGGAATACAATGAACAGCATAAACTGATGAACATAAGTAGATCCAAAACAGAGAAGCATGGAACAGACCATCAGACTTCAGAGAGAAGTTGGGGAGGAGGGATAAGGGTCAACCAAAGGACTTTCTATTCATACTTAAAACATAACCAATGGACACAGACACTAGGGGAATGAGGGCATGTGCAGGGAGGTGGAGGTGGCTTGGGAGAGGTCAATGGGGGAAAAAGACATGTTTAATACTTGAAGCAATAATTTAAAAAATAAATAAAATAAGATTATTCAAGGATTATTTGTCAGATTAAGGCTTTGTACTTTAGTGTATGAGCGATGGTTTTAAAATAGTTGAGAGGTGATTATAAAGTAAGCTCAGTACTCTGACAGATACATGGAGAATGATTTTGAGATCGGCAAAATGTATCTAAGGAGACCTATTAAGAGGCTATTACACTAGTCCAATCATGAACAATAGAAGTAATAGCTTGAAATAAGTTGGTTGCAGGGGAGGAAAGAAAAATCAATTATGTAAGACTAATAAAATGCATGTGGTGTTAGAGAGATGGAATCCTTATTAATTTACTTATTGGTTTATGAATCCTTTGAACAATTATAATTTGGAAAACTATATTTTGGTTTTGGAAAAAGTAAACTTAAAATAGCCTTTAGGACATCTAAGTGGGTAAATCTAGTAGGCAGGTGGATATTCAGGCCTAGAGCTGGAGATAATCTGGGAACCGTCAGATGGATTATAATACAGGCAAGATGAAATCACTAGGGAGATCAAGGAATATATTATATACTGAGTGTGAAGAGAAGAAGACCTAAGTCAGGCACTTAAAGATATCAATATTTAGTGGTCAATTAAGGGAGTGGGACAGTAAAGAAGACACAGAAGGAAGGAACAGAGATTGTTTTGAAATTTAGTTTTTGACTACAGTTTACATTCAACACCTTTTAGTATTAGTTTCAGGTGTATGGTACAGTGGTTAGACAATCATATCCTTGACAATGTTTTCCCCGATATTTCAAGAACCCACCTAGTACCATACATAGTTATTACAATAGTATTGACTATGTTCCCTATGCTGAACTTTACATCCCCATGACTATTTTTGCAATTACCAATTTGTACTTCTCAATCGTTCACATTTTCATGTCCCACTACATTCATCAGTCTGTTCTCTGTCTATGAGTCTGTTTCTATGTTGTTAATTTTGTTCTTAAATTCCACGTGTAAATGAAATAATATGGTATTTGTCTTTCTCTGTTTGACTTATTTCACTTAGTGTAATGCCTTCTAGGTCAAATAGTAAGATTTCATTCTTTTTTATGGGTCAATGATTTTTTGAGAAAAACTAAACGAGGGGCATTGTGAAAGCAAAGAAAAGAGAATGTTTCAAAAAGGAAGAAACGATCCACAGTGACAAGCACTGTTGGAATGGTCGGGTAAGAGGAACACTGAGAATACCTATAGGAGTTAGTTACTTGAATGCCATTAGTGACTTACAAAAAGGTACTTTAGTGATGTGATTGGGCCACAATGCAGTGAAATCAGATTATAGAGGTTTGTGGATAAAGGAGAGTAGGCATTGAGCAACTATGCTATCTATCTAAATCCTTAGGCAAATTTTGAGTGTGAAGGAGGTGAGATAGTGTGGTAGCTAGAAAAAGAAGTGAGATACAGAGATTTCTTTTTTAAAATCCTCATCCAAAGATATGTTTCCATTAATTTTAGAGAGAGAGAGAGGGAGATGGAGAAGGAGAGGGAGAGGGAGAGAGAGAGAGAGAGAGAGAGAGAGAGAGAGAGAGAGAGAGGTGAGAGAGAAACATCAATGCATTGCCTCTAGTACACATTTATGCTGGGGATGGAACCGAAACCTAGGTATGTGCCCTGACCAGGAATCAAACCTACAACCTTTTGGTGTACAGGACTATGCTCCAAACAATTGGGCCACACCAGCCAAGGCATAATAATAGTATTTTAATGGAATTAATTTCTTCAGAAAATAATCTGAGTCATTGTGTAAAGATAATGTCTAAACATAGAAATAAAAATATAAATATTTTGCAAGCAAAGGAAACAAATAGTCTACTCATGAGAGATAATTTAGTTGGTATAATTAAATATTAAATTTTATTCTGGACTCCTGGAAGCCAAGATAAATAGGAAAGACTGTATGTCATAAAGGCTTCATTATCTGATAGCAATAATAAAAATAGCTTATATAAATGAGTGATTTCTATTACACATGTAATATCTCATTTAGTCATCACTAAAGCCCATAAAGTTACTACTCTCCTATGTATTTTCCACATGCAGTCACCTGAACTGAAGAGGGTAGGAGCTTGGCTAAGTTCACTAAGGTAATTGTCTGAAGGATGTTTAGAACCCGGCACTCTGACCCAGAGCCTACATTTTTTATGGCTGTGCTATACCATTACTTACTCTGCTTCTTCAAAAATATGAATGTTTTGGTACAACATCCTAAAACTATTAGCCACATAGCATCTCATATAGGAGGCACTGGACCACATAAAATGGAACATGTCTATAGGCTTTACACGGTTATGGAAGCATTGGTTTTATTTTTGACATCATTGAGTGATGGATTGGAGCCTTTAACACCACCCACTTCCGGTTTCAGGCCCACTGCCTATAATAGCAGCCGCAGCTCCTCTTACTCCTGCAAAAGTGACTTGTCCAGGTTCTGCTTCCTGCACTCAATCAAAGCCTTAACTCACCTGCTTTGTAGGATGTATCCCCTCTTCTGAGCTTCTTAGAAGTGCTATCTTTCTGAAACAGTAAAATCACTTTTAAATTATAAAAATAGTATATGTTTATTATATAAAATTTGGAGAATTCAGAGAAATATAAAGAAGAAAGCAAAGATCTTTTACAATCCTTTCACATGTGCAGAATCATTGTTAGCATTGAACATCCTTCCTGTCTTTGTTCTGTGAATTTACCTGTATGTAACAAGCATATTTTGATGTAGACACTTGGCTAGATACTGTGTATCAATATTTATACAGGTAGAATAATACTATAAGCAATGTTTTATAAAATGCTTTCTTTGCTTACATAGTTTGAATGGTTTCCCATGGCATTAAATATTTCTCTATGAAATGGTTTAATCATATTTCATCACAAGGTTGAACATTCTATATTTACTCAATTCTACTTTGTCATACATCCAGGTTTTCTTCTTATTGCTTTGACAATCATAGATAAGACTGCTATGAACATTGCACATAAATTTCTGTGCATAACTCTGACTTGTTTCTTTCAGAATATTCCTAGGAGGCAAGTTGCTGTGTTAAAAGGAATTTAAAAATTTTATCTGCTTATTTAGAAAAATTGTTTTTTTCTCCAGGGTACTGTGTCCAGTTTTTTCAAAAACTACTTTGTTGAGGTATGATGGATATACCAAAAGTTGTACATATTTAATGCATACTACTTGATTTGCTTAGAGATAGGTATACACCTGTGATCAAGGCCATAAATGTATCTATCACCTCTAAAAGTTACCTCCTATCCTTATTTATTTATTTATTTATTTATTTATTTTCTTATTCACTAGAGGTCCAGTGCACGAAATTCATGTATGGAAGGTAGGGGTCCCTCAGCCTGACCTGCACACTCTCCAATCTGGGAGCCCTCTCCCAATCCAGGACCTCTAGCTCCTCATTGCTCACCTGTCTGCCTGCCCTCACCACTCTGCTTGCCTGGCTGATCCCCATAACTGCCCTCCTCTGCTGGCCTGGTTGCTCCTATTAACTTTTTAAAAAAATCTTATCCCCTTCACACACAATTGTATTTGACTACTTTATTGGCTTTTCCCTCTCACACAATTTTTCTCTCTCCTTTATGTAATACTTTTTCCTACTGACTCATCCTTTTTAAACTTTTCTTTTCTCCTTATTTCCTACTTCTGTTCCATCATCCTTTTCCCCATCTTTCTCCTACCCTCCTTCCCTCCCCACTTTCCTTTTTTTTTTTAAATCCCTGCCCTCTCTGCCCTTTTTCTTCCTTTACAGCTTAATTTTTTTTCTTCACTTTCTCCCTCGGACCTACTTTGCTCCCTCCCCCATTTCTTCCTTCTTCCCATTCTCCTTTTAAGCTCTACTGACTCCCCTTTAAAATTGTTCTTCCCTCCCTCTTTCTCTCTCATCCTACCTTTCCCATACACTCTTCTCAATTTACTTCCACTGTTCTAATATCTATGTATCTACCTACCTAGTTATTCACTATCATTTATCTTTTTTTTTCTGGCTCTGACTTTTAAAATCTGTCCTCAGTACACAACTATACTTGATTTTCATTATAGCTCATATAGTTCACTCATACATCCTCTTTCCTTCTTTATCTCGGTTCTCTACTGACTCCTTTATAAAGTTCTTCCCTCTCTCCTTCCCTTCTTTCCCATCTTCCCTCTCCTCCCTCACTCTTTTTCTCTTTCTACAGGCTGATGAAAAATTCTATGCTTTTCGTCCTTAGTTAGACTGCTTTTCTCTCTGGGACTGGAGGCACCTGTTTGGGCACTTGGGCCCCTCTTACATGGCTTTGAAGGGCCAAATGATGATGCAGCTGTGTCTTGCCTACTGTGGCCTGAATCTCCTCCCTCCAAGTTGGGGAGGGTCCCACCCGCCTGGGGCAGGGCAAGGGCTGGCGTCCAGTGTGGGGACTGCTGCTATGTGCGTGTGCCTGTGCATTTGTGCACATACGAGGTTTTTTTCCCATTGGGCGCCAAAGGGGCGTGGAGGCTTTTCCCATCCCCTGGTATGCCTGCTCCCACGCCTGCTCCCATCCTGAATTTGCAGGTGACTGGCCTGTTTATGCAGGCACAGTCGGGGCCTGGCTTGTCCTGGAGGGGGAGAGGGGAGAGGTTCTGCCCAAGATGCAAGCCCCCATTGGGTTGGACCAGGCAGAAGAATGGCTGGCTGGCTGGAGAAAGCCGCAGCGGCTTCCCTGTGGTGTAAGGTCGCCTGTGGACTCCACAGTAGCGGACTGGGTCCGAGCTGTGGGAGGAGGCTTCGAGGTTGTGCGCTTGGGAGGATGGACCAGTGTTTGGGGCATCGTGGGCCACCCTGTGTGTCTGTGGTGGTGGGGTCCCTGGGTTGTTTACCCGGTGGCCCGTCCAGGTCCGGTGCCTTACCTCGCAGTCCACTCGCTGTCATCCGCCTGGGCTCTTCCTTTATATTGGGTCCAAAACCTCTCAATTTGTGCGCGCGACCCCCCCCCCCAGGGTGCCACTGCTGATGCTTGCATCCCCTGGTTGGTGTCTGCCGACAATGCCCTGAGAACCGGACTTCTGCCATGTGGGAATCGCCCCTCGGGCCCCCGCCTCAGGAAAGGGGTTGGTGGCATCCCCGGGCAGAGTGCTCTCAGATGGGGCACAGTGTCGTGTGGTGGGGGTGTTTGTCAGGCCTGTGCACCCAGGAGAAAAAGAGGACTCTGGCCCCGGGTGGGGGACGCAGCCTCACTTCCCTGGCCCAGCACCAGGGGCAGGGAAGCGAGCCTCACACAACTTCCCCTGCTGCACACACAGCCATTGGAAGGTTGTTACTGGGACGCCTTAATGGGCAATTTGCATATTACCTCTTTATTATATAGATTTAAAAATATATCTATTTTTTCTTTTTCGGTAAGATCACTTAGCATAAGATCTGACTTTTTAGAAAAACTTTAAATGTACACTGTTTTCTTGTTCTCTGTAACCCTGTGTTGTCCAGAACTTCTTTTGTATAAGTGAAATTTGTAAGGGATATTGTGTGAACGTATATAGTAAATAGAACAGCACTTTGCACTTAGTAGTTCTCAAGAAATGATGAGTATTACTATTCAAGATGAACAAACCAGCCCAGCTGGTTGAGCATCGACCCCATGAATGGGGAGGTTAAGTTTCGGTTCCTGGTCAGAACACACACTCAGATTTTGGGTTCTATCCCCAGTGGGCGATATGCAGGAGGCAGCCAATGTATGATTCTCTCTCGTCAATGATATTTTTATCTCTCTCTCCCTTTCCTTTCTTCTCTTTGAAATCAATAAAAAAATATTTAAAAAGATAAGCCATAATTTGTCATTGAGCTTAATTATAGAGGGTATTTATTATTATAAATTAGGTAATTTTTAGAGAAACATTTTTGATACCTAATTTTCTTATAACATTTCATATTTCTTTGTGGTATTTCATATAATAATGATGATAAGGAGAAACACTTTTTAGAGCTTTTTCATGTAGCAGACATTGAAGTAAGCATTTTATGTGCAACATGTTACTAATCTTCATTTGCATAGGCACTATCATTATAGCCCCTTTACATATGAGTACACTGAAACTGGAAAGGTTTACATGATATGCCCAAAGCTATATAGATCGTGAGAGTCAGATCAGGCAAAAGCAGGCACTCTGATACCAGAGTTTGTACATTTTACTACTACTCTGTGAAAGCAGGAAAATAGTGTGCATGCATTACAATAACCTGCAGTTCTGCTTGTTACTGAAAACCTAACGCTGACCTTAAAGTCAGGCAGTAGTAGTTTATCCTGAAGCATGCTAAGGAATATTTTTTCTATATGTTTTCCTCCCTCTTTTTAAAAAAGTTCATATGTGTTTTCCTCTATCACTGCTATCAAAATCTACTCTTATGAGTGGATCTCCAAAATAATTTATTTAAGGTTTCCTAGGGCTTATAATTGTATTTTAGTAGAAGCCAGCATTTTATTTTATTTTTTAAACTATTAAAAAAAATTGGTTTTAGAAAGAGTTTAAGAGAGAAGGAGAGTGATAGAAACATCTATGAGAAACATCAATTAGTTGCTTCCTGCATGCCCCTTACTGGGGATAGAGCTGCAACCTGAGCATGTGCCTTGATAGGGAATCAAATCATCAACCTATTGGTGCATAGGTCGATGCTCAATCCCCTGAGCCGCACCAGCAAGAGTCAGCATTTTAATTCAAACTCATGTAAGTCAAATGTTGGCATTTTAAACCTTAGAAAACTGTTGGGTAAGGAAATTTGTGGAGCAGGGGAGTCCTTCTGAAAGGGCAGGAGGTAAGCAGCCATTCACATTGCCTTCTCAGAACACCAGTCTTTAACCTCAGTCTCTCTTCTTCTCTCCTTCCATGACTTCTTCCCTCAACTCTTTCCTGAGAGTAGTTTAATAAAAGTGAACACACCAATGCTTTTGGAAGCAAGCAAAGTGATCGAACACTGATATTTATATTTATTATACTTTTTTTCTTCAAGCTTTTGGGTTTTGGCTTTGGGACCTTCGATCCACAGGAAGAGCCTCATGCTAGACTGATGTGAGGAGCAGTGGAGACAGACAACAGTGTAGGGCAGGGCTGAAGCAGCTACAGATACTAGAGATCTTCCCAGAGTCTGTTTGAAACCCTTGTGTGGCTGGGTTTAGACTAAGTGAGTGGAAGTACATCCTTGAATTAAAAAAGAGGGTTTAAGAAAATGATGAATGTGAGGATTTCCTCCCTCCCACCAGCTGTGAAACTGATTGATCATAAAGCCTCTTCCCCCAACCCCCCGACCGGTAGTTGTTATTTCAAGGAGAGAAAAATATCTGTAGGAGTGGGAATTACTCAAAGATATCATCTTTTTTGATTTTCTCATTTCCTTGTCCAAGTGGGTGGAGAATAATTTTGTGAGGTTGGAAGACACACAAGTAAATACACTGTTTCAAATTTATATACAGAGACCTTGGTAATGTCAAGAAACAGCCAAAGACCATTCAAACCAATTTTTGTGCTGTAACCAACCACCCAACCAACTGAACACCCCAAGGAAAGTTATTGGACAGAGGGGCAAGTTGATAATTTTTAAATGCTAGCAGATTTACTCTGCTGCTATTTGCTTGGGCTTTGAGGTATTATAAATACCATGATTTAATACCTCAGGAAAGTTTACCTGGTATACCTTAAGGATTCACTCTTCTTGGCCTATAATTTTGAGACCATGGAGCTAACCATCTGAGTAGCCGGCTCAGACAAATCACTGATTACTCAGTGAAAAAAGGTGCTTATTAAAGGGGAACAATTCAATTCTTATTTCCGTTCTTTCCAAGGCTGCTGTGTTTCATTTCCAATTCACCTTCGTACATCAGTTTGTAAAATGTAATAGGGGAAACTGAGGTATAAGTAAGGCTTGATTCCTTCCTTATGCTCTAAAGCAGGTAAGCCAGGAGGAACTAAAGTCTTTTTCATTCCAACTCAATAGTATTTATACTTCTGTTTTGACATCTGTCCTCACTTTTGAACAATTTAAACCGAAAGAAGGAAAGAAGTGATGGGCATCTCTGAGATGCAGATAAGAACGTTTGTTTTCATCTTCTGTACCAGTGATGGGTTTCTAAGCAGCTTGTAAAATCTATCTCTTCCACACATTCCGCAAACCTATAATTCTAGCTGTCCTAAAGAAGCACTCTGTTTTTAATGTCATTGTCATGGTGACGTTGAGATTCAGAATAAGGTCACACAAAATTGTGGGGTCAAATATGTAACTTAGATTAAAGACATCTTTTTAGTTCTGTGATATAGCCTTGTTGAGTGGAATTCTGAATACAACAGAGGGAAAGAAGGCTTCTAGAACAAATCATAACGTAAATAGGAAGAGAGTGCCAAATGGTATAGATGCACAGACCTTTCAAGTTCACTTAGGCTCTTTGGGCCTTTTCTGATTCTCATACAGAGCCTCAGCCCTTGGATGTGTTCAGCCATGTCCCAGTCTGGACAAGCAGAAATATGTTTGTAAATTCTTGCCAAACTAAGGCAGGGGAAGAGAGCCATCTGGTGTGGGAGGTGTGTGCTGGTTAACTCTATCAGGAAGCAGGTGGCTGAACTGCAGGGGGTTTCCAAGCTGAAGACTGGAGAAAGGGCAGGTATGAGGGACACTGAGACATCAAAGGAAGAGGAAGAAACTTAGTGAACTGGGAGAAAGATGTTCAGAAGGAGAAACTGCTCCTTTTGCTCTCTTTTCACTTTGTCTGACATTCAAAGTGAAAATTCCGTTCCACAAGCATTTATTGAGTGCCACCACGTATAAGACTCTGTGCCTTTTGGGAAATAAATAAAAAGAAATGTCATGGCAGAGTAATTCTTCAGAGAAGAAACAATTCTAAGTGCATGATGCTTCATAACTCCCTACATGCCTATGAGACCACAACAGACACTGTGCAGAATCTCTCTGAAGCCGATTGCTTCTCCTTCAGGAGGTAGCAGTGTAAATACACAACTCAAAGAAAACTAAACCTAGGTTTCCTTTAGGCAGGCTTAGTCATTGCCATAAACAAATGTGTATTCTCTCAGGCATGAACTCTGTCCCTCTCCCATACACACTCCTCCTTTTCAAATACAATTTATTTTAACTATATAAATGTTGTTACACTAGGTTTGTCAAAGATTGGAACCAAGTACAAGGTTACATTAGCACAGGAAAAATACAGAAACTTTAAAATTTTATAATTTTCTGAATTTATGTGATAAATATATTTGATAAAAATAAATATGTATATTACAATAAGTATAATTTTATAGTAAAAATGATCATTAAAATGCTCATTTTTTTCATTGAATAAATGAAAAATTCAAAGTTCAGAGAAATTAAATGACTTGCCCAAGATCATACAAATGATTAGAGGTAAAATTGGAGAAGAAATTAATTCACTTGTCTTTTGATGTAGAGGTTATAAAAATGACAATATGTTATTCCTTGAATATGAGAAACCAAAAATGCATTTAATTGGAACAAATGGGTAAGCTTCTTCTCCCACCTTCTTTTCTTCAGTATTGTCTGAGAAATTCATTATAGTTCAACAAATTCTTTTCCTGCCTTACATTCTTGCCCTTCTGCGATACATATTTTCATATTTTTGAAAATGTGTATATGCTTTAGTCAAAGTTGTTTGGTAAGGCTTTAACATTCATTTGTGTGTGTGTGTGGTTTTTTTTTAAATTCTTTCACATTCTACCAGCAGGTCAACTTTTTTGATTCTGTTCTAAGTTGACTATTCACAGTTAAGTTTTCTAGAAGTACATCTTGGCTGAAGTTGGAATACTAGGAATATTGCATATTAATGCAAAAACACTTTGTGATAGATTATCTTGACAATGTTATGTCAAAATATAACACCAGGACTCAGTCCCAGATCAAGAAACTCCTAAGTGGCCCCATACAATGAGTTATATTGTCATGGGAAGTGCCACTTCAAAGGACATCAGAAAGAACATTCTTGAGTATGTTTCCTAATAAATTGTTATACTCTCTCTGTTTAAATCTAGAATCCTATAGTGTAGAATTTTTGAAAACAATATTTTGGTAATGTATGAATGTTGAGTTGGGGGAGATATTAAAGGGAATGTTTTTGATATGATGGAGAGAATATTAATACTTCATTTTGAGGATGATTTATAAAATATATTTTGTAACAATAGTAAAGTTTTAGCAGGAAAACTACAAGAGATGTTTCACAAAAAAATTTAATTATAACTCAGAAAAGATCTGCTCTTGCTTTGTATTTTATTTATACCTTGTTCTTACAAAGACATTAAATGAACAATCCTCTTTAGCAATACATTGGGTGACTGTAATAATATGATGACACTGTTAGGCTATAAATAGTCAGTAGAGCCTGGTGAAAATTGTTTATTTCTGCTGTTTAAATCTTCATGTGCTCCTGCTCAGTAATTGTAACTTTGCTTTGGATCTACAAACCACCGCTTACAATTCTGTATGCATTGGTGCTTTGATACTGGAGTTAAGGTTTTACAAACAAGTTTTAAAAATATCCTTTATGCCCTTCCAATCATTAACATTTATGGAATGCTTTTTATATACATTTAATCTCCATTTTAAAGATGAGAAATCTGAAATTTTCAGAAATGAAGTTAATTGCCAAGGTCATTCAATCAGTAAGTGGAAAAACTGAGACTTACTCAGAGGTTATGTTCTCTGTCACTGTGCTCTGGGGCCTTAATGCTGATTCAGATGGTTCAACTCCTTCACTAGTAAATCAGGAGCCAGCAATGCTCTTTGTAATGGGTCTCTGTTGTAAATGAGCTCAGAAAAAATGGGTGTTAAGTGGTAAAACACTAAAATAAAACCTACATAAGCATCATAAGAGACATTGAGATTATCTAGTGACTTGCAGAAAGACCAGCAACATTAGCACCATGTGGGAGAATCTAGTTTGATGGTTCTTATACACTTGGGCCAAGGGAAACCTAGACATTTGAGAGAGAGTCTATCAGCACTGCAGAGAAACATTTGTTCTGCCCCTTCAATTAGAGAAGCTTAGATTTTACAGTTTTCCCTCTCATTTTGAGCTTTTGTCAAATTGGAGACTCCAATATTTTATTTGAATAATAAATTTTGCTGATTTAAGAAAAGTTGAAAATCACTGATCTATACAAGGTCCTGAAGTTTATACATGAGAAAAGTGAAGCTCAATTACTGATTTACTCCATATTACTGGCAGATCTGAAACTGGAATCCAGAACCCAGCTTTCCTGCCTTTCAGTTCAAAGGAGTTTAGCAGTGCGTTATGTAGGGACGAGGAATGGTTTTAGATTCCGGTGACCAAGGTTCTCCTCATGGCTCTGTCTAGAGGCAGTTGGATGATCTCTATGAAAAATCTGATTTTTCTATGACTTAGTATCTGTGGCTATACAAAGAAGAGCTATTTATAATCTTTATGTTTTTTTTCTAGCTTTTATATTTGATGTACATATTGTCCTAAAATGTCTTACTTTAAGACAAGCTAAAAATATGAAAATAATGCTGTTAAAAATAAATCAAGTAGTGCACATGAGCCTGAAGAAAAATTGAAAGCCCTCCTCCCTGCTCCCACCACTGCCCCATGCCACAAAGCAAGCAGTGATTATTCTTTTTTTTTTTTTTAATTTTTAATATATATTTTTTAGTGATTTTAAAGTGGAAGAGAGAAACATCAATGATGAGAGAAAATCGTTGCTCGGCTGCCTCCTGCATGCCCCCTCCTGGGGATCGAGCCCACAACTCTGGCATGTGTCCTGAACAGGAATTGAATTGTGACTTCCTGGTTCATAGATCAATGCTGAACCACTGAATCATCCTGGCCAGGCATCAGTAGTGGTTTCTGAGATACGATTCAAACTGTATTCTTTGGCTCCATTTCTAGTTTTATAACTAGAAGACTACATTCCATTTAAACTACCAGTAAATTCTTCACTTCCCATTTTTAAAATTATGCTTTACTTTTAGTCTTTCCAGTGATTACCATTATGACTTTAAATAATGTACTATCCATTTGTTTACTTACCCACTTCAGGACAGATATTTTTCTTCTTTCCTGTTATGAACTTTACAACTATTAATAACTGTGTACTTTGTAGAATGAGTCTAAAAAGTAAAGAGATAATTAACAGCATTTACAGATTTATGATTATCTAAATAATTCATACATGTAGCAGACAGATCCTCGGGTGGCCCCCATGCTTATGCCCTGCCCTGGAGTTCAGGGGGGAACTTTGACCTGTTTCTAACAATAGAATATGGCAAAGGTGATGGATGTTATTCCCATGATTACATTATGGATAGGAATATGTGTGCATGCGTGTTTGTGTGTATGTGTGCAAGTGTACCTGTACAAATGCTTGTGTGCCCCTGAGTGATAGCCATAAGACATGGGGACTTCAGTCTTACAACCACAAGGAGATGATTCTGTCAACAGCCTGAATGAGCTTGAAAATGGATTCTTCCCCAGTCCAGTCTGCAGTTGAGAATGCAGCCTGGCCAATCCCTGGGTTTTAGCCTTGTAATACTCTTAGCAAAGGATCCAACTAAGCTATACCTAGACTCCTGACCATGGAAACTGTGGAATAATTATATGTGTGGGTTTAAGATGCTGTCTGTCATAATTTGTTATGCAGTAATAGAAAATTAATACAATATAGATCCAAGTAGAATTACTTTATCAATAATGAAGTGAATGTAATTGTATATCACTAAATTTATACTGACCAAAGAAAGAACATCCAAATATTAAGGGCTACTTCTTTCTTAATTACTTTATTTACTTTTCTTTTTTAATTCCTTTATTTAATTTTCATAGGATCTCAGGTGCAGAGGGTTGAATCGATCAGTTCTGGACAGATTACCCTCCTTGGTCTATACATGATCATTCTCTATTTATTCATTGTTCTTTTCCCCCTCACTTCTCACTCCCAGCTCTCCCTGCCACAGGCAACCATTGTAATATAGTCAATACATAACTGGTTTTTTTACATGTGTTCCAGAAAAACAAGAATTATTGTTTTGGGTGAATGTATATTTTATTGACTCATAATGCAGTTAATTATAGATCTCATTCAGTAATTACGGTTTTCTCTCAACACTATATACTTAAAGTTCAACATATTTTTATATGTAAGCAAGTTCCTTGCTTTGAAAACCCAGGTAGTACTCCATTGAGAGCAGCCATTCTATTTAATTTATCTACCCTGTTCTATCTAATTTATTTACTCTAGTCTATTTAATTTATATGCTCTACTGCAAAAGACACCCAGAGCATCTTCAAATCCCTGAGACCATAAACAATGCTATTTATGGAATTTTATTCCTCCATAAAATTTTTAATAATGTATTTATTGATTACATAAAAATAAAACTAAGGTTTTTATTAGGATTGTAATGAACTTGTAAATTAGCCTAGGAAAATTAACATCTGGAGGATATTAAGATGTCCCTTCTAAAGCATGGAATTCATTTACTGACATCATCTTTTATGTTATTTATTAGAATTTTCACATATTCTACATAGAAAGTTTGTGTATTTCTCACCATCTTTCTCTACTAATTCTATTGAGATTTTTGTTCTCTAGGTAAATAATGACTTTTTATAAATAGGGAAATATTTATATTTTCCAAACATGCCTCTCTTATTTTTATTTTATTTTATAGAGTTATCTAGGACTTTGTATAGTGTTGAATCAGTAGCAGTGGTGGGGGCATTCATTTTTTTATTTATGATCCTTAAAGGAGATGAGTGTTTTTTCTTAAAATATAATGTTTACTGTAGACTTTAAAAAACAACTTTAATCATATATAACTGACATCTAATATTTAACGTGTGTATTTGATGTTTGGAAATACACTGAGTAGCCAGATTATTATGATCTCTGAATGCATAATAATCTGGCCACTCAGTGTATATCCTATATAATAAAACACTAATATGCAAATTGTCCCCTCAACCAGGAGTTCTACCAGCAGGCAGGCTGGCCAAACCACCCATGTCTCTTCCCCCTAACCAGACTGGCTGGACCCCACCCATGCATGAATTCATGCACCAGGCCTCTACTATGTATATACTGAGTGGCCAGATTATTATGTGTTCAGAGATCATAATAATCTGGCCACTTAGTGTATATATGAAACTGTTACCACCATCAAGATAATAAACCTATCCATCATCAACTCCTAGAGCTCCCTGTGTAATTATTCCTTCTCCCACCTTTCTAGGCGCCCTGTTACCTTCCTGACCTCATGTACAAGAACTACTGCTCTGATTTCTCTCACTCTACATGAGTTTGCATTTCCTAAAGTTTTATACAAATAAAACTATACACTATGAACTTTTTCTTAATGTTTCATTTAGCACATTTAAGATTCATTCATGTTTTTGCGTGTATCAATAATTAAATTACTGATTAGTGTCTCATATGGATATACCAACATTTATCTATTTGCCTTTTGATGGAAATTTGGCTTGTTTCCAGGTTTTAGATAATACCAATATAGTTGCTATGAACATTAGTGCATTTAGGGACTTATGCTGTCATTTCTCTTAGGTAAATGCCTAGGGATAGAATAACTGATTCATATTTTGGTGCATGTTTACTTTTATAAGAAGCTGCCAAACTATTTTCCAAATAAATTCTCTCATTCTACATTACCACAAGAAGTTTTTACACATCCTTGACAACATTTGCCATTATCAGTTAAAAACAACTTTAGCCATTTCTTAAATGTATGGTGGTATCTAATTGTGATTTTTATTGTTATTACCCTAATGACTAATAATTTTGATTATCCTTTTACATATAGATAACTCATTTGCCATTCATATTTTCCTTGGTCAAATGTCTGCTCAAAGAGTCTGTGCATTTTACTGTAATTTGTGTTCTTATTATTGAGTATTTTTGAGAGTTTTAAAGTAATATAATCTGATATAAGTGCTTTATAACATGCTTGATATTCAGATATTTTCTCTATCTATAGGTAATCTTTAATTCTCTCAAAACAGTCTTTCAAGAGTAGAAGTTCTTATTTTTTATGAACTCCAATTTATAAAATTTGTTGTTTTATAGATCATGCTTTTGATTTATCTAAAAACATTTTTCTAATTGAGCATCATGTACATTTTTTCCTATGTTTTCTTATAGAAGTTTTATAGTATTAGATTTTGCATTTAGGTCTATGATCCATTTGGAGGTAATTTTTTTTTTTTTTACTTTGGGAGGTATGGATGGAAGTTTATCATTTTGCAGATAAATATCAGTAGTTCCAAGACCATTTGTTGAAGTACTATTTTTTTCCACGGAATTGTTTTCTATTTTTGTAAAAAATCAAGTAACTGGAAGAAACTAAGAAGGAGTCATAGGTAAACACCTAGGCTGCTGTCTCGCACAACAATTTCAAAATTACAACTAAAAGACAAAATGGACATCATCCAGAACTACAAGAAAGCTGGCTGACTGGAAATTCTATAACTAGAAGAAAACAGAAATGCACATGGAGAATCAGAGCAGCTGCAAAGCCTGAGGTACAGAGACATGTGCATGCGGAGAGGATGGGCCAGAGAGGATGGGATATCTGAGTGCCTGGCTTGCGTGTTCTAGTGGGAAGGAGACAAAAGCTCCAGACTGTGCTGAACCCCATTTCTGACTACACTTAACCCTGGTTCTGGGAGAGACTTGGGGGACCCAGGCCCATATGGGGGAGGAATCTAGATTATGAGGCAGAATCTCAGGGAAGCAGCCAAAGGCAGAGCTCCAGAGGCATGTGTGTGAGTGTGCACAAAGAGGGCAGATTGTTGACTGTGCCGCTGGCTTGATCTGGCAGGAGGGAGAAAGGAGCTCCAGACGGCACTGAAACCCAGTTCTGACTGCAAGGAGCCCCACTGCCAGATGAAAAACTGGGAGTCCGGATTCACTGGGGGAGACACTGATCTGTTTGGCAGCGGGTGAAACTCGAGGGTGCCTTTCTCTCAGAGATGCTTGCAGCGATTGCCTGTGGACAACACTAAGACCTAGGATCCTCATGGGGTGGGGCTGACTGGAAGCCATGGTTATCAGCTCTATCCTGAAACTCTGCCCTATCCAAGTTGAGCACAGAGGCTTTGGCCAATTTGCAAGTCTTGTCGCATAAGGCTGTCTCCCAGTGTAGACATAGCTGATCCTCACAGCCAATTGGCCTGGAGGTCAATTCCTTCCAGTGATACCAACAAAAATCAAGATTTAACTACAACAAGGCTGTACACACAGTCCACAAAGGGGTGCACCAAGAGTGTCCACCTCAGATAACAAGGGAGGCTGAGAGACCTAGCAGTATCACATGATCTCACACATTTATGGAATATAATGAACAACATAAACTGATGAACAAAAACAAATCCAGAGATAGAGAAGCATTGACTGTCAAACCTCAGAGGGAAGGTAGGGGAGGGTGGGGGTAAGGGGAAGAGATCAACCAAAGAACTTGTATGCATGCATATAAGCCTAATCAATGGACATGGACACCAGGGGAGTGAGGGCATAAATGGTTAGGGGAGGGTTTTGGAAGGGGTAACGGGGGATGAAGACACATATGTAATACCTTAATCAATAAATAAATTTAAAAAAAAATCAAGTGACTGCTTATGCCTGGTCAGGATTTTATGAACTTGAAGCAGGGGAGGCATTTTATAACCTTTATTATGTAAATATTCAAATACATGCCAAAGTAGAAGGTGGTGTTTAATAAACTCTGTTGTACCTATCACCAGTTTGAATAATTTCCATCTTAAGTATCACCTATTTATTATTATTACGGGAGGCTTGGTGCACAAAATTTGTGCATGGGGGTTGAGGGGTGTCCCTCAGCCCTGCACCCTTTCCAATCTGGGACCCCAGATTGGATGTCCAACTGGCTGTTTAAATGGCCAGTCAGACATCCCTTTCACAATTCAGGACTGCTGGTTCCCAATTGCTCACCTGCCTGACTTTCTGCTTGCCCCTAACCTCTTCTGCCTGCCAGCCTAATCACCCCTGACATCCTGATTGATGCATAACTGCTCCCCTGCCAGCATGTTTGCCCCTAACTGCCCTTAACTGCAGGCCTGGTCACCCCTAACTGCCCTCCCCTGCAAGACTAGTACCCCCAACTGCTCTCCCCTGCAGGCCTGGGTCCTTCCCCCCCCCCCCCCACAACAGTCCTTCCATGCAGGCCCGGTCACCTCCACCTTCCCTCCTCTGCTGGCCTGGTCACCCCTAACTGCCCTCCCCTGCAGGCTTGATTGCTCCCAACTGCCCTCCCTTGCAAGCCTGGTCCCTCCCAACTACCCTGTCCTCTAGCCATCTTGTGGTGGTCAGCTTGTGTCCACATGGGGGCAGGATCTTTGACCACATGGGGGCAGTCATCTTGTGTGTTGAGGTGATGGTCAATCTGCATATTACTCTTTTATTAGATAGGATAGAGGACTGGTGCATGGGTGGGGGCTGGCTGGTTTGCCCTGAAGGGTATCCAGATCAGAGTGGGGGTTCCTTTGGGGCATAGGGCAGCCTGGGTGAGGGGCCTATGGTGGTTTGAAGGCCGGTCACACCCCCCAGTGGCCCAAGTGGAGACCCTGGTATCTAGAATTTATTTATCTTCTACAATTGAAACTTTGTAGCCTGGAGCAGAGCCAAGCCTCCTGCTTGCTCAGTGGCAGCAGTTATTTCTGTTGCAATTTATTTATTTTCTATAATTGAAACTTTGTAGTCTTGAGTGGAGGCCTGGGCCCAGCCAGGGTGTGTGGAAAGCTTGGCTTCCTCCATCGCCTTGGAAACCCAAGCCTCCCTCCAGCTCGCTCAGTGGCTGCAGCCATCTTAGTTGGTGTTAATTTGCATACTCATTCCTGATTCCTGGTGGGCATGGCTGGTGGGTGTGACTGGTGATATAGCAGAGTGGTGGTTAATTTGCATGTTGCTCTTTTATTAGATAGGATTATTACTAGAGGCCCAGTGCATGGATTTGTGTACCAGTGGAATTCCTTGGTCTGGCCTGTGGGATCAGGCTGAAACCAGCTCTCTGACATCTGTGAGGGATCCTGGATTGTGAAAGGGTGAAGGCTAGGTCAAGGGACTCCAATGGTGCCTGATTCGGGCCAGGGAGGGATGTGGAAGATTGCCTAGCAAGGGAGGAATTGCGGGAGGGCTCCAGAGCATGTCCAGACCATTTCACTCAGTCCTCATTGGCCAGACCCCAGCAGCAAGCTAACCTACTAGTCAGAGCATCCCTTCCCTGGTGATCAGGCATGTCATAGCCACTGGTCGACTGGTTGAATGTCTGCCCCGTGGTGGTCAGTGCATGTCATAGCAAACAGTTGAGCAGCCTTAGCATATCATTAGCATATTATGCTTTGATTGGTTGAGTTGATGACCAGATGACCAGACACTTAGCATATTAGGCTATTATTACATAGGATTATTATTTGGCTTAAATATTTTTTTTTATATTTTATTGATTTTTTACAGAGCGGAAGGGAGAGGGATACAAAGTCAGAAACATCGATGAGAGAGAGACATCGATCAGCTGCCTCTTGCATGCCCCCTACTGGGGATGTGCCTGCAGCCAAGGTACATGCCCTTGCCGGAATCGAACTCGGGACTCTTCAGTCCGCAGTCCGACGCTCTATCCACTGAGCCAAACCGATCTCGGCTGGCTTAAATATTTTTTTATTAGTTTTTTTTAAATCTTTATTGTTCAGTTTATTAATTACATTGTTTCCCCTTTTTATCCCCCTATAGCTCCCCTCCACCTTGTACCTATCCCACCCTCCACCCTCACCTCCCCCTCCCCACTGTCCTCTCCCATTGTTGCTAGATTTTTGTCCAGTCTCTTGCTGCACTTCCCACAACCCTTTTCTCCCCAAGAATTGTCAGTCCATTCCCTCTCTATGTCCATGTCTCTGTTATATTCACCAGTCTATCCTGTTCAACAGCCTATCAATTCACTTGATTTTTATGTTCATTTGTTGATAGATGTGTATTTGTTGTTCATAATTTTCATCTTTACCTTTTTCTTCTTCCTCTTTTTAAAGAATATCTTTCAGCATTTCATATAATGTTGGTTTGGTGGTGATGAACTCCTTTAGCTTTTTCTTATCTGCGAAGCACTTCATCTGACCTTGAATTCTGAATGATAGCTTTGCTGGATAGAGTAATCTTGGTTGTAGATTCTTGCTGTTCATCACTTTGAATATTTCTTGCCACTCCCATCTGGCCTGCATCGTTTCTGTTGAGAAATCCGCTGACAGTCGTATGGGTGCTCCCTTATAGGTAACCAACTGTTTCTCTCTTGCTGCTTTTAATATTCTCTCTTTGTCTTTTGCTCTTGGCATTTTAATTATGATGTGCCTCGGTGTGGTCCTCTTAGGGTTCCTATATATTGGGGTTCGGTGCACTTCTTGGACTCCTAAGTCAATTTCTTTCATCAGGTGTGGGAAGTTTTCAGTCACTATTTCTTCAAATAGGTTTTCATTGTCTTGGCCTCTCGCTTTTTCTGGCACCCCTATAATTGGGATGGTTGGTATGCTTGAGGTTGTCCCAGAGGCCCCTTACACTATCTTCAATTTTTTGGATTCTTTTGTTTTCTTGCTTTTTCAGCTGAGTGGATTTTACCTCTTTGTATTTCAAATCTTTAACTTGGTTCTTGGGGTGCTCCAGAGCACTTTTAGGTCTTTGTATAATATTTTTTGTTTCAGTCAGTGTATGCTTAATTTCTGGTTGGTCCTTTTTCATATCCTTGAGAGTCTGCTTTATATCCTTGAGGGTTTCTTTCATTTCCTTGTAGGACTCATTCATTTCCACAATGGTCTTGATCATTTCTTTGCAGCTCTCGTTTATATCCTTGAGAGTGTTGTTCATTTTCTTGTAGGACTCATTCATTTCCTTTGTGGTCTTGCTTATTTCCTTATAGGCCTCGATCTTTTGTTGGAGCCTCTTGAAAAACCCTATAACCGTGGTTCTGAATTCCATGTCCAGTCGTTTTTTTTCCTCCATTTCTTTCACATCTGATTTCTTTCCATGTTGCTGCATGGTGGCTGCTTCCCTGAGTTGGTCAATTAGCTTTGTGTGGTAGACTTCCTACTAGTGATAGTGGCTCAGCCTCCCCAGTTACCTGAGGTGGATATGGGTTGCACAGTCTTGCTGAAGTTAAGCTCAGTTAATCGTTGTTAGCACTTGGAGGGTTGACCTCTAGGCCAATTGTCTGTGAAGCTCAGCTGTACTCAGGTTGGGTGGGCGGAGTCTCCGGGCCAAGCAGACAGTGTTAGCTCCGCCCTATGCAGCCCCGGGAACTCTGTGCCGGGGGCAATGGCCGCCAGCACCTCTGAGAGAGAGCCGCTGCGGAGCTCCACCAGCTGCCGGCTGCCGGGGAATTCAGACTTTCCCAAAATGAGTCTGCATGCGCAATGTCTCACCCAGGGTCGAAAAACAAAGCAGTCTGACGGTTTTCCGAATGAGAGACAAGTCGCGGGGCGCTCTCTGCGCCGTCATGCAGCTGAGCTGTTCGCGTGAGCTGCCTTCTCCACAAGCCGGGAGACCCGGCAGCACCTGAGCTTCGGCGTGCCCTCGCCCTGTCCAGTTTTCACCCCGTGTGATAGTGAGTTCTCTGGACTTCGCCCAGAGCTGGAGAATCAGTCCAGTGGGACGCCTTTGCCTCCCCGTTTGAGAAAACTGGCCGGTTTTCAGCCGTCCGCCCTCTCCGCGGCGCACACTCCAAACCTCTCTCCGTGCGAATCTTTCAAAGCTGTTTGCCGCTGCTCCTCCGAGTCACAGTGTCTTATCTTCACTTTTATTTGTGGAATTTTCACTCGGTGAGCTTTCTGGTGATTCTGGAAGGTGTTTGTTCTTTCGTTAAGTTGTAGTATTAAAATTGCTGATTATGACGGCAAGATAGGTGTTTTACCTTTGCCGCCATCTTAGTTCTCTCTAAATATTTTAAAGTAAATCTCATATCATTCCACTTAACATAAATCTCAAACAGAAAAGAATAGATTTTATTTAACTATAACCACATGTAACCCCTAATAACTATGACTCCTTAATAACATTTAATACCCATAGCATATTCAAATTTGCCTAAATGTCTCAGATATGTCTTTCTGAAATTGTTTTGTTGGAATCAGGCCTAAACAAGATTCACCCATTGTATTTGATTAGTATATCTTTTTTTTGGAATTTCATTCTGTAATAAAACCTTTCAAAAAATTTCACTCATTTGTCCTAGAGAACATCCCATTCTCCAGATTTGGCAAATTACTTCTTTGTGGTGTCATTTAATTGGTTCTTTTATTCATATGTTCCCTATAAACTGATTGTTAAATTGAGAAACTTCATTTAGTAGAGGTTCTACTTTTTGTCACAGTATTTTATAGGCTGAGGTGAATATTTCCCAATCTACATCTATATCAGGAAGCACACATAATGTCCAATGATCTCATTATTGTTGTCCTTCCATGATTTGGGAAGACTTCATTGAAATGGCATTGAGGAGGCATTTGAGTAGGGCCTTGAAAGAACCTTGCCAAGTGGTTAAGGTGAGAGGTCCATCCAGTGGGATGGGGAGCAAGCACAGAGGCATAGAATCCTCATACAGGGCCTGAGAAGACAAGTTCCATTTTTCTTTTTATCTCAGATTTAGAATAGATAATGCTCTACAGTTTGAAGATTGAATTTTAAACTCAATTTCATTCACCATTACTTTTAGGATAATTACTTTTGAGACTGCAACATTCTATACTCTAGCTAAATATAAGTTTTGCTACTTGAGTTATGCTTACCAATCAAGCTTTCTTTTTTCTGTCCTAGTGGAGATGATTTACTATTTTTACCTTGAGAGAGATATTTCATAGCCTGTGGTATGGAGGTCATTTAGTGGACCATAAATAAATTTATTTACAATAGTTTTCACTAAATTTTGCTCAATCAAATTAATTGACTTTAGGGATCAAGAAAACACACACACACACACACACTCACACACATGCACACATTGTGCGTGTGTGTGAGTGTGTGTGTATGTGTGTGTGTGTGTGTGTGTGTATGTCTATATATATTTAAATTCCTAACTGAGGATATTTCGAGAAAATATTTTATTAAATACAGAACACTGTAGAATTTATCAGATACATCCTTGAATAATGTTATGTCTATTTTTATTGAATTGGTGAAATTGACATTTGCTTAAAAAGAAACAATAGGATCTGATAGGAAATCTAATTACTGACAGTGATAGGAAAGGCTATCATTCAATTTGTGTCTTCCAGGGATGCTTAGGGTTTGGCCATATTGATCACTTAAGCTTTGGAAGGTCCAGAACTGAAGCTAAAATGAAAGTCCATTTTACGTAGAGGAGGTAAGTTGCTTTCTACAGGAAGAGTTTCTTTCCTGGAATATCTCTTTTTAATTTTGTTGTTGATGACTGAGATATCATCATTAATAAACAATTGACCATTACTATAATGATTTCATAATATGTCTTACCAGCATTAGCAACTTAGTGTGCATTAGTTTTGGTAGGGGAGGCTCCCCTTGAAAGGACATATAGTTCCAATAGAACAATGAAGCAGGGATGGTCAAAATGAAGCAAAAGGGAATATGCAAGAGTGATGAGGCTCAAGAGTGGGAATCTGACTGAAGGAACTGTTCTTTGAGGTAATTTCTTGGGTTGAGGTCAGCTAATACTTGAATAACAGTGAATCAGGATGCATGTGGTCATAGTTTGTGTGTGTATTTTTATGGCTATTATTTTTTAGTTGCTGAATCTGGCGAAAGGTGAGAGTTGAAAGGATGAACTTCATAAATCTACTTGATTGATAATATGTCATGCCAGTAAAGTGTAAACATAATCTGTTAATGCATGTAATAATGCATGGCTTGTTTGGCAATATTCCATTGTAGATACAAATATTGTACAAATTCTTTCTACAAGATGGGGACAAATCAGGTGGAAATTACCTCTTGAGATGATATATGGGTCCAAGGTTTCTGGGTGCTGATAGAAACAAAAGGCCTTAGTTTATGCAGCATTTGCCAAAATAGAGAGATAGAGCCATAAACAATAAGAGAACTTCCAAGGTCAGAACTAGGAGTGAGAGAACTGTGTGTCACACCTGAACTATCATCTAGTTCAGGAGTCAGATGCAAAAGACGACTTGGTTCTGGGAGCCTCTGCGCAGCTGACTGGCATGTCCTCCTGGGACAGGCACCCTTGCTAGAAGAGGATATCATGAGGGATGTCCACTAGTGCGAGCAGTGCTTTTTCATGCTAGTATCCAGGAGAATCACTTGTTGGTGTGTTAAACAATAAACTTAATGTGAATGTCTGCAAGAGAAAACAGAAATACACAAGGTCATTTAAACAGTCAGCTTAAAGTGCAGCTATGCTTTAAGTAGTGACTTATACTTTGTTCTATTCTGAATTGGTGTTTGGGGACATAAAAGCATCCCAAACAATAGCCGCTGAATGCAATTTGGTGGTAGAGAAAGAAGAGTTATTTCTACAGATTGGGATTTGAGCCAATATTTTTTCTTAGTTATAAACATACTATGCAACCAGAATACATTCCCAAGCCATTCCAAAATCAAATGGGTACAATATATTTGTGAGATGCACAACTAAATAAAGTAAATGTGACGCCTAATATGCATGTCTCTGATTTAGGGGTAAAACCAAGCTACTAATAGTGTAAATGGAAAAAAAAGGGTGAGACCAAAAGTGAGATATGAATGTCCTAGTGTCCTATAGCATCATTTCAGAAGATAATGTTATATTTCAACAAAGAATTTTAGGTTTCAGCAGTGATTAAAATGTAAAAAAAAATATAAAGACAACTTTAACTATTTCGCACAAGAAGGCTTCTGTTAGGAATCTCAGAAAACTGGAATGGTGGAGACAATAGATAAAAGACGAGATCTCTCTTAGGCTACATCTGTTGCTTTGCTCCTCTGTGTGTGGAAATCACTGACAGATAACATGCTCCATGTGCTCACTTCCTCATGTTTCCATATCGTGCTTGCTTGAGGTTTCCTTTTACTAAATAGCTGCAGGTCATTTATTCATTCAATAAACATCTATCTCGCATCTTCTATATGCCACAGACTGTGCGACAGTCGGGGCATGAAGATATAAAGAAGAAATAGACCTTGTTCTCCAGGAGCTCACAAACTAGGAGGCTAGTTCATAGCACAGTACTTAGAAGGGCTACTGTTTGATGTTGCCTATTTCAGATAAAAATAGAAAATATGTGATTCCTTCTTTTTCTTTTTCTCTCCTATCTCCCTGTGATGCCAAACTTCCAATCAGCAATAGTTATACATTTCCAAGCTTCTATCAAAGTCTGTTTCTATTTCTATTCTGGCCACGGCAGCTACTGTACTCAGTGCCTCCCTTTATTCTTCCTTTCCCTCTTAATCATTAGGTCCTAAAGATAAAAATGTATTTACTGAAGCAAGTAGACCACCAATTTCAAAGTTGCTTTTTTCTCCCTACTCTTTTGAACACTTTTCATATAACATTTATAAGTGTTTTCTTTATCATCCTTATTCACCAAAAATACAGATAAGGAGTACCTGATTTTCTTAAAAAGATGTGTGAGAGTATGTACTTTATTTGTTCCAAGCAAAGGAGCCACAATTCCCTAAAACATCACATTTAGAAGAGTTTTATAATTTTTACTATGCCTGCCTCATATAAATGAAGGTTGCATTGGCAGAAAGAAAATTCATGTTTTGGGGATTTGGTGACTTTCCCAAAAGCCAGTGTATTAAAACTGAACAAGAGAGCATGCACCATAAGTCATCCAGCTTTCCGTAGAGGAAAACTAGATGGATGTGCAGCGACTTCTCTAAAGTGGTAGACATCTGTTCACTTGGTCTTGGGTCTATTATTTGTTGTTGGCAAAACATCACCACCTCTGTGCTGAGAATTCTATTGATATTCTCTCAGTGGCCTGTTTCCTTTTATTGTGTTGAAACCTGCTTAATGAAAGCATTCTTTAGCTTTCTTCTATACCTGAGGAAAAACAACTTTCAAAAATCCAGTAGAGAATTCATTTTTTAAAAAGCAGGGGAATCTAATATTTTCCTTCTCTAAGAACCTGTACTGTTGTGAATTCTTCATCTACTGTTTGGTTGTCATGACCTATGACACGCTTCCATTGCTTGGACACCCTGTCTTCAAGTCCAGACTGACATCTACATACACCCTTAAACCTAGTCAGTCTCGCTGGATCCTTTGGACATTATATCAAGAAGATGTACTTCATCTCCAATATACCACTATCATTGAGCTTAATATTAGTATGATTATATGAAAGCTTCAATTAAATCAATGGAAATAAAATCTTCTGAGTAATTCTTATAAAGTAGGCATTTATAATCTGATATCCTTTCAGTCTTCTCTGCTAATGCATTAATTTTCTCTTTTGAAGGTGTGACCTTTCCTCTCCTCAGTAATCTAGAGGTGATGGAACAGTATTTTAACGACTGTCATTTCTTTTCATATTTTATCCTCAAAAATGTGTCTTACATGTTCATTTTAGATAGAGGAGGAATTGGTAAAATATGAAGCATTCTATTCTTTTATATACTCATACTCTGCAATTTTAAGAACAACTCTCTTCCCTTTTTAAAACTTTCACTTATGGGGGAAAACTTTTAATTAATGTTTTTGCATATCAATGTGCCATAATTAATATGTCTGATAACATTTTAAATTTAAATAATATCCTTTTAAATTAAAGCTTATGAAACAATCCTTGATAAAGTGTAATGACTAGAAAAACACTTTCAAGTTCACAAATTTGTAGTGAAATGCATATCTGACAATTAGATAAGGACAAGGAGTAGTAAAGCAATATTTATGTTTTTGTTTGATTGCAAGTATAAATTGCTTTGCCTTGTTGGGATGTAGTTGCTTCTTGCCTGCAGACAGTTGTCACTGGATGTGAAAGTAGTTCCAATGACTTCCCTAGGTTATAGGTACACTTTTCTCTGGCCTACTGTGTTGTCATCCTAGCTTAGTATGCTAACTAGGGTTAACTCCCCAAATGCTGTACTTCTCTTTTCCTCTCTTGTCCACTGACATGAGAAGCTCAAAGTGGCTAAATGGCTGTCATAGCCTCAACTGATTGGACATTTTAATATATCCTCCGATTGTAGTGGGAAGCATCCAACTCCCAGGCTCAGGATTTCTGTGTACAGATCTTAGGTGTTCAGTTTGAGAAAGCAAACATTTTGCAAGAGGTCACTGGGAGCGATGGAGGAAAGGATGTCTCCTATTCCATCCCCACACATCCCAGCTGTTAGGCAGACAGTTCAGACATTGGCCACTGAATAAATGCAGATAGCACATCCTGAAAGATAGAGCCACAATCCTGGTGTCTTTTCCTCAAGCTAGTACTTTAGTTGAGCTTTTAATAGACAGACTTTGATCAAGCCAGGCTTCTAGCAAAGCTCTCATAGCCACAAACCTTTTGTTTTAATTCATATTTTAAAAAAACGAATCGACGGTTTCAAGTACTATCATGAGGTACCACATTGAACTACCAGGCATTATGTCGGTCGAATAGAATAGTGTTGGTGGGCATCAGTACACTGACACTGAGTCCAGAAGTGGTTACAGTTGCTCAAACAAGCTTCGTTGGTCCCAAAGATGCAGAGTGTGGGAGCTGGGGCTGGTTTGGCTCCTGCTGCACTGGCACATGGAGACCTAGCCAGAGCCTGTCCTCATTTTGGGAGAGACTGAAACATTGAAGTGCCTAGAGCCCGGCCAGTGGTCGGCAAACTCATTAGTCAACAGAGTGGCAAACCACGGCTCGTGAGCACCATGTGGCTCACGAGCCGCAGTTTGCCAACCACTGGCTTAGGCAAATGATGGCAGGAACTTCAGCTTTACATTGAGCACATGGCAGAGGAATCAGGAAAGTAGAGCTAAACAAATCTGGGGGTTGGGGGTGAGGAACATAAAGTGAGTTTGATATATGTTCTAACACATTTCCATTGATTGTAATCCTGTGTAATTTGTGAAACGGCTAGTAGCCAAGACTATACCTACAGTTGCCTCTGTAAGAACAGCACCCAATTCAAGTGCAATTGACAGAGCTAGCTGCAGAGCCAACTTCTTTCGCAGCTTCCTCACCCTCCTTTTTGACGCATGGTGATGTGGTTTGCTGGTACAATGGGGACTGCTGAACTTTGGGTGTTAAGACAACTGGTTCTTGTCTAACACCTGTGACCAGCTAGCCAGGTGACCATAAACACCTCTTTTTATATTTTCTGGCTTGAGAGTCCTTACTTAAATTAAAGGTAGCTGGTGTCTATTCAGTTCCAAATCTTATGGGCTGTCACTAAAATCAGATTGCATTAGGAATGCTGCCCTCTTGAGGCTTATTACTGTCTTCAGGCTCCTTTCTACAATTTGAAGGAGCTGGTGGTACTCAGAGAAGCCAGCCACCAAGTGCAGACTGTGGTGGAGTGCAGACTAGACCTTACACACAAAAAGATGGAAACATGATAAGAACAGATTCAGTTTTTAAAATTGTTCAAAGTTGAGCTTATGAATGTTATGAAAATAAACCCTGCTGCACGATGGAGATAAAATGGACATTAAAAGAAATAGAGGAAGACATAAACAGATGGAAGAACATACCATACTCATGGGTTGGTAGAATCTACATCATTAAAATGTCTATAATAGCCGAGACCGGTTTGGCTCAGTGGATAGAGCGTCGGACTGCGGACTGAAGGGTCCAGGGTTCGATTCCGGCAAGGGCATGTACTTGGCTGCGGGCACATCCCCAGTAGGGGATCGTGCAAGAGGCAGCTGATCGATGTCTCTCTCTCATCGATGTTTCTGACTTTCTATCCCTCTCCCTTCTGCTCTGTAAAAAATCAATAAAAATATATTAAAAAATAAATAAGTTTTCTTCAGAATTTAAAAAATAAATAAATAAAATAAAATGTCTATAATAATATAAATCTTATGATTGTCTGTTGCTTCTAAGTGTTACCAAAATTGTCATAAGGTGATATTGCAAATGGCCATACAGAAAAGAGTGACTCTTTGTTGGAGAAAAATGCATCATGTATTTTACACTATGAAAAAAAAAGTACCTGTTCATATAAAGAAAATTAAAAAAAGAATAAAAGTTAAAAGAAATGAGAAACTAGGCAAAACCTAGTGTCTTTTCAGCACCACACATTCTTACTACCTTTCAGTAATCAGTGCTCAGGCGTTTATTCTGAAAGTACTTTTCTTAGGGTCATCTGCATTGGGCACCTCTGCCTTGTTTGGTGGCTGAGTGTCTGGACCTAGAATCACTGCAGCCTTTCTCCCCAAACCACAGCTTCATTATGAGGGAAGCTCTTGCTCCAACCCTCAGGTTCTATTCTTTGAAATAGCCACTGATGGGACATCATAGGTCTGGCTCATTGCTTATTACATATTTATCTTCAGGGGGGTTTTCAAATTACCTTTTAGCTTCTCGTTATCATTTAAGATTCTCTACATCCAAGTTAAGTCAGTTTGGAAAGATGGAGAAAAAAATATGCAGAAATGCTCTCTTTCTTTTGCTCAGTCTCCTTGGCCTCATCTTCCTGGCCAGAAGGGTTAGAGGAATGATGAAATAGCTGGTCTAGAGCTGTTACAGGCATTCTCTCCTTGCTTTGTTGCACTATTTTGGCTTTTAGCTTTTCTAGGTTTTCAGTGAAATAGATTCTTTAGCTTTAAATCAGACTATTGTTTCTGCTAAACTCTGAAATTTTCTGGCTTTCAGTATTTTATACCTACTCTCACATCTCTCAGCAATTTTTCACCTTTGGTTTCTTTCCAGGCATCCACTGGATTTTTTTATTAATTTAACTAAACATTTTATAAAGTTCTTTCTTGTTTTCTGATGGTTCCTTTTTTATTGAAGGATGATAATTAGGTTTATGCACATACTAGTACATACATTTCTATTATTTTACTGAAACCTCTCTGTCTCAGAGGGTCTTTGCATCTTTTTGGTGGACACTGCGGTGTGCTGCCCAGGTCCCCACCAAGGAAGGTCTTGTTACCTTAATTGTGAGAGTGCTGTTGGCAGGCAGGCTTTCAGCTGCCAAACCCTGTGATGTACAACCTTTAAATTATAGTACAGTTATTTTATCCGACATGTACTCATGGTGAATATTGGTCCCTAAAACCTCTTAAATCATTCTTCTTCTTAGTGATTTTATAATTTTGTTTGAAATGAATTTTCAGAATGCCAGGACTTCTATGTCTACTACTACTAGTTAACCTTTATTAATCACTTACATGCTAGGAGGCATTCAAGGACTTTATAGGCATTGACTAATACAATCTATACAACTACTCTACTGGGTAGGTCTTCTCAGTATCTCCAGTTGTGGGGATAAGATACTAGGACTCAGATAGATTAGAAAACCTGCTCAAAAATCAAAAGGCAATACTAGTGAGGTTGGGACCCCTCGCAGGAGGTCTGACTTTAAACACGCATTCTTAACCATTTTAGACTCTACCTGTTGATACTAGGACACAGAAATATATGCCAACAAAATTGTTTTGTTTCTTTATGGAGAATGTTATATACTATTTTGGTTTATCTATGATTGTGATTTACTTCAATATAAATAATGTGAACTAATTAAATGAGACACAGAAAATATAGGAACATAATTATGGGAATATTTCCCAAATCTGTTACATTTAGAAGAGATAAGTGCTAGGAATAATGTGTTTAAAATTTAACTCTTATCTAAAGAGTGAAGTATGTGTTTAAAGTACCATTTTTTTTTACTACCGTATGACTTGCTTTTGAAATAAGATATATATATATATGGAATTATTCATGTTAAAACAAAAGAACAAAAAAGAATACTACAAAAGTTTTAAGTACTTTATGTTTCAAAAGCATTAGGTTCAAATTCCAAACTGGTATGGCATTTTTATTAAAAATGTCTCAATGCTTTGTTTTCATGGTCAAGTGAATGACCAAATTTTCAAGATATATTTTCTTCCAAGATTCTTGCTAGTAAGGAAAATATTTTTATTATAAAATTAAAGAATGTTTGCAATAGAAGATATTCTGATTACTTTGTCCCTATGTGTCCTTTTTAAAAACAATTTTGAATAGCAGATGGTTAGATTCAGAAAACATAGGGTTTAGTCTATTTCTTTTTCATTACTTGTTGCTTAAAATTTAGGAAACCTGAGATTAGAAAAGGAAGAAAGATAATACATTTATGTTAAATTTTATTTCACATTTCCCCCTCCATGTGAGTAGAATTAACCATGCCTTGATTGTATTGAAATACATTTTACATCTATTCTTGGCATATGGGATTTTTGTTGGATAAGGTTGTTGGCCTTCCCTCAAACTCTCGCATACTTTCCAAGCTGCTTTGATTTCAACAAGCTCTAATTTTTAAAAATGAAAATGAGGCAAGAGTTTAAATTCTCTTCTTATTTTTGTCAGTCAATAATACTTACTTAAAACCACTCTAGCAAAGAGATTTCTTGGTGGCGCAAAGTTCAGAAAGGGAAAATTGCATACTATTACTGTCATTTAATATTCCTGCAATGTACACATCATGTATTGAGTTCTGCAACTTGGACAATTATTTTCATAATGGATAGAAGAGACTAAGTAAATATCATCTTTTAATGACATCTATGAAATCTCACCTCTTCTCTGAATCTTTTTTTTCATTTAAGAAACATAGGTGATTATATTCATTTAAAAATGGAAATACAATTGACATTAGCACTGTGTAAGTTTAATGTATACAAAATTTTGATTTAATAAATTTATATATTACAATATGATTACCATTACAGCATTAGATAACACTTCTATCACATCACATAATTATCATTTCTCTTGTGGTAATAACGGTTAAGTACTAGTCTCTTAGCAATTTGAAGTTTATAATGCAGTATTGTTGGCTATAGTCATTATGCTGATTTCTGATCTCCAGAGCTTATTTATCTACCAGTTGAGCGTTTATACCCCTAAACAAGATCTCCCCAATCTTCTCTCCTCCCAGCCCCTAGTAACCACCATTCTACTCTCTGTTTATACAAGTTCAATTTTTCTAGAGCAACATGTAAGTGGCTCTGGATACAGTATATGTCTCTCTCTCTGGCATTTCACGTGTTGCCACTAGTGGTAGGATTTCCTTCTTTCTTGATGCTGAATAACATTCTATTGTATATATTGACCACATAATCTTTACACATTCATCCACTGATAGACAACTAGGTTGTTTACATGTCTGGGCTATTGTGTATAATGCTGCAATTATCATGGTATTTAACTGAAATGTCTATTTCTGACAGGGTTTTTCAGTCTTTATGTGAAAGTAAGGAGAATTAATTACTGGGATAAGGAAAACCAGAAGTTTTGCTCAACAAATGTGTGGTAGAAATCGCATAATAAGGATGAGGATGAGGATAAAATGATGATATTAATAGCAATTGACACTATTACTGAAGAAAGAGATGATATAGCAGGAAGTAAAAAAAAATCAGCAAACCATAACTACCTGACTCTTTCAATCAATAGTCTCCACTGTATTTCAGATATGGTAAAAGGTAGGTTATGTTTTGACTGGTTATTGACCTATATATTTGTGCTACCAAAGAGGAATGATTTCAATATATAAATGATTCATGGAGAGCATCCAAAAAAGTATGGTTACTTAAGTTTAGTAAAAATAATATGACACTGCATGTTATTTTACAAACTATGAAGTTAAGTGCATGCATGAGATCAATTATATATGGAATATTCTGCAAGACTAGTTTAAACTTTAGAGCTTTATACTGAAATACATTTCCACTTTCACTATTTCATGCTTTCAATTCCCCTAGATAAATACAATTTGGGTTAGATTCTTAATTACTCTTTGGAAATAAATCTGGATGTAAGATGTATAAATAATAACTTTATTCCTGAGGAAATTACTGAAATATGTTGTGTATATATATCATTAGGACTCTCTTTTTTTGTTTTGTCTGTCTACCAGTTGTCACACCTTTTGAAAGCCATAAGTGAAAATGGAAGCTGTCATTCCAGACTTCAGCATTTGCTTCAGAGCCTTCATCAGCACCTTTCTGCTCACTTTTTCTAAACTCTGAGCTTCATTCTGTCTTTTCTTGATAAACCAGAACTTGACTTTATCTGCACCTGTCATTCCAGCCAGTGCACAGATTTGCACATTACACTTGTCTTCTATTTCATTTAAAAGACTTAGCTATGATTACAGATTGCCTTCAAAAGTGCTTCCTTCTCGTCATAGTTGTTTATATCTTCTCATACATAAAAACATGTAGGCATGAACACCCTAAGGCAACAGAGAGAGTTCACATAAAACATTGAGGATTATGGCCTAGTGTTAATGTACCAATTCAAGGTAATAACGGAAAAGCTAAATTTGAACCTACTATTATGCCCTTGTACGTAGGAATTGAGAACAGTCTGTTAAGTAATGCATGCACAGCATCATTTGTACAGAGAGATTATAAAAAAAATGTGCCCTCTGAGTTTTTTGTCCAAATGATAAATGTGATCCAATCAAACCATTATAATGACTTAAATGCAGCTGAATATCATTTGTTGATTGCCACAGAACTTTAAGACAAAATAGTCATTGTGAACTCTTGGAAAGATCTTAATTGCTTTATGACCTATGACAGCTCTGGGTGACTGGTAAAAGCCATGTGGCTTGTGTGGAAATCATGAACTATAAAGGTCTAAATGTCATGTCTGCATGAAGATGTAAAAAGAGTTCCTTTCTTTTTTTTAGAAAAAGTATTCTTATAATTATCTAGGAAAATCCAAGAAAGTCAGAACTTTAAACTGCTTAATGACTTATTTAACTGGTATGCTCTCCCATGCTATGGCCTAATTTAGGACATTTTTAGGTCAGTTATCATTGACCAAATAAATTAAAGTGGTCTTGGATCTGTTATATTCTGGGTTTAAATATCTTTTACTAAGGAGAAAAGACCTTAGGCTACAAATTTGCCACTTGTAATTAAATATATATATAAAATTATAATGTTATAAATTAAATTTTATAAATTAAAATATATATTTCAATATAATTTAAAAGTAGATATTTTAATTTAACATATCAATTAATAAGTTAGAAAAGAGAGCAGGAATATCAAAATCATGGAAAATATTATATAGTGAAAGTAAATAGAACACTATATCATGAGATGAGTATCATTCAACTTTATAATTTGGAGAGTACAAAGGCAGATTGATGTGTTTTATCATTCATTTGTGCACTGACTCAGCAAATATTTATTGAACTTCTATTATGTTTAAGATGTTAGAACACAGTGGTTGGCAAATTGAGGCTCGCTAGTCACATGTGGCTCTTTGGCCCCTTGAGTGTGGCTCTTGTACAAAATACCGTGGCCTGGCTGCGTCTATTTTGAAGAAGTGGCATTAGAAGAAGTTTCAGTTTTAAAAATTTGTCTCTAAAAATAAATTTTATTCGTTGTACTGTTGATATTTGGCTCTGTTGACTAATGGGTTTGCTGACCACTGTGTTAGAACATATTTTGGATATTTGTGATGATAATCATTTAAATGTTTTTATAACTAGGTTACCGTTTTTAAAATTATACATGGTGCTTGGTATTTTCCTAAGCAGTTTCCTCTCAGATGAATGGGGGTAAATCAAATTAAGGTTTTATCTGAGCCTTTTTATTTTAGTGAACAAGGAGCAGCAAGCAGTTGACAGAAGGAGGACACCAGGTCTTTAGCAACTCTCACTCAGGACAAGGCCGCAGGGTAGAAGTAATACTTAACTCAGATAAGAAAAGAAGACATCACAGCACTTTTCCCAATAGAGTTGGGTCAAAAGAGAGTAACTGACATTTTCTGAGTATATTTGGCCCTAAAGGCTTGAAATATTGTATGTTCCTAAGTAAGTTTTTTTTTTTTTACTTAGATCTTGCAAAATACTATTAATTTTGTCAAGCAAAAAAAAAAAAATTTAGTCACCATTATATTTTGGGTTTTTTTGTTACAAATCTTGCTCCAAATTTTAGTAAGTTCTGATAAGAAGCACATTAGGAGTGTGTGTGCTAGTGTTCTGGAAGGACCACATGTGTTTCATGTATGCTCCCCAGCAAAAGAATTGTTGCTGTGAGTAACTTAAAACTGACTCTTTAACTTGTGAAATATAAGTCATGTTCTAAGGTACACGTTAGTAAAAAAATGTTTCATTTTCACATTTTATTAAATTTATTTAGATGATATTGGTTAAAAGAATTATGTAAGTTTCAAGTGTACAGTTCTATAATACATCACCAGTATATCACATTGTGTGTTCACTATCCAAAGTCAAGTTACCTTCCGACCCCTTATATTTAACCCTCTTTACCCTCTTCCACCTTCCCTTTGCTCCTGCTTTCTTTCTGGTGACCACTGTACTGTTGTCTGTGTCTATGAGTTTTTGTTTGTTTATTTTTCTCCTTTGTTCATTTGCTGTTTTTAGGTTTATATCCCACATCTGAGTGAAATCATGTGGTTCTTAACATTTCCAACTGACTTATTTCACTTGGCATGATATTCTCAAGCTACATCTATGTTGTCACAAGTGGCAATATTTCATCTTTTCTCATGGCTGAGTAGTATTCTCTTGTATACACATACCACTTCTTCTTTATCTGATCATTTATTAAAGGACACTTTTGTTGTATCTATGTATTGGCCATTATGAACGATGCTGCAATAAATATAGAGGTACATATATTTTGATGAATAAATGTTTTCAAATTTTTCAGGTAGTTACCTGGAAGATGGCTTGCTGGGTCGTATGGTAACTCTATTCTTAATATTTTGAAGAGCCTTCATACTGTTTTTCATAGTGGCTGCACCAGTTTATATTATCCCCAGCAATATATGAGGGTTCCTTTTTCTCTAATTTTTCTCTCCAACACTTGCTATTTGTTTTGTTCACATTAGCCATTCTCACAGGTGTGAGGTTGTATCTTCACTAACTATTAGGGAAATGCAAATCAAAACCACAATGGGGTATAAAACATACTTCTCCATCAAGATAGAAAATAGGAACAAAGAAACCATGAGTCCTTCAGCGTCTCTCAACTGATGATGCCTTTTAGTTATGATGGTTGATCCTGGCAGATAATGGTCCTCCTTATTTGCTCATGTCAGCTCTTGCCATTTGCTCTGCATTTCTTGGTAACATATTTCTGACTCTGCTTCAGTCATATAATATTTTGGCAAGGACTTCTGTGGTCTATGTCTCTGAAGGTATTATTTCAATTATTTAAAATAGATGTAACAATGATGCCTAGAACATTCTCTGTCATATTGTAGCATTCAAATGTTTATTTATTCAGTGAATATGTTTGACTCAATTCTCTTTTGTCTCCTCTGGACAACTCTCAGGGATCCTGCCTACCTCTCTCTCTCTCTCTCTCTCTCTCTCTCTCTCTCTCTCTCTTTCTATATATATATATATATATATATATATATATATATATATATATATCTATTATGTATATGTATATGTATATATATATCTATTTGTATATTCCTTAGCCAGACTTGTATACACATATGTATATGTATATATGAATATGTATATATATATATTCCAAAGCCAATGCAATCAGGCTGTACCTATATATCATTTTTCTGACTAGTGCCTGAGATTGATCATTGCATCGTTAATATTTTAACTGCCTTTGTTTTTCCCTGCCTTTGTCACAATGTTAACATTGGTAACATTTTATTATTCTACACATAAGGTAAAAAATGTTAAGTTCTGACTTACTGTAACCCCCCACATCCCACCTTGCCTTTCATAACTCTCTTATACAGAGTAACTATAAAAGTTTCAAGAAAACTGAGATATTGAATGGCTGGTAGAAAAATCAAGCTGGGACGTGGTTACAATACTGAGAATGAATCAGCACAGCAGTGTTTGAATTCTAACTGGGGAAGTATCAGCCAATTCTCATCTATTTGCCAATCTCCAGGATAAACTTTTCTTTTGAAAGGGTTCCTTTTTTATTTATGATTGGTTGTGTTTATTAAATTGCCAGCTTGTGGGTAGAAGGTAGAATGTGATTGGAATCACCTGTGTGTTTTTTTGTTATTGTTTGTTTGTTATTGTTGTTTGTTTTTTAGAACTTACCACAATTTGAAAGGATATACTCAAATCTCTGTTCCCAGTGTAAAACTCCTTACTGGACAGTGAACTTTTGAAGGCAGGGTCTACATTTGTTTTGTTCACCCTTGCATCTATAAGTGTGTTTTGTTCATTTGGCTTATAAGTGTGTTTAGAAAATATTCACATTGAAATGAGAGAAAATCCTAGTAATTATATATGAAGATTAGTGTCTCTCACCAACTCCTGAACTTGATTCTTCAAATTAACCTTGCTTTGATTGTAGAGAAACTGGGAGAGATCAGAGATCAAGGCCCTGCTAAACTTTGTCATTTTATTCAGATAGCTTATTAGCAGAAGGAGAGTGAGTTCTTGAAGCTTAAAGGGGAGTAGGAGAAGGGGGAAAAAAAGAAATTTGGGGCAGAAAATAGGCATTACACAAAAAACAACAACTATTGTATACAAAAATCACATTAAAAGTAAAAATAGTTTTTTAAAAAAAAAACATTTAATTGATTTTTTTACACAGAGAGAGGGAGAGAGGGGAGAGAGTTAGAAACATTGATGAGAGAGAAATATTCATCAACTGCCTCCTGCACACCCCTACTGTGGCTGTGCCCTCAAACAAGGTACATGCCCTTGATCAGAATCGAACCTGGGACCCTTGAGTCTGCAGGACAACGCTCTATCCACTGAGCCAAACAGGTTAGGGGAAGGGAAAAAAGGAAAAGTTTTTATATTTTTAGCCCTGACCAGTTTGGCTCAGTGGATAGAGCATCGGCCTACGAACTCAAGGGTCCCAGGTTCGATTCTGGTCAAGGGTATATACCTTGGTTGCAGGCACATCCCCAGTAGGAAGTGTGCAGGCGGCAACTGAACGATGTGATGTTTCTAACTCTCTATCCCTCTCCCTTCCTCTCTGTACAAAAATCAATAAAATATATTTAATTTTTAAAAATATTTTTAGTATCTCTGGGAAACCTATAGTCATGATTTGAAAAATTATAAAAATATGTGCCAGTTATATTGAAGACAAAGTTTAATATTAATAAAATAATTATTTTTGCAAACACGATTCTCAAGGTATGAATGCACCATAGGGTTTAAAAGATCACTTTTGAGCACATATTTACTTAAAAGTTAAATTAATCATTTTAAAAATAAAAGTAATGACCTTCAACATAGGTCTGGCGATATAATAAAACCTGAGATTCTTCTTAACTTGGAATATGTGGTCATTTGCTAAGACTGACATTTCCTTTTGTACTACCTTGAAAAATTTTTAGCTGAATAGATTAAAAACTTAAAGAAGATGGTGGGGGTGGTGTTTAACCTTTATGATAAAGATAACATAATTTTAGAAGACTTTAGAACATTATTTATATGCAAATGGGGCTATTATTTATGAACTGATTTTTGTCTGATTATTAAACCAAGCCTAGAATAATTTGTTTTACAAATATAGTTTTCAGTACTTTAGCACACATATAATAATTCCAACTAATTATTAAAGACAGTGAATTAGAGATGTTTATTATTCATTTATCTATTTAGCAAGTATTTATTGAGAGGTAAGCATGTGTGCAAGGCCCTGTGAAGGGTGCAGACACAAGGGTAAACTTTCTTGTGGAATTTATAGTTTAACACAATGTTTCTGAAACATATTTGATGTGCAGTTTTATTAGGAAAATATTTGCTAATATGGCGTCAACATATTCATATATATTTATAAATTGAATGCATGTAGCATTTTACTCATATACTAAGTACATAAAACAAGCTGATTCAAAATTGAATTTTGACAGGATGAGATAAAAATAAATATAAGTAAAAATGTTAATAATGGATATTCAGGTACCACTTGAAGTTGTCACCTGCTTACCCATGTGAGAAACTCTGCCTAGAAGGTGAGATAGGCTTGGAATCAATAGAGAGAAAATTTTTATATATTTATAAATGTAATAAATTCTGTGAAGAAAAATAAAGTATTATAAGAAGAGGAACATGGGAAATTAATTTATATAGCAAGGTTAGAAAGACTATCTGAGGAAGTAACCTTTGAGTGGAGGTCTGAATCAACCAGATCAAGTATGGTGGGAAGAGCATTCTGAGTAAGGATAACACATGTTCAGATTTCTTGTGATGTGAAAGAGTCTGGTTCATTTGAAAAGCTGAAAGAAGCCAGTATAGATGGAGAAGAAAGATTGAGAGTATCTGTGATCAAAAGAGAAAAAGAGGTTAAAGGGTTAAGGAGGACCTATAATTTTAAAAAAATGGATTTTTCTCTCAATTCTTTGGCAAATGATTTAAGGGTTTTAGGTACAGGATTGTTATAATCTGATTTACATTTAGAAATTGATATTAAGATGATGACAATGAAGATTTGGCCTTTGTGAGTGAGTGGTTAGTGCTATATTTACTGAGATGGCAAAGATTGGCAGAGTAATGTACTGGGGACTAGAGTTACACTTTGGACATCTTAAATTTGAGATGTTATATTTGTTAAACTAATGCTAGCTGTAAGAACTAAAACTTAAATTTCTGTGGCACAGTAAAATAAAAGGTTGATTTTATGATTAGTGGGTGGCTTCGGTCTATCCACTGATTTAAGGCCTGAGGCTGTTTCTCTTTAAGCATTCCCAGACGATAATTCCTCAAAGTCCTCTGAATTCAAATGGTGGAAAAGGAGAGTATGGAGAATGTACTCTTGCTTCTTATTATACATGGAGCAGAATGACTTATATCCCTTTTATTTAAATTCCTTTGGCAAGGGAAACCTAGTTATATGGTCCCACTATGATTAACAGGGCCTAGGAAATGTCCCTTCCCAGCAACAGTCAGCATTTTCCACAAGCACCTTGGCAAACTGGAAGGAGACACTCAATAGCTACCCCTTTCCGCCACAGATATCTAGTAGCGCTAACTTGATATATCAAGTCAAACATTGACTATGGACGTGTATAGCTCAAAAAAGTGATCTGGTGTCATGGTAGAAACATTATCATCAGTACAACCTCATGGAAAATGGCAGCAGAAGGCCACCAGCACTGAATTCCAGGGCACGCCTACATTGGTGGCAAGGAGACTGAAAAAGTGACCAGGAATGTGGAAGAAAAAGATTAAGAGAGCGTGGTATCATAGGAGCTATGAGAATTTATTCAAAAGTATCTTCTGTAGTTTTCACTGGTTCAGGTCCTTATTGTATTCGTATTTGTTTTCACAATTTGTCTATGAACATACTTTCTATATACTATAAAATACAGTTTTTCTGATTCCCACAATGACCACTTTTAAAATTTTTATTTAATTTTTGTTTGCTTTAAAAAATACTTTGACATTCATTGTCAAGCAATAGGCATGGTGTTTTAAATTTAATTTAAAAAGTAATAGCAGACTTTCCCTAGTAGCTGGCTGTGCTGGGTAGGGGGACCCGAGCAGTTGGTCCTGTGGCGAGAAGTTTCAGAGCCTCATTAAAAAAGTTTGGGTACCCCTGAAGCCCTACTACCACGAGATCTGGGTGGGAATTAGAGATGATGGGCCTCATCCTGTACAACATCAGCAGAGCTGATAAAAAGAAAAGCTAAAGCTGTGAAAACTTCCAGGCTGCCCTGGCTCGTGGTCATCACTAACCAGCTGAGCCTGAGTGCACACCGTGGAGCTGGGCCTGCCTGTACATCTCAGCTCTGTTAGATGGGAATGAGGGGCATGCTGTATCTTGTAGAAGTGCTGTTTTCTTGCTTGCATGAATAAATGTACCTGCAAGACAAAAAAAAGTAATAACATAATTTTTAACATAGCAAACATCACCTGGATTTTATTTAAATTTCTACCCAAATTCAAGAGATTGTTTTGGGCATTGAAAAATCAATATATAAGCAAATGTAGTTCATAGGGTCATAGAGATGAACGAAAGTAAAGAACAAAGATCATTTTAAAAACAATCAATTTAATTACATTTGGTAAAATATCAACACTTTAAATTTGTTAAAATATAGATTATACTGAGATAAATTTAGGGTGGAGTTTGGCAAATTCCAGCCTGTGAGTCAAATTTAGTCTGATGCCTGTGTGTGTACAACTCACAAGAAAAAATTAATGTTTACATTTTAAAATAGCTCAAGTAAATCAAAAGAATAATAATATTTTTGACATAAAAATTATATGAAACTCCAACTTCAGTCTTAGAAGATAAAGTTTTATTGGAACACAGGCAATATGTTCAGGTGCTTGCTATCACTGGCTATTTTTATACTACAGAGACAGAAGCAATAGTTGCAAAACCTAAAATATATTTCTTTTTACATATCTCCTTGTTTGGGGGGATTATACATATACATATGTATTTTTTAACCAACTTTTATGTTGCAGGTGGTAAAATAGATAGTTAATCTGTGTCTTACAATATTGTATAAATTTTCTCCTAGAGTGGGGAGGAGAATATGGTGTGGCTCTCTCCAAGGGTGAAGAAGAAGAGAGCATTTCTTTGTTGGAAGAGCACAAAGGGAGATTTTCTCTAGTGACATCTTTACTCATGTCTAGGGTTCTCCATGTGAACAAAAGTTAACATTAATCTTGAAAGTTCATATAGTAGTCATGAGTTCCAGTTGTTGTCAAGCCTAAGCCTTGAGACAGGTATTTGTTAACTAATGATTTATTTTATGTTTGCCCTTTGTACTAGTAAAGGATAGGAATGATCTCACCATTCCTATCCAAAGTTCACCAAGTGTGACTTTGCCCATTATTTTTCTTACTAGAGGCCCAATGCACAGATTCCTGAACTGTTAGGGTCCCTCAGTCTGACCTGAGCCCTCTCACAATCCAGGACCCCTCTGGGATGGCGGATGTTAAAGAGCTGGTTTTGGCTCAATCCCCACAGACCAGGCTGAGGGATTCCACTGATGAAGGAATCCATGCACCGGGCCTCTAGTATTACCTATTAAAAGAGTACTATGCAGATTGACCATTACTCCAACATAAGATGGCTGCCCCCATGTGGTCAAAGATCCTGCCCCCATGTGGACACAAGATGGCTACCACAAAATGGCCACCAAAAGATGGCCAGCAAGGGAGGGAAGTTGGGAGAGACCAGGCCAGCAGGGGAGGGCAGTTGTAGGTGATGAGGCCAGCAGGAGAGGGCAGTTGGGGGTAATTAATCCTGCAGAGGAGGGAAGTTAGAGGTGACCAGGCTGGCAGAGGAGGGAAGTTGGGGGTGACTGGGCTTCCAGGGAAGGGCACTTAGGGGGAACCAGGCCTGCTGGGGAGAGCAGTTGGGGTGACCAGGTCTGCAGGGGAGGGCAATTAGGGGTGATCAATCCTGCAGGGGAGGGGAGTTAAGGACAAACAGGGTGGCAAGGGAGCAGTTAGGCATCAGTCAGGCTGGCAGGGCAGTGGTTAGATGATCAGGCTGGCAGGCAGAAGTAGTTAAGGGCAATCAGGAAGGCAGGCAGACGAGCAGTTGGGACCCAGCAGTCCTGGATTGTGAGAGGGATATCCAACTGCCCATTTAGGCCCAATCCCTGTAGGACATCCCTCAAGGGGTTTCAAATTGGAGAAGGTACAGGCTGGGCTGAGGAACCCCCCCCCCCATGCATGAATTTCATGCACCAGGCCTCTAATATGCATATAAGATCTTTGATTAATCTTTTCTCACCCTGCCCTCTCCTCCCTTCCCTCTGAGATTCATCAGCCTGTTCCACGTTTCCATGCTAGTGGTTTCTGCTCCTCCATTGTGTGTCTGCCCCCCTGGTAGTCAGTGTGTGTCATAGTTACTGGCCAGTTGGCTTAGGGTTTTAAATAGATTTTGATTGCTTTGATGTCTGAGGCAGTTCTTACTAGACTTCTCAGGAGCAGCTAAGATTTTGTACTCACTTCTATATTGCTTGCACTGAGAAGAGATACTATGAGTTTCTTAATTATGGATGAATAACTGGACAGTCTCAGGAATGTGGTAACAGGTTTTAGAGTGGTATTATAAAAGCTATTATTAATATTTTTATAACAAGACATACATTTTAGTTAAAGTAATTACAATTAACCATAATGACAAATGAAAAAAGAAAAGACAAATACAAAAAAATTAATGAAAATAGAAACTGTCTCTGTTTGAAAATAATATTTTCAATGATGCAATTCATAACCAAATCTGGCAGTCAGTTGACACTTATTCTTCTGAGAGAACTCTTTCTGTCTTCCCAAGATTTTCTCACTCATGAATATTATTGTTTGGACCAATTGGATCAGATCTATCTAAAAGTAACTTATCGGTATAAAAATGCTCTCTCTGTGCCATTAAACGCCCTTTCTTTTTATTTACCATCTCAGCCTAATCATCTTATTACAATCCACCCCTTGCACTGCTCTTCCCTAGGAGACATTGCCTTTCTCATAGAATGACTCTTGCAATGTGCCCTCATGCTCTCAAGGCAATGTCATAATTTTCTCCATATAAAGTCCAAGAGATTAAAAAAGTTTAACTTAAACTGGGTTTTGACAAAAATGGATATATATTTACTGGATGTAAAAAAGTTTTAATTGACCTTCAAAGGAAGAAAATACCATCGAGACAAAACAATTCAAAAAGTTTTGAAATAATATTTTAAAATTTACTCTAAACATTACTTTTATTAATCCTAGAAATCATGGCTATCACTTAGTGATATTTTCTAAGATAAAGAAATTATTTGATTTATTAGATTTTATTGAAATGTCAATCAAACATGACAGGTAACTGACCTTCTCCTCCATCAAGTGCCAAGTATTTAATTATAAATTTTATTTTAAAAAAGAATTAGTCTTAGTTTTTCTGTCAGTTATTACTAACAATAATCATTTGGAAATAGAAATCTTTTTCTTTTTAATTTATAAGTTGAGATAGCTTTTAATTTAGTGATTTTTTTTATATGTTAGATTTAAAGTCACATATTGACCACAGGTGGCTAAGTATGAAATAGAATGTCAAAGAAAAGCCAAGATAGGTTCTCACTTTCTGGAGGTTAGTGTATGTGTGTGTGTGTGTGTGTGTGTATATACACACACACACACACACACTAGAGGCCCAGTGCATGAAATTCATGCACTGAAGGCGTATGGTGGTGGTGCGGAGGGAGTCCCTCAGCCTGGCCTGCGCCCTCTAGCAGTCTGAGAGCCTTCGGGGAATGTCCAACTAACCACTTGAATTAGGCCCACTCCCCGTGTGAGCCCCGCTGGTGGCTCAGTTGTTCTCCCCATGTGGGAGCACACAGAGCACCAGGGAGCAGCTCCTGCACTGGGCATATGCCCCCTGGTGGTCAGTGTGTGTCATAGCAACCAATTGTTCTGCCATTTGATTAATTTGCATAGCCTTTTATTATATAGAATATATATGTGTGTATATATATATATATACACACATACTAGAGGCCCAGTGCATGAAATTCGTGTACGAGGTTGGTGGGAGCATTCCTCAGCCCAGCCTGCACCCTCTCCAATCTGGGACCCCTAAAGGGATCTGGCCTAAATGGGCAGTCAGACATCCCTCTCACAATCCAGGACTTCTGGGTCTCAGCTGCTTGCCTGCCTGCTTGCCTTCCTGATTGTCCCTAACTGCTTCTGCCTGCCAGCCTGATCATCCCCTAACACTCCCCTGCCAGTCTGATTGATGCCTAATTGCTCCCCTGCCAGCCTGTTTGCCCCTAACTGCCTTCCCCTGAAGGCCTGGTTTTCCCAACTGCTCCCCCAGCAGACTTGGATCCCCCCCAAATGCCCTCCCCTGGAGGCCCGGTCACCCCCACCTTCCCTCCTCTGCCGGCCTGGTCCCTCCCAACTGCCATCACCTGATGGCCATCTTGTGACAGCCATCTTGTGTCCACATGGGAGCAGGATCTTTGAACACATAAGGGCAGCTATCTTATGTGTTGGAGTGATGAACAATTCGCATATTGCTCTTTTATTAGATAGGATTGAGGTCTGGAGCATGAGTGGGGGCCAGCAGGTGTGCCCTGAACGGTTTCCCACATCAGGGTGGAGGTTCCCTTGGGGCATTGGGTGGCCTGGGTGAGGGGTCTGTGGTGGTTTATAGCTGGACAGGCCCCCTGGCAACCCAAGTGGAGGCCCTGGTATCTGGGATTTTTTTATTTTCTATAATTGAAACTTTGTAGCCTGGAGTGGAGCCAAGACTCCTGCTTGCTCCATGGCCACAGCCATTTTTTGTTGGGATTTATTTATCTTCTATAATTGAATCTTTGAGCCTTGAGTGGAGGCAAAGGCAGGCCAGGGATGTGGGAGCTTGTCTTCTTCCATCGCCGAGTGCAACTCAAGCCTCCTGCTCATTCAGTGGCCTCAGCCATCTTGGTTGGATTAATTTGCATACTCACTACTGATTGGCTGGTGGGCAGGGTTTGTTGGTATAGCACAGTGATGGTTAATTTGTATATTACTCTTTTATTAGATTTTACATATATATATATATATATATATATATTTGTATCATAAAACTGATTATGGCTTATCCTATCTAATAAAAGAGTAATATGCAAATTGACCACACCTTTGCTATACCAAATAAGCCACACCCACAAGTCACTCTCACAAGCCAATCAGGAGCTATCTGCAAATTAACACACTACCAAGATGAATGCTGCTCATGGCAGGCCGGGCAGGGCTGAGGGCATGGCCAGGCTGCAATTGATTGGCCAGGATCCCAGGGCAATTGCTTCCCTGGGTGCCCCAGGCTGGGGGCAAAAGGCCTTGCCAAGAGGCCTTTTTGCCCCCAGCCTCAGGCAGCTGGGTGAGCTGGGGGTGTGGTCAGGCAGAGATCAGCTCAGATCCCATTGTGATCGTTTCCCTGGGTACCCCCCACCTTGCCAAGAGGCCTTTTCGCCCCAGGCCTCGGGCAGGCTAGGCAGGCTGGGGGCATGGCCAGGCAGTGATCAATCGTCCAGGATAGCGTGGAGATTGCTTTGCTGGGTGCTCCTGGCCTCAGGCAGGCCCAGCGGGATGGCTAGGGTTCTCTGGCTGACGTCCCTTGCCCAAAGATGGAAAGTCCCAGCTAGAGGCTTTTGGCCTTGGGCAGGCTGGGGGTGAGCAGTCAGTAGGACATCCCTTGGGGGCTCCCAGTATGTGAGAGGGGGCAGGTTAGGCTGAGAGATCACCCACCCCCAGTGCATGAATTTTGTGCACTGGGCCCCTAGTATTCTTACAATACTTCAGAAGCAGTTTCCCATAGAAAACCTTTGAGAATTTTATTATTGGGTCCAATTTGTAGATGAAGAAAGAGATTCTGGATGTTTTCAGATAATGTCAATGCCCTTCTCATATCCCTTTGGCATTTATAATTTCTGTGCACGCCAGCTGGCTTTCAAACTCCAGTAAATGTGACCTTTTGCTTTTCTAGCTCTAAAATCAGAAGGCCCACAAGTGCTTGATTTATCATAATAGAATTCCATGTGACATTGCTTGGATCAAGGAAAACACTTACAGGGATGAAGGTTCAACAATGGCCACATAACCTTGGCATCCATTAGTTCCCCTATTACATGCATCACCCAGAAGCTGCTGGCTTGATGAAATGCTGTGTAACTTAGTTCTTAAAGGCACAGTTTTGAAGCCAGCTGGAAGATGAAGCTCTGAGGAGGTGAAGTACTGCTTTTAAGAGGTATGATATACTTTGAATTGATTGTCGCTATATGTCTGTGTCCCTGATAGAAAAGAAGCCAGGCTATGGAAGTGACCCATCTTAATATCAGTCTAATGGAGAATTTTAATTCTTGGTCCCACAATGTTAAACTCTTCTGGATTAGAGGTCTTGATTTTTAGGAATGGGAAGTAAGTCTTCTGCAAAGGAATATAGTAAATATACCACTAAACCTTGGCTAGGGCTATAACCTGCTAATTTTGTGCTTCTAATAGTAGTAGACAAGCAAGCAAAGGAATTAATTACCATACTGGCAGGATAATGACTCTGATTATCTAAAGAGGAGATAGAGTTGCTACTACTGAAAAGAGGAAAGAAAAAGCATGTCTGGAACCCTAAGATACAATGAAGTGCTTCCTGGTGCTTCCATGCCAGAAAACTTTGAATGGGCACCACAGCACCTATACCTGATAAGAGTACAGTAACCAGGTACTCAGAATACTCAGCGATGAGAGTGTAGGTTACCTTACCAGATAAGTAACCGGGAGAAGCTAAATCATTAGTTGAGGATAAAGAAAGGAGATCACACATACCAATATGGTCTCAGGATCAGCATAAGCAATGGGGAGTGTACCTTATTCCACTAAGATTCCCAATATAAAAGAGATTATGAAAGAGATTATGAATCAGTGACAGGACACAGCGACCTTCATGTGGGGTATAGGAGAATCTGAGTGGTGCAAGAGATGGATTGTAGTAAGACACAAGTGTCCTACCACAGTCCCTTGATATTTGCTATTTTTATGCAACCTGCCACAATTTCTATCTGATAGAATTTGATAGAATTTCTTTGATTAAGTGCTTACTATAATCAATGGATCTTGCTCTGTCTGTTCCAAGGGCAGGCTATCACTTCTCCCTCCTCTCATTTCCTCCCGCTGCCCCCCCCCCCAAATGATCTCAAACAACCATGTCTGATGTGGATTGCTGTTTCTCAGTGGGGTCACTTCGAAGAGGAGCTCCTATGCAGTCTCTCAGATTTCCCCATCAGGATTACATTTCATTTGTCCAGAGTGTTAACTTGATTCATAATATAATACATCTGTTAATGGTTTCTCTCCTTTTTTCTGTCTCATTTCCCCATTCATCTACCATGCTTCTTGGAGTCATTTTACAACTTAGCTATTGTGCTTAAATATTTGTCTTAGGGCCTGCTTCTGGGGGGTCTGCTAGTAAACTAAGACAGAAAGTGGCTTGTTAAATGTTATCAAACCAGTGCTAGCACCGTGTTTAATTCCAGGTCTTCTAGCTCCTGGATGAGCGCTCCTTTCAGCACCACATTTCAGGAGTGCTCTGTGTGCATTAGACCTAAATAAAGTGGATTAATTCTGGATCTTTATGCAGAAAGGTGACATTGAATGCATCATAAAGGGAGGAGCAGAGACAGAAAACATCTCTCCCAGCTTTTTTTGTTTTGTTCATGAGATAGTGGATTTGAACTTTGTGAAAAGAAAATACAATAACATATTTACTCTTTTCTTATGTTTTCTTACTCCTGTGTCCCTTTAAAGGAGGGATGATTCATTGTTGAATCAATCTATTGGCTCTTCCATGTTGTACAGAGTTTGGATCATGTGCTGATTCCTGGGAGAGAAGCAGATCCACTGCACAGCTTTCCTCTGCACTGTGGGGTGTTGCAAGAATGGAGAGCACGGCTTCTGGGGAAGGCATGGTGTACTGATATGGTGGCATAAGCATGCAAGGAGGGACATTGGAAAGTAGTGTGTAACCAAACGAGCTGCACTGATGAACTAATGAAGGAGTGGTTTTTCGCCATTGACATAAAAAAATATGGAGAGTGGAGCCAGGTGGGTTAAGTTTCTGTGAGGATCTCCATCTGTGTGAAGAACACTGAAAGTGGCAGTGATGGCTAGAAAAGATTTTAAAGATATTTCACTCTGCTTTTTGTGCTTTATTAAGAGAAGAATGAAGATTTGAAATATTTTTATTTACTTTTGTTTGATTATTTCTTTGATCATGATACCATACCAGAAGGGGAGTATAGTAAACCTCTATTATTTTCAGGTTAAAAGTAGTTACTAGAGCAAATATAGCTCAGAGTTCCTATTATTTTCAGTTTATAGAACTTCTTATACCTGTGCAAGAGGCATCTATTTCTGATGGGCAGACTGACTGCCTCCAGGATGAGGGATAAAGGAAGAAGAGGTTGAGGAAAACAAAGCATGCTTAATCTGAGAGTGTATCCAAAAGTCAGGGATTTCTAAAATACTTTTCCATGCTTTGAGATTTCAATCTAGGCCTGAAGATTCAGGTAGTTCAGGTCCTGGGAAAGGAGTAGTTCAGTATATGCTCAGGCTAATGTGGTCCTTGTGCAGAAGGGAAGCCACAGTAGGAGCCCAGCAGGTGGCGGTCCCCCACGATGGGCCCTCCTGGGGGTTCCACAGTGCCTTCAGCAGCAGGAAACACACCACCTCTCAGCCTCCAGACTGCCTGCAAATGTAAACTTTAAAGAGAGGAATGATGGTGAGAAAATGAATTAGTGTAGAAAAGAGAAACAAGGGAAGGGGAAGGAAAAGGAAAGTAAACTTACCCTGTTGGGTTAGTTATTATTATTATTATTTAAAAAATAAGAACTAGTTTAGGGAGGTGCTTAAGAGTAAGCTTGAAAGTTATTCAGTTTCTGAGGATGTGAAGGTTGCTGGTGATGCCTTCAAAGGAGGAATCACAGTGAAGGATCGCCATAGGGGGCCCAGAAGAGTTGTTCAAACAGGGAACACTGATTAGAAACTCAATCGGATTGAACATAAGAGGCATGTTTAAGATAATTACAATCCTTGTCAGTAATAAATTTACTGTAGGTTTATAATTGGATGAGAAAGACGTGGAGTAGTCTTTGCAGAATGAGTAATGAATGATAGTGACTTCTAAAATTATATTAGTGATTCCTCTGAATAAACCACAAAAAATATCACATGCAAGGAAAGTGTGGCTAAGAGACACTGGATTTTGATAGAGGTAAAAATAAAGAGGCTTTAACAGAGTGAAAATATAGATTAGGAGGGAAATATAATAGGAAAATACAGTTGGACAATATGGCAAGAGGAAATTCTAAGGAGGTCTTGAGAGAGTAAAATAACACAAATGTATTAACAAAACTACAGTGAGAACATACTATAGAGGAGAGTAGTGTGAGAATTCTGATTGCTAAAGAAACATTTGAAGGAATAGCTGAGGAAAATAAAATAATCTTGAGAGTTGAAAGATAGGAGACAAGCAATTGCTTGGTGGAAAGTAGAAAATAAAGTTGGTAATGGAGGAAATCAAAGTAAGATTTTAGTCCCATTAAGACATTTGAAAAGACCACAGCAGTGACTGTCTGCTTTACCTGGAAAACCAAACACAGAGGTCTATCATTTATGAACAGAGTAGAGGATTCCAAGGGGGCAGTTTTTCCTTCATTATGTTGCATCATTTATTACATACTAGGCTTCAGAAAGGTGGTAGAGGGCTTATGAAATCTAAGCAAGGCAAACAGAAAAACTGGAAGTCTGCTCCGCAAAGTGAGGTGACCACAGGAGAACTGAAAGGTTAATACAAATGGAAAGAGGTATTTGCTACATCCCACAATAAAAACTGCTGGGCCAATATTAAATTATGTGTTTATATGCCACTAATTTATTACTTTAGAGCAGAGGTGGGGAACCTTTTTTCTGCCAAGGACCATTTGGATATTTATAACATCATTCCTGGGCCATCCAGAATTATCCAGTTAAAAATTAGTCTGCTATATTTTTGGTCAAACATTTAGTTGACTCAACTCTAATGCCTTGGCAGGGCTAGACCAAATGATTTCCCCAGCCTTATATGGCCCTTGGGCTGGATGTTCCCCACCCCTGCTTTAGAGCATGAAAGGATTATATAGTAATGTCCTAAAGGACTGATCCTTGGGCTATGTGAGAGTTTGGATGTGGGGGATAAAAGAGGAAGAGGAACAAGAAGAATAAATGAGAATTATTTTAAGTTCCGAATTTACACATGAAGAGCTATTTTCCACCAAAGGGTATTTATTGCCGTAGCATACTGAAACCACAAAGATGCTGATCTTTCCAAAAAATGCAGATTTAACTTATTCAGATTAAAAAGATAGAGCTGATGCATTTTGGAGTTATTTTGGATTAACACATTCAAAAATGGATTCACTTATAAATTTCTTTTTTTTTAAACTTTAGCATTATGGTTTTCTCCTAGTGAATCCTTAGAAAGCTTCCAAAACAAACAAACAAACAAACAAACAAATACTATATTTCTATTTGGGCCATGTGCTGTATATATTTATAATACCATTTCATCATCACTCCAGTCTTTCTTCTAATAGAGTAAGTGTAAAATATCTTATCTACTCTTATCCTTTAACATTCCTTTTTTGAACAGCTCAGGCTGAAGAATAGGGAACGCCTTGCCATATAAACATATTAACATTATGATTTAATCCCCCATCCCTCCAGGTCTGGCTCAGGTAACATGAAAGGTTGATGATGGCTTCACTGGGCATAGTGGCATCTGAGGCAGAGAGAAACGGATAATTTTTAGATATATTTCATGGTAGAAATAATAGGCAAGGCTTACCTAGATTAAATTTGATGGGAAAAAAAAAGGGGAAGAGTCAAAGGGCAAAGCCATGCTTTTAGTTTGTATAACAGGAAAGATGACGATGCCATTTAATACGCTGAAGAATAGTGGAGGGACTGAGGGGGTTATGTTAAGAAATTGATGTTGGGCATGTCAAGTATTAGATGCCTATGGATATGGAAGTAGAGATACAGGACATGTAAGAGTGAAACTTGGTACAAGAAATAAGAAATAAGTCAATTCAAAAGCAGCAATTTTATCCATGGAGCTGGAAGAGATTATGGACAAAGAGATTAAAAGTAGAAAGATTAAGAACAAACTTCTCACCCAGCAGGTGTCCCTCAATGATTGAACCAGGAGGTCAGGGTTGGATTTCTAGTCAAGACACATGCCTGGGTTTCAGGCGCCATCCCCAGTAGGGGGCGTGCAGGAGGCAACCGATCAATGATTCTCATCATTGATGTATCTCTGTCTCCCTCTCCCTTCCTCTCTCTGAAATACATATATATGCATTTTTAAAAAGGAAAAACTCCTCAGGACTGAGCCCTAAGGTTAACCAATATTTAGAAGTAGAGAGGGGGAGGATCCAGCAAAGGAATAGAGGATAAAATAAAAGTCAAGGTTGTGTGACATCATAAGAAAATTTTTTTTGAGTGAGTGCTCTTGAATACTGAGAGGCCAAGGCAGAAAAGGCCAGCAAAGTGGGCCGGGATTTGGCCACATGGCAGTTTATTGGGTTCTCTAGAATGAACAATGAGATTCAAAAGTAAAGGAAGCCAGAGTGATTGACCAATGCATAGCAGGTGAGAAAGTGAAGACCAGGAGAGGAAATTTTTGAGAAGTTTTGTATGAAGAGGATCAGAGAAGGAATACTAACTTCAGTAACATTTAAGATTGGAGGAGAAGGTGAATGTTTTAAGGAGAGTATTCCCTAAAACATCAACATGTCAATAGTAGATGGGAATGTCATGGTCAAGAAGGGATCAGTAATGCAGGAGAGAAAGGGAAGACTGCAGAATGAAAGCTTCTGAGAAGGTGAATAGAAACTGGATCTGCAGCACAGGTGGGGGATGGCAAGGCATGTCTGTCTCTGTAACAGAGGAGAAGGCAAAGCATAAGGGTAAAGATTCTAGCTATATTCATTGATTTCATGGTGGGAAAACAAAGGAGTCCTTATCTGGGCAAAAATGGAGGAATCTGCACGTGACAGTCCAGAAGAGGTTCTATGCTGGGATAAAACAGATATTATCGATACCCCTGATGACACTGGCTAAGTGATATGCCACGTCCTCACTGAATAGGAGGTGAACTGAAACTGACATTCACACCATGTAATAAACTCTATATAGTTTTCCTTACAGGCAGTTGATTTAGCTATTGCCAACAAATCCTTTTTTCATTGCCAGAAAAATCTTCAAATAAAGAACTCTTCTAGCTGTTATTAAAAATAGATCCAGGAGTTTGAAGGACCCACTTTTCCATGGAGTCACAGTTCTGGTGCACACTGTGCAGAAAAAAGGAAGTTCACTTGCCTCAAAGAGCTCTGTTACATGTTGTATTTAAAATAATATTAAAATATTGAGAAGGAGAACAGCTTAAGACCTACCATGTGCGGGTCCTGTGTTGTACACTATACATATTTATCTTATTTAGTTCTCACAAGAGAGCTCTAAAGTGTTACACTAATGAACTTATGACTTAAATAGGGAAGTCTATAGGGTTTCAATTGAGACCAGTCTGAGTCCAGAAGCAGTAAAGTGTATGTGTGTATGTGCATGTGCATACATTCAAGTATACATACAGTAAAGTGTTTGTGTGTGTATGTGCTCATTACCTGAATAGCTTAACTAATGTTGCCAAGTTTGAGACTTACAGAGAAGACTTTTTACAAATTTTATTGTCTGATTTCTATAGAGTTTAAAGCAAAATCAAGAAAAATAAATAAATAAATAAATAGCCCTAGCCATTTTAGCTCAGTGGATAGAGTGTCATCCTGTGGGCTGAAGGGTTCAGGATTCGGGTTCAATTCCGGTCAAGGGCACATGCCTGGGTTGCAGGCTAGATCCCCAGTAGAGGGTGTGCAGGAGGCAGCTGATTAATGATTCTCATCATTGATGTTTCTATCTCTTTCTCTCTCTCCCTTCCTATCTGAAATAAATAAAAATATATTTTAAACAAAATAAATCACAGGCTAAAATAAGAATAAGCAAAATAAGAAATGTAATATTAAAGAACATAAAACAGGAAACAGAGAAAAAAGTTTAATTTTATTCTAGTCAGAGAAAAGATTGATTGCAACAGAGAAATAAAGATATGTAGATTCAGATGTAGTTGTTGATTTTTGGAATTACAGAATTTCTAGCATTAGCAGTATCCTCATAGAGCAATCCAACGAGGTTTCTCATTTACAGGTGAGGTCAGTGAGACATTACAGGGGCAATGTTTACCCAAAATTAAAGAGAGAGTAAATATTCCAGGATTAAACTCAGGCTTCTTGCATCTTTAATGATTTCCCACTGTGTCATGGGACATCTTGTAAGCATTAGAGAGAAAGATGTGAGAGTAGAAATTTAAGCTAAAAGGACAAAATAAATAATATAGTTAAGATTAGGAGAAAATAAAAAATATGTGGGTACAACTTACATATGCTAAAACATACTCAAGCAAATTATATTGAGTGTGTTAAGAGAACTATGGTGAGATTTTGATGAGTGTAACAAAAAGAAGGGAAGAATTGAAACAGAATTAGCACATGGTGGTCCAAGAAGAGATGAAATGAAAGCTTACACAGAAAAGTGACAGCTATACCTAACTATATTTATTCATTTATCAAATATTCATTCAGGCCTACTATATAAATATTCTATTAGCAATTCAGAAAAATAAGTTAAAAATAAAAAAGAGATGTAATTCCTACTTTCAAAAGATCACATTTTTAATTGGGAGAGGAAGAAAAATAATAAAATAATTAAAATACAATATTTTATTTATTGTGCCATTATAAAATTCTGTTTTTACAGGTGAAATAGAGAATTAAGAAATAATTAGATAATATCTAATGAACATAGATGCTAAAACCCTCAACAAAATCCTAACAAATTGGATCAAGCATTACATTAGAAAGATCACACATCCTGACCAAGTGGGATTTATCCCAGGGATACAAGGATAGTACAATAAATGCAAATCAATAAATGTGATACATCACATAAACAAATTGAGATATAAAAACCATATAATCAAATAAAACCTAAAATTGTTCTTAAAAAGTTATAAAAACAAAGCAAAATAAAAATAACTTAAAAAAAACAAAACACTGTATAATCATATCAATCTATGCAGAAGAAGCATTTGGCAAAATCCAATACCCTTTCTTGATAAAAACTCCCAACAAGGTGGGAATACAGGGATCATAACTCAACATAATAAAAGCCATATATGACAAACCTATAGTCAGCATCATATTCAATAGACAAAAACTAAATCCATTTTCCCTAAGAACAGGAATAAGACAGGAATGCCCACTCTCACCACTTTTGTTAGACACAGTACTGTAAGTTCTAGCCATAGCAATTGGGCAAGAAGAAGAAATAAAAGGTATCCAAAATGGAAAAGAAGAAGTAAACTATCATTATTCACAGATGACATGATATTGTACATAGAAAACCCTAAAAAAAAAAAAACAACTACTAGATTTAATGAATTCAGCAATGTAGCAAGATACAAAATTATCACCTAAAAATCTATGGTTTTTTTTATATGCCAACAATGAACACACAGAAAGAGAAACAAACAAACAAAAAATACTATTTACCATTGCACCAAAAAAATTAAGATATCTAGGAATAAACTTAACCAAGGAGGTAAAAGACTTGTACTCAGAAAACTACAGGACACTGAAAAAAAGAAATAGAGGAAGACATAAACAATTGGAAGAATATAACATGTTCATGGATTGGTAGAGTCAACATCATTAAAATGTCCATACGACTCGAGGCAATGTATAGTGTCAATGCAATCCCCATTAAGATACCAATGGCATATTTCACAGACCTAGAACAAACTCTCCAAAAATTCATCTGGAATTCAAAAAGACCCCGAATAGCTACAGCAATCCTGCGAAAAGAGAACAAAGTAGGTGGGATCTCAATACCAGATATCAAGGTATATTACAAAGCCACTCTTCTCTATACTGCTTGGTAGTGGCACAAGAACAGACAGATAGACCAGTGAAACAGAACAGAGAAGCCAGAAATTGATCCAAGCCATTATACTCAATATTTCATAAAGGAGGCAAGAACATACAATGGAATCAAGACAGTCTCTACCATAAGTGGTATTGGGAAAATTGGACAGATACATGCAAAAAAATGAAACTAGACCACCAACTTACACCATATACAAAAATAAACTCAAAATGGATAAAGGACTTAAATGTAAGATGGGAAACCATAAAAATATTAGAAGAATCCATAGGCAGCAAAATATCAGACTTATGTCTGTAGCAATCTCTTTACTGATACAGCTCTTAGGACAATGGAAACTAAGGAGAAAATAAACAAATGGGACTACATCAAAATAAAAAGCTTCTGCATAGCAAAAGAAACCACCAACAAGACAACAAGAAAGCCCACTGCATGGGAGAACATATTTGCCATTGTTATCTCCAATAAGGGCCTAATCTTCAAAATTCATAGGGAACTCATACGTCTTAACAAAAAGAAGATAAACAATAAAAAATGGGCAAAGGAATTAAGTAGATACCTTTCAAAAGTTAACATTCATAAGACTAAAAGACATATGAAAACATGCTCTAATGCCTAATCATCCCATAGATGCATATCAAACAACAATGAGGTACCATCTCACACCTGTTAGAATGGCTGTCATCAACAAATCAACAAATGACAAATGCTGCTGAGAATGTGGAGAAAAAGAAACCCTTGTGCACTGCCGGTAGGAATGCAGAATGGTACAGTTCACTGTGGAAAACAAGATGGAGTTTCCTCAAAAAATTAAAACTAGAACTTCCATTTGACTCAGTAATCCCACTTATCGGAATATATGCCAAAAAAACCAGAAACACCAAACAGAAAGGACATATGTATCCCTATGTTCATAGCAGCACAATGTAAAATAGCCCATCAGCAGTTGAGTAGATTAAAAAGCCATGGTACATGTGCACAATGGAATACTATACTGCTATAAAAAGGAAGAACTCTTACCATTCACAACATTATGGATGGACTTGGAAAACATTATGCTAAGCAAGATAAACCAGTTGGACAAAGATAAATATCACATGATCTCACTCATTTGTGGAATATAATGGACATCATAAACTGGTGAACAAAAATAGATACCGAGAAGCATTGAACAGACTAACTTCAATGGGAAGGCAGGAGAGGGCTGGGATGGGGGTAAGAGATCAACCAAAGGACTTGTATGCATGCATGTAAGCATAACCAATGGATATAGATATTAAGGGGGTGAGGGCATGTGCCAGGAAATGGAGGTGGCTGGGGGAAGGTCAATGGGCAAAAAAAAAAGACATACATAATACTATATGTAGTCCTTTAAACAATAAAAAAAGAAATAATCAGATAATTAAGCAAAGATTTATTTGCTTTTTGGGTGAGGTGATTGATTAAAATATTCTTAGAAGGTAGAAGGTATGATGCTAAGTGAAGTGAATCAAAGAACAATAAACAATGTGTGATTTCATATGTGTCAAATCTTAAAACAAAACCAAACAAATGAACAAACAAAACAAACCAACTCCTTGAGATAGAGAATAAACGGATGATTGCCACAGAGGGTGAGTGAAAAGTTGAAGGGGAATATAGTCAATAATAATGTGAAAACTTAATGGTAACTAGACTTAAAGTGGTATTCACTTCATAAGGTATATAAATGTTGAAGCACTATGTTGTACATATGAAACTAATATAATATTGTATGCAATAACAAAACATTTTTAAAATAAAAGAGTAACAGATATGATGGTGGGTCTGAGAATTGAATTCTAGACTTTTGAAAATGTAATCAAACTTGGAAGAAGTCTTCAATGATGTATGGAAAATGTCAAATGACTACAATATTAAAATAAGGGGCTGGTGGTGTTTTAGAGAAAATGGGAAGAGTGTGAACCCTGGTTCCGGTGAATGTGGTTTTCAAGTTGCCTTTTTATTCTCAGTAATCCTGTTGCAAATGTTCTTATGAATAGTTTATCGGATGACACATGCAGCGCAGGGGTACACCATCAGTCAGAAAAAAATGACCAGAGAACTTGAAATTATAAGATGGGCTACAAGAGGAAGGTAGGGAGAGTACTTTAGTTTGGATCAGATAGGCATGTTTTTGTCTCCAGAATCACGCTGAGATGTGTGAGGACACGGCATTCAAATGAACCTAGCATGCTCAGCAGAGGCGGGAAAGATAAATGACAGTTGCAGTTAAGCAAAGCATCTTTATTATGTGGGTAAGCCTATGTTCCTCCTCATGGGGAGACGTGCCAAATTTACACAAATTAAGACTCCAATAGGAGCCTTCTAAATGAAAGTTAGTTTGGCTTTGCTTGTCAGATGCTGTCATCTGGGCAATAACAGGAGGGTGAGAGGGAACACATGACAAATTGGAGCAATGGGGATAGCATTAAAGATGAAAATTAGAAGAGAAGTGGATGACAAATCTTAATAAATATACTGTACTTTGTAAGCCTTACAACATTTACGATTCTCTGTAATAGAATATGTTTTGTAGTTGTAATATGGTGTGAGAAAACATCGAACTATTGATTTGAGGCATGCTTAATCTGGAAACCTGAAAGGTACACCATTAATGGCTTTATAATATGAAAAATATTTCTCTCTATAGTAAAATGTGCTAATTAAAAAAGTCATAAAACAATATTGATAAGCTTGAAGCTAGACATAGTTCATTCAAAAATTTAGTTTCTAAGCAAAGCAAGTCTAACAAGGAAAATAAAAACATGAATATGTATATATTTTATATATAAGCTAATGGCATTATTGAAATGTGTTATTTTTCTTTTGTTGCATTTTCTACCATTACAGTAAAAATTGTTTAGAGAACCAATGCTTGTGTTTTGTTCTGTTAAAGGATAGTCTAATTAAAATTGTTGTTCCTACTACATTCTAAAATTTTTAAATTTTAATCATGCAACTGTATAAGGACTCATAATTTTAATACTCTAGTTCTTAGCCATATGTTATAATGTTTCTCTTATATTACTATCCTGGTTAAAATACACAACACACATGTGCACACATACACACACACACACACACACACACACACACACACACACTTGGGTTTCAGTGATAGATTCTGAAATATTTCAAGGGAAATATTTTAAAAATATCACCTGTAGTAGTACCACATTCTAGACACTTTGTATTCTCTGCATTTCATTAAATTTCTACCACATGAAAGTTGTGAGGGATACTCAGCATTTATTCCTACTCCTTTGTATATTATCCCCTTTCTGTGGGCACCAGAATCTTGGTAATTGAATTCCGCAGTCTCTTGCTGGCATGGTTCCAGGTTCCACTAATCAGAGATACTTGATGAAATTTGGAAGCTGTTAAGGAAAGTGGGGGATATTGTCCTTCCTCTGGTGGTAAATAGATATCTGGGCTTTAGCAAACAGTGCTTTTTTAAAACCTTTTTATTGAAATATGCAATATATACTAAGTGTACCAATATTAAATTTGCATATTGATGAATATTTACCTACGTATCTATCCATGCAACTAAATCCCTAATAAATACACACATTTTCAGCACCCAAAATGTTCCTTTCCATGTCAATCAATACCCTCTGACCTCAGGGGTAACCACTCTTCTGACTTCCACCACTTTATGTTACTAAATCAATTCATATAAATTGACTCACACAATATGAGTTTTTTTCCCCCAGCTCTAACTAGATATAATTGACAGATAAAATGATAAGATATTTAAAGTGTACAACATGATGATTTGATATATGTATATGTTGTGAAGGGATTCCTCCTGGCATTGGGTGCATGAGTACATCCATTATCACATGTATATATTCTACTCTCTTGGCAATTTTTATTATATAATACAGTATTTTCAACCTTGTCATTATGGTTTACATTAGATCCTCACACCTTATTCACCTTATAACTAAAGTATGTGCCCTTTTGCCAACTGGTCCCTATTTCCCCTGCTCTCAACTCTCTACCCCCCAGACTTTGACAGCAATGATTCTACTCTATTTCTATGAATTCAACTTTTTTTTTCCATAATGCCCTCCAGTTTCATTCATATTGTTGCAAATAGCAGGACTTTCTTCTTTTCCCTTTAAGGCTGAAGAATATTCCACATTTTCTTTATTTATCTGCTGATGGACACTATACTTTGGCTATACTTTGTTTCTATACTTTGGCTATAGTGAACAATCCTTCAATGAATGTGAGAGTGTAGATATCTTTCAAGATGATGATTTTGTTTCCCTTGGACATATATACATAAGTAAAATTGCTGGGTCACATGGCAGTTCTATTTTAGTTTCTTGAGGAACTTCCATACTGTTTGCCACAGATCTGTAGAAGTTTACGTTCCCATCAACAGTGCACAGGGCACTCTTTCCTTCACATTGTCACCATTTGTCATCTCTTGATTTTAGTATTATTATTTTTTTGGCTTAAACAGTGGGACTTTACTGTTTTACAGTTCTGGAGGCTAGAAGTCCAAGATCAAGGTGCCAGCAGGGTTGGTTTCTCCTGAGGCCTCTCTCCTTGGCTGTCCATGGCTGTCTTTTCCCTGTGTCTTCACATGGTCATCTTTTATCTCTTGAGTTTTAATTATAGATATTCCAACAGGTCTCAGGGAACATCTCATTGTGATTTTAATATGTGTTTTCTGATCATTAGTGATGTGAACACCTTTTTATGTAGCTGTTGGACATTTATATATTTTGGGTGGCAAAAGTATATATCCTCAGTCCCACCCCCATTTTCTTTTTTTGTTGTTGTTGTTAATCCTCACCAGAGGATTTTTTTCATTGATTTTTAGAGAGAGTGGAAGAGAGGGAGGGAGACACACAGCGAGAAACAACAATGTGAGAGAGACACAACGGTTGATTGCCTCTTGCACACACCCCAACCAGGGCCAGAGATTGAGCCTGCAACCGAGGTACTTGCCCCTGACCCGAATCGAACCTGGACCCTTCAGTCTGCAGGTCAATGCAAAACTATCCACTGAGCAAAACCATCTAGGGCCCATTTTTAAAATTGGTTGTTTTTTTTGGCTTTTGAGCTCCTTTTTTATTTTGGATATTAAACTCATATCAGATACTAGTATACCCTTTGCAAACATCTTTTTCCATCCTATAAGTTGTTTCTTATTTTGTTAATGGTTTTCTTTTCTGAGTAGCTTTTTAGTTTGAGTTGATCCCATTTGTTTATTTCTGCTTTCATTGATTTTGTTTGTGGCATCAAATACAAAAGACAATCAGCAAGACCCATGTTGGGGAGTTTTATCTCCTGTTTTATTCTAGGGTTTATATGGTTTCAGGTTTTACATAGTTTAATTCTTTAATCATTTTGAGGTGATTTTCATAGATGGTGAAAGACAGGGATTCAGTTTCATTATTTTGCATGTGGATGTCCAGTTTTCTCAGCACCACTTATTTTTATTTTATTTTATTTATTTTATTTTATTGATTAAGGTATTACATATGTGTCCTTATCTCCCCATTGCCCCCCAACCCTTCACACATGTCCCCACCCCCTGTTGTCTGTGTCTGTTGGTTAGGCTCATATGCATGCATACAAGTCCTTTGTTTGATCTCTCCCCCTTACCCTCACCCTCCTCTACCTTCTCTCAGAGTTTTGACAGTCTGAAAGATGCTTCTCTGTCTATGGATCTGTTTTTGTTCATCAGTTTGTGTAATTCATTAGTTTCCATAAATGAATAAGATTGTGTGATATTTATCTTTGTCCGACTGACTTATTTCGCTTAGCATAATGCTCTCCAGTTCCATCCATGCTGTTGCAAATGGTAAGAATTCCTTCCTTTTCACTGCAGCATAGTATTCCATTATGTAGATATACTAGTTTTCTTAATCCACTCATCTGCTGATGGGCACTTAGGCTGTTTCCAAATCTTAGCTATTGTAATTTGTGCTACTATGAACATAGGGGTGCATATATACTTTCTGATTGGTGTTTCTAGTTTCTTGGGATATATTCCTAGAAGTGGGATCACTGGGTCAAATGGGAGTTCCATTTTTAGTTTTTTGAGGAAACTCCATACTGTTTTCCACAGTGGCTGCACCATTTTGCATTCCCACCAGCAATGCACGAGGGTTTCTTTTTCTCTAAATCCTCAGCAGCACTTGTCATTTGTTGATTTATTGATGATAGGCATTCTGACAGGTGTGAGATAGTATCTCATTGTCGTTTTGATTTGCATCTCTGGGATGATTAGTGATGTTGAGCATATTTTCATGTCTCTTTGCTTTCCTTATGTTTTCTTTCTAAAAGTGTCTGTTTAGGTCCATTGCCCATTTTTTCATTCTACTGTTGATCTTCCTTTTGTGAAGATGTATGAGTTCCCTGTAAATGTTGGAGATTAAACCCTATCGTTAATAACATTGGCAAATATGTTCTTCCATGCAGTGGGCCTTCTTGTTGATGATTTCTTTTGTTGTGTAAAAGCTTTTTTTTATGTAGTCCCATTTATTTCTTTTCTCTTTAGTTTCCATTGCCCTAGGAGATGTATCAGTGAAGAAACTGCTTCTGCGTATGTCTGATATTTTGCTGCCTGTGGATTCCTCTAATATTTTTACAGTTTCCCATCTTATGTTTAAGTCCTTTATCCATTTTGAGTATTTTTGTGTGTTGTGTAAGTTGGTGGTCTAGTTTGTTTGTTTGTTTATTTATTTATTTATTTATTTATTTATTTGCATGTATCAGTCCAATTTTCCCAACACCATTTATTGAAGAGACTGTCTTGATTCCATTGCATGTTCTTGCCTCCTTTGTCAAATGTTAATTGAGCGTAGTGGTTTGAGTTGATTTCTGGGTTCTCTATTCTATTCCATTTATCTATATGTCTGTTCTTGTGCTAGTACCCGGAAGTTTTGAGAACAGTGGCTTTGTAATACAGCTTGATATCTGGTATTGAGATCCTACCTACTTTGTTCTTTTTTTTTTTTCAGGATTGCTGCAGCTATTTTTAAAATTCCAGATAAATTTTTGGAGAGTTTGTTCTAGGTCTGTGAAATATGCCATTGGTATTTTGATGGGTAGTGCATTGAATCTATGGATTGCTTTGGGTAGTATGGACATTTTAATGATGTTGATTCTACCAATTCTTGAACACGGTGTGTTCTCCCATCTGTTTATTTTTTCCTCTACCTCTTTTTTCAGTGTCCTGTAGTTTTCCAAGTACAGATCTTTTACCTCCTTAGTTAAGTTTGTTCCTAGATATCTTAATTTTTTTGGTGCAATGGTAAATTGGATTTTTTTAGTCTTTCTTTCTGTAAGTTCACTTTTGCTGTATAGAAAATTCATAGATTTATTCGCATTAATTTTGTATCCTGCTACATTGCTGAATTTATTTATTAAGTCTAATAATTTTTTGATGGAGTCTTTAGGATTTTCTGTGTACAATATCATGTCTCTCCAAATAAGTACAGTTTTACTTCTTCTTTTCCAATTTGGATGCCTTTTATTTCTTCTTCTTGTCTGATTGCAGTGGCTAGTACTTCAAGTACTATGGCAAATAGGATTGGTGAGAGTGAGCATCCCTGTCTTGTTTCTGATCTTAGGGGAAATGAGTTAAGTTTTTGTCCACTGACTATGATGTTGGCTGTGGGTTTGTCATATAAGGCTTTTATTATGTTGAGGTGTGATATTTCTATTCCCACCTTGCTGAGAGTTTTTATCAAGAAAGTGGTGTTGGATTTTGTCAAATGTCTTTTCTGCATCAATTTATATGACTATGTGATTTTTATCACTCAATTTGTTTATGTGATGTATCACGTTTATTGAGTTGCGGATATTGTACCATCCTTGCATCCCTGGGATAAATCCTACTTGATCATGGTGTATGAACTTTATCATGTAATGCTGAATACAATTTTCTGGAATTTTGTTGGGGATTTTAGCATCTACGTTCATTAGGGATATTGGCCTATAATTATTTTTTATTGTGTTGTCTTTATCTGGTTTTGGTATTCGGGTAATGTTGGCTTTATAAAATGAGCTTGGAAGTGTGCCTTCCTCTTAAATTTTTTGCAATAATCTGAGGAGTATAGATTTCATTCTTCCTTGCATGTTTGGTAAAACTCTCCTGTGAAGCCATGTGACCGTGGGCTTTTCTTTGCTGGAAGCTTTTTTAAAAATATATATTTTATTGATTTTTTACAGAGAGGAAGGGAGAGGGATAGAAAGTCAGAAACATCAATGAGAGAGAAACATCGGACAGCTGCCTCCTGCACAACCCCTACTGGGGATGTACCCGCAACCAAGGTACATTGCCCTTGACCAGAATCGAGACCAGGACCTTTCAGTCTACAGGCCGACGCTCTATCCACTGAGCCAAACTGGTTTCAGCTTTGCTGGAAGCTTTTTGATGACTGCTTCAATTTCTTCCATTGCTATCGGACTATTGATATCTTTAGGTTCTTCCTGATTGAGTTTTGGAAGATTGTATTTTTCTACAAATAAATCCCTTTCCTCCATGTTGTCTAGTTTATTGGAATGGAGTTATTCATAGTATTTTTTAACAATCTTTGTATTTCTGTGGGGTCTATTGCTATTTCACGTCTTTCATTTTTTATTCTATTTATTTGAGTCCTCTCTCTTTGCTATTGGTGAGCCTGGCTATAGGTTCATAAATCTTATTTATCCTTTCCAAGAACCAGCTCTCGGTTTCATTGATCTTTTATATTGTATTTTTTGGTTTCTAGGTAATTTATTTCTTCTCTGATCTTTATTATCTTCTTTCTCTGCTCACTCTGGGCTTTTCTTGTTGCTCTCTTTCAAATTCTTCAAGTTGCAGAGTTAGATGATTTACTACTATTTTTTCTTGTTTTAAGAGGTAGGCCTGTAAAGCTATAAACTTCCCTCTCAGGACTCCTTTCATTGTGTCCCATAGATTTTGGACTGTTGTATTTTCATTGTTATTTGTTTACAGGATGTTTTAAATCTCTTCTTTGATCTCTTTGGTAATCAATCATTGTTTAATAGTATGCTATTCAGCTTCCAAGTGTTTTGAATTTTTTATTGTTTTTTATTGTAGTTTATTTCTGATATTATGCTATTGTTATCTGAGAAGATGCTTGATATGATTTCTATCTTCTTGAATTTGCAGAGTCTTTGCTTGTGAACCAATATATGGTCTATCTTTGAAAATGTCCCATGTCTCAGCACCAATTATTATAGAAAGTCTTCTTTCCCTATGACAAATGCCTTTTCTGCATCAATTGATATGACTATGTCCATGGTTCCTCTGTCAAAAATGAATTGACCATATATGCATAGGTTTATTTCTGGGCTCTCAATTCTGTTTCATTGATTTATGCCAATATCATAATGTTTTGATTACTACAGCTTTGTCATATATTGCACTTTGAAATCAGAGTGTGATGCCTCTAGCTCTGCTCTTCTTTTTCAATATTGCTTTCACTATTCTGGGTCTTTTGTTGTTCTGTATGAACTTTAGAACATTTGTTCAATTTTTTCAAAAAGGCCATTGTTAGAATTTCAATGCATCTGTAGATTGCTTTGATTAGTATGGGCATTTGAATAATATTAAGTTACTAGATTCTCAAGGGATGCTAAATACTTCTTTTTTTACTTTAGTGCCATGGGACTCTAATGCAAGCACCGTTGGCTATAAGAGGTAGATGATTTAGGGACATATCTCTTGGGAGACAGTGGTAGAAGTTGGGGAGCTATATTTGTGGACAAGTTCCCTCCAGGAAGATGCTGGTGATTTGGTTTATTGTTGAAGTGAGGCACAGGGAAGAGGGAGAAGTGCCCACCATTCTTTCAGGCCTTATGAGAATCCATGGCAGTAATCACCTAGATGCATGCTAACTAGAAGCTGGACATCTCGGCAACAGTTTGAAATATGTTGAGTCAAGCCTTCCAAAGAAAGACTGGGAGATAGGCACTTTTTTGCCTGCTCCCTCTGCATTGAGCCCTGGAGGGATAGTCATAAAGAATACTTATGCATCCATTGCTGCTTTGTTTGCTACAGTCCTGTGGCATCATGAATACAAGAACAATTAATTGGCTTTCATAGCTCTGTGATTTAGGGCCACTCCTTGAGGGGCAGCCTTAAAAGTTGGGACACTACATGTGTGGGCCAAATCCTTCATGTATATTTCATGTACAAGCCTTTAAATGGGCATATGCTTTTCTTTATCTTAGGTCAAAGCTTATTAGTGGAATGGCTGGTTCACAGATAGGTATATTTGTAATTCTTACTAAGTTGCCAAACTGGTTTCCAAAGTGGTTGTACCATTTTACATTTTTATCAGCAGTGTAGTTACTTAGAAGTTAGGGTAATTTTAATTTTAATCCAACAGGTGTGTAATGGTATTTCATTGTCATGAGTTTTTATTTCCCTAATGAATAATGATGTTGGTCTTATTTATTTATTTATTTATTTATTTATTTATTTATTTATTAATTTATTTATTTTCTTTATTGATTACAATGTTGCATATGTGTCTTTATTCCCCCAATTATCCCCTCTATACCCCTCTCATGCCCTCGCCCCCTGTTCTCTGTGTCCATTGGTTACACTTATATGCATGCATACAAGTCCTTTGGTTGATCTTTCCCCCCTTACCCCACCCTCCCCTTCCTTCCCTTTGAGTTATAATGGTCTGATAGATGTTTCTCTGTCTCTGGATTATACTTTATATTCCTATTTGCCACTGGTGTATTTTCTTTCGTAAGGTGTTCAAAATTTTAAACTATTTTTAAAAGCTAGTGTTTTGCATTCTTTTTTATTTTTTAAGTCTTTATTGTTCAGTTTATTAATTACATTGTTTTCCTTTTTTTCCCCCTATAGCTCCCCTCCACCTGGTACCCATCCCACCCTCCGCCCTCATCTCCCCCACACTGTCCTCTCCCATAGTTGCATGATTTTTGTCCAGTCACTTGCTGCACCTCCCACACCCCTTTTCTCGCCAAAAATTGTCAGTCCATTCCCTCTCTATGTCCATGATTCTGTTATATTCACCAGTTTATCCTGTTCATCAGATTATTAATTCACTTGATTTTTAGGTTCACTTGTTGATAGATAGATGTGTATTTGTTGTTCATAATTTATATTTTTACCTTTTTATTCTTCCTCTTCTTAAAGAATATCTTTCAGCATTTCAAATAATATTGGTTTGGTGGTGATGAACTCCTTTAGCTTTTTCTTATCTGCGAAGCACTTTATCTGACCTTCAATTCTGAATTTTAGCTTTGCTGGATAGAGTAATCTTGGTTGTAGATTCTTGCTATTCATCACTTTGAATATTTCTTGCCACTCTCATCTGGCCTGAATTGTACACTGTTGAGAAATCCGCTGACAATCGTATGGGTACTTCCTTATAGGTAACTATTTTTCTCTTGCTGCTTTTAATATTCTCTCCTTTTCTTTTGCCGTTGGCATTTTAATTATGATGAGTCTTGGCGTCTTCTTTAGATTCCTATATTTTGGGGTTCTGTGCACTTCTTGGTCTTTTAAGTCAATTTCTTTCACCAGGTGGGAGAAGTTTCAGTCACTATTTCTTCAAGCAAGTTTTCATTATCTTGCTCTCTCTCTTTTTCTGACACCCCAATAATTCGGATGTTGGTATACTTAAGGTTGTCCCAGAGGCCCCTTACACTATCTTCAATTTTTTGGATTCTTTTTGCTTCTTGCTTTTCTGGCTGAGTGGATTTTGCTTCTTTGTATTTCAGATCTTTGACTTGGTTCTTGTGGTTGTCTGGACTGCTTTTAGGTCTTTGTATAATATTTTTTATTTCAGTCAGTGTATGCTTAATTTCTAGTTGATCCTTTTTCATATCTCCGTAGGTCTTGTTCATTTCCTTGTAGGTCTCAGCTTTTTCTAGAAGCCTCTTGAAAAGCCTTATAACCATGGTTTTGAAGTCTATGTCCAGTCGTTTTTTTCACTCCATTTCTTTCACATCTGATTTCTTTCCATTTCTCTGCATTGTGGCTGCTTTCCTGAGTTGGTCCATTAGTTTTGTGTGGTAGATGTCCTCTAAAGGACAGTGGCTCAGGCTCCCCAGTTACCTGAGGTGGATACTCTTGCTGCAGCCCTTTATGGGTTGTACAGTATTGTTGAAGTTAAGCCCAGTTTATTGCTGTTAGCACTAGGAGGGTTTGACCTCCAGGCCACTTGATTGTGAGGGTAAGCTGTGTTTAGGTTGGATGAGCCGAGTCTCCGGGCTGAGCAGGCAGTGTCAGCTCCGCCCTATGGGGCACCAGGGTCTCTGTGCCGGGTTGTAACGGCTGCATGCACCTCCGAGAGAAAGCCGCCAGTGCTCTCCACCTCTGCCAGACAACTCAGCCTCTCCCCAAATGAGTACGCACCCCCAAAGTCTCGCCCAGGGTTGCAACACAATGCAGTCTGGTGGTCTTCTGAATGAGGGAGCAGGTCACGAGTCCTCTCCACACAGTCTCGTACTTCTGTTCCCAAGTTTACGTGCAAACTGCTGTTCCAAGTTTACATGCACTCTCCACAAGCTCGCAGACCTCTGCTGTACCGGGCTTCAACGTGCTTTCCCACTGCCCAGTTCTACCCCTTACGAGTGTGGGCTCCCCGGACCTTGCCCAGATCTGGGGAATCAGTGCAGTGGGACGCCTCTGCCCTCCTCGTTGGAGAAAACCAGCCGGGTTTGCAGCCACCCACCTTCCCCGCTGGCGCTTGCAGGACACCAAACCTCTCTCCACGCATATCTTCAACGCTGTGCTCCGCCGCTCCTCTAAGTCACAGTGTCCTATCTTTACTTCTATTTCTGGAATTTTCACTAAGCTAGCTTTCCAGTGATTCTGGATGATGTTTGTTCTGTCATTAAGTTGTAGTGTTGGAATTGTTGTGTGGGGCAGCAAGATAAGTGTTTACCTAAGTTGCCATCTTGGTTCTTCCAGTGTTTTGCTTTCTTATTATTGAGTTCTGAGAGGTCTCTTATCCTTCTATTATCCTTTAATTTTTCAGTTTAATGTGCTTCTTATTTTTCTTTTATATTGAATTTATTGGGGTGACATTGGCCAATAAAGCTATGTAGGTTTCAGTTGTACAACACTATAGCACATAATCTGCTTGCTGTATTAGTTGTACACCACCACAAGTCAAGGCTCCTTCCATCACTATTTATCCCCCTATACCCTCTTCTGCCTCTCTCAAACCCCCTATCATTCTGGTAATCACCATACTGTTGTCTGTGTCTATGCAATTTATTTTATTTTATTTTTTACTTAAGCCCTGAAATCTTCCTCCCCTCTGACAGCAGTGAGTCTGGTTGCTCTCTATGGGGCTGTTTCTGTTTTGTTTGTTACTTTATTTTATTCATTAAATTCCACATATGAGTAAAATCATATGGTAGTTGTCTTTCTTTGTCAACAATTTCATTTAGCATAACAGTCTAAGTCCATCCATATTGTCACAAAATATAATATTTTCTTTTTTCTAGCTGAGTAGTATTCCATTGTACAAATGCACCACAGTTTTTTTTTTATATACTCATCTACTAATGGACACTTGGGCTGTTTCAAGATCTTAGCTATTGTATATTGTGCTGCAATGAACATAGGGGTACATATATTCTTTTGAATTAGTGTTTTGGGTTTCTTCAAATATATTTCCAGAAGTAAAATCACTGGGTCATAAGGCAATTCCATTTTTAATTTTTTGAAGTAACTCTAAAATGCTTTCCACAATGTCTGAACCAATCCCACCAGCAGTGCAGGAGGGTTCCTTTTCACCACATCCTTGCCAGTGCTTGTTGTTCGTTGATTTATTAATGACAGCCATTCTGAGGTAATATCCCATTGTGGTTGTAATTTGCATCTCTCTGATGATTAATGACATTGAGCATCTTTTTATATGTCTATTGACCATTTATATGTCCTCCATGGAGAAATGTCTATTCAAGTCCTTTGTAGATTTTTCAATTGGATTGTTTGTTTTGGTGTTGAGTTTTATAAGTTATTTAAAATTTTGGATATTAAACCTTTCTCAGATGTATTATTAATGAATATGTTCTCACATTTAGTGGGTTGTCTTTTCACTTTGCTGTGCAAAACCTTTTTAGTTTGATGTAGTTTGATTTGTTTATTTTTTCTTTTGTTTCCCTTGCCTGATGTCATTATATATTAAAGCTTCAAGTTCTTTATTAAATATACTAGAGGCCCGATGCACAAAGATTCATGCAAGAATGGCATTCCTTTCCTTGGCTGCCACCTTCACTCTGGCAGGAACTGCCTTTCCACATTCCCATGCTGCCCAGAAGCCTGGAGTACCTGGGGTGGTATGGAATGCCTGCATCGTGTCGTCCTGTCCCTGGCCGCTTGGTACCTGTGTATGCAAATTAACCCAAAATATTGGTTGGGTTAATTTGCATACTCATACCTGATGGACTGGTGGGTGTCACGAAGGTACAGCCAATTAAAATGTTACTCTTTTATTAATGAAGATAATTTTCAAAAATTTTCTTTTGACTTTGTCTTTTTTGACATCCTCATAACAATGTCTCTCAAGAGCAGTTTTTAATTTTGAGGATATTTATCAATTTGTTAATGGTTCATGTTTTTCATGTTAAGAAGTCTTTGCCTAATCCAAAGTAACAAAAGTATTTTTTACGTATGATTTTAGAGGTTTATAATTTAATATGTTATATTTTGGTTTATGATTCATTTTAGACTAAGTTCTTTTTATAGGGCAAGGAACAGATCAAAATTCAATATTTTGCACATGAATGTCCAATTGTTCCCAAAGCGCCACTTATTGAAATCACTATCCTTTCTCTAATAACTTGCCTTTGAAACGTTTTTTCCAAATCATTTGTCCATGAGTGGTTCTATTTCTGTTGTCTTCATTCTGTTCCATTCATCTATGTTTCTATCTTCATATCAAATTCCACTGTCTTAATTATTACAGTTTTAAAGTAATTGTTGAAAGTTGGTGTTATTTGTCTTCAAATTTTCTATGTGCTTTTAGAATTAGCTTGTCAATTTCTAAAACAAAGCCTATTGGGATAGCATCAAATATACATGCCAATTTGTAGAGAATTGACATCTTATCAAGATTGGATCTTCCGATCCATCAACATGGTTTGTGACTTCATTTACTTTGGGCTTTTTTGATTTCTCCTAGCACTATGTTTTAGTTTTCAGTTTATAGGCCTTATACATCTTTTGTTAGATTTATCCCTGATTATTTCATATTTTTGATGCTACAGTATTGTTTTTCAATTTCAGATTCCCCCCCAGAAGTCATCTCTTTTATTACAAACTATAAAAAATGGCTACCTTTATTATTTTTAGCAAAATGCAGGCTCCAGGAAGAAGCTTGTGCATTTTCTGGGGGAAGAAATTATGCCCTTCTTGTATCTTTTCTAATTTCAATTATTGATTTTTTTTATTGCCAGTATGTAGAAACCCAATACATTTTTTCCAGATTTATAGATTTTCTGATCAAATCTATGACTTCTTTTTACTAAGATATAGATTTGACTCATTAAAGGAAGTTTGGAGTTTCTGATGTCAACTCTGAATACTTACTCTTTAATTTAAGTGGAATTATTAAATAATCACCTATTATTATTTTAATAGCCAGTTATTTTAAAACATGCTAGGTGGTGAGTGTGTATTACAAATCTATACACTGTTTTTCAGTTTTTGCATTAGTTCCTGAGTAGTAACTACTCAGCTCAGTTGATACTCTGATGTTAAGGAAAGTTTGTAAATATCTGGAAAAAAATCACCTTATATAACTATCTAAGAAAAACAAGCAAAATGCCGATTATTTCATCAACTATCATTCTGATTCACTGCTTTTGTAAATTTAGGCAGAAAGAGTCGGGGAATTATGAATTCTTTTATATTTAAAAAGAGTTTTAGGTTGTTTTTAAATATAAGTAGAGGAAATCAACACTATCCAATCAAGATGAGAAATAAATAATAAAATCATAGAGATTGCAGTGATGTAGTCTCCAGAATGAAAAGGACTATTCAAGCTAATTTGATGAGCTGCTGCATCATTTTTTTTCCAAAGAACTAACACTTTAGGAAAATAATAGAGGAGACATAGAAAACTTGTCTCTGCATCTGAAATAATATATCGATGCATATATAAAAAAATCATTTGAACTTTATATAATAGTACTTGTCTGCAATTAGGGTGGTTTGTGAGGAGAAGTAAGCCAGGTATAAATTAAATGCATCCAGTGAGGTGGACTCCCACCTAGCGCTTCCTGGAAGACATTGTATTATTCTGAAGGCTAGGCAGATAGAGCCTTATTTTTGTCACAAAATCTTTATCTTAGTCCCAAGTTTTAAAATGAATTTTATGCCACATGTAACAGCTGGAGTTTGAAGATAGAACCCATTCTAATATAAGTTCTTTGATTACTTGTTATTCATTCATGGTATAAAATGATAGATGCATTGAATTGCACTTTTTGGTTCTATTATAATGGTGATCCAATTTTTAAGGAAACTCTAGAAAATGTGGAAAAGATTATTGAGAAATAAGTAATGTATGCTTGGATGATAATGTTGTTATCTTCCTCTTGCTATATCCACCTACTAAATCATTTAGAAATACAAATGAGGGGGTAGGAAATATATATGTTCACCCCATTTTTTCTATTCACCAGAGGCAGTATGAATTTCATTGGTCCACAAGGGACAGGTTACCTTATTGAAATGAACTTAAGAGCAAAATTAATTTTCAAAATTCTTACTAATCATGTGTGTGTGTATTCTTGGTTTTTAATATACAATAAATTATGAAAGTCTTTATCATACACAATTAAAAGAAGACATCTTGAAAAGTTAAATAATTGAAAAAGAAAATGCAAAGATTTAGTATAGGCTAAAGATAAAGATAAAGCTTATTTTCAATATTATTTCTTCTTCCATGAGAATATTTTATTAATAAAAGTATATTTCATTTGTGATTTTTAGCATAGAGCATATATAATATTGAATCAGAGGATATAGTTCAGATGAATTATTATGAAGCTGTAGCTGTTAACATGACTCAAAAGCCAAACGAAACCAAATCTACAACTTTTTAATTGAATGACTGAAGTTTCTTCTCATATAAGCATACAATATACACACTTATCAATTTTATTTTTAGAATATATTTTTATTTATTTCAGAGAGGAAGGTAAGAGAGAGATAGAAACATCAAGAATGAGAGCGAATCATTGATCTGCTGCCTCCTGCATGCCCCACCCTGGGGATTGAGCCTGCAACCCAGGCATGTGCCTTTCACCAGAATCGAACTTGAGACCCATCAGTCCACAAGCCGACCCTCTATCCTGAGCCAAACCAGTCAGGGCATCAATTATATTTTATTTGTGTGTGTGTGTTTTTCCCCACTGTGTTTAGCTGTCCACCTACCCTTCTTGCAATGGCACCCTGATTATCTTCCAGAGAGGCATTTCTGCCCGGCTCTAGGCCCGTGTAGTTGGTGCTGTTGATTGCACCCTGGTCTCAGTGTTGACAGGGACACAAGCTGTCCCAAGCAGAACATACCTTTCCCCAAGTCACAGTGATTGTTGCTTCAGATTAGTCCTTGACTGATGAATGCCACTCAAGTTCAATCAACCTGGAGACCTTTACTTCACTAATAAGGAATGGGGTTGAGAGCTTTTCTCCTGGATCTGAAGTTATGAAAATGTAATCTAGAACTGTTGGAATTTCTCATAAAATTCACAAGGAAGAAGCTCTTCTGACAATGTAACCTTCCCAGAACAAAAAGGACTTTTGTTTGATGTTAGGAACAGAGACCAGATTTACCCTCATGACAGAAATAATAACAATAAAACTGATACAATATGTAAAAAGAGTGATTCTCAAGACACTAAACGTCAGGCAATAAAATTTAGTTATCCCTGAGATACAGGAAACAAATAAGGTGTGTTCTACAATCATCCTAGGCAGACAGGGCTCAAGGAATAGGGAACAAGAGTTTAAAGTGGCAGACACCTATTTGAGGGAGACCAAGAAAGTTTGAGTTTTAGGAGAAGTACCAAAGATAGGAGAAATAACTCCAGAGTGTCAGAGTCTCCCTTGAATATTCAGCAGTACGCTGATCAGTACATATATGCAAGGAAAGTACTTAACATTGTAGAAAGAACTACCCAAAATTATTACAAGAAATAGTGCCCAGTGTTTACCAGGGATTGGGACTAGACACACAAACAAGACTGAAACCTTATAAGTCACAGAGCAGTGGTTAGAGTACCCAGAAGAGTCTTGACTTGATAGAGGGAAATGATTAGCTCTAAACTGAACATTACATTGGCCTTGCCATACAATCGTAAGAAATAAGACCAGAAGAAAATGAAACTGTTTCCCATCAACTTAACTGCATACCAGAAAGAAAAAAAAGCTTACAAATATTTATATGAATGTGAAAACATCCTGTACCCAACAACATAAAATTCATGATTAAAAAATCCCGGGCATGCAAAAAGTAGGAAATACAACCCATAATGAGCAGAAAAACAAAAACTGACTCAGAAATGACATAGATGTTTTGGGGTGTGGGCGAGCTAGAGGGAGTCAATGGGGAAAAAAGGGACACATGTAATATTTTCAACAATAAATAATTATTTTTTAAAAAAGGAATGACACATGTTAGAATTAACAGACAAGGACATTGAACAATTATAACTGTTTATCTCATCTTCAAAAATATGAAGATATAAAAAAGATCCAAATTGAAATTCTAGTGATGAAAACTACAATGTCTGAGATAAAAAATACATTGCAGGTGTTTAATAATCTGAGATAAAAATACACAGTTTAGACATTAAAGATGATGAGATGAATAAATTTAAAGGCTTCACAAATAGAAACTATCTAAGATGAAACCCAGAAAAAAAGGAAAAAATAAAAAGGGCATAGTGAGCTATGGATTATACAAAAAAAGTTACATAAAAGTAACCAGTCAAAGAATCTGTGTGTTTATCAAGATTATAGGATATGTAATTGATATATGAACATCAATTGTATTTCCATATGCTAGCAACAAATGATCAAAATTAGACCTAATTTATTACACCTAATAAAAATTGTGCAGGCCTATACACTAAAAACTGAAGGCACTGTTAGGAGAAATCAAAGTCATTAAAAATGTAGAGAGGCAGTGTGTTAAAGGGTCAAAAGGCTCACAGTCAATATGTAAAACTGAAAAGCAACAAATGAACAAACAAGAAAAACAAACGCTTATAGATACAGACAATAGTATGGTGGTTAGCAGAAGGAAGAAGGTTTGGGAGTAGTAAAGGGACTCAAATACTAGTATATGGTGACAGGAAAAAGTTTGATTTTTTGTGAGGGGCACACAATGCAATATAAAGATGCTGTATCATAGAAATGTACACCTAAATTTATATAATTGTATTAACCAATGTAACCCCAATAAGTTTAATTTAAAAAACAATTTTAAAAATGTACAAAAGAGTACAAGTAAACTTTTATGTGTATATATACCCATTATCTTGGTTGTGGTAAATAGTTTCATGGTCTTACTCATTTGCCCAAACCCATCAAATTACACATTTTAAATATGTGCAGTTTATTTTACATTAGTTTTATTATGACACAGCTATTTTTTTAAAAAATCAGAAAAATCACCCTCCTTGAGAGTTTAAAAAACTCTTCTTTGAATTTTCTATTTAGAATTTCATAGGGAGAGAAAGGACAAGAATAGTGTCTCTTGCTGTCAGGGAGATTAAAGGCCAGAGTGCTCAAGTTCCTCAGGCTCACTCTGTACCTGATGTCTGTAGCTGGACTGCGTGGCCTTGGCCTGGGGACTGGTGGAACCTGGGCTTGGGAAGCTTCACAAGACTGACTGAGCTGTAATTTTTTATAAGACTCTGCTAGCTTTGTACAGGGAAAATAATGTAGAAAGGAGAAACTTCAAGTTCACTTATAATTCCATGATTTATTGTTGATCTTGTATAAACCATTTAAATTTCCTATTATAGAGGCTTTTATTTTTGTTCTAATTGGTAAGTAAAAATACAAATAACTATGCATCTGTTCTGGCAAATTTGCAGCCCATTTTATTTATTATATTTTAGCATTTATTCCTTAAGATCATGTTGTAAGGTATCATCGTCCCCACTTATACATTCAAACTGGGAATCTCCAGCTTTGTGACTGCTCACTGTGTCTATCTCCTCTATGAATGCATGTGAGCAGACTTATTACTGCTTCTCACTGAGGGTCGCCTTGGTGTATCCTGATCCCTCCTCTCTTGCTGATACCTCCCATTGGCTAAATCCAACTTGTATTCACAGGGCATTATGGCCATGGCAATGCTGATTCCTTGGATTTTTGTTGTTCTCAATGTATGCATATATATGTATATATATAAATTTGCCCCATAATTATAATTCTTAACTTGAGAGAAATGAGCCAGGTCACTTGGCCTCTTTTTCCTGAGGTTCTGTAGTAAGCTTAATCAGAGTTAGGATGTAACTCAGGGCTAAAATATTCCAAGGTAACAATAAAATGGAGCTAATTGCATTCTCATTATTCATTGAAAGCTTGTTAGAAGATGGAAGGGTTATGTTTTGTGGATAATTCTATCTCATTCCACTATCTACCTATCCTTTATATTACCTGGTTCCCCAAGTTTCTCCATTACACTTATTCCTATATCCAGATCTTTGGCCTTGAACCCTAAGTTCAAGTCTCACTTCTTTAACTTCCTGCACTACATTTCTGTTAGTATTCTGCCACTATGTCAAAATTAACATTTCACAAATAAATTGCAGCTTTCACTAAGCCCAGTTCTTTTGCAATTATCCCATTTTTATATACTTAGGTTCCAAATCAAGGGGATGTTCTTTATGTCATCCCTTGTCTTCATCTTCTAGTCTTAGGTAGATACCAGTTTGAGTTCTTTCTTTGTATTGATCTCTTTTTGTAACATTTTATTTTATGACTATAGCACCTTTAGTGTATTCATTTTCATGATGGTGAATATTTGGGTTCCACTTCATGGCTATTGAAAACAACACTGTTACGAATATTTTTAAAATAAGTCTTTGTGCGGACATATGCTTTTATTTCCCTTGAGTAAATGCCAAAGATTGGAATTACTGAGTTAGAGTGTATGTTTATCTTTTTAAGAAACTGCCTAAGAGTTTTCCAAAGTTGTGATAGTATTTTTACCTTCCCACCAGAAATGTAGAAGAATTCCAGTTGTTCTACATCCTTACTAACATTTCGTATTATTAGTCTTCTCAATTTTATTTACCTAGTAAGTGTGAAGTGTAGCTCATTGTGATATCATATTAGTTTTCACTAAAGGAAACGATGTTTTTAATGAATTTTCAAAATTCTTAGGCAGAATTTTGACCTCTACAAGCTACAATTGCATTATGTTTTGTGAGAGCAGAGAACAGAATTTATTGTGGAAAGAGATTTGGAGAGAGTGAGGATAGACACAGTGTTCCCTGCTTCAAAGGATCAATGAAGCCTGTGAAATTCTTTGTAATATTATGAGGTAAGTCAGTGTGTGTGTGTGTATGTGTGTATTGTTTACTAGAGTCATCAAAGTTGAAAAGTGATCCATGATCTTTATGCATGAATAGTTAAGTAGATAAATGATGCTTGAGAATATTGTTTCTAATTTTTCTTACACATATATTTAACATTGGATAGGTAATTTATTGATTACTATTTGCAAGAATTCTTATGGATATAATTTGTATTTGTTATGCGTTTCATTCTCTTTCCTTCTCGTCATTCTATTTCCTGCAGAACTAACCCTGCTCAACATCATGCAGTTTGCTCCAAAGCTTGAGCTTTGATTGGCTGCTGTGTTAGAATAGAAATTTACTTTAAGTTGGGGTTTCATTAAATTTTAGAAAGTTTACTGTTCTTGTTTGTTTAAGAGGTGAAAGGTCTTAGAATTTTTACTCTCCGTACAGATGGAAAGATCCATTTGGCATCTTGGCCCTATGCCATAAAAGGATTCCCCATTCAATAGCATATGTATAATTTTCATTTTCACCTTAGAAATTTTAAATTACTTATCTTGAACTACTTGCTTTAGGAGACCATTTAGAGAACAAATAACTACCTGGACCTATCCCAGTTCCATTTGTAAATTATAACATAAAGCATTGTACACACTAAAGGCTGGAAAACTCCTGATAAATGGAGGTGGTTTAGACTATCTTTGCCAAGTGTGTGTTACTGATCCTCTTACTTTTCAAGTTTCCATTTAAAAAATAGTGAACATATATGTCTCTATGTGTGAGGAGTCCACCTGTATTCACAGTAAAATAAAAGTATCATAACTTTATAAAATTGGACCTGAGAGTCTCCATTCTGTTGCCTGTAAATTGGTGGCAAAATCAGCACCTGATCACAAAACTGGCAGCCACAGTGTTGATTTTGTTGTGATAAAATAGCAGGAACCAGATTTTGGTATCTATATTGAATGCAGCATCTCTGGATTGTCAACTTTGATCTTTTCCTCTTGGAACTGGTTTTCTATGAGAAGCAATGATTGTGCAGTGATTTTCAATCATTTTATATAATGGGTATTGATCACTATTTTCTTTTCTTGGTGACTACCTTTCTGCAGTCTCCTGCTTACAGTTGCTTCTGCAGTCATATGGTCAGATAGTTTGCTCTAGGTCCCAGAACAAAACTGAAACTCTCTGACTTGCGTAGGTATAAATCCTACCATGTCAGTTTTCCTAATGCATTACAAGATTTATATTATTGCCTTTCTTTTCTTTCTCTTGCTTTCTCATTGACTCTCAGCAGTCTAGTTTTTGGTCTGTTAAAATCTCGCCCCTATTACCAATTCTAAGTGTATGATCTCATTACTTATCCTTTTGAAGGTCATCCTCACCTTTGTTTCTTTTTCTTCCTTGAAATCACAATTCAGAATCCAGAGATATAGTTTTACCCCTCTATTCTTGTTATTTTACATGGATCTTTTGACCTTTGTCTAAAGATTTATACTTTTACTTATCTCAATTACCATCATTTTCAGGGAAATTGTTTTCCTAAGATGAGTATTGATTGCTCTTTATTTCCCTCTTTTTATTGGATGAAATCGTGTTGGAAGAAAACATAATTATAACAAGCATATTGTAGGGATGACTGGTGAATGTGGCATGCAGCCTTGTAAAGTCAGAAATCCAATTTCTTCTGTATTCCAAAGTGATAAGAAGCTGGCATGTTGAATCATGCAAGTAGACCTGACAAAAGACCAGCATATAAAATAAGAATGCACCTTACTTATTTAAAATTAGAGATGTAACCATTAGAAAGATCAGATATTTCTCTCATATCAATAATATTAATTAGGTTATCGTCAACTGTTGTTAACAAGGAGTGTGTCTTTATATCTATATTTGCATTTTTTAGTTTAATGATTAGGAAAAAAATTCAGCTGACCTTATTTCTCCAGTGTTACTTCATTACTTTTATAATCATCCATTTCATTATATGTGGATTTGTATTTTAAAAATAAATGCCATGCTATATTCAGACTATTATATTTGGATATCTAGTCCTGAACATAATATGGCCAAACAATATGTATGCTTCCAATTCCTTTCATAGCTCTTCCACCACCTGGCAAGTATTCTTTCATATTCTAATATTTTTTTTCTGGTGGCATAGGTATACTCTGTACAGCGAAGAAAAATACTCATTGTACTTAAGGAAAAGTATAGGTTCAAAAAGTAATCTGAATCTATGATATTTGAAGTAATTTATGGAGTATATTTTTAGGAGCATAACATAACATACTGTATTAGAAGCAGAGATGAACATGCCATTATATTTGTCTCTAGGCACTCAAAGTTTCATGAGAAAGGCATATATGTAGCTGTGTATATGGAGGACAAGGTCTTCAGGGAGACTAATTGAGATTTGTGAAAAGGGAGTAGTTTCCTCGTCAGGCTGAAGGAACACACTGCTCACGTGTCTGGAGAAGTTGAATTTGTTTGTTAGTGGAATTCAGAGCAAGAAATGAGGTGATGAGGCAGGGAAAATCACAGGTGATTTTAAAGGATCTTCCCTATGCTGAGGAGGAATCTTGGCTTCTTCCTATAGTCAAAAAAAGCTATATATAGGGCTAGAGCTTGGGGAGAGATAGAGCTGGAGACAAGGATTTGGGAGAAATTATACACCACTGGAGCTGACTCCAGCTAGAGATAACCAGTAGATTAAGAAGAAAAAGGGTTTAGGAAGAACCAGAATCCTTCCCTTGTAGCGTCTCGTGAACCTTTGTTTGGGAATGAATGAGAGACCTAAGTGTATTTCCGGGATATTAGGAAATAACTATGCACAGCAGATATTTAAAAAATTCCTAGAAGTATCCTGTTGAAAGGTAAGACTTCCAGGTAAGCAAGAACAACCAGTAAAGCAACTCCTCACTGCAAGCCCCACTCTCCACCCCACTCTCATAACGCCCCTCCAATCTTGCATCATAAGTCAATTAGTATAATGAATTCAACTGTAAATTATCACGATAGTTATCAATTTATCATAAACACAGGCCTCTGACAATCATTTCTTTTTACTATTTCTAAACCATGTCCTTTATTTTTTTAATTCCATGCCTTGTGTGTTTCTTAATTTTTTCAGTCAAATAATAAACTTTCTTTTCCATCAACTTTATTTCTTCTAACTCCTCTGCTTTTTTCTTTTGACACCGCTTTAAAAATGGTCTGCACCCTTTATGGTTTCCACATGCCCATCTGTTGCTCTTTGCAACAGATTCCGTTCCTGGTTTCAAAGTCCTCTTTCAATGTCCTTCTGTGCATCTTTATATATCCTTTGTCCTTTCCCTTGACTTTATCCAAATAATCATCCTCTCTATTTGCTTGCTTCATTTAGTCAAGTCTTGTCTAATCCCTCTCCTACTTTTCTCTTTTCTTAAATAATTTACTGATTTTCGCCAATCCCTTTTTAAAGTTAAAACTTGATTTAAAGGAATCTTTTCCTTAATTTATGTCATTACACATCTTTACCAACTTTAGTATTTCTGAGAAAGGGACTGTCAAGGTTGAACATTTTTTCAGCGTGGGATGTTTGTCCCTTTCTTGAAGGAAGGGATTATTCTTTTATGTTCACATGTCTTTCTCATGTTTGCATTTTTAAAATTTGTTTATAAAGAATAGGATTCTATTTCACAAATATTTAAAACTGATGTTTCTAGAATTTCATATATCCTCATACTATACCACATGTATACACTATCTGGTGGAGAGGACTCATAATTTTAGCTAATTCTTAAAGGTCTCCAAGGTGAAAATATGTTTACCTAAGAGTTTCAGGCTTAAGATCTTACCTTTAACTTAGACAAGGAATAACTATGAATAGAATTTTATATGAACTTGAAATAATTGGTGTATAATTGATATAATTACTTTTCTGCCTTAGACTATCTGGTTAGAGTTAATAATACATTTCATTGACTTAATGATCATACTCAGCAAAACTTTTTATTTATGGATTGTATATCCACAATATTAGCTATTTTCTAACGATTTTGAATGTAACTCTACTTAAATTTGTTCTTTGAAAAAATCTTTTATTTTTCAAAGGACAAAATCAGAAAGAGAAAAACAGGAGCTTCTGGCAGCATAGAAGCAAAGTGTGTAATTTTGTAGCCATTCAGCTGCCACCTGCCCTGCCACTAGAGATTCAACCTAATTATACTCGCTGATCGAGCCAGCCACAGAAAGAGACATGATGTATGTGAAAGGGGAGGTTCTTCGAAGAGTTAAAACAATCTTTCTTTCAAAATTGGTTCTGTTTTTGCTTTGATGCATCCTTAACTGCATCTTCCAGCCTACACTATAAACCCAGATTTCACAAGAGTAGGTGACAGAGTGAAAGCTGAAGGCACTAACATTAATCACTAGGAAGTCTAATTTTTCCAGCCTTCAGTTCCACCAAGTGACAGGGTGATTTTTACTTTTCTCTTCCAGAATCCTAATGTGCTAGATGATATTTAGGTTTCACACCCTCCTCAAAGTGTCCTGGTGTCATTCTGACAAATGGCCATGTCTTCTGAAAGATGTCAGGGTGGACCGTGGGCACATCTGGCTTATTTTCTTTTTTTCTGGTTGAAGGGGAAGGCTTGGTAAATTCTCACCTGCCTCAGGTAGTATGGGTCAGCGTTCTTGTTGACTCTGAGATCAAGAAGTGATTCTCCATTTCTGAGTAAGTGCCAAAGGCTCCCATAGTGATCAACTTCTCTGACATTGATCTAGATACTGCTTTTCAACTGGTTTCTTGATATTTCAGTTACACAACTATAATATCAGGGAAGTGATGTTACATGTAATTATATTAAATGCATATTTTTCAGGTAATTGGTTTATGACATTTAGAGTACTTACACTGTTTTTATGCAGAATCTAAGCAAATTTAATTCATAAAAGTGTCTCTCAAGATGTAGGCATAGAGTAGGCCTATTTAGGGAAAACATAATATAACCAACTTTAGAACTTAGTTTAATGTCCAAGTTTCTCTTGGGACAAATGATGGTGTCGTGCTTTATAAACAATACTAGTTTTTCTTCATTCTACTTTATTATTAGGACAATTTGATTTAATTGCCAGTACCTATTTTTTTCTGAAACTTTCAAGTTTAAGGCTGAAATTGTTCTAGTCTAGAAACTTTAGTCACAATTTGCTACTGTTCCTTGCTTCTGCCTCTTTTCATTATGCTGACTTTAATAAATCATTCCCCCCCCAAAAGTATTTTCCCCTCTCCATTACACACTATATTTCTATACTTTGATTATGTAAATATAACACCTACTTTTATAAGAATCTTTTAACAGGAAAATCAGGGGTAGGGTAGACAGTGTGGGCAGTGTTAAACAGAGTGCTGGTTTTCTAATGCTGTGTAAGAAATGTTCACAGATGTAGAAGCTGTGGAACAGCACCTCCTTACTGACTCACAGGTCTGTAGGTCAGAAGTCCATCCCAGCATAGCTGCCTGTGTTCAGGGTTTTCAGACAAAGTGAAAATCAATACATCAGCTGAAATGAGTTTTTGCCTGGATTCTCTGGGAAAAACATCTTCTTCCAAGCACATTCTTGTTGGTAGAATTCAGTTGCTTGAGGTTATAGTCTGAGGTTCCGAGTTCCATGCTTGCTGTAAGCTGGGGCTACTCTAAGCTCCAAAACATTTACTACATTCCTTTCCATGGTGTCTCCTCCAACACCAGCCAGCAGAGGTGCCTTGGATTCTCATTGTCTTCTCTGACATTTAACGGGCTATGTGATTAGGTCAAAATCATCCAGATAATTTCCCTTTGTTAAAGTCAACTGATTTGGGTCCTTAATTACATCTGAACAAATCCCTTCACAGCAGTCCTTATGTTAGAGTTGGACAATATAACTGAGAGAAGTTAGGTGCATATCTGAGGCTTAGAATTGGGGTCCCTCTTAGAATTTTTTCTATAATAGATGCTAACTTATCATCCATTCCTAATTCCTTCTCCCACACCATACCTAGTATAGAAGTTGGAAAACTACATACTCTGCTTTCCAGTCTCCCTTCCAGGTAGGGTGTCTAGTTAACCTGCCCAAGGAAATATTATGAGGAAATTCACCAGAAGGCTACTGAGAAACTATGCTTTCCTTACATAATAACAGGTACTCCTAGTGTTTTCTTATTCCTGTATAGAGTGTAGGCATGATGCTTGGAGATGCATGGGTCATTTGGTGAGCATGAGGTGGAAAACATTTTTGCTAAGCCATCTGGGCATGAGTGTGTGTACATTTCTCTTTGGGCAATAGATGGTATTCTTATTTGATAAAACAATGCTAAGGTGAATGGGGAAAGAATATAAAATGTCCTTGAACTACTGCTCCAAACTTAAAGTTTTATACTTACATACCTCTTGTTAATTTGGGGAGACAATTAAATGTGTGTAGTGACCAAGCTACTATAATTTGTGCTCCTACATTCCTAACTGATATAAGGCAAAAGGGAGAATTAATATTTATGAGCAGTTTCTAAGGTCTAGCCATGGAGCTATTGCTTTGTAGCTTAGTTTCCTAATCTTCACAGCAATTCTATTAGGAAGGAATTAATATTAGTCTTGTCCAGAATTCTCCTGTTACAGAAATAGCAAGTGCTGGAATAAGGTTTCAAGACAAATCTGTCTGGCTCATTTCAATAAATCATGCTACATCTCTTAAGGCATGAATCCTGTTCCTGTGGCTACTTCTTATTCATTATAATAAATTCGATATTTTGTATTTTTATAGATATAAAGCAACATATATATTTAGAAACCCTAGGCTATGAACAGGATTTGTCTCAGCAAAAGTTATGTGTTGAAGCCCTACCCCCCGACATGATGATATTTAAAGATGGGGCCTTTGGGAGATAATTAGGTTTAGATGAGGTTATGAGGGTAGGGTCCTCATGATATAATTAGTGTCCTTATAAGAACACCCGAAAGTTCTCCCTATCTTTCCTCTCTCCCTTCCTCCCTCCCTTTCTTCCTTTCTCCTCCTCCTCCTCCTCCTCCTCCTCCTCCTCCTCCTCCTCGTCCTCCGCCTCGTCCTCCTCCTCGTCCTCCTCCTCGTCCTCCTCCTCCTCCTCCTCCTCCTCCTCCTCCTCCTCCTTCTCCTCCTCCTCCTCCTCCTCCTCCTCCTCCTCCTCCTCCTCCTCCTTCTTCTTCTTCTTCTTCTTCTTCTTCTTCTTCTTCTTCTTCTTCTTCTTCTTCTTCTTTTCTTCTTCTTCTTTTCTTCTCCTTCTTCTTCTTCTTCTTCTTCTTCTTCTTCTTCTTCTTCTTCTTCTTCTTCTTCTTCTTCTTCTTCTTCTTCTTCTTCTTCTCCTTCTCTCTCTCTCTCTCTCTCTCTCTCTCTCTCTCTGTCTTCCTTTCTTTCTCTCTCTCCAGGAAGAGCCTCTCACCAGAACCCAATAATATTGTAATACTGGTCTTGAACTCTAGCCTCTAGGGCTGTGAAAAATAAAGTTCTGCCGTTTAAAACACCCAGTGCATGGTATTTTGTTATGGCAGCTTTAGCAGACTAACACAGGTGATATATGCTGTGTCCCAGTTCTCCTGAACGAACATCCCTAAAGCCCAATATAAAATATGGATATGGCAGATGTTGACTGTACTCTTTAATCCTTACAACATTCCAGGCCTTTCTATCTTTGCTTCATATCTAGATAAATTTAAATCTTTCACTGGGTGCAGAAGAAATTGCTGAAGGCAAGAAAAAGTATTTAGATATATATCTTTCCTGAACATTTATGGGGACTGCTCTTTCATGTTAGTCCCTTGGATAAGTCTTTATCCACTGTGAGTATTTTAAAATAGTGTAACTCACTTATGTAAACTCCTGATGTCTGCCCTTTAGACCCCTCTCTTATTCATCTTTCTTCTAAAGAAAGATCCCTAGTGTCATGAAACTGCAATCTGAATCTTGAACTTATAGCTGCTGCCACCTATGAGATATATCCTCCGAAGACACTCCAAGAAATATGTAACATATTATCACTACCTAGAGCCATGAATTCCAACCTCTATACTCTCTTTTATTCCAATGAAGCTGGACTAAACCACAAGTGAACCTCAAGAACACTTTTACCTCCATTATATATTGGCACTGACTAAAGACAGAAAAATCCTCCTTTTTTCCCTAGACATGCATATGCTTTGCCCTTAGTTTCCAGTCTAGAATTATGGGAAAATATTGAGAAAGGAGAAATGTGGAACTTCATGTCACATGGCTCAAAGTGCCCTACTTGTATCTTCTGCCTTTAACCCAACTCTGGTCCAATGCAAGGCTTTGTTATTAGAAGGTACCATTACCCCATCCTCCTCAATCTTCTGGACTACATTCTAAATGAATAAAGCCCTCCCAAAGGAGTGGTTCATGTTCAGTGTATAAATGCACTTACAAAAAGCTGCACCACTACACAATTTGGCCTCATTATTTCCTTAGAAGTATTTGTATTTTGTGTTTCCATGTCTTTGAGAGGAGTTTAGTATGGAAATGAAAAGTAGAGAAAAATTTAAGCTCCCACTTCTACAATGATTTACAAAATTATTAGCCACATAACCCTTTATTCTAATAACACTTTATCAGGGGGGTACATTTATGTAAATCTCACAAAATCTAGACAATGGGCCACGGGATGGAGAGAAGACTGGACCCATGCTCTGGCAGGTCCATGATTACTATTGTCTGATTCCCTTTGGTAGAATTGACATGTACCATATATATGGAGAGGCTAAGCCCTGTTGAGATGGGTGAAAACCTTTCTCCTCTGCATAGAATTTCTTCATTCAAGAGCTTCACTGGTATCCTCAAAGCGCTCTGGCCCACTTCAGTCATTGTAAAGGAAAAAGGAAGATGTGAGATACTCCAAGTAGGCTCCAGCTCTTCTTCAGACTGTACCCTCCTGCATGCTATAAGGAGAACCAACTCAAGGGCTTCTTTCAGGATCTGAATTTCAGAACATCTGAATGGGAGTTTTTTAAGGTTGCAGAGCTTTCCTGGTGCTCAAAGTAAGAGATGGAGAGACCAGTGTTTTCTGCTCTACCTACTCTCAGGCTTCTTTTCAACCTCTAAGGGTTTGTTGGTTTTCTTGCTACCTGTACTGTTTCTGCACAAGTGATTGAGGCAGAGGCTGACACTTTTGTGTAAGTTATCACCAATAGTAAATGTGGCCTTTTGTGTTACTCAGGTATAAAGAGTTATTTATTTCACACTATACATTAAATTATCTACCTTCAGCCAGGTTCTGAAATTGTCTTTCCAAACTTCAGTTAAAGTTCATGGAGTTTAATATGTGGATTTAGTATGGGATTAATACCAGAGTCATGACCTTAGACCTTCTTACACACGGGTACTTACTATATGGCATTTCCTATTAAGATTAAATCTGATTAGAACATAGATATTTCTCGAGAGATATTGGTTATACAAACAGCTCTCAAATACATGTTTTAATTATCATTAAGCCCCCTCCTTACACAGCACTATTGTTATGGACTGGGTTTGTTTGCTTGGCTCTTTTGATTATTGTTTACTTGACTTTGATTTTCATCTCACTTATATTTAACAAGTCATATGTAAAAATATAAAGGGAAAAGAACCATAGGAAAGAATGCCAAAAATAAAAATTCACATTTAGAATTGTGAATTAGAAGAAAGAATACATAGATTAGAGCTAGTATTTATTTGAACTCATACCATATTGATTGAACAATTGCTAAACCAGCCTACTAACATTGATCTGAATATCAATTGTATTACCTGTCAAAAATACATTTTATTGCATAAATTATGATATGCTAACAATATAAAGAGCACTGCATTGAAGAGTGAACTCTGGAAATAAAAACTTATCCCATGATGCCTTCTTCCAAGGCCAGGATTCATAACTCCTAGGAACATAGCCTGGTTTTGGCCATCCCCAACTTCATTTTCCAATGTTGCCCTTAGCTCTGCAGCTATTGAACCTAATCTAATGCATAATTGTGTGTCAGTTATTTATTTGCCAATCATTCTGTTTTTGTGGACATGCTGATGAGAAGAGACTGTTTAGGCCCAAAATCTATAATCACAAACATGTTTGTCTCACATAGACTTCAGGAATTTAAATGTCTGAGTAATGCCAGGCATAGAAAGCAAAACAGAAAATTAGAATCTTGGAGGTTACCTAGGAGATGTTTCTTTCTATTTGAGTGGCTCTAACTCTATTGGGAACATTAAAGCCCTCAAAACAGAAAATAAATCCATGAGTAAATCAGAATTTTCAATTTGTATATGGACTATCTAGTTTTATACATTAAAGAGATTACAGGTTTAGTTCAAATATCTCTGAAATGCAGTAGTCAGTGACAGAGAGCAGAAGATGCATAATGGGAAAAGAAAGCATGATTGCAAAGAAGTAACCAATAGACAAACAATGAAGAAAATGCTTATGTTATAAGGACGTAGAAACCCAGAAGGAGAGATCTGTGGAACCCTCGTGGTCATCAAGGTCAGAGTGACCCAGATTGAAAAGGGAGAATTGAAGTAAGATTTTTCCTAGATTCCAACTCCTCTGGCATGAGGAAAGGGAGTGAGAGAGATCAAAATTAAAAGCTACAAGGTAATTACATACATACCTCAGTAGGATAATTGTGAGAAAATCCAAGGACCAAAAGGGACTGCATGTGTGAGTGAGGCAGCATAGCATTGGGCTTATAAGTAGAACACATCTGTGGACCCGATTTCTGTGCTCTTTCATTACCAAAAACCCTTAAGCAAGTAGCTTAACTTTTAGAATCGTAATTTCTTTACCTGTAGAGGTAAAATTGGTACCCTAGCACATGGGGTTAGTTGAAGATTAAATGTTAATACATAATTATATGACATAGTATTTGGTCTATATAAATGTTCTCTATGTGAGTTAATATTTATTAATGATAATTATTCTAATTCAGTCCCACATAAACTTTTGGGATCACTTCTTTAAGAAGACTAGAGGCCTAGTGCACATGGGAGAGGGGCTGTTTCTCAGCCCAGCCTGCACCCTAAACAGTCAGGGGATGTCCAACTGCTGACTCAGGCCCACTTCCAGGGGGAATCAGACCTAAGCCAGAAGTCAGACATCCTTAGTGCTGCCATGGAGGGAGAGGCTCCCACCTCAGCCACAGTGCTCACCAGCTGTGAGCCTGGCTTCTGGCTGAGTGATGCTCCCTCTGTGAGAGTGCACTGACCACCAGGGGGCAGCTACTGCATTGAACATCTGCTGCCTGGTGGTCAGTGTGCATCATAGCGGATGGTTGTCCAAAGTTCCATCAATTTGCATATTAGCCTTTTATTATATGAGATATGGCAGTAGTCTGATATATGGGCCCTCTATCAATAGCCTCTAGTTCAGCTTCGCTCTTACCTCAGGTTCTGCTTGAATTACTATTCTACATATGCATTCAACAAATAGTTATTGACTCTCTGCTCTTGAGAGGCTTTTGTTCTATTGGGAAATATTATGATAGAGAATAAATGTATCAACAAATAAGATAATTGGAGAATGATACTTACAGTAAAGAAAAATAAAGTGAAGGAAGTAATGGTGGCTCGGATTGGGAGGGTATGCTCCATAGTGTGGTCAGGGAAGACTTACTCAGCTGAAGGAATTTGAACAGAGATCTGAGTGAGGAGATAGAGGTATCATGGGGAGATACCAGGAAAACATTTCAAGTAGAGGCAGTAGAAGCAGAGAGTAAGAAAGAGCTCGGTGAACCCGAGTTTTGGAGATTTGGAATCAATGCCTGCCTATGTACTTGGACCACAAGGCAACAAGGGGAGTGCTTCCAAGATGGGAAGGTGCCAAGAAGGCTGGGAAGGCAGATCACCAAGGCCCCAAAAGCTATGGGAAGGGATTTATATCCAACTGTCTAATTAACACTGCTGCTCAGTCACCTCAAAAGCAACTCAAACTGGGCATGGTCTTTAAGAAGCCTGTGACTGTGTGTGTGTGTGTGTGTGTTTGTGTGTGTGTGTGTGTGTGTGTGTGTGTGTGTGAAAACTGGAATACTATGGTTGTTTTAAAATGCGGCCTTCATTATTTTAGTGTTTTCAATAACTTACTATATTAGAAGGTAGCAAATTTAGGAGGATAACAAGGTTTCAAGAATCCCTGTAGATCTTGCCTAAGGGGCCAGTGCCTCAGCCTACTAGTATTTTCTCAGAACCATTGAAACCTGGCATAGCCATGATATCTGAACTATTGGCACCTTTCTCCTGGGTCTCAGAAGCTATCTACTACTGCCCTGGTTGATTCCTCAGGCACACAGATCATCTGGGTTTTCATTCAGGCTGCAGCTGCAGGCATGACCTGAGTTAATTCCCAGTGCCAGTAGGATGTCTGTTTTTAAAAAGATACTTGCATTCAGTTCCAGACATTCCCCTGACTTACCAAAGTGAGTTTAATCTCTATATTATTATCCCAGGAATCCAAGTCCAAAAAATCATTCTAAAGCAACACTTATGTGCTCCAGTAAAGCAATATAATAATAAAACCAACCAACCAACCAAATAAATAAACATTATTCTGCAGACTAGAAGAGCCCAAAAATGATCTTAGAATTCACTTTGTATCAATAGTCCTTGTGATCTGTTATTTCGGAGTCCTGTTGACTGAGATTCAAGACCCAGTCTTGGGCCCTCCGAAGGTCCCATAATACTCTTTCTCATAAAAAATTTATGAATCCAGCTTCAAAGCTTTTTTTTTTACATTGGGTCTACAGGATTCAATTTATCCCTGAACCCTGAGAATCCCGTCTTTACGCCACAGACATGGCTCCTTCTCAGTCAACACAAATTTACTTGCTATATGCTATACACCAAATGCTGCGTTAGAAATTCAGGTGATAGCAATTGACAGTATAGCCACAGACCTGGCTGTATCTTTAGTGAAGTTAGCAGGGAATTTTCAAAGATCAGTAAAGTTCAGAGTGCTGTGAGAGTACAGAGTATCAGGTCCAGCATGGACAATGTTCTATGACAAAAACTGTGTGAGGAGAAGGATTTGTAAGGTATTGTATTCAGAGAAAGCTGAAACTGAGGGAAAATTGTATAACTTTGTGTTTATGATTACATAAATCTCTTCGCTGACGTGAGAGATTTATGTTGTCAATTTTTTTTTACGAGATAAAGATGAAACATCTGCAAAGTGACTGGGAGTCAACCTCTTATTTTTTAATTGATTTGAGAGTAATAGAGAGAGAGAGAGAGAGAGAGAGAGAGAGAGAGAGAGAGGTATGTGAGAGCGAAACATTGATTGGCTTTCTTTCATGTGTACCCCAACTGGGGATCGAGCCTGCAACCTGAGTATGTACCCTGACTGGAAGTCAAACCTACTACCTTTCATTGTACAAGATGATTCGCCAAACAACCGAGCCACAGTGATCAGGACCAGCCTTAATTTTATCTTCAATAAAGTTATCCTTAATAGCTCAAGGGGCTTATGATAGATTGCATTCTTGGCCCCAGTTGTTCACTACTCCCTACATCCATAGCTTTTGCCATGTGACTTTGCGCTCCTCACTGGTGGTATAGTTGACTCCCCACCTTCAGTTTGTGCTCAACTGTGTGACTTCTTGGGCTAATGGCATGTTAGCAGATATGCAAACAAAAGCTTAAAGTGGACTTTGAATGATTGAGCTTGTCATCTTGCACTGTTGCTATTAACCAGGAGAGGATCTTCCCCTGGGTAAACACTGCCTATTCAGCCTGGACCCCAGCATGAACATGCACAAAGCTGACTAATCTAGCCACAGTGCATTAGCACACCCTTAGCCAAACCACAGATTCCTGAGTAAGAATAAATAATTGCCGATTTAAGCCACTGAATTTTGAGTGCTTCGTCACACAATATCATGCCACTAGAAAATATGGCAACAATAACAGTCTTACATTTCAGTCTTAGGATTCCTGACTTATATTTTTGTCAGGAACTACATTTGATGGCTTGTGTCCTGGTTCCCCAATACTTGTGGCTGAACCCATCCTGAACTAAATTACAATAACTTCTTCATCATTACCTTTTATGGTTACCCTTTGCCTGGACATCAGCATAACTGATAGGTCCTCTAGGTCATTGATTGAACCTTTTGCACTGATGCTATTCCTATGTCTTTTCTATCACCTTTCCTCCCTATGGATTTGGATTCCCTTCAACTTCCATCTCTTTTTAATTATTTGCAGAAAAAATTATTTGAGATCTTGCTCATGAGTTATGCATAGGAGGTTCTTCTTGAAACTGGAAACATATAAGTGACTAAGACAGTTTTTACTCTCAAAGTATTTTTAACCTAGATATTATGTAACAAATTGTATCCTCCCTAAATTCAGATATTAAAATTAACCTTTACTAACTTAAATGATACTCTATTTGGGGATAGGATCTTCAAATAATTAATTACGTTAAAATAACGTCATTGCGGTGGATCCTAACCCGATATTATTGGCATATTTATAAGAAGAAGAAACTAGGAAATAGACATGTGCACCCATGTCTCCCATATGCACCCCAACTGGGGACTGAGCCTGCAACCTGAGTATGTATCCTGACTGGGAATAGAATCAACCACCTTTCTGTATACAAGATGATTCCTAAACAACTGAGCCGCACTGGTTAGGGCCAATCTCATTTTATCTTCTATAAAGTTATCCTTAATAACCATATGAAAACACAGGGATAAGATGGCTCTAAAAGTCAAGGAGAGAAACCTTAGAAAAAAATCAACCCTGCTGACATTTTGATCTCTGAATTCTAGCCTCTAGAACTATGAGAAAATAACTTTTTGTTGTAAAAGTCACTCAGTCTATGGCACTTATGGCAGCCCCAGCAAGCCAATACATTAAATCAAGGAGATAAACTAGGATGGGTGCTTTTATTGTTCAAGTCTTGCACTGAGCCCTATGAAAACACAAAGGAGGTATGTTGAAGAATTTTGGGAAAGAAGGTAGAAGGTAAGTCTTTGTAGAATTGGTAACATTTTGCCTTGCCAGTGTGGTTCAGTGCTTGAGTATTGACCCGTGAACCAGGAGGTCATGATTGGATTCCCAATGAGGGCACATGTCCAGGTTGTGGGTTGGATGCCCAATAGGAGGTATGCAAGAAGCATCCGATCAATGCTTCTCTTTCATTCATGTTTCCATTTCTCTATTCTCCCTCTCTCTCTTCTCTAAAAATTTAATAAAAACATATTTTTAAAAATATAAGAAAAAAGAAAGATAACATTTTAAATTGGATTAATGAATAGTAAATGTGGGAAAGTAGGAGAATATTTGAGATAGTGTGCAAAGCTTGTGCAAATATAGGTAGATATGATAAATCATGGTATATTTAAGTAAATATAAATTGTTTGGTAAAGTTGGGAACATGAGATTAGCAAAAATGACTACCAAAGACACCTTATGCAGGTAGTTCATACTTAAAAAAAATCCTTACCCAAAGACATGCCTAAAGAGAGGAAAGGGCAGGGAGGGGAAAAAGAGAGAGAGAGAGAGAGAAAGAGAGAGAACAATGTACATGCCCTCTGTACATGCCCCGACTAAGGATAGAACCTGCAACTCAGGTATGTGCCCTGACAGGGAAAAGAACTGACAACTTTTTGGTGCACAGGACAAAGCTCAACCAACTGAGCCACTCTGGCCAGGCACAGATAGTTCATACTTAAAGGGAGAATGCAATATTTCTCTAGAACATTGAATAAATTATCAACCACATAAAATAACATTTGTAACAAAAGAGTGATATCTTTCTATTCTATTCTAATTGGACCTCTGGTGTCAAATTGGGTAAAATTTAAAACATCTTGATAGCTTCATTCAAATAATTAGCTGCAAAGCTTTAGGAGGGAGATTGATATTTCTGAATTTCTATCAATGTATTCTTATCACAGCATAGTCATACACCCAATGGTCTTCTGTTTTATGAGCTATGTAGCTCCCAAAGTTAAAACTCTGAAGTGATTGCAAAGGTTGTTAAAACAGAGATATCTGGGTACTGTTTATCATTAAATTAAACACAAGTCTTTTTTTTTCTTTTCTCTTAGAAGGGTTGAGAATCCATGATTGTTTCAGGCTGGACATGAGGGTGAGAAGAGTGTCTAAAGCATTTAGTCTATGGAAAAAGGAAGATGAGTGAATTTCTCTTATTGGGCTTCTCTCCAGAAAAAGTCATCTGGTGAGTTGGCAAGTACAAAATCAAACAGCCATGTGCCAGATGTGCACGGCTGCTGTTGGGCCATCTGCCGCTTGCTTTTGTGCCATATGCCACTCTTACATTTGGTGGGCTGGGGTATCAGAGGCGGTATTCACGGTGCAATTGTTTTTGCATTATTCTTGTAAATTTAATCAGAAAAAGTTAAACTGATCTCCAGCTAGGTGAGAGGGTGAGCACATCATAGTTGGTGCAAAGGTAAGTAGTGCTTAGGATCTTACTCCACAGCTAGAAACAACCCTGGCATACACTTTGGGAAAACAAATGGCGAAGTGGCACTGTAATCCTGGGCTTTGGTGGACTTGTTAACTTTAGTCATCTCTGAGGCCATCTTTTACTTTTTGGGAGTCTTAATTTGTTTCACTTTCCTTTTCCCCTTGTCTATGGATAGCAGTGCTACCACTCCAAATACAAACCCAGCCGGTTATTTCCTCTTTATTCAAAATGGGCTGTAGTTGTAATTTTATATTTCTGAGTTGTTGGCCTACTTGGCACAGTACAACTTTCACAAAAATAATTGATTTGCAATTTGAATTCTATAGGCAATATAAAAACACCACTGACAGTATAAACGGGGAGGGGGGGTGTTAAGATCTATATTGCTTAACTAGAGTTAATTTAATGTTTTTGTTCTATATTAGAATGTTTTTTCTCTTCAATGTTTTAATAAGTATTCTTGATGACTTAAAGCTTATGAAGTGGTTAGCTTTTAATATTTAGTATGTTGATATCTGTCTAAATTGCCACTGATGTTAAGTTATATTTTAAACTTAAAAATAATCATCAAAAGGCCTTCTTAGATGTTTTGGTATTCAAACTATGGGTTGAGAGCTATTCTGTGACACCCACATGGGACCGAAGCACTTGTATGCTGCATATAAGCATAACCAATAGACGCAAGACATGGAGGACAGGGGGTGAGGGCATGTGCCAGGAGATAGGGGAGGCCAGGGGGAGGTCAATGGTGATAAAAAGGAAACATACACACTACTATTTGTAATACTTTAAGCAACAAAATATATATATATTTTTAAAAAGGGACTGGTTCCATAAGAAAAATTTCAGGCTCATAGACCGGGTCCTAATCTAGGATTGGAAAGGGATTTACTATGAGTGACTAATTTTTCAGATTCTTCATCTGAAAATTAGTAGGTTAGAATAATTTATACCTAAGTTTCAACTCAACTCTAGAGTGTATAATTATCACTTGCAGTATTTGGTTTTAGATCCCTTGGCTATCTTCACTAACACAGGAAATTGAGAACAGATTACATGTAAAGGTCAGCATCATCCATGGAGAACAGAGAGGAATATGAGAGAACATTATTATGGCTTTAGTATATACCAGAATAATGTTAGATGCTATTCACATATTATCTCTATAATCCCATCAGCATACCTATTTAGAATTAATTATTAGATTAAACCATATGAAGCTGCTCTAATCATAGGTCAAAAACTGCCAAATATCAGCAATTTCATATGGGTCATCCTAAATGTTATTCTATTGCACAGATCAAAACACTGAGGACTAGGTAAGATAAATAGTTTTCTTAGGTACAGAGCTAATAAGTGGCTAACCTGAGATTTAAACTCAGCCCACCATTTTAAACGCTATATAAAACACTGCTTCTATAAACTAGATAAATGTGACTTATTATTAGCTACTAGAGGGCCAGTACATGAAAATTTATTCACTTGGGGGAGGGGAGAGGTTCTCAGCCGGGCCTACACCCCCGTGCAGTCCAGAACCCCTTGGTGGATATCCAACTGATGGCACAGGCCTGCTCCCCAGGGGATCTGGCCTAAATTGGCAGTCAGATATACATCTGGCAGCCTGGGAACACTCAGGGATGTCTGACTAATGGTGTTGGCCCACTCCCATGAGCCGCGTTCCCCCTGTGGAAGTGCACTGACCACCAGGGGGCAGCTCCTGTGTTGAGTGTCTGCCCTCTGGTGGTCAATGCACATCATGGTAACCAGTCATTCTAGTCATTCTCCTTTAGGGTCAATTTGCATATTACTCTTTTATTATATAGGACTAGAAGTCTGGTGCATAAAAATTCATGCATTGGAGGGAAGTCCCTCAGCCCAGTCTACTCCCTCTAACAGTCTGGAAGCCTTCAGGGGCAGGAGGCAACCTGGTGATCATGGGAAGGTGACGCCCCATTACACCTCTGTTGCTGCCACTGCCAGCAGCTCAAGTCTCACCTGGCCTTGGTTACCTGAGCTTCTCGGTGATCCTGGGCAGCTGGGACACTGCCATCTGAGGCTTGCCTGCACCTCGGGTCGGCCCTGCGCAGCTGGGCAGCCACCATCTGAGGCTTGCCTGTGCCATGGGCTGGCCCTGGGTGGCTGGGGGACTGAGAGGACTGAGAGACTCTGAAGGCAGGCGCACAGAGCGGGTGGGTCTGCCTGGGGAAGGTCCAGCCTTGCCACGCACCTAATGCTTCAATGGGGCTGAGGGGACTAGGTGCCGCCATCTTGTGGCTGTGGGTGCTGCCATCTTTGAGGTTGTGGCCATTAATTAACATATTCCCTCTTTATTGACTGTGGGTGTAACCATCTTTGTGACAGCATGAGGGTCAATTAGCATATTCCCTCTTTATTAGATAGGATTTTTATTTGCATGTGAATAATACCTTAAAACATTTTTTATAATCTTTATTGTTCAGTTTATTAATTACATTGTTCCCTTTTTTCCCCCTCTAGTTCCCCTCCACAAGGTACCCATCCCACCTTCCTCTCTCACCCCCTGCACTGTCCTCTCCCATAGTTGCATGATTTTTGTTCAGTCTCTTGCTACACTTCCCACACCCCTTTTCTCCCTAAGAATTGTCAGTCCATTCTCTCTCTATGTCCATGATTCTGGTACATTCACCAGTTTATCATGTTCATCAAATTTTTAATTCACTTGAATTTTAGATTCATTAGTTGATGGATGTGGATTTGTCATTCATAATTTATACTTTTATCTTTTTCTTCTTCCTCTTCTTAAAGAATATCTTTCAGCATTTCATATAATATTGATTTGGTGGTGATGAACTCCTTTAGCTTTTTCTTATCAGCAAATACTTTATCTAACCTTCAATTCTGAATGATAGCTTTTCTGGATAGAGTAATCTTGGTTGTAGATTCTTGCTATTCATCACTTTGAATATTTCTTGCCACTCCCGTCTGGCCTGTATCGTTTCTGTTGAGAAATCCACTGACAATCATATGGGTGCTCTGTTTTTCTCTTGCTGCTTTTAATATTCTCTCTTTGTCTTTTGCTCTTGGCATTTTAATTATGATGTGCTTTTGGTGTGGTCCTCTTAGGGTTCCTATATATTGGGGTTCGGTGCACTTCTTGGACTCCTAAGTCAGTTTCTTTCATCAGGTGTGGGAAGTTTTTGGTCACTATTTCTTCAAATAGGTTTTCATTGTCTTGGTCTCTCTCTTTTTCTGGCACCCCTATAATTCGGATGTTGGTATGTTTGAGGTTGTCCCAGAGGGCCCTTACACTATCTTCAATTTTTTTGGATTCTTTTGGTTTCTTCCTTTTCCAGCTGAGTGGATTTTACCTCTTTGTATTTCAAATCTTGAACTTGGTTCTTGGGGTACTCTAGAGTACTTTTAGGTCTTTGTATAATATTTTTTATTTCAGTCAGTGTATGCTTAATTTCTGGTTGGTCCTTTTTCATATCCTTGAGTGTCTTATTCATATCCTTGAAGGTCTCGTTCATTTCCTTGTTGGTCTATTCATTTCCTTGTAGATCTTGCTTATTTCCTTGTAGGTCTCGACCTTTTCTAGGAGCCTCTTGAGAAGCCCTATAACTGTGATTTTGAATTCCATGTCCAGTCGTTTTTTTCCCTCCATTTCTTTCACATCTGATTTCTTTCCATGTCTCTGCATGGTGGCTGCTTCCCTGAGTTGGTCAATTAGCTTTATGTGGTAGATGTCCTACAAGGGACAGTGGCTCAGCCTCCCCAGTTACTTGAGGTGGATATGGGTTGCACAGTCTTGCTGAAGTTAAGCTCAGTTAATCGTTGTTAGCACTTGGAAGGTTGACCTCCAGGCCAATTGTCTGTGAAGTTCAGCTGTGCTCAGGTTGGATGGGCGGAGTCTCCAGGCCAAGCAGACAGCATCAGCTCCACCCTATGCAGCCCTATGAGTGAGAGCCGCTGCTGAGCTCCACCAGCTGCAGGAGAATTCAGACTCTCCCCAAATGAGTCTGCACACCCAAGGTCTCACCCAGGGTCGCAAAACAATGCAGTCTGACGGTTTCCCGAATGAGAGAGTAAGTCACGAGCATTCTCTGCGCAGTCAAGCAGCTGCGCTGTTCCCAAGTTCATGTGCACTTCGCACAAGCTCGCTTTCTCCATAAGCTGGCAGGCCCCTGCAGCACCCGAGCTTCGGCGTGCCCTCCCACTGTCCAGTTTTTACCCCATATGATTGTGGGTTCCCTAGACTTCTCCCGGAGCTGGGGGATCAGTACAGTGGGATGTCTTTGTCTCCCCTGTTCCAGAAAACCAGCCGGGTTTTCAGCCACCCGCCCTATCCACTCGGGCGCGCTTCAAACCTCTCTCCGCATGTATCTTCAACACTGTCCTCAGCCACTCTTCTGAGTCACAGTGTCCTATCTTCTCTTTTATTTGTGGAATTTTCACTCAGCCAGCTTTCTGGTGATTCTGGATGGTGTTTGTTCTTTCGTTAAGTTGTAGTTTTGAAATTGCTGTGTGGGGCAACAAGATAGGTGTTTACCTGTGCTGCCATCTTGGTTCTCCCCAACCATAAAACGTTTTCAAAATCTATTTTAATGTGTTAAATTGTGCACTGTTATACAATTTTTCTTTTTAGAAAGCTCCTACTTTTTAAAAATTCTAATGTGCTACATATTTGAAAAAAGAATTATAGAAATATGGCTTACACTGCCCACAGTTAGCATATTAAGAAGGTAGAGTTGATTTAGTGTATAAAGTAGTCACATAAGTACCAATTCTTTCAACTTACTTTGTTTTAGTTGTAAGCTTAAATTTTGCTTATGGTCTTTTATTAGAGATTTTATGTTGTGTGATATTATAATTCAGCTTTTGGAAACATACACTTTTTCCCTATGTTAAGTTTCTTTTCCTTTTCTTTGGGTAACACATATTGCTACCCTCTTAACATATTTTCAGTGCACCATACAGCATTGTTAACTACTGGATCCATCCATAGAGTACTGTTAACTGCTGAACCAATGTCATATGGCAGACCTCTAGAACTTATTTATCCTGTACAATTGATACCTTATACCTGTTTAACAGCCTAGTTTCTTACAAATTTTTTTGTTTTGTTTTGTGTGTGCATACTTAGTTTGCCTTAGCAGATGTTGGGGGCAGTTTTAAAGGGGGACAAAGCAAACAAGTATAAATAGCTAAAAATATTCTTATTTGGGCTATACTTAAAGCCATGGAATATGTTAAAAATTTGAGTTTGGCAGACTTTGCCAAGTCTCAGCCTTCTGTGAATATCTAAACAGCATAGAAATCAATATACAGGGGCAGTCTTTGGCACATTCATATAGGACTGTGCCATCCAGGTATGCAGTTGTAGGGAAGGAAAATGTGGCAAACATCCAATGATGAGGTAGCATTGCTCTTCAGTGGTCAATGTGCTGCCATGGATGCAGGAAAAAGGATACCCTTAGAGGTCATGGGCAGTCCCTTTTGTAGTTGCTTCTCTGTTCTCTTGAGATCCTATCAGGTGAGATTCATGCCCTTATATATTCCGCACCGGGGTGATTTTCATAAAGAGAACTGTTCTTGGGCACATAACAGTTACTCAACAAATACTTTTGGGCTAAATAAATAATCTCTGATATGCACAACAATATTAGAAGGTAAATATTGTTATACTTCTGTCACAGATTAGGGACCAACCTTCCCAAATCAATTGTTTTTGATGAGTGTTTAAGATAAAGTAGCTACATTTCTATGGTTCTTTGTCAAAAGTTGTTATATAGCAAATTAGAATTGAAAAGGGAGAGGCTTTCTAAGAAGACAAATTGGAAAGTGGGGCACGTTTATCTCATTAGAAACATTTAAAAAATTTTAAGGCTATTATTTACATGCAAATAAAAATCGCTAATAAGAAAACACACATGTAGTTTAAAAGTAGTTTTATATAATACTAGAAGCCCAGTGCATGAAATTCGTGCACTGCAGGGGAGAAGGCAGGGAGCCCTCAACCCAGCATGAGCCCTCTCGCATCTGGGACCCCTTGCTCCTTACCTCCCGCCTGCTGGCTCCTTACTGCTCGGCTCGCTGCTCTTTAGCACTGCCACAGAAGCAAGAGAGACTTCCCACCCACGAGTCTGGCTTCTGGTTGAGCGGTGCTCCCCCTGTGGGAGAGCACTGACCATGAGAGGGCAGCTCCTGCATTGAGCATCTGCCCCCTGGTGGTCAGTGCGCAACATAGCGACTGGTTGTTCTGGTTGTTCTGCCATAATGGCTGCTTAGGCTTTTATTATATAAATTTAAAAATTTAGGCTGGGTTTAAATTCCAGGTTAGCGTCTCTGTGCTGTCAATAATGTGAGCACTGGCATAGAGAAGTACATGGTGGGAAGATGACATCTTTTTTTTTTTTAATTTAAAAAAATATATATATATACACACATATATATATATTATTGTTTTTTGTTGTTGTTGTTGTGTTTTTGTTTTTTTTTGCAGAGAGGAAAGGAGAGGGATAGAGAGTTTGAAACATCAATGAGAGAGAAACATTGATCAGCTGCTCCTGCACACACCCTACTGGGGATGTACCCACAACCAAGGTATATGCCCTTGACTGGAATCGAACCTGGGACCTTCAGTCCCCAGGCCACCACTCTATTCACTGAGCCAAACTGGTTAGGCTAGATAACATCTTTTTAGGTGGAGAATCTTTCTCTGTTCTCACTTCTATCCAATATTCAGGCAGGCAACACTGTGTTGGGGAAAGGTCACGAATTTTGGGATGGGTCAGGCCTAAATTAAATTCTGATTTTTTACACAGTAGCTGTAGGCAAATAACCTTTTGTATCTTCAGCATCAGAACCTGTAAAAGGGGAGCAATAATACACATCTCACAGTGTAGTTTTGACAATAAAATATTGCAAGAGTATCTAGCAGAGAATTTGGCTCAGAGTTAAATGCTCAACACATGTTAGTTTCTGTCTCTACTTTTTGAGCCTGCATTTTCTACATCAAGGCTTTCTCCGATGTGCATTTTACTATGGTTTTGCCAGATAGAAATGTTCGGGTTGGAGGTAATTGAATAAAAGCTTTTCCCTCGCCTCCCTCACCTCCTTTCCTTTCCCCAGGCATGACTCTAGAAATGATTTTAACTTTACAATTTCCTCAGAAGCCATAATTTCTAGCAAAAGATGAATTGGGATGCTGGGTTGATCATCTCACTGAAAGACATAATAGAGGCTAGGAAAAAAAACTGGCAGGAAATAGGTCTGTGCATATGTAGGGACCCAATTCTCTCTCAGGTGACATAAGCAGATTGCTATCAGGTGAGTGAGGAGGTGGGCACAAGATGAGGTGCTTCTTCCCAATGAAAGTATGTGCCTTATGAGGAAGTGTGACTAGGTGCAGCTTATACCTCTAGAAGAATGTACATATATATGTTCCTCTGTTAGAAAGTACTGGTAATATGACTCATATTAATATATGTTTATTCATTTGAAGAAATGTGCTCTTTTTATATTTCTGGATGCTACATTTATTTTCTCTCTTTGAAAACGTTAATGACCATCTGCAGTACTAAGAACTAAAGAAGTTATTATGACAGCTATGTTTCAGAGATGGTTAAGAGTTCTGGTAAATTGCATGCATTAGCTTTTAAAAAATTGGGGCATATTTTAAACACCTATAGACTAGCTTTTAAAACAAAATGTGTCCCTCTGAAATGCTGGGGAATTCTCTAAAAAGAAAATGTAAGATCTGTTCGGCATGCCTCTGAGAAAAATTTTCAGCACATAAAATCTTAATTTAATTCACTTTGGTTAAAACAGAACTTGTGATTTTTTTTTTCTTTTCCCCTCCAGAAGTTGACTTCCTTTACCACTCTACAGCTACTAATACTAAAACTAACAGCCAGCCCATTCTTCTGGAAAATTTTTTTCTTTCCTAACCTAGATTTCCTATCCTTGAATGACTGTTTTTCTATTTTCAATTCTATATTTTTCTGCCTATTTTTGTTCCTTTTCCTCCTCCAAATTCTAGCTTCCTGTCCTTAATTCTATTCTCCTCTTTCTATGTCCTTTGTTCCTTAGTGAGCTTACAGATTCCCATGAACTCAATTATTATTCCTAAATATATGATTTTCACTCTTAAATAACAACCATGTTTTCACTTTCTATTTCACATTTCCAACTTTTGATTGACAACACCCCAAAAGTTTTATTGACACCCTAATAAAATCACTCCAATTTTTTAAAAAATATATATTTTATTGATTTTTCACAGAGAGGAAGGGAGAGGGATAGAAAGTCAGAAACATCGATGGGAGAGAAACATCGATCAGCTGCCTCTTGCACACCTCCAACTGGGGATGTCCCCGCAGCCAAGGTACATGCCCTTGACCGGAACCGAACCCGGGACTCTTTAGTCCGCAGGCCTGCACTCTATCCACTGAGCCAAAACGGTTCGGCAAATCACTCCAATTTTTATACTAGCATTAAAAAATACCTCAACTCTGTACTTGATTGTATGTTTTCTCATTCTACTTTCATTCAGTTATCAGAATGAAATTTTTAACCTCTTCTTCCTTTAGAATAATTATACTATATTTCAGCAGTTCTAACATACTTTTTCAAATGTTAAAATCTCTAAAACAGACACATGTCCTACAATCAATGGTGTACTAGGATTATTATAGCTTAATTAGCAGTGCTTTCATAACAGTACATAAAGCAATGTTGCATCATATAACTGATGGTGTCTTAGATTTGATTAAAACTTTATATAAACTCATAATTATCACTCTGTTAGACTCTGGCAGTTGTTTTCTCAAGCTCCAGTTGTTGTTATTTTTATCATCATCATAACAGTCCTTTTTTTCATCACCATCATAACAGATCAGAATTATCACTCTCTTGGTCAAGAACTTTAATTTATTTTCATTAGTTATCATATAAATTCCAAATTCTGTATCCACGGTAGAAAGAGAAAAAATTATTGAAGAACACCATGACATAATACATCAGTCAAGATGTATAACATGTAACTTTTATTGATCATTAAATAGAGATAATTTTAAGTGCTATGGACTTTTTTTCAGGCTACTAGTAAAAGGAAGACTTGTGGAAATTCAATCACTAAGGAAATTTGTCTCCTGCCGTCCTCTGAAATTTGCTTACTGGGCCTGTTTTTTATCTCTGTCCATAGAGCAGTCCCATAATTTTTTCTAGTCACTCTGAAATAATAAAATATTGCATTAATTCAGCAATTAGGATGTCTCCCCTTATATTAATACTCTGATATTCTTATATTTTTCTCTCAAGAAAGTGCTTATCGTGACTGAATCTGGAAGGCAAATGGTGAGGGGAGAACAGTATATTTGTTTTGTAGCTAGTTTTAGGCCACTCACTTTTTGCAAGTTCTCCTGAGTATTCTGTCTTACCACTCACTTTGGTGGTTGCTATATCTCACCTTATCTCTTAACCAAAATTTCTTTATTGTGACATATAATGAGTCAATAAAATTCTCTAAATGAGTAATGCCAGTGAGAGAAATCATGTAATTATTTGTAAAGATAATAAAAATACATTTGATAAAACTCAAAATTGATTTAAATGTTTTAAAATAAAGTAGAGTTAGGTAGATGATTTCTTAACTTGATAAAATATGTCTCTCTTGACCACCAAATGAGTGAAATAATGTGCCATTAGTGTAGAAGTGTCCACTATTATTTATCATAGTCTAGAACTATCAGTCTCAACAACTAGAAAAGAGAAAATAATGAGATATATAATATTGGAAAGCCAAAATTAAAAAAAATATTTTTCTCAAAAAATGATGTGATAATAAAAACCAGAAACAAATTGAAGTCATTTTCAACAAGTAAAATCAGCAATTTTGCTAGGTATTAATTTATATTAAAATAATAACCAAAATGAATAGTATTTTATGTAACTATACAAAACCCAATTTGAATATAAAATTGAGAAAAGAATCAATAATAGAAAATTGTTTAATATTGAGTGACAAACATAATGTGGTAATAAGATTCCCAAAAACATAATTGAAAAAAGAAAAGATATTTTTATTCTTCAATGGGAATTCATAATATCATAAGAGCATTATTTCCTCTAATGTAATCTGAAATTTTACTTTGATATCAATAAAAATACTAGTAAGTATATTTTTAGAGTTGAATAATCTGATTTTAACTTTATGCTAAAAAAGGAATAGTAATAATGAATTGGTTATGTTACAAATATTGGAACAGTATAAATACTACAGAATATAAAACATTTGGCAACACTGCTTAAGTGTGAAAATAAGTCAAAGACTGAATAGGGAGCCCAGAAAAACATAAAATTTATTAATAAATGATTTTAGCCTATTATGAAAATTATATTATAGTCTATTGGTGAACTATTTAGCAAACAAGTCTGAAAAAGCTATATTGGTAACTAAAACAATTTCAGAGATTTAAATATAAAAAGTGAAAGCATAAATATATTAGAATAAATCATGGAAGATTTTTTTAAAATTCTTGAAGAAAATTTTTCCTAGAGATAATTTGAAATGTACACAGCTATAAAAGAAAGAAATTTACATAAAAATAAAGAAATGTGAAAAGGTAAAATGGGAATAATAAATACAATTTGATAAAGCGTGAATATTTTGAATTTTTAGTTTTCCCAAAAATAAATTTTAGAAAAGGACCAATAACCCAATATATGTGAGACAAGACCATAAAAAATAGTATATAGAAAGAAAAATATATAACGTATAATAGGGTCTAAACATCACAATACAGTAAAAGAAGCATATTGAAACTACAAGAACATTTTCTCATAAGACTGCCAGAGATTTTTGAAAAGTTGTTACAATGTTGGTCAGGGCACAGGGAAACAAGCATTTAGGAATTGGTGGAAATGTAAACTGGTACAATTCTGTGGAGGACAATTTGTAATACCTAAAAATAATAAAAATACAAATATGCTTTCACCACCAACATTGCCTATAGAAATTCATTTAACAGAGGTGCAAAATAACCTATGCATAAAGCTACTTCCTGTAGTGACATAACTTCAAAAGAGTGGGAATAAGCTAATTTTTCAATATAAGACACTACTGATTTCAATTTTGGTATATGCATGCAGCCATTAATAAGGATGAGGAAGTTTTTTATCTTGATATAGAATGATCGCTAGGATAATTACTATTATATAACATGTAATATTATTATGACACGGTAACAGTCTATTGAGCAATGCTACATTATTCACAGGAAATGGTTCATACTGTTCTCAGAATGGCCTTTTGTACATTCCAAATTTGGTATTAGTTTGAATTTTGCAGCATGTGATTACTTTTATATATTCAGAAGTTTTTAAATTCAATATATTAAAAATAAAGAATCCTGATGATGATGTTCCATGAGAGCTGCCATAGGCTGAATGCTTTGATGGGTGCTTTCACATATTGTCTCCAATGCTCACAATGACTGTTTAAGGCCCCTACGTGATCCCTATTATAAAGACAAGGAAACTTAGGCTTGGGGAGTTTAAATAATGTTCCTGATATTACAGGAATAGTAACCTATCTACTAATTGGAAATCAGGGCTATCTAACTTCCATACTGATAACCAAGGTTTGGCCATATTCAACTGAGCCTCACAGTTAACTAGGTTTCAATAGATGTGAATCATTTCTCCACCGCATTGAGTAACATAGCACAATTTTTTTTCTTTTTAAATGCCAGGAGTGATATAAATTAGCTAACTTTATTATTATAGTTTGTGAGGTTATGTACATGAAATCTTGTTCTCCTGGAAGATCCAATTAAGATTACATAAAGGTTTCCAGCAGTCCTGTTGTGTAAATGGTTCGACATCCCAACAACAAACTAGATAAACATTTTGCCAATCACTAATTAAAAAGCTGGCTCTAAGTACAACAACCTGGAGTCAGTTTGCATTCACATTTCTATTAAAGGCTAATGAATACACAGCTAAACTAATTTAGTCAAATTGTTTCTTTATTGTGTTCAAAGTTAAAACTAACAATTCAGCTTTAGCCCTGAACCTTTTAAATTATTTTTTTCTCCCCATTGAGTAAAAGTCTAATTAAAAGCTTTTAGGCTTTCACATTGTGCATGCCGCTAAGTGATATTGTGTAGTCTGCAGGGATTCAATTATTACTTGGCTTTAAAATATACATTTATTCAAGCATTTTTAAACCCACTTTGCCTGGAAGGATTTTGTGGTCTAAAATTTAATTTGATAACAAGATTATTAAATATTGAAACAAAAGAAAATTTATCTTTGGTGTAAGATTTTATTTGTATGTGTATTGGCTGTCCAATTTTAACTAAGTCTTAAGAATTATTGACTACTTTAAATTTTAAGTCAGGTAGAACGGCGATGTAAAACTTATCCAAAACCCTATCTATAGTAGGAGCGACTTTTACTCTGCATATTCAGTAACAGGACTGGATATTTAATTTTCAGGGCCCAACACAAAATAAAAATGTGGGGCCTCCAGTTCAAAAGCCAAGAATTTCAATATGGCAACAACAGAGCATTAAACCAAGCACAAGGCCTTTCTGACATGGTTGCCAGGTTGCATGTCCATGAAGCCGGCCGTACTCACACGTGTAGAGGGTAGAAATCATGACATAATGTTGTTATTACTTTTGAAATGAAAAAGACTCCCCAGCCTGTGTGGCTCCTATGAATCAGGAGGTCATGATTTGATTCAGGTCAGGGCACATGCTCAGGTTGCTGGCTCGATCCCTCTCATCATTGATGTTTCTGTCTCTTTCTCCCTCTCTGTTCCTCTCTAAAATCAATTAAAAAAAAGACTCCCCAATTTTCATTCTATCAGACTGGCAAACAAGTCCACATTTTTTTTTTAATCTGTGTAGGTCTGGAGCCTTACAGACACTGAAGACTCCTCCTGGTTTTTAGTGTGCACTCGTCCCTACTAAAACGCTCCCGGTCTGAGCCCATTGTTCTACCTCTGTTGCCAAAGATACCTGGTTTCACTGGGAGCTTGGCATCTAGCATTCAACCTTTCTAATTACACCAAATTTATAATAGAAATTAATACATTTTGAGAGTAAGTGGTTCTCATTTAAATCTTATAATGATAGTAATTAGGTAAAAATGACTTTATTGTCTTTCCCTGTCATTGCTAATTTTACCTTAACAAAATTTGCACAGAAAGGGAAAAACAAAGAGAATCCTGCTAATTAACTCTTATGGGATTTTTTTTACACGAACTTAGTTTCAGTTTCAGTAAGATGCGCCATTCAGATGGAAACCTTAGGGAGTAGTTAATGGCCAAAATGAATTCCCTTTAATACCTCCACTAAATTGTCAACTTGCTAGCAAAAGACCATCTCAATAACAGTTAAACTGAAAGTGTAGTTGAATGAGATGTCAGTTGAGAAGACCAAACTTGTGAAACTTTCTGTTTAAACACAATTTTTAATATTTTTCCAAGTTCTTAAGTCCTCAGAGAGCTATCATTTTGGTGAAAAAGATCATATTCATGATTGTCTAGTTAGTTTCCATCCATATCACTTCAGTCCCTTAAGAAAATTCAGTCTTAAACAGTCACTCTCTGTTTTTATGTCAGCTTCATTTTCTCTGGGTTTTTCATGATTGTCCTTTTAAAGTGCATCTCTCCTCCACAGGAGGTCAAGGCACTGTTCAGTCCTGAGATACTTCAGAGCAAGTAATAATGATGTCAGAGGGAAGGATTGCATGAATATAAAATCATTTCTCCAAAGTTTCTCTCTCTCTCTCTCTCCCTCCCTCTCAGCTTGAAAATCGAAAGCGCCTAGAAAATTCCTCTCAGCTCACTGAGGGGCCAGTTAAATTAATTGAAAGTTCTAGTTCCAAGCACAGGCAGAGCTGTAACTAGGACCCAGGCCTCCAACCCTCTTTTCATTGGACAATCTCTGAGGTTAACTTTATTTCTACTTCCATTAATTTTTGCTTTTCTAATTGTTCCTTTTTTATGCTTTTCTTCTTTAACCCATCAAGACTGATTATTTCTGACGTCACATTCATACTGCTGTTTTGTCTTCATGTTTTTATCTTTCAAGACCTTTTGGCTCTTCCATTTCAAAACATCTGTTGAAGAAATAGATGGACTGAATGGATGAATAAACTAGAGCATGATAGGGGTGGCAGCATCTGGCATTTAGACATATGCTACTGTGTCTGGTCCCTTCTTTTAAAGTGCTCAGCTGTACATGATGAGAGGGGTAAACCATGATTTTTAAACGTTTCTTTTATTAAACTAAAAGCTATTTTTGAGTCGGGCAAAATAACAATTTGCTCCTATAACAAAATGCCACAAAATTTGTGGCTTAAAACAATACACATTTATTCACAGTCCTCTGAGTCAGACAGAGTAGGTTCAGCTTGGTCCTCTCTTCTCAGGGCCACAAAGCAGAAATCACGTGTTGGCAGCCGGAGGTCTCATCTGAAGGCTCTGGAAGAGAATCTGCGCTCATGCTCATTCAGGTTGTTGACAGAAGTCAGGTCTTAGGGAGCAGGTCCCTGTTTCTTCACTGAATGTCAACTGTACCCTCCCTTACCCACCTCCTTAAGGCACCCCTATCTTTGAGCCTGCAACTGTGTGTTGAATCTCTCTGACTTCTGCTATATCTTCTGCCTCAGCAAAAGAAAATTTTGTTTTTCAGGGCTCATAAGATTAGATTGCGTATACCTAGGTAGTCCAGGATCATCTCCCTATTTTAAAGCCTGAAATCTTAATCACATCTAAATCCCCTTTGCCATACCATGGAACATTTCTCCATGTTCCAGGGATCAGGATGTGGACATCTTTGGGGGAACCATTTTGCCTACCACAGTCTCCAAATATCATAACTCATACTAACCAATCATTTTTCCATGCCCATGCCATTGGGAATAATTAACAAAACTCTGAAATAATGGGATTCTAAAAATCTTGTCAATAATCTAGAATCTCTATTTGTGAAAATAATATAAATAAATTTTTAAAATTTGCAAACATTATTGTTCACTCTTTGTGTTGGAAAGTTCTATTGGTTTTGATAAATGCTAAATGTCAAATATCCACCATTACAGTACTGTGCAGAAAAATTTCACTAAGTGCTTCACCCGTTTATCCTTGCCTCCAACCACTGATCTTTTTAAAAAATATTTTTTAATTTTTTTATATTTTATTGATTTTTTTTTACAGAGAGGAAGGGAGAGGGATAAAGAGTTAGAAACATTGATCAGCTGCCTCCTGCACACCTTCTACTGGGGATGTTCCCACAACCAAGGTACATGCCCTTGACCGGAATCAAACCTGGGATTCTTCAGTCTGTAGGCCAACTAAGCCAAACCAGTTGGGGCCCAACCACTTATCTTTTTGCTGCCTCTATAGTTTTGCCTTTTCCAAAATGCCATATAGCTGCAACCATGCAGCATGTAGATTTTTCATTTAACAACATGCACTCAAATTTTTTTCATATCTTTTAATTAATTGCTTTATAGTTTGTTTCTCTTTATTGCTGAATAATATTCCATTGTATAGCTTCAATTGGTTTATCCTTTTACCTCTTTAAGGACATCTTGGATGCTTCCTATTTTTTGTGATTATACATATAGCTTGCTCTAATTTTTGTTCATAGGTATTATTGTGGACATATTTTTAACACAAGTGTGAAAATACATAGGAACATGATTGTTAGATAGTATGACTATATTGAACTTTATAAGATTCCAAGCAGTTCTCAAAATTGGTTTTATCAATTTGTATTCCCACTATCAATAAATGAGACTTTCTGTTGCTCTACATCTTTGCTAGAATTTGGTGTTGTCAGTTTTTTTTATTTTTATTTTTTTATTTTAGCCATTATAAGTAGTGATATTTTAATTTGCATTTTCCTGATAACAAATGGTGTTGGTCATCTCTTCACATGCTTTATTTTCCATCTGTATATCTTTTCTGTTGGGGTATCTATTCAAATCTTGTGCTCATAATTAATTGGGATGTTTGTTTTCTTATTTTGAGTTTTTAAGAGTTTTTTTGTATATTTTGAATATAAATCCTTTATCAGATAAGGCAGTTTGCAAATATTGTCTCCTAGTCTGTGGCTTGTCTTTTCATTCTCTTAACAACATATTTTGCTTAGCATAAGCTTTTAATTTTAATAAAGTCTGACATCACTTTTTCTTTTATGAATCCTACTTTTGGTGCTATACCTATAATCTCATCACCCACGGTCACCTAGTTTTCTCTAGATGTTTTATAGCTGTAATTTTACATTTGGGTCTATGATATATTTTGAGGTAAGTTATGTGAAAAGTATAAGGGCTGTGTCTAGATTTATTTTTTTGCATATAAATTTTCAATTGTCCCAGCACCATTTATTGAAAATACTATCTTTTCTCCTTGACTGTATTTGTGTGAGTCTCTTTCTGGGGTGTCTATTCTGTTCCAATTTTCAGTATGTCTTTTTTTGGGGGGCTAGTACCACATTGTAGCTTTTTAGAAAGTTTTCAGTTCAGTAATGTCAGTCCTCCAATTTTGCTCTTCTCCTTTAGTATTATGTCGACTATTATGCACTTTGTGCCTTTTCATATAATCACCTTAGCAATTTCCACAAAATTATTTACTGGCATTAAATTGATCGAGTTGAAAAGGATGACATGGTAAAAATACTGAGTCTTCCAATACATCAATACAACTCTTCATTTATTTAGACTTTCTTTGATTTCCTTCATCAAACTCCTATGGTTTACTGCATATAAATTCTGTACATATTTTGTTAGACTTATACATGAGTATTTTTTATGCTAATACAAATGTATTGTTATAAATTTCAATTTTCTGTTTTCCATTGCTGGTGTAAAGGGAAGCACTTGACTTTTATGTATATACCTTGTATTTAAGACCTTCCCAGAAATGCTTATTAATTTTAGGAGGGTTATTTTTATGGTTGATTCTTTGGAATTTTTTACATGAATAATGAGGTCATCTGCAAAAAAAAAATAACTTTCTTTCTTCCCAATATTTATACCTTTTTTTTCTTATCTAGAATTATCTGGAACTTATAGTATGCTATCAAATCAGAGTGGTGAGAGGGTCATTTTTGCTTTCTTCCCAGTCTTGGAAGAAAAAAATCAATTTTTTGGAATTAAGTTTGTTAGTTTGTTTTAGTAAGTGTTCACTATCAAGTTGAAAAAAATTCTCTTTGTTTCTAGTTTCCTTAGAATTTTATTCATAAATAGATGTTGAAGGTTTGTCATATGCTTTTTTATATCAATTAATATAATAATGTGATTCCCCCCCCCGTTTAGCCTATTGACATGGTGGATTATATTAATTGATTTTCAAATATTGAACCAGTCTTGCAAACCTGGAATAAATTCTACTTGGTTGTGGTTACAATTCATTTTATGTTTTTTTGTTGGATTGAATTTGCTAATATATTGTTGATATATTTGTTTTTTATCTTGGTTTTGAATTCATAGCTTTTTATTGTGGTTCGATATGCATAATATAATATTTCTTATATTAACCATTCTCAAGTGTACATTTCAATGGAATTAAATACATTTATAATGTTGTATAACTAATATCACTATCTATAAAAACCTTTTTATTATACCCACCCAACAAAATCTATGTATACATTAAACAAAAATCTATTTACACATTAAACAAGCCCCTCTTTCCCCAGCCCCTGGTAAGGTTTACCTTACTTTTTCTGTATATAAATTCACCTATTCCAGGTACCTCATCTATATACTTTATCATTTACAATCAATATTTATCCTTCTGTTTACAGTTAATTTTACTAGGTATATGTTTTCAGAGTCCATCCATGTTATAGCATATATTAAAATTCTTTTTATGGCTGTATAATATTTTATTGTGGATATATGTACATTTTATTTAACTATTGTGGTGGGCATTGTAGTCTTTAGCACCTTTTCACTATCATGAATAATGCTGCTATGAATATTTGTATACAAATATCCATCCAAAACCCTGATTGAATTTGTTTTGGATATAAATCCAGGAATAGAATTGTTAACTCATATGGTAGTTTTATGTTTAATCTTTTGAAACTGTTTTTGACAATGCTGCATGATTTTATATTCCCACCAGCAATTTATGAGATTCCAATTTTTCTATATTCTTATCAGCACTTGTTATTTTCCATTTGTTTAATTATAGCTATCTTAATAGATGTGATGTAATATCTATGGCTTTGAATTGCATTTCCTTAATGACTAATGATGTTGAGCATCTTTTCATGAGGTTATTGGCCTTTTGGATATGAAAGCCAATAAAAAGAAAAGTCTTTAAATAAAGGTCTATTCAGGTCCTTCAACCCCTTTTTAATTGAGCTGTTTATTTCTTTGTTGAGTTTTCAGAGAGTTGTTCATATATTCTGAATATCAATCCCTTATGAAATATATAATATGCAAATATTTTCTCCCATTCAATAAGTTATCATTCACTTTCTTGATAATACTTCAATGTACAAAAAATTCTTAAGTTTTTTGTCCAATTAATTTGTTTTATTGTTGTCTGTACTTTTGGTGTCATCGTCTATTTTTTTAAGAGTTATGCAATATTTTTTTAAACTTTATTATTCGTAGTCTTTTAATTTTTTTTTCAGAGACGAAGGGAGAGGGAGAGAGAAATAGAAACATCAATGATGTGATAGAATTATTGATAGGCTGCCTCCTACTTCCCCCTACTGGAGATCAAGCTGCAACCCAGACATGTGCCCTTACTGGGAATGAAACCATGACCTCCTGGTTCACAGGGTGATGCTCAACCACTGAGCATCACTGGCCAGGCTTGGTGTTGTAGTCTTAAAGTCATTGTCAAATCCACATCATGAAGATTTTCTCCAATATTTTTTGTTAAAATCTTGTAGTTTTAGCTCTTAAGTTCAGGTCTTTGAAATAGTTTGCTGTAAGTTTTGTATATAGTGTAAGTTAGAGTCCAATTTTCTTTTTCATGTGGATATCTAGTTTTGACAACATAATTTGTTGAAAAATTGTCTTTTTCCTATTGAATGATCTTGGCACCTTTGTAAAAAATCAACCATCTTTGTGAGGGTTTATTTCTGATCTTTTTATTCAATTTTATTGGTTGATATGTCTGTCCTTATGCTAGTATCATAGTGTCTTTATTACTGTGACTTTGCAGTTAAGTTCCAAAGTTGGGAAATGTTAGTCTTCCAACTTTATTCTTCCCTCACCCCCCAATATTGTTTTGCCTATTTTCCTTTCAATTCCATGTAAGTATGATGATTGGCTTTTAAATTTCTGCTAAAAGCTACTTGAATTTTGATGGGGATTGTGTTGAATCTGTAGATCTCTTTGTATAGTATTGACATCATAACAATGCCAAGTCTTCTTATATATGAACATGAGATATATTTTTATTTATTTAGAAGATTTTTAGTTTCTTTCAGCAATGTACTTTAAGTTTCAGTATAAAGCCTTTTAATTCCTTGGTTAGATTTCTAAGTATTTAATTCTTTTTAGGTACTATTTTAAATGGAACTGCTTTGCTTTTCTAATTTCCTTTTCAGACTATTCATTGCTAACACTAACAAATGCAACTTAGTATCCTGAAACTTTACTGATTTTGTTTACTACTCATCGCTTTCTTATGCATTCTTTGGAATTTTATATATATAGGATCATGTCATCTATATATGGATATTTTTACCACTTGCTTTCCTATCTGGAAGTCTTTTCTTTTTTTTTTTTGTTTTTTTTTTTTTTGTTGTTGCCATGGTTCTAATTAGAACACACAGTACAATTTTGAATAAAATAGTAAAAGTGGTTATCCTTGCATTATTTCTTTTTGTCATTGTTGTTAGTCCTCACCCAAGGACATTTTTCTCATTGATATTTTTAAAGAGAGTGGAAGAGTGGGAGGAGAAGAGAGGGATACATTGATGTAAGAAAGACACAGGGATTGGTTTTGGTTGCCTCCCCCTCAAACCTCGACCTGGGTTGGGTAAAGAACCTGCAACCTAGGTGCATGCCTTGACTGGGAATTGAACCCCAGACCCTTTGGTGCTTGAGCCAATGCTCAACCACTAAATAACACCAGCCAGAGCACACTATTTCTAATCTTAAGGGAATACTTTTCAGTCTGTCAATCCTAAATATGATGTTACCTGTGGGTTTTTCATAAATGCTCTTTATCATGTTAAGGAATCTTCCCTCTATTTCTATTTTTCAGTAAGTCATCATCATGAAAGTGTGTTGGATTTTATCAAATGCCTTTTCTGTTTTTCTTCCTTAATTCTATGTATGTGATATATTACATTGATTGACTTGCTTACATTGAATCACCCTTGCATTTCTGGGTTAAGTTCCACTTGGTCATGATGAATAATTATTTTAATATGCTGTTGGATATAATGTGCTTATTCTGTTGAGAAGTTTTGTTTGTATGTTCACAAATATTCTGTTTGAAATTTTCTTGTGTCTTTATCTGACTTTGGTATCAGAGTAATGCTGGCTTCATGAATTAGTGGGTATATTCTATTAGTATTGATTAAATAGATAATTGGATTATTTGATGTAGTTTTTATCAGAAAAAGAAATAGATTCATTAATAGAAGGTACAGTGATTATATATTCATTACTAGAATCAGGCTATTGGAATTAGAAGTTTTAGTGATATATTAACATTGCTTTAGAATGAGGAGAACATAATTTTGGTCTATAATCTTCTAAATAGATACTGTTTTTTAAAAAAAATACACTTTATTGATTTTTTACAGGGAAGAAGGGAGAGGGATAGAGAATTAGAAACATTGATGAGAGAGAAACATCGATCAGCTGCCTCCTGCACATCCCCAACTGGGGATGTGCCCACAACCAAGGTACATGTCCTTGACTAGAATTGAACCTGGGACCCTTCAGTCAGCAGGCTGATGCTCTATCTACTGAGCCAAACCGGTTTGGGCTACATACTGTTTAGTTTATCTATCATTCTTATATTTGGTTTGTTCCTCTTATTTTCTACTTAAGCTTGGCTCTCAGACGATTGGATTTACTATAAATTAATATTAATCATATTTTACATGTTTTATAACCTTATGATATGATGTTATGGAAAGGTATGATATTAAAATTCACAACACTTCAGGTAATTTTTTTCTGTACCTTGTCTGCTATGTGGCCTTGTTAAATCACTTATCCTTTTAGTTTATATCTTAGAAACTTAAAATAATATTCATGTTAAAAATGAAAAAGTAAATGTTTTAGCCTTCAAAGACTAATTTCTTACTTCCGAAGATTAAAGATATATATATTAATATATGAATTAATTAATAATTTGTTCTCCAAAACACATATTTAAGCTCATTGTTAGATCTCATCAGTTTAAAAGATATCTCTAAAATTGATATCAAATATTGATAATAGGTACCCTGGGCTTTGACTTGTGAAAGAAATATTTGTATTTCATATATATATATAAAATTCTAAATGAGAATTCTCATTCTTTTCCCATGGCCAATTTATTAATAAAGGATGCTTATTTGTGTTTCTAAATATTCAATTCAGCTTAATTAAACAGCAATGCAAATTGAAGAAAGTGAAAACCCTGCACATTTGCCATCTAGAAAAGATGATGAATTACGTTAGGAAGAAGGTCATGTGTAAAGTGAGGAAATGTACTAACGTATTAATATTTAATTGCTCTTCATTATTTAGCTCTTCATTTTAGAAGGTGTTTAACGATTTTTTAAATAATTTGCAAATCAGTCACCTTAAAGATAAATTAAGTTTTTATTTTTCCGTCAATAACAATAGTTTAGGAAATTAAAAGAATGTCTTTTTGTTCATTTGAATTCTATTTGTATGTATTAATACCTGTTTTAATACCTTAATACCTATTTTATGTAATGAATAATCTGCACAGGTTAGACATGTTTAAATACAGCCGAGGGCTGGACAAGAGTAGATTCTGGAGTGAGATTGAATGTACATTCCTTGGTAGACCTTGAGGCCTGAAGGTTCAGGGAGAGGGACATGATTGGAATTCAGTGAAAGTCAGTGATCAGAACAGATAAAATTATTGGCACAATTAGAAAGTAACTATCACAGTTAAGTCTAGGGGCAAATAATAATAGAAATGAATCTGTGCCTTGGAGAATAGGGTCAGAAGTATAGAAACAACTGAGGACAGTTTCTGAAGTTAGAATACATTAAATGAAATAGGGTTGACAATGTTGATAGACTATCAAGACTTGATAGGCATAGGAAACAATGATAATCAAAGATTTATACCTAAGTTTCCTAAGCGGTTTATATTTGTGGCTTTTGCATTTATATCTTGGATATATTTTGAGTTAACTTTTTAAATGATTTTTCATATTTTCTTTAAAAAGTACAAAGGAGCTGAAACCAGTTTGGCTCAGTAGATAGAGCGTCGGCCTGCGGACTGAAGGGTCCTGGGTTCAATTGTGGTCAAGGGCATGTACTTTGGTTGTGGACACATTTCCAGTAGGGGGTGTGCAGGAGACAGCTGATCAATGTTTCTCTCTCATTGATGTTTCTGGCTTTCTATCCCTCTCCCTTCCATTCTGTAAAAAAAAAAAAAAAAAGTATTTAAAAAAATAAAAAGTACAAAGGAAATTAACTCTTTAGCTCAATTCAATTTGGGGAAAGAGAATATTTTGAGCTGGCTTTTATGTGTTATATGATGTAGGGTCCAAATTTATTCCTGTGTAATATCCAATTATCCCAGCACCATTTGTTGAAGCGACTATTCTTCCCCTATTGAATGGTAATTTCTCCCTTTAAAAAAATCAATTGACCATAATTGTATGGGTTTATTTCTGGACTTTGAATACTGCTCTTTTGGTCTATATATCTATTCTATGCCAAAACCACATTCTCTTCATTCATGTAGCTTTATACCAAGGTTTTGAAATTTGCTAGTGTAAATTACAACTTGTTCTTTTTTAATATTATTTTTGCTATTTGAGGCTTCTGGCATTTTTCATAGGAATTTTAAGATCAGCTTCTATGTTTTTGTAAAAGAGATAGTTGGGATTTTGATAAAGATTGTATTAAATCTGTGTACTCAATATGGGGAATATTGCCTTTTTTAAAACATTGTCTTTTAATCCATGAACATAGAATCTTTTACATTTATGTAGATTTTTACATTTTCTTTTTATTATATTTTGTAGCTTTAAAGTACAAAGGTTGTGCTTTTTTATTAAATTTATTGTAAAGTGTTTTATTATTTTGATGTTATTTTAAGTGTGATTGTTTTTTATGTCATTTTTAGATTGTTCATTGATTATATATAGAAATACATCTGATTTTTGTATGTTGATCATATATACTATAAACTTGCTACACTTGTTCCTTAGCTTTAGTATGTTTTGTTTTGTGAATTCTCTATTATATATGTAATATTATGTCGTGTGCAAATAAAAATAACTTTACTTCTGCCCTAGCCAGTTTGGTTCAGTGGATAGACATCAGGTTCGATTCCAGTCCAAGGTACGTACATACCTTGTTTTCAGACTCCTCCCCAGTGAGGGCCCCAATGGATGTGTTTCTCTCACATCGATGTTTCTCGCTATTTTTCCCTCTCTCTTCCATTCTCCCTAAAAAAAAAGAAAAGAAAAGAAAAATTGGGTGAGGATTAACAAAAATAAAATAATAAAATAACTATACTTTTTCTTTTTCAATAAATATACTTATAATTTATTTTTCTTGGTTAATTGCCTTGGCTAAAACTTTCAGTACACTGTTGAGTAGAAGTGGCAAGAGTGGATACTTTTATCTTGTTCCTAATCTTAATAGGAAATATTTGAATCTTTTACCACTGAATTAGCTGTGTTTTGCCCTTTGTCAGGTTGAGGAAACTTCCTACTTTTCTTATTTTGTTGAGTGTCTTTATCATGAAAGCACTAGTCTAAAGCTTTTTGTTTCCAGTGAGATGGGTCCTTCATTTTTCTCCTTTATTTTAGTAACATAGAATATTATGTTAAGTGATTTTTATTTGTGGAACTAATCTTGTATTTTTGTGAGCATTGTATAATCGTATCTTTTTATGTGCTGCTGGATTTGGTTTGACAGTATTTTTTTTTGAGGATTTTTGCATATATACTGACAAAAGTTATTAATCTATAATTTTCATTTCTGGTGATGTTTGGTTTTGAAATCTGGATTTGGATTACTTCCTTCATAGAATGCAGTAATAAGAGTTATCTTGTCTATTTTTTGTTAAAGTTTTTGAAGGACGGGTGTTAATTTTTATTTAAACATTTGTAGAATTCATCAGTGAAGCCATCTGGTTTTGGACTTCCCTTTGTGAGATTAAAAAAAAACTAACTATAAAAGAAGCAAGTTGCACTGGATAAGATGAACAGACAGACGTTGATTTTATTTCAATACTAGTGCCAGAAACAGGGGAGAGAGCACAGAGCAAGTCTGAGTACCCAGTTCTACCAACACAAAGAGCTGGAGAGTTTTGAAGAGCTGGTGTGGTACTGGAAGAACAACAGACCATCTGTGTTTGCTAATTGACCTTATCCAAAGGAAAACAAAATTTTCTTTTATCTTCAAGTCCATAGGTAAAAGTTTTACAAGTTGAAGCAAACCACCCCTTTGCCTCAAAATTGGGCTCTTATGGTCCCCCAAAACCTGGGATATAAGGGTACTATAATATCTAATAAAAGAGTAATATGCAAATTAATCACCACTCCACTACACCCACAAGCCACGCCCACAAACCAATCCGGAGCAAGTATGCAATTTAACCCCAACCAAGATGGCTGCAGCCACTGAGAGCACGGGGGAGGCTTGGGTTTCCCTGGCAATGGAGGAAGCCAAGGTTTCCACACATCTGGCAGGCCCAAGCCTCCACTCAAGGCTACAAAGTTTCAAGTATAGAAGATAAATAAATCCCAGATACCAGGGCCTCCACTTGGATTGCCAGGGGTCATGGCCAGCCTGAAAATCACTACAGGTCCCTCACCCAGGCTACTCCATGACCCAAGGGAAACCCCACCCTGATCTGGGGCACCCTTCAGGGCAAACCAGCTGGCCACCACACATACACCAGGCCTCTGTCCTATCTAATAAAAGAGTAATATGCAGATTGACCATCACTCCAATGCACAGATGGCTGCCCCCATGTAGTCAAACATGGCTCCCCCCATGTGGACACAATATGGCCAGCAGGGGAGGGCAGTTGGGGGTGATCAAGCCTGCAGGTGAGGGCAGTTAGGGGTGACTAGATCTGCAGGGGAGGGTAGTTAGGGGCAATCAGGCTGGCAGGGTAGCAGTTAGGCATTGATCAGGCTGGCAGGCAGAAGAATTTAGGGGCAATCAGGAAGACATATAAGCAAGCAGTTGGGAGCCAGCAGTCCTGGATTGTGAGAGGGATCTTAGATTGGGGAGGGTGCAGGCTGGGCTGAGGGACACTTCCCTTCCCATGTACAAATTTCGTGCACGGGGCCTCTAGTTTTTAATAATTACATTTCAAATATATGGTTTCCAGATCTTGGAAAAAGACATCTCTTGTATTGAAATATTTGTAAGAGGCTGAGATATGATTTACATTTCATAAGGGTAAAAAAAGAATTTACAATTTCAAGTTTCTAAAATAATGCTATGTGTAAAAGGACATCAGGGTCTATAGTGAGGAAGAAGCTGTCTAAATCTACTGAAGCTGCAAGGAATGTCAATAGCATCTTGGTCATTAATGCCAACCCTTTCTTTGTTATGGATCTACTCATTCAGATGTATTCCTTCTTGAGTCATTTTTGGTAGTTTCTGTCTTTTTAGGAACTTTTCTATTTTATCTAGGTTCTCTAAATTGTGGTATGCAATTATTCATTTTATTTCTTTAGAATTATTTTTGTAATTTTTCCATTTACTTCAGGAAATAAGATAAATCTAGTCCTTGTTTTTCTTAAAGCAAAAGCTGACAGATTTTTAATGACTAATTAAATGCTTAATTTCATTCATGTTTCTTTTTCATTTTGATTCGGTTTAGTAAATTATTATTCTGGAAAACTGTCTATTTTATTTATAGTTTCACATTTATCAGCATAACATCATTAATAGCATTATTTTGTATTTAAAATTGTTGCTTCACCTGTAGTTATGACTCATCATTTTTATTTCTGCTTTTATTCTTGATAAATCTTGTTACAAATTTTTTAAATTTCTTTAGGCTTTTCAAAAGAAGTATATGTTAGAATCTTTTATTTCTTTTGATTTTATATTCTATTTTATAATGTTTAGTATCTTATTTATTTTATTCTATATATGTATGTATAGTCTGGTGTTATTTTTTAACTTTTTAAGTATAATCCTTTAACTCAATAATTTTACTCTGCATATTCTCCCATTGGCATAAGGTTATTTCTTTGGATTACTTTAAATCCCAGCCCCACTCTTTTCTTTTACATAGGATTTCCTAATCAATGGATAGGAAGTTGGCTTGCAAAGGTTAGCTATTACCAACTTTTTAGAAATGTTATAGTCCTGTGGATTTCTTAAGGCAGCTCTTCCCACCTTAACTCTGGCCTCATAGTGTTGCTTATTCCAGTCTCTAGAGTGAGAAGTAGCGGTGACTCTTAACTTGACCTTTACCATGACTAGATACTGAGTAGAACACTGAATGTTATCTTGACTCTTTTTCCCATCTTCAAAATATATGTTTAAAGGTAACTAAGGTTTATTTTCATCAAGTAACAAAAGGTTGTGGACTTGGATTTACTGTCTCTTCTATTCACAGTTACATTTCCCCATCCTATTTCACAAAACTCAGTTATATCAACCTGTCTGAGTGGTCATCTTGGGAAAAATAAAAGACTAGACCTTGGTTTCTTCACTCCAGGAAGCTCAAATAATTCTTCTGAAAAGGCTTTTAAAGTTTCACTCCTGGTTAGACACCAGGTGCTGAGAAATAACTCTCACAGAGTAAGGTCTGTGAAACCTTCCCTTAGGTAAGTACAACTTACTGGTTTTCTTTAGACTTCCTTACCGATAGAGGAAGTATTGATTTGTTTAGTGCCGTGTACATATAGTTACCCCAAGACACTGCCTTGACAAGATTGCTGAGGCCAATTCTGGGTCTTAATTCCTTCAGAGATATGTACTACCCAAAATCTCCTGACCCCTCTGGGGAATATTTTTCATGGCCTGCAAACAAAGCAGCTGGAATGTACTTCTGCATCTTTGTTGCTGAAATTAAGTGAGAGACAAAACCGTGAAACTATAGTCAACTCGTATGGTCATCCACCATTTCCATTTAGCACATGAAATTTGGCTCTAGTGTGAAAGTTTGTGACTAGATAATAGTCAGCCTCAGGCAAGTTCTTTGTTAATGATGACTTTTTAGCATAATTTATGGCAAGGATACAGACTTTCACTTTTAGCTAGAGATGGGGTCACAAAAGCTTTGGCCTTTATCCCTTATTCTTTGTTTTATTATAACTCAACCCCTCAACCCTAAAACCAGAACCTCTGTGAATAAGGAATTGCAGAGCATGGTCAGCAGAGGCTAAGGCAAAGCTCACTCTACACCATATATCAGTCCTGACAATGTGTTCATAGTGTCTGTCCCGCCAGAGCTCTAGGAAAACATGGAAGGCTGAAGTTGAACTCTGTGGGAATTCAATTATCAGGCTTCTCCTGATTCTATTGGCTTTCTCTAATGATATATTTATAAAATAGAGTTAGCTCATTGAGCAGTTTGGTGATCTTAGAAGAGTTCATCACAAAACGACAGTAACCTCTAAGCCCCCAGTACTTTTATTCTTTTTTAAAGCATTGCCAGCTGGTGTTAGCTGGTGCTCACTCTGTGCTTGAACACTCTGTGCTCAACAGATTTGAGTAAAGTTTGGAAGAAATGGGAGCTGGTAATTACAAATCTGTCCTCCCCAAACTGCTCAGAAGTTTAAGAAGTAGTTATTCATGTTTCTCCCAAGTCCTGCAGAAAATAATTATTTTATCTAATTAAAGCAACACTGCTGGCTAATTGGTAGCCCTAAATACATTTATTTTTGTTTATCAACAAAAAGTGGAAGTTTTCCTTGAAATACCTTGGGCTTTACTTTCAAACTGATAGAATCCTACAGAGCATAGTTCTGAAGTTCTTTGTTTTCATAAACCACAGGTATATTTATAAATATTATGGAGTAAAAGGAAAGAGAGAGAAAGGCCTTTGAATGGAAAAGGAGAAAGGTTGTGTATGTGTATCTCTGGGACTGAATTCCAAGAAAAGAACAAAAGTAGGAAAGTCCCATGATGAGGTGATTCTCACTCCCTAGAAGTGGCCCACAGAGGATTCAAAAACCTCAGAAGCATGAATAGTGTTTCAGGATCATGGACCATACACAAAGAAACTCACTGCTTCAAGAAAGATTTCTTTGCTCTACCTGTGACAAGCAAAGCTGCCAGATCTGAATTGGGCCAATCCTACTGGGACAAAGGAGTTCTAATAACAATCCCAGGAGGCATGGTAGAGGCTCCGGGAAGTCCTGATGCTACTATGTAAGTCCCTGGAAACTTCACATATCCCTTGGGAGTGAAAAGGGGCAGAAAAAGAATGGAGATATTAGACAAAATTTAGTTGATTTAAAGAAAATAATGCTTTGTTTCTTCCTTATTTGAGATTTTCATCACGATTCATATCTGCTAAAAATTGTGAAATTTATATACTTGAGAAAAATAAAAAAGAATTGATAATAGTGTATTTATAAATTAGGCCTATTTGATTATATTGGCAGGCATAAGTAAATAGTCAGTTTCTAAAATTTCTGATATTTTAGAATATATTTTATTGATTTTTTACAGAGAGGAAGGGAGAAGGATAGTTAGAAACATTGATGAGAGAGAAACATGGATCAGCTGCCTCCTGCACACATCCCACTGGGGATGTGCCCGCAACCAAGGTATATGCTCTTGACTGGAATTGAACCTGGGACCCTTCAGTCTGCAAGCTGATGCACTATCCACTAAGCCAAACCGGTTTTGGCAAATTTCTGATATTTTAACAAGCTCTGAATATCAGTGATGATGTAAGTACATTTACATTTAAATTTTATTAAAATGTCTCCTCAACCACCATTTCAGGGATCAACTTGGCAATATTTATTAAAGTTGAAAGTATCATTCAAGTTGAAAATGCAAGTGAACAGAAAGTAGCCAACAACACTGCTTCTAGCATATACTCTAAAGAAATACTTGAATAGATGTAGAGGAGACAGATACAAATATGTTCATTGCAACACTGTTTCACCACCAAAATGCTTTGGGAAATTTTAATATCCATTAGTAGGAAAATAAATTTAAAAATAATGACAATTTATAATATGGCATGTATAGCAGTTCAAATGAATGAACTAGATCCACATGTACTAATGTTATGTGTGTCTCTGTGATTGAATTCCAGGAAAAGAACAAAAGCAGTGAGTCCCTTTGCCTGTGGTTCATGATTCTGAAACACTATTTAAATATACAATACTAACATCGTTTATGGATTATGTGTAAAAAGTATTAAAAATGAAATAACTCTGATTGATATGATATGTAGGACAAGTTTATGAGAGGTCGCCTCTAGTGAGAGAAGGAAATGCAACAATAGACTGAATACTGAAGGGACCACAACTAGTTTGGCTTAATGCATAGAGCATCAGCCTGCGGACTAAAAGGTCCCAGGTTTGATTCCAGTCAAGGGCATATGCCCAGGTTGAAGGCTCGAACCTTAGTAAGTGACATGCAGGTGGCAGCCAATTAATGATTCTCTCTCATCATTGTTGTTACTATTTCTTTCTCTCTCCCTTCCTCTCTGAAATCAATAAAAATATATTTAAAAACATTTGTGGCAAATAACACAAATATCAACATTTCTTATTAATTTATTATTTATGGGTGATATATTAGTGTTTATTATATTTGTTGCCTTAATTTTAAAATTTGGTATAATTTGTTTTAATTTTATTGATTTTTTTACAGAGAGGAAGGGAGAGGAATAGAGAGTAAGAAACATCAATGAGAGAAAAACATCGATCAGCTGCCTCCTGAACACCACACCCCTCACTGGTGATGTGCTCGCAACCAAGGTACATGTCCTTGACTGAAATCAAACCTGGGGCCCTTCAGTTTGCAGGCCAATGCTCTATTCGTTGAGCCAAACCAGTCAGAGCCTAGAATTCGGTATAATTTTTTAAAGGTTATTCCCCCTCCCCACTCATACCTATGGTAAATCAATAAAATATTTCTAATCATTTTAATTCCTTCATTAGATAATTATTGAGCATCTCCTATGCATTAGAGTTGAAGAGGTTTAAACTCTCCTTTGCCAATTGTACATGTAGACAACTAACAGAAGCTGGAATTACCTAAGTGCCATAGCAGTAGGGCAGGCTACATGGTGTGTGTGTGTGTGTGTGTGTGTGTGTGTGTGTGTGTGGTTGATAGAGCCACAGGGAGAATGAAATGTCACTGAGCATTCAGAAAGGTTTCTCAGGGTAGAGACCATTTGTATTGGAGTTTATTAAAATCCCATTCATTCTTCAGGTAGGGCATTCCAGCTGAGGGAATAGAGATGTGAAAACTGCATAATGCATTAGAAAATGATAAGACATCTGGCATCTCAAGAGAGAATTCTCACAGAGATGACTGAGCATTGAGGGTATAAGCATGGCTGGAGTCAGAACTTGGGAGTCATCAGTGCTAAAGATTATGAAAGTCATGGAAAACCACAAGGAGGGAATGATATGACCTAGCCTGCATTTGGGGTAGGTAACGCTGAAGAAGTTTTATAGAGTTAAAATAAAATACAACCTGAAAGCTGACAAGCTGAGAATACATCCTTAAATACAAGCTAAAAATACAACTTGAAAGCAGACGAATAGAAGGACAGGTAACGGTCTACAGTAGAGATGCAGAGACCTGAGCAAGAGGGCATTTCTAAAGTGAAGCTAAAGGGAGAGTAACCAAGTGGAGAATGATGGATGCATGGTCTGAGGCTGGGGGTTGGATAGAAGCTAGAAAAACAACTGTGTGTAGAGAAGCCACTAGAGAGGTGAGGAGGAGTTAAGGGACAAACTTGAAATCAGTGGAAGAGAGGGTTTCTACAAGGAGATGTTTGTGTCAAATATTTCATGACTTGACAGATGAGGTCTCAAGTGATTGATCTCCAAGAAAATGGCTCCAAGAAATGAAGGAGGAAGCCAGGCTACAAGGTGATGGTAGGATGAGACACCCTGCTTGTTATGTAAGTGTAATGATAAAGAACAGGAAAAATTAGAGTAGTAGCTTTAGAAGAAAGAAGATTGATTCCTAATTATATTTGAAGTCTATTTTCAGATCTATTACATAATAGAGCATTTCTGATATATAGCATAGAGCCTCAGACATACAAGATGCGTCATTTGTGAGCTTTTAATACAGGGAAGCATGGCAGAGTTCTGACTTTCAGCCGAGGCAAGGGACCTATACAATATCTCTTTGAATCATGCTATTCATTCCCTTTATCATTTACAGCTAATACAGAATTGAATAAACAAGTATATAAGAGTAAGTTCAGGGGTTGGTAGGACAAAACACAACATTTTTAGATAAGAACATTATTTTTTGAATGAGGTTTCCACAGCTCAAAGAAAAAGCCATGTTTTGGTTAACTCTCTTCGGAAAAAAAAGGGGGTATTAATGAGAATTGTTTGAGTCTAAAAGGTTTTAAAATGTGTAATACAAATAAAGAGAACGCAGGCAGTCCAGGGAAAGCACTGATTACATTGCATGTTGTGAAGGGGTGCTTGGGCAGGTTTGAGATGGCCATAAATATAACTGTTTCTCAAACTTCCCAGGCAGACCAGGTACTACCCAACATAGGACTATGCTTTCTCTGTGCACAGTTGGCAGTGCTTGGGACAGTTGTACCCACCCAAGCTGTGAATTGGAAACCAATTTTTTAAATTACCTTAGTTAGCAAGTATTCTCTCCCTCCATTCAAACACTGAAGCCATGGGGACTGAGGACAGTGGGGGTACACTGCCCTTCCTCGCTACCTGATCCATCCCTACATTTATAGTAATTTATAGTGTGTTTTATTAAACACACTGATTTAACCATGACAACATTCTACCTCTCAGTTAAAAATTACATATTTCCAAGTCTTGCTTTCATGAAAATAATCACCTTCGTGGCAAGGGATTCTAATCTCTGCTTTTCAGAGGAAGGATACAAAGGCTCAAAAAGGTTGAATGGGTTATCCTAGCTGCTGAGAGGCGATGAAAGAACCCAGCCCTTGTGGAAGGTTTTGCCCCTTTATTCTTTCTATTTGGGAGAGGGTAGTGAGACTTAATGGTTGTTTCATACACCTCTTCACTCTACTCGGGGAAGAAGAACATGATATTCTAGCCAAAGCATTGTTTTTTAAATGAATGGTAAGGTCACTGAGACCCATGGGTAGAAACAAGGGGTCCACTTTTCTCTTTGATGCCTAGGTTCCCAGAAGATGGGTCTCTCCTATTTTTGTTTCTTGTTATACATATATCTGGGTGAGTGGGGCAGGCTCTACACTCCCCCTTCCACTACAAGGTGGCTAAACATGTGAGTTCTGGATCTTATAACACCTGGGTTCAGATGCTATATCTTCACTCACTTTTCTGAAGTTCCCTTCTCATGTCTTCTAAATGGTTGCATAGAAGAATCCGGACATGAGCTATCATTAGAGCATGTCTTTATATTACTTTTCATGTTGAAAATTCAGCCCTTCTAAAAGTCAATGTGTGGATTAAAACTGGTTCCCATAGCTATTGGGAACAGGCCCCTGAGGCATTCTGAAGGGGAAAATGGGAGCTTCTCAATGTGGAGGTGTTGACAGTCCTGCCCTCACTCATTTGATTTTACTGTTTTGTGACAAAAAAGATAGTTTCCTTGCCACTTATTGCCATTAAGGTGATTATTTTCATGAAAGCAAGACTTAGAAATATGTAATTTTTAACTGAGAGGTAGAATGACTTTGAACTGTTTCATGAGGTTGATTGCCATTAATTTTGTGACAGAATGTTTAAAGCAGTTGTTAAAATGTAAAAGTTATATATTTTTAATTTTATTTTATAAAATGCTGATATTTTGAATGTGAAATGGCTTTTAACAATATGTTATCTAGAAGATATATTTTTAAAACCCCCACCAATTTTTTCCTCTTGAAGGTAAAGGTGACATTTAACAGTAAGGGAGAAAGTAAATGCTATTTTAAAAAATACATATCTCACTACAAAAAGAGCACTTCAAAAATGGATGTTTGGAAATGTTACTGCTGTGTAATTTTATTGCTGAAAATAATGCATTACCTATAAAAACCCCTTGTACTTAATAAACTGGAAAACTGAATTTTCTAACCTGTTTTAAAAATCTTCTAAAAGAAGTTATTCAATTAATTCTGAATTCATTTGTTTTAAAAAATCAGAGGAATTATTACCTTTCAATTGTTTATAAGAACAACTGATTAATATCATGGATGATGGAAATTTTTAATCTGAATTCAGCAAAACTTTTGTATAATTGGTAAATGGACTGAAAATAAGTTTCATGATTTAGTAAGCATATTTAGTATGTATATTTTAAAAACTATCTTTTAACTATGCCAGCAAGTAAAACTGGACTTAAAAACAGACCTTCAAATGGCTGAATTACAAAGCTTAAGCCAAGGTTTAAGAAATAATAAAATATCATCTATCATTATTTTAGACAATATTATAGAAGGAGCAAGAAAGCTTTGTTCCATTAATTTAAAAAGAAGATTTTAAATGATGTTTTACTTCATCTTTGCCTCCTCCTTTTAAATGTGTTTTCTAATGTAGTGAGATATTTAATGAAGAATTAGATCTCCATATATTAAAGGTACATGCTCAAAACTTTTTTACTGTTGGTCATACCTAACCAGAAATCTTGCTCTGTTTTTATAAAAAAGAATACAGACAGGCTCTGGTAGTGTTGGAAATGTGTTCCTAAAAATAGGAACTCAAATTAGATTATTTCTTTACTAAACAATTATAGTATTGTAGTACTGCTGAAACTTGCTTGCAGAAGCTCACATTAGAAATTGTTCTTCTCTTCAAATCCCTGTTGCCAGGATGCATCTTCAACCATGCTTTCTTCCAGCTGCTGGTGGTTGCAGTTGTTGGTGGGTCTTTACCAGTAGTTATATTTCCAGGCTGCCCTTACTAATGGTACACTTCCTTCAATCCTTAAGTGCTAGGCTGATCCTAACTACCATTCTCCTGAAGATTCCGCAAGCTGCTCTAAAAGTTGCATCGCCAGTTATAGTTTAATAACCCTCCCTTGTATCTGTGTTCTAACAGTCTAATTCAGTCCAAATTATTTACCAGGAAACTAGATAAAAGATAGGAACAAGGACAGCCCCAAAGAACCAAGGTAGATTGCAGAACTCACTCAATTTAGAATAGGTTGTAGAGAACTCACTGGCTGATTCTATAGCTCAAGAGAGCACAAAACAATCCTGTCACTCTCTCAATAATAATAAAAAAAAACACCACTTTTAAATAGCATTTATTCAAAACTAAAAAAACAAAAAACAAAATCAGTTGAACTAGTTCAGCTGGCCACTACTGTTCTTGCAAAATCCCTTTTAGGAAGTTCTGCTTCCTGTCCACCCAGGATAGGACAGGGGACAAACCTTCTTACAATCAGTAGGGAAACTCTGGATGCAGACACCTTAAGGAAACTGCAGGTTTCTCTAGAGTGGCCAGTGTCTCATAGGTCAGGTTTTTGGTTTGTTATGTGTTTTGTTTTGTTTTCTTTTTTAATGCATCACCTGCATTCATTGCTCAAGGCTAGATGTTGAGTAGAACTTAAAGAGACACTTATTAAACTATGGGTAACAATTACTGGTAAATAGAGCAATAAAGCTTATAATGCAAAAGTGCAATATGTTGACTGCCAAATGATTTCATGCTGTTTTTGTTTTTTTGTTTTAAATATGAATGTATCTGATATTTCTGTAAAATACACATATTTAAGAGCACATGTTAAATTATTCTATGAATACCTAATTCATAGAGAGCTGGAGAAAAAGATGTCAGTTTCTGATATTTGTGCTTTTGAGGCTGTAACCCTGCTCTTCCCCTCTCAGTGCTGAGGACAAATCTCTGAAGTTGTGCTATCAACTATCCAGATGCTGCCCCAACTTTACTGATTTCTCTGGAAAGAAAGGCACTTAAGTCTGTCTCTCCTCTGCGCTCCCCACTTCCCCACTCCTCTTCCCATTACAGCTAACCTACTTGGAGGGCTATTTTCCCATCTAGCTCTTGCTAAAAAGAATAAACAAGTACATAATCATTTACTGAGAAAGTTAACGATGGTTTTTAGTTTATTTTATCTTTTTTCCCATTGATTTTTTAGAGAAAGTGAAAGGGAGGGTGGAGTGGAAGAGAGATAGATTTCAGCACAAAACATCAATTTGTTGATCAGTTGCCTCCTTGCACCCACCCCAACTGGGGCCTAGATGGAGCCTGCAACTTAGGTAATTGGGCTTGGTTCCAAATTGACCTGTAACCCTTTGGTTTGCAGGTTGATGCTGTAAACAAATAGCAAACCAACCAAGACTTTTTTTTTAACAGTGGTTTTTAAACACAGATTCCAAAGTATTAAAATTGGAGCTCCCCTTCGAATTTAGTTTGGGGAGGTCTTGAGAAATGAAGCTCTGGACTAATATATTTTACTTGGCTCTCCCCAGTAACCTTTTGGTTTTAAGCACAAGGTTGAGAGGATTGGTTCATAGAAATCCAAACAACAAAACTGACTAACTCTTGTGGCAGCTCCCAAGGCCCTAGTGGATTCCCTTATACTAAGGGAATATGAACCCATTTTTTAAAATCCCAGTTAAAAAAAAAGGTAAGACTCCCAGCTGACATGGCTCAGGACTTATGAACCAGGAGCTCATGATTTGATTCCAAGTCAGAGAACATGCCCAGATTAAGGGCTTGATCACCAGTGTGGGACATGCAGGAGGTAGCCCATCAATGATCCCCTCTCATCATTGATACTCCTCTCTCTCTCTCTCTCTCTCCATCTGTGAAATCAATAAACACATCTTTAAAAAAATGGTAAGGGTAATATCCTCCTTCCATCTAGCTTTTGCAAGAGACAAGAGAATACCAGATTGCACATGGCACCTTTATTACATTTCCTTTATAGCAAAACACTCATATTTCTTAAAGAATATTATTTTCTGTTAAAAAGTTTGTCTAGACCATTTTCCCAATTATTTTCAATTTCCATAGCTAATTCTGGATCTCATTGAAAGAGAGATGAGAATTGACATGCTTTTAGTTAGTAGTCTAAACATGTCAATTTCAGGGAGGTTCAGAAGACCAAGGTATTTATTACACTTCTTGGGGGATGAAATGGTGCTGATAACAGATTCCAGGTGCTTATAAGAGGCAGGCTGCTGCAGGCATGCACACACAGGCCCAGGACTGCGAGTCAGCAATGCTGACATGCACTGGAAAGATTTGATAATATTTTTATTAAAAGCAACAGAAGGTAAGCATGCAAAATAAGATGCACTGAATGAGCTTTTTCTTCCTCTCCATAAGAGGATATAAAATGAGAACATGTTAGTGGTTCAGACTACAGATAACAGAAATAAATTATGGGACTACATTAGATAGGTTCATTTTAACTCTCATCTGGGAATATATTTTCCATTATTTTCTTGGCTTCTCTCTGGTTTCCCTTTCTCTGTGAAGCACTATGATTTCTTTGCAAAAAAAAACAGGTTTGATAGAACATGAAATGGGAATTCATAATAATAATACTTTTCTAAAAAATTGTATCCAGTTTGAGAAAATCTAGAGACAAAACTTTAAGGAAATTAAAATCTTTGGAAATGGGGAGAATAATTTTTATTTGGCTTGATTAAGTTAAACCTTAGTATTTATGGTTCACTCACATTTCGGTAAAAGATAAATATTAATTAATCTTCATTTCTTTTGTTAGAATGTGTGTGTGTGTGTGTGTGTGTGTGTGTGTGTGTGTGTGTGTGTAGGTAGCGGTGCATTATAAGGCATGACTCTGCTGATATCCTTGGGTCTGTAGCTGAGTTCTTCATAGTCTAATAAGGGACAGAGCATAGGAGTAGCTGATTTAAATGTGTTTATCTAATTACTAATAGGAACTTCCAAATAGATATTTAATCTTTGAGTGTTGAATATTACAGTTGTTTATTTGCTTCACTCAAAATGCATACAATACCTAGTGGCAACATGATGAAGATTTTTTAAAGCTGCAATTACATGTCTCTAGTGAAGTGAGGCTCAGAAGACCATCTTCATATAAATCTCAACAAACTGCTACCCTTATACCAATTGCTCTCTTTCTTGCACTTGCAGAATCACAGCTGGATCTCCTTATGAAAAGAGAGCATATAATAATTGCACTAAATATGCATTAAATTACTTTGCAAAATGATAGTGGCATCCATTATAAATCCTGTGTTTGAGGACTTTAATCAGCTATTTAAATTTTCATCAGGATGCAAGTCGACATGCAAGTTCTTAGCCAAAGGCATTCTACTTATCACATAAATATGTCTGGTTAAGAAAAGCACAGGCCCCTCCCCTCTCCTAGGGTATCAGAAGCATGCAAGCATTTCTCAGGAGCAATAAATAACAACATGAAAAATTTCAAATATCAAACTTTAATTTTGAAACATTGGTTAGCTGGCAACTACGTTTCCTATGAATAATATGCTGCTTCACAGTGATTTAATATTCATAGTCCTCAAGAAATCAAGTTTAGAAAAGGAGAATTACAGAACATAGAGAATGCTAGTAATTGTATTTTTGAAGAACAAAGCTATTACAAGCAAAGCAAACAATTTGTTGATTCTATCACAAGGCTTTATTTTCTTCTGTGTTAAATCTTTTGTACAGCAAAGTACTTATACCAAAATAAAAATATGGACTATTTGAGGTTATAATATTTTATTTTTTCATTTCTTTTCACATTTACCGGATCTCAGTTACATGCAAGGTATGCATTGATTCACTTCCAAAAACAAAGATGGTACATTTTCTATCTGCTGGGATGCAGGGAAAAGTTCATGGGACTGGAACTTCTTGTCTCCATCACAACAAGCCCTCCATTTATCCAGCCCTGAGTATAATGCAAGTGCTGGGTGGAGGAGAAGTGGGAAGGGAGGATAGGAAGGAACTGAGGTTACCTTGAACTTGGTTGGGACTGGCTTGTTCCTAGACAAGTGGATAAGATTTATAAAAATTTTCCCTGGAGTAATTTATTATTCTGAGGTGAGAGGCAGGAGTAGTGATTATTTATAGAAAATGCAAATTATACTGTCCAGTGGAAAAACAGAAAAAAACAGCAATATATCTGAATATTGTAGTTTTGCTCTTTGAATGAGGATTTGTAGTATAGGAGATGTTTAAATTCTCAATTTTTAGACTTATAATATCTAGTAATTACTCTGAGAGGTATTAAATGTTGAGGTAGAAAATTATTTAGCTGAATCTCTCTTTCCCTTCATAAGAGATGGTTTAAGCTATAAATATGCATTGTCATGAAAGTTTTGTGATATTTTGTCTAGTTTATTGTATTTACCAAAATTTAAATTCAATGATGAAAAGGAATTTTCTATTTTGTCACTGTAATTACACCTATAACATAGAATGATGTCTGGAACATAGCAGGAATACACAAATATTTATTGAATGAGAGGTTGAATAAATGACTGTATGTATGGTTAGGAGATTAATGGAAGGAAATGGGGGGAAATGGGAGCTTCCTTGAGTAAAGTTCTGAATTCAATTTTTAGGTCTATGGTTGCTTTGAGTGAGAGATTTGAGTGACAATTTCAGTGCTTATTCGGTTTATAGATTGTGATTTATGCTTCTTTCTCTCTCTTTGAAGAAGTCACTAAACACATTAAAAGGAGTTTTAAAAACAAACAAACACACAACTATTGGCAGCCAATACATTTTCCCACTACTTATGCATAAAGACTTTCCCTTGTTTGCTAAATGAAAATCTTTAGCAGTGACTAGCTAGAAAATTGTTTCTAACACTGAATATCTTGGCTCCAAAAGTCTGAAATGCTTTTCAACTCGCCATTGATACCCAGGCATATGACCATGGGCAAATCTGTCTAAGGCCTACAAATAGCGTTCTGGAGGAGTGCTATGTTCCTCCTAGCACAATAGCCTATGAATTTACATTCTAAGACCTACCTTGACTGATGCTTGCAGCCTGGAGTATATGACTGTTACACTTACACATATTTTTAAAAGTATGTCTTCTGCTGCCCTTTGCTCCTAGTGACTTGCCATTGCAGACCTGAGCTCCTCCTCTTCTAAGAACTGAGTTGGGTAGAGCTTTCAAGGCTGTGAGCACTAGCCAAGGCACACATATTTCAGTCACTGCAACCAGCTAGTGAAACAGCTGAACTATGAGACCGGTGACTCTGTATCTTCATTCAGTGCTAACAAGATTCATAATAAATCATGACATGACAATATTTGAGAAGTTGCAAATAAGATCTCTACAAAGTTACATGGAGCACAGCTTCCTCTTTTTCCTACTGTCTGAGTGTATGTCTGTGTACTTTTTGAATGAATATGTGTAATATAAGCTGGCGCCAGCACAAAAAAAAGGTATCATTCTGAGATAGAAAACCATCAATTCTTTCATAAACATAAACTTTCTTATAAGCAAAATGAGAGCAAACTTGTCAAAACCACAATATGGCAATTAGTTTACAAAGCATCTCACTAGTTTTCTGGGAAAATATTAACTCTGAAATCTCATCTGTCCTCCAAGGCGATGAGAATTTTTTTCTGTTCATAGTATCTTTAATCCTGAGATCAATTCTATATACTTGAGGATAATGGCTCTGCTACCACAATCTTCCCTGATTTTGAGCCTCATTTTCTTTTTTTCTTTCGTTAATTTCATCTTAATCATATATATTAAAGCCTCTTAAAATATTCTCTTTTCCATGTATTCAGTCACTTCTATAAGTATTGAAAAATGATTATTAAATTGTACTCATTTAAATAAGTTTAAATTAATCATAATTCTCACTTTCTCTTTCTCTCTCTCTCTCTTTCTCCCTCTCCTCCTTTTCCTTCACTTTCTCATTATATTGAGGAGTGTGAGAATTTTCTGGCAAGGATTAAAAGTTTATCTGGCTAATCAGAACAGCTGTTTATCTGACATTTGGAAACCCACTGGAGCAATATCCAGTTTTCAAGGCAAATAACTTACCTCTTTCCCTAAAAAATTTGAGACATTTCTGGTTTTCAAAGTCAGTCATTGCCAGCACTCCCAAACCTGTTTTATAAAGTCATCATCATTTGCAAACCTTTACCAATACTCAGTGTGCCAGGCTTCTAGGAAATAAAGGGCAAAGAGATTTAAAATATTGTCTCAGACTTCAGGGAAGAGGAAGATTATAAACATAAGTATGCTGTTAAAATCATACACTGGTAGTGTATTCTAAATGTCAAATAAGTGAGAGAAATATTCATTACTACAGGAGTTGAGAAGTTGAAGTTGGGGCAGGTGGGAAACTCCACAGAGGAGAGCAATGGTCTTCTAGTCTTCAGTCTTACATGTGAGGGCCACTTGGTTGTGAAAGTGAATCATGTACCACCAATGGAATCTAGTCTGTTCTCTAAGTACTTTTATGGATGCACAGATGGACTTCACAAATGACAAGAATCTCCTGAAATTGCATGGGAGCATTTGCTTTTATGTCCCAATGGCGGAGTCAGTACTTAAGGCCACTTTCTTTTTTTTCTAATTTTGGCCGAGGCTTCTGATTCCCAGTGTAGGATGATTTCTGCCCCCCAGCCTTTGGCTCATATGGTTTTTAGGGTGTTTGCCCTCACCCTGACCTCAGCACTCACCCCTTTCCTGACTTCCTGTTTTGTGCATCTGTGAGTAAATGTATGCTTTATGCCTCAAGTTCCCTGTAATGGAGCTTCCACTGAGCTTCTATGGATGAGTTCCTATTTCCTGCCCCAGCCCTACTCCATACCTCCCAGAGAATGAATTTTCTGCTCTTGAAACAATTTCTCAGAGCTGGTTTTCCAATATCTGTTGCCACATTTCTAAAATCCAGTCGCCTGCCTCCCTGCTATTTTTGCTATCACTATGCACTGTGGCTTGAATGGATGCCTTGAATTTCAGAGAAGGTATAGAACTTTTGACTAGTTGTGTTTTGATCCTACTTGCCCTTTTCCCCTGATTAACTCATCTCCAGATTGTATATGTGCCCTTGTACCCCTGATCTTAGGTTTTAAGTCTCAAGTGTCCTCAATCCCTACCAGTGATGTGTGAACTTTTAGAACTTGAAACTTGTCAAATTCTAGACTGGAATTATAATCCTAAATCTTTAAAATAACTTTTAGACTTATACAATGTCTCGAAAGTAATATAAGACCAAATATAAATTGAAATGGGGGTTATTGGAAAATATGGAAAGCATTTTGGTTAAGAGGTAGGGGAAGAAATTTAAGCAAAAAGAGAGGTAGAAATTCTATAGCAGAGTTAGGAAGGAATGAGTAGTTACATAAAATAACAAATGTTTTAATTTATGTAATGGTTTGATAGGAATAAAGAGTTGATTAAAAAAATAATATATTCTAAAATGGAGATTTTAGCATCTAAATATTTTGTAAAATCTGTAGAGATCCTTGGCGATATTGGTTCTTCAGAGGCAAGAAGTAAAGCTTTTAGTGATTTTCTATTTGTAGATGATTCAAAATTAGGCATATCTTTTATGCAAGTACAACCTTCACTGTGCTTAGCATTAAATTATTCTTCCATGATTTTCACCATCATGTTGTAAGATGTTTGAGTCATCATAATATGATAGAATGCCAAGATTCCAAACTAAATCTTGTTTCTTAAAATCACATTGCTAATGACCTGTAATTGTCACACCAGTAATTTTCTGCAATTCTCTAAAATATTATCACAAAGAACCCATTTTATTTGGCAGTATTATATTTCTAAAAGTATTTTTGTTATTTAAAAAACTAATCTTTCAATTTTGAGCTACTCTGCCATGTGATGTTCTCATTTTATAGAATTATTATTAACAGCACAAGCCCTGACTTTTAATTTAGGGTGGGTGTAGCTTGTAATTTTTAAAGTACTTTTATGACTAGAAGCCATTTTTTCAGTGATAATTAAAATTATATTAAGTGAATCTTGTAAAATGTAGCACCATAAACTGTTACAGTGGTGCTAATCTGATAAATCTCAAAAGTAATGAATGTCATTAGCACTTTAAACACATGAAAAACAAACATAAAAAGAGATACAGAAGCAAACATAATGGTAGCCCTTAAAGTTTGAAATGATTAGCAGTAATGCTGATTTTTAAGCATAGTGTCTTCTTAGATTTTTGCAAGGGGATTAGAGGTTCCAAATTATTCCTTGTTTCATTAGATAAGGAAAATATGAAAATTACTTTGCTAAAATATTAGCTTTTAAAGAAAAATGAAGTTATGAATTTATAAGCTAATCATTTATCTGCAAACAAAGAAGGAAAAAAAATTGGGGTAAAACATTGTAGGTTTTCAGTAAATATCCATGAATTATGTGAGCTTCCAGTCTTTTTCTAAACTCCCCTGGAAATTTCATAGTAGGTCCAGCTTAGATATTATAGTCCAAATAACCTAGGAAACATGAGGAAAATATTGAAGTCCTTTGAGGCCAACATTCTCCTTTGAAGAGGAGAACTAAGGCACCAAGGATCATGTGGCAGCAAACATCAGAACAACATAAGGATATCCTAAAATAGTTCTCTTTTCCTCAGGGTCAGTAAGAAGGTCCAGCCCCCCAAAAGATCCCATCTCTACCAGGCTTACACTCACCAAACTGTGCCTGAGAAAGCCGTGGGCACAAAGGCTATAGGGGTTACTACCCAAAATAATAATTTTTTATCTAAAATAAAAATGAGATCATTTTTGTTTCCTTACTCTTTCACACATTGAAAAGAAATCAGTCATAATTTTTGAAGTTTTCTTAAAGCTAGGGAAAGCACAAATGCTTCCATTTAAGAAAAATTCTGTTAAATTTTATCATAGTAATGTACAGTATCATATGTATAATATAAAAAATATAAAAGTTTTTTTGAGTTGCACTATCTTAATTTAGTCTGTCATACATTACTTTTCTTTGAAAATTTGATTTAAAAAGTTCTTTCTTAACATAGAGAATTCCAGTTTTAGAAGTGATTTTGAAGCAATTTCGGGGCAGAAGCTTATGGGTTTTTGTGGGGGTAGAGAGGGGTAAGACTTGGGAGAGAAGAGCCCAAGGAAGTGCAGGGAAGAAATCACAGATGGAAGATAGTCCTTTTGCTTCTCTTCAATATTGTGGTATAGTGTCCTAGGTTCTGAATAAGAAGAAATCATGAAAACTCTTAGAAACATACTAGAATTGTCCACAATTTAATTTCATTAAACTATACTATTAAAAGATAAATCATCATCCTGGGACACTGTCTTAGTCTGCTTGGCTATTATAGCAAAACTAGAGGCCTGGTGCACAAAATTCGTGCACGGGGTTGGGGGTTTGTCCCTCAGCTCAGCCTGTACCTTCTCCAATCTGGGACCCCTTGAGGGATGTCCAACTGCCTGTTTAGGCCCGATCCCATGGGATCGGGCATAAATGGGCAGTCAAACATCCTTCTCACAATCCAGGACTGCTGGCTGCCAACTGCTCGCCTGCCTGCCTGCCTTTCTGATTGCCCCTAACTGCTTCTGCCTGCCAGCCTGATCACTCCCTAACCACTCCCCTGCAAGCCTGATTGATGTCTAACTGCTCCCCTGCCAGCCTGTTTACCCCCAACTTCCCTCCTCTGCTGGCCTAGTCACCCCTAACTGCCCTCCCCTGCTGGCCTGATCACCCACAACTGCCCTCCCTTGCAGGCCTGGTCCCTCCCAACTTCCCTCCCCTGCTGGCATTCTTGTGTCCACATGGGGGCAGGATCTTTGACCACATGGGTGCAGCCATCTTGTGTGTTGGAGTGATGGTCAATCTGCATATTACTCTTTTATTAGATAGGATAGAGGACTGGTGCATGGGTGGGGGTCAGTTGTTTTACCCTGAAGGGTGTCCTGGATCAGGGTTGGGGTTCCCCTGGGGTGTGGGACAGCCTGGGCGAGAGGCCTGTGGTGGTTTGCAGGCCGGCCACACAACCCCAGTGACCCAAGTGGAGGCCCTGGTATCTGGGATTTATTTTATGTTCTACAATTGAAACTTTGTAGCCCGAAGCGGAGCCAAGCCTTCTGCTCACTCTGTGGTAGCAGCCATTTCTGTTGGGACATTTACCTTCTATAATTGAAACATTGTAGCCTGGAGTGGAATCCTAGGCCAGCCAGAGCTGCAGAAGCTTGGCTTCCTCTACTGCCTGGGCAATCCTAGCCTCTGCTCTCTCCAGCTCTGTGGCTGTGGCCATTTCTGTTGGGATATATCTTCTATAATTGAAACTTTGTAGCATTGAGTGGAGGCCTAGCCAGCAATGGCAGGTGGAAAGCTTGGCTTCCTCTATTGCCGGGGAAACCCAAGCCTCCATCCTGCTCTCAGTGGCCACAGCCATCTTGATTGGGATATACTTGCTCCTGATTGGCTGGTGGGTGTGGCTTATGTGTGTGGCTTGATAAGAGGTATGGTCAATTTGCATATTACTCTTTTATTAGATAGGATATCTTAGACTGGGTGGTTTAAACAACAGGTATTCAGTTCTCATGGTTCTGGAAGTTAGGAACCTCCAAGATCTAAGGTTCCAAGTGCAGGCTTACTTCCTGGGTTGCAGATGGCCATCTTCATTTCTTCAGAGAACCCCAAAGCAAGAGCACAGGAGTGATTCCCTGACTCTGCCCCAAACTAGAAGAGGAAGGCCAAGTTCAGTTCAGAAAATATGTGTTTCTGCAGTGGGGGGTGGGGCAGAAAGGGAAAGGACTCTGCTCTTATCTCTTCTCCCTCCACATTTCCTCTACAGAAGCCTCAGAGAAAACAGGTAAGAGAGGAGGCTGATGAGAATTATCCATACTTCTCAGGGACAGAGGATGGGGCAGACTGAAGTGTTGTTCATTCTCGACTGCACAGAAATTATATAAAGTAAGCAGATATTTTACAGCTGCTTTTTCTGATCCTGTCACTCAAGGATTTTGTGAGACATTCCCTCAGCCCAGCCCTTTGCCCTTCCCCTCTCTACAAATAAATGACTCTGTATATACCTAAACTTAAATGCCCTGGTGGTAAGATTTGCTAGCTTTAGTTATTTCTGAAACACTCATTTAGGAATCATTTTGTTTTCCTTTTCTTAAACAAAATTGTTTTTGATATTTTAATTTTAAAACACAGCACTAGGAACTTCTCCCTAGGTAGTGGTGAGATTTCCTTCATAGTGCTTCAGTTAATAAAGCATTTTGGATAATGAAGGGTGAAAATCACAGTATAAATGTAAAAGTTCCCATATTAATGAAGCATAACATATTATTGGACCCTTCATGGAATTTTCCATTGCCAAATCAAGGCTCATTATTCTGCACCTGAGCACCACCATCCCTAGAGTTCCATGGCATGTTTTAATAAAAGAAACGTCCCATTTTGTTATATGAAACCTTATTTCCCCTTCCTGACAGTCTTTTTCTCCACAGCTTTTAGTATGGCCTTAGAGGCTCATGCGTTCAAATATAAATTTGATGAAGACACATCTTTTCAATTGTGTGGGTTGAAGCAGGGCCGGGATTGCTATCTGAGAAAGAGTTCAGGAATTCTTGCCAGAAAATATGCACTGGGAGATGAGATGTAAAATGTGTATGACTTTGGGTTTATGGTGCAAAACCATGACATCACACACACACAGGCCTCATGGTATTTTGAGATCCAATTCATACATTATGACAATCCTTGTCCTTTCTAATCTTAGTGGTGGGCTGGTGTGTTAAGCAGTATATATCAATATGACGCTGTTAGAGAGTGGCAATGATTTTCTATTCTTCCATTGATCCTCCTCTTAGAATTAATTTTTCTAGACTGTGTTATTTCACCAGAGTTTGTGTATGGCCCTCTCTCTCTTCTTTTTTAGTCTCACCAGAGGATATTTCTGTGTTGATTTTTAGAGAAAGAAGAAGGGGGAGAGAGATTGTGAGGGGGAGAAAGAGAGAGAGAGAGAGAGAGAGAGAGAGAGAGAGAGAGAGAGAGAGAGAGAGAAACATCTATATGATAGCAAAACATTGGTTAGTTGCCTCCCATATATGCCCCAACCATGGATCCAACCAAAACCTAGATATGTGACCTGATCAGAAATGAAACTGGCAACCTTTTAGTGTACAGGACAATGCGCTAACCAACAGGCTAAGGCATATCCTCTAACTTATTGGCTAAATTATTTCTGGTGAGAAATCAAGGATTGTAGCTTACTTACATTCTAACCCATGTATTTATTTAAAAAAAAAAAATATATATATATATACATATATGTATATATAATTGATTTTCTTACAGAGAGGGAGGGAGAGGGATAGAAAGTCAGAAACATTGATGAGAGAGAAACATTGATCAGCTGCCTCCTGCACACCTCCTACTGGGGATGTGCCAGCAGCCAAGGTACATGCCCTTGACCAGAATCAAACCCTGGACCTTTCAGTCCACAAGCCGATGCTTTAGCCACTGAGCCAAACTGGTTTCAGCATACATGTATTTAGCACAGGGACTGACACATTGTGGAGGTTTGGTTGGATTGAGTGAGAGGACTTGATTGCATTGCTAGGATCAATGCATTAGTGCCAAGTTTGTTCTGTGAATGATAAGCAGTGACTTGGGTTTATTTTATGATTCTGATCAGTTCAGAGAAGAGTGAAAATATTTTAAATGCTAAAATCATGTTTACTATTAAGTATAAATTTACACATTTTTAAAATAATTTATTAAAATATTTAAGATAATTTCATATTGACCACAGATGTAAAACCTAGAGATTTTAAGAAATAAAGGCAGTAAAAAACATATTTTGACAAAAGCAAAAAAAACAGTAAGTTATAGCAACAATGGAAACTGGAAAAAAAACAACAAAAAAAACAGTAACTGGTATAACACACATACATACACACACATTCTTCTTTCCGCCTACAATTTTCAGTTTATAGGGAAAAAAATCAAAGCAAATTATAAAAATTTCTAGGAAATAAAGAAATAAAGATACTACATTTCAATTAAAAGCTACTGGATAAGACTATGAATGTACTCAGAGGAAAATTTTTAGCATTAAACATTTAACTTATTGAACATAAAATCTATACTAATAAAAGGGTAGTATGCTAATTAGATCAGAGATACTGGAAGTTTTCTGACATCTTCTGGACAAAGCAATGGTGGTGGAGACCAAGGCAGAGGTGGTTAAGGGTGATCTGGCCGTCAGGCAGAGGTGGTTAGGGGCATCAGAGAGTCAGACAGAGTGATTAGGGGTGATCAAGCAGGCAGGCAGAGTGTTGAATGACCATCAGGTAGGCAGGCACAGTCATTAGGGGTGATTAGACACACAGGCAGTTGAGTGGTTAGGAGCCAGCGGTCCAGGATTGCAAGAGGTATGTCCAATTGCCACTTTAGGCCTGATCCCAGGATTGGACCTAAACCAGCAGACAGACATCCCCCAATGGTCCTGGATTAGAGAAGGTGCACGCTGAGCTGAGGAACCCCACCTTGTGCACAAATTTTGTGTACTGGGCCTCTAGTAATATAGTAAAAGGCTAATATGTAAATTGTTCCCTCATTCAGGAATTGAACCAGGAGTTTAACCTCCTGCAGCCCCTCCCCCCAGCTGCATCCAGCCCTGATTGTCACCCCATCCCAATCAGGGGTGGAGCTGACTGGTCAGCCTTCTGTGTCTCCCCCTACCCCACACCCCTCGGCTGGCCTGGCCTAATTGGCCCGATCAGGGCAGGCCAGCTGGACCCCACCTGTGCATGAATTCATGTATCAGGCCTCTAGTAGAATAATAAAAGTGAACCACTTAAATATCATACTCAAGAAATTAGCAAAAGAAAAGTAGACTCAAAGAATATAGATAAAAAATGTGTCAAAAATATACATTAATGAATTAGAAAGAAAGAAAACTGTTACAGCTAAATCTAAGAACTAATTTTATGAAAAAATTATATTAAAAAAACTCAGCTAAAAGATACCAGAATGAAGAATAAAAGGAAAAGTGAAGTATAAATAGGAATAAGGGAAAGCAATATCTATGAGTTAAGAGGAAATATATGATTTAAATGTTAAGATATTTTATTGTACCTTTCCATGTTAATGAATTTGGGGAAATCCTAGATTAAATATGTATTTTTGAAAAATTAAATGCTCAAAATTGACCTAAAAAAGAAAGACAACTTAATTGAGCAAGTAACAGTGAGATAAATTGAGAGATTTAAAGAAATCGATATCCATTTCTAGCTACTAACAAACTAGCAAAACAAAGGAATCTATAATTAATACAATATTCTATACTTCCAATGTTGTACTTTACATTCCCATGATAATTTTGTAAGTAGCATTCAGTACTTCTCAATCCCTTCACCTTTTGACCCAGTTCCCCACCCCACCTTTCCTCTGGTAACCATCAGTCTAAATCTATTTATGCTTTATTTGGTGGATACCAGAAATATCAAGAGGAACACTTTGCAAAGTATATGATTGTCTAACCACTATGTAGTATACCTGAAAGTAATCCTATCTAATAAAAAAGTAATAAAAGAGTAATATGTAAGTTGACTATACCTCCACTATACCCACAAGCCACACCCACCAGCCAATCAGGAGCAAATATGCAAATAAACCCCAACCAAGATGTCTATGGCCACTGAGGGCAGGAGGGAGGCTTGGGTTTCCCTGGCAATGGAGGGAGCCAAGCTTTCTGCCTGCCCTTGCTGATCTAGGCCTCCAATCAATGCTACAAAGTTTAAATTATAGAAGATAAATTCCAACAGAAATGGCAGCAGCCACAAAGCTGAAGAGAGCAGAGGCTAGGGTTGCCCCTGATGATGGAGGAAGCCAAGTTTCTGCAGCCTTGGCTAGCCTAGGCTTCTACTCCAGGCTATAAAGTTTCAATTATAGAAGATAAATAAATTCCAACAGAAATGGCTGCCACCACTGAGCAAGCAGAAGGCTTGGCTTCACTCCAGGCTACAATTTCAATTGTAGAAGATAAATAAATTCCAGATACCAGGGCCTCCGCTTGGGTCACTGGGGGGGGGGCATGGCCTGCCTGCAAATCACCACAGGCCCCTCACTCAGGCTGCCCCATGCCTCAAGGGATCCCCCACATGATCCAGGACACCCTTCAGGGCAAACCAGCTGGCCCCCACCCATGCACCAGGCCTCTATTCTATCTAATAAAAGAGTAACATGCAGATTGACCATCACTCCAAGACACAAGACGGCTGCATCCATGTGGTCAAAGATCCTGCCCCCATGTGGACATAAGATAGCCACAACAAAATGGCCAGCAAGAGAGGGCAGTTGGGAGGGACCAGGCCTGCAAGGGAGAGCAGTTGGGGGTGATCAAGCCTACAGGGGAGGGCAGTTAGGGGTGACCAGGCTGGCAGAAAAGGGAAGTTGGTGGTGACCGGGCCTGCAGGGAAGGGCAGTTGCGGGGGAGGGGAACCCAGGCCTGCAGGGGAGAGCAGTTGGGGGGGAGCCAGGCATGTAGGGAAGGCACTTAAGAATGATCAGGCCTGCAAGGGAGGGCTGTTGGGGGGACCAGCCTGCAGGAGAAGACCATTGGTAGGGACCAGGGCTGCAAGGGATGGCAGTTGGGGGCGATAAAGCCTGCAGGGGAGGACAGTCAGGGGTGACCAGGCCAGCAGAGGAGGGAAGTTGGGGGAAAACAGAATGGCAGAGGAGCAGTTAGACATCAATCAGGCTGGCAGAGGAGTGGTTAGGGGATGAGCAGGCTGCCAGGCAGAAGCAGTTAGGGACAATCAGGAAGGCAGGCTGGTGAGTAGTTGGGAGCCAGCAGTGCTGGATTGTGAGAGGGATGTCTGACTCCCGTTTAGGCTCGATCCTGGTGGGACATCCCTTGAGGGGTCCCAGGTTGGAGAGGGTGCAGGCTGGATTGAGGGACACTGCCCCCCCCCCCCCCCGTGCATAGATTTCATGCACTGGGTCTCTAGTATAAAGTAATATTGAATGTAAATTATACTAGTATTTGGAAAATAGTTAATTAAAAAACAAAAGGAGCCCAGACCAATTTGGCTCAGTGGATAGAGCAATTGGTCTGTGGACTGAAGGGCCCCAGGTTTGATTCTAGTTATGAGCATGTACTTTGGTTGTGGACACATCTCCAACTGGAGGTGTGTAGGAGGCAGCTGATTGATGTTTCTCTCCCATCGATGTTTCCAGCTGTCTATCCCTCTCCCTTCCTCTTTGTAAAATAATCACTAAAGTATATATTTAAAAAAATGGTTCAAATGCAGAGTGGCTTAGGAGGTCTTATATGATGCAAGTCCTCCCATTTTCTCCATGCCCTCATCCTCTCGTTCTAGCTTCTCTTCTCCAGCCACACTGGCTTCTTCACTGTTCCCTGAGCAATCCAGGCATTTTCACTACAGCTGCTTTGTCTTCCTGAGACACTCTTACCCTGAAATATCTGTACCGTTTATGCAAAACCAATATTGCATTTCATATCAATGGGTTATTCAATAGTTGATCATAGAATAATTATTTAGCCTTCTTTTTTTAGGAGGGGGGGGAGCTATGTTTCCTGTCTCACTCCTTATACTAAATAAATTTAATGTGGCTGAAAAACGTAATGTGAAAAAAATATATATATAAAAGCCTAAGCAACTGGTCAATGGTTTGACTATTCGACTGGTAGTTGTGACACAGTGGGAGCGCTGTTTAGCTGACCAGTGGGTGCCAGATGCGGGCTCATGTCTGATGAGCCTACCAAGCAATGGCAGCGGCAGGTACAGTGGGGCCAGGATAAGCGTCAATGGCATGGACCCTGGCCCGGGCTAGGGCTCCTCCCCAGCCAACTGACATAGCCTAATCCCCGCAGGTCACACCAGTGCACGAATCTAAACTGTAAAAGAAATCATAGATGCAGAACTGATATTTAGTTTGTACAAACCAGTATATGCATACTAGTGGCTTGAAATCATCTATCTATCTCTACCATTTCAAGGTATGAATGTAAACTGAAGCTGGGATTGTGCTTAATACTGAGAATATTTTTTTCAAGAAGTTGAGGGGGTAGGAGAGAGAGAGAGAGAGAGAGAGAGAGCGAGCTGGGGACCAAACTTGCAACCAAGGTATGTGCCCTTGACCAGGAATTGAACTCGAGACCCATTGATCCTCAGGCATGTGCTCTAACCCCTGAGAAATGCTGGCGAGGGCTGGGCTGAATATTTGAGGCTACTCTCCTGCCTTTGGATATACTGACATATAATATACAACATCAATATGTTAAAAGACAGGAGAGTAGCCTCAAAATACAAGGGTGGGCAAAAATAGTTTTACAGTTGTTCATAAGGGAAATATTTAGGGGTTTGGGCATTTTCCATTTCTAACTCACACATTTCGTTAATGTTCAGATTTAAAAAAAAAACAATGGGCATATAGTTTTTAAAAACATAAGTCAAAATAGCATTTTGAAAAGATTAAAAGGAAGCAATAAATGTAAAGACATTCCTAAGACATATTTTTAAGGCCTGTGCTTAATCTAACAGAGATCCAGGGCTGCAAGTCAAGCGGAAGAGTGTATACAGCATCTCTGAACAGTTCCTGGGAATAAAAAATATTTATTTGGATTATTGGATTAATGTATTATTTCTGGGTAATACATAGCAAACTGTTTAATCTGATTTCCCTATTAATTTTGAAACATATTGCTTTGAAAGAGATAAATTTCATGTAGTGTTTTACCTATTAACTTTTGTCAATGAAGATGCTAAAAAAAGTGACCTTTTAAAAATCTTTGTGGTTTTCCTTATTTTGTCCTTTGAAACATTTTATTTCTATTAATGTTTGAGAAATATTCTCAGAGTAAATCGAGTGTGAGGAGTTTTAAGAAAAGGATTTAGTACTATGTCTTTTTGAAATGCTAATCCTTAGAACATTTTAAAAGTTGGAGCTCACATCAGTCTCCTGGTTACACTGAATAAATTGGAACATTTGCACTTAGCCAGTTAACTTGCTGAAGAGGACGCTTATAAAGAAGCGTTTTTACCTCTTTAGTATACCCAAGTGACTTCATACAATCTAAAAGATTCTGCAATTCAATATGATTAAAAGTAACATATTGTAATAAAATCTTATTTCTAAAAATAACAGCTCACAATTATTTGAGAAAGAACTAACTTTAAGATCAAAGCTAGTCTGGACCATATGCAAAAGTCAAATTGCAGAGCATCTCTCCAGCAAGCCTTGCTCTGTCAGAGAAAGGAATAACAGCCTCTCTCTCTCCAAGAGTAGAAGTGGGAATACAATATATTTATTCAACATTCAATGAAGACTTTAGTACCCATCAGGTGCTCTAATTTATTCTAGGTGCTGGAGATATACTTATGAGCAAAACAGACAGAAATATCTTTGTGGAGTTTACACTCTTGAAAATTAAACTATATCAGTACTGATTCATAGAATCTAAATTAATTTTAGATTTAGAAAATTGAGCAGGGGCTAGGTCTGTCCTGCTTTGCTTAGAAATATTCTCTTATTAAAAGTACATCTTAATAAACCTGAAGTTGAGCAATGTTTTAACTACTCTGAAATTAAAGTTTCTTAAATATTTTAGAAATACATATTAATAAACAATATATAAACAAATATTTAGGAAATTTAATCTGATAACTAAAAATAGAACCAGTATGAGCTATTACTATGATATTAATTAATATTTTAATTTGCTTGCATATATTTGAAAATAATTACAAAATACATGTCTTTAAAATATTGTAGAATTCAGATTTTATAGTCCTCAAATTTTCATTAATGTATTGAGCTTTGATATCAAATTTGGAATTTGGACTAAAAAAGGTATTTAAAACAGAGGCTTATTTATTTTATAGCATATCCATTTTGGTCAGTCGTCTTAAAATTACTTTATGTAAATACTAGAGGCCCAGCGTATGAAATTCATGCATGAAGGGGAGGGGGAATTCCTCAGCCTGGCCTCCCCTTCTCAAAGTCTGGGAGCCCTCAGGGGTTGTCCTACTGACATCCCATAGGGAGCTAGCCTAAGCTTCAGTCTGATCTCTCTCTGCTGGAGGTGGCCATCTGATCAGGAAAGGCACCGCCCCATGATCCCCTTGCTGCTGCTGCCTCTGTCCTCACTCTGAAGGGGGTGACCTGAAGATCAGGGGAAGGCGATGCCCCCATCACACCTCTGCTGCTGCCACTGCCAGCTGTGAGGCTGCCTGAGTCTTGGCCTTCACAGCCACTGCGACTTGCCTGAACTTCACTCGGCCCTCATTGCCTGAGCTTCAGGCCTTTGCAGTGGCAGAGGCCATCGGCAGCTTTCCTGAGCCCCAGGCGGGCCCTGGGTAGGTGGCAGCTGCCATTGCTTCCCCAATTCTACACATCCCTGCCTCCATCCCTGACAAGTCCCCCCGCCCCCCACCCATCCATACCTGCTGTGTGTGCAGCCTGCGATCGGTCATTATTGTGACAGCATCCCGACCTATTTGCCTATTACCCTATTATTATACAGATAAATTTCTCAGGGTTCTATGAAGCAATGGTTGTTCTTTTACTTTATTTTCATAATCAGGTTAACATGAGTGAATAGAGTATTAATTAATAGTTAAGATAAAATTATTGTACTGAATTTTTGAATAAAATGGTTTAACTGAGACACATATTTTTCTTACCATTTATTAACATCCTCAATTAGCCTCAACTCTTTCTAAAGTAGATTTCTGTCTTTAAGAAATTGAACAGTCTAGATTTTTTTCTTTCCCATAGACCAATGGCTAATGATTACTTGTTGATGCTTCTCTGTAAGTTCAAAGTACTTAACATACATAGTCTGTGAAACGTTAAATATTTTAGCTGCACGCTTGGGACTTGAGATCATTCCACGTTCAAATCTATTTATATTAAGCACATTCTGAATTCCCTAATGTGCATTAGGAGAAAAGGCTTGCTTAAAAATGAATCTGCTGCCCTGGCCAATGTGGATCAGTTGGCTGGGCATCGTCCTGTGCACCGAAAGGTCTCTGGTTTCATTCCCAGTCAGGGCATATGCCTAGATTGCAGGCTCAATCCCTAGTAGAATGTTGTGCAGAAAATGGACAATCGATGTTTTGCTCTCACTTTGATATTTTTTCCCTTTTTCTCTTCCTCTCTTTCTAAAAATCAATTAAAAATTAAAATTGGATCTGTTTTCCAGGTTTTACACAAATTGTTTCACCATTAATCTTTAGTGATCTTTACAATATTTTGCTTTCATTTTTGGAGAAAACATTCACTTTCATATCTAAAAATTGATTTATTCTTTGCAAGGTGAAGGTGCAATTCAATCAACCATTATAGTCTGTGTCTCTCAAATTTGTGTTTTGGTGTTTTTTCATTTCTTTTTTTTCATGATCTTTGTTGAAGATGAATCACTAGTTCCTTACTGACAACATCCAATTTTACTGGTATTCCCTGGTTGTTTTCAAGTGATCTATTGGTTTTCTTCACTTCAAAAAGTGGCAAGGCGTATTTAGAGAATTTGTCTATCCTATGTTCAAAAAAACAGATAGGTGGGTAGCATTAAATACAGCTTTGATGCCAGAATAGCTTCAGGTCGAATTCATCTTATTTCATGAATATACAGGGTGGGGCACAAGTAGGCTTATGGTTGATTATATGGAAAATAATACAACAGTACATAAATAATACAAAAATAGACTCTTTCATGACTCACAATTGTAAACCTACTTTTGCCCCACTCTGGATATACAGTGTATGTCTATATTATATCATCACCCATAAGGTGTAATAGGCAATGACAGAGCACAAAGGAAGTCATTGTGGATGAAGCAAAGAATAGGTTGTGATTTTTTCACCCCTAAAAAATATGGGGAACACAGTTCATCACTTCAGATAAGTGAACCCTCTGTGAAATGGGATATTTGATGTATATGACAGGAGGCCCAGTGCATGAAATGTGTTTCCCTCAGCCCAGCCTGCAACTTCTCCAATCTGGGACCCCTCAAGGGATGGCCTATATAGGCAGTCGGACATCCCTCTCACAATCCAGGACTGCTGGCTCCCAATTGCTGACCTGCCTGCCTGCCTGATTGCCCCTAACCACTTCCTTGCCAGCCTAATCAATGCCTAACTGCTCCCCTATAACCCAATTATCCCTAACTGCCCTCTTCTACCAGCCTGCTTGCCCCTAATTGCCCTCCCTTGCCAGCCTGGTCACCCCTAGCTACCTTCCCTTGCCAGCTTGATCACCCCAACTGCCCTTCCATGAAGGCCTGGTTCCCGCCCAACTGCCCTCCCCTGTTGGCCTTCTTGTGGTGGCCATCTTGTGTCCACATGAGGGTGGTCATCTTTGACCATAAGGGGGCAGCCATCTTGTGTGTTGGAATGACAGTCAATCTGCCTATTACTCTTATTAGATAGGATTGGCAGTTTGTCTGTAGTTAGCCAGATGGTATGAAAATCACCCATAAGAAGAAGCAAGACAGCCGTAATCAGTTTGGCTCAGTGGATAGAACATTGACCTTCGGACTAAAAGTTCCCAGGTTTGATTCTGGTTAAGGGCATGTACCTTGGTTGCAGGAACATCTCCAGTAGGAGGTGTGCAGAAAGCAGCTGATCAAGTGTCTCTCTCATCGATGTTTCTAACTATCCCTTTCTCTTCCTCTCTCTAAAAAAAATGAATAAAATATATTTTAAAAAAGAAAAGAAAAAAAAACATTCCATTGAATCATAGTAGTGTTTAAAAGAAACTATATATATTCTAATTGTTAGACCATGATAAAATCAACTTCTGCCAGTAAGTCACTTTGGTTTTATTATAGACTGAATGTTGATTTTCTACAAAAGTCCTATGTTGCAGTTCTAACTTTCAGAATGAGAAGCTATTATTAGGCTCTGGCTGGTGTGGCCAGAGCTGATGAATGACACACAAAAGTGGAGAATCCTTATGATTGGATTAGTACCCTCCTAAAAAGAGATTCCGCTCCCTCTCCCTCTCCTTATCTTTCTCCTTCTCCTTCTCTCTCTCCCTCTCCCTCCCCTCCCCCTAATCTTTCCCTCTCCTTTCCTCTTCCTCTCCCTCCCCCACTTTTAAATACTTGTTATGACTTACATTATTAAGAAAAATAATATTCTACTCCAATATTATAGTGCAGTTTGAAAATTACTGTGTGGTCTTTCTTCAGTGTTTTAATATATCATGGTCTTACTCTTTAACTGTGCAGCATGATATGCTCTAAACATCAGTAGACTTAAAGATTTGCTTTCTAACCTTGGCACTTCCATCTCCTACTGTGTGATCTTAGATTAGTCACTTTACCTCTCTGGAACTTGGTTTCTGCATAAATACTTGGGCTCCATCCCCTAGATTTAAGTCTATGTAATGTAATTTGAGATTAATTTGTTTGTAATGGTAGATTAAGTGCCAAATTTGCCAAGGGTTTACATTTTATTTTAGGGTGGCTATCTATAGAATAATATCCTACACATGAATTTTCACTACTATATGCTAATTTTGAGTACAGGAAAACAATATAGATTGTAGGTCATATGCCAGGAAGAAAACTTGGGAAGTAGTTCATACTGTGGAATCACTTACATGTAGATTCAGAAAAAGGGTTAAGAACTTCAGAGTCTAATTCAGGTTGTCACTAAATATTTTATAACATTTTATGACCCCACTAATCCACCATAGATATTTGCCATTCTCCACTTCAAGAACCAAAGAGATCCAAACTATCCTTTGAATTATTTCATCTTCCACATTGAGAGTCATCATTTCCTTTTATTTTATCAATTCAATGTCAATTTAATATTTTTATCCTAAATACTTTATTCTATTTAAAACAACAGTGTTCCTACTTATTTGCACTAGCAGTTTTAAACAACCACAAATTAAATCTAATATATGTATAAAAATTCATTCTAAGTTAAAATAATTGTTGAAAAGGACCACTTTTTTAAAGATTAAAAAAAGTAACAGGAAAATGCGATGTAATCATTCAGTTTATAAAACAAAAGAAAGGATCACTCTCACTGGATGTTCAATGTAATAATTTAAATCTTAGCAAGACTGAAGAGACAGAGACCAAGAAAACCAGATATAGCAGAAAAAGATATTGGAAGTATATTTGGAGGCTAAAAATGGTAGTGGGACAACTTGCTGACACCTAAACATGGTAGGAGTGTCCACAGATAACAATAGAGAGAGAGAAAAAAATATCCATTAAAACACTGCAATATTCTGAGGATACATAGTGTAAAGGAAAGGTAAGTTTGCACGACTCAGTCATTCTCTAGGGATTCTTAGTGCCAATTTAAGACTAAAGCTCACCCGCTAGAACAGCACAACACTCTGGAGTGATACAGCATTGGATCTTTCTTACTCCAAAGAGCAGAAAATAGCAATATATAATTGGGTAGTTCTCCTTGTCAATTGTCCATAAAATTTTTTGATTCACCAAGAAAACTTTTAAATATTTTGAAGAACTTCTATTTTATAAAGCAGAAAACTAAATATATTTTTCAAAAGACTTTATTGACAAAAAGAACACCTTTTGTGGAATCTGAAGACCCAGATTCTGATATTGTGTCTTCCACTTATAAGATAAGTGACTTTGAAAAGATCATTTAACTTCTTTGAGCTTTAGTTTTTTACCTCTATATAGTGAAAATACCCATTTTACATACTTGGCAGAATAAAGGAGAAGATTAAAATCTAATTGAAATAAAGTATGTCCTTTGAGTAAATAAAATATAGTTGTAAGATTGTTATGATTAAAATGTTTAAGGTTTGAACATACAAAAGTTCTCAGTCCTTCCTTATCCAAAATCTCTCAATTCTCATGCTTTGTAAACAAAGCATTACTGTGGAATAAATAAGTTACTATTGATTCCAGGGACTAGAACTCTCCACAGGAAAGAGAAACCAAGAAAGTAAACAAATAGTGGGATGGCTTAATTTGAATGTTGGGAATGCAATTTGACTTGTGTTGTAATTAGTTAAACTTGATAAAAGGTAATTTCTAAATGAATGCAATTATTCAGCCTCCTTAAAGCATACAGAAGTCTAATTAATACTCCTTAATAGGACTTTTAAGCACGGTTTTATAAAATATCAGATTTCCACTTAATGGGAGCTTAACGCTGACACATATTTGTCAAAGACATGAGGGAGTTGGCATTTTTGTATTTACAGTTTCTTCTTAATAGAAGTGCTTCTAGCCCTACCTGGTTTTTCTCAGTGGGTAGAGCATTGGCCTGCGCTTTGGTTCTGGTCAAGGGCACTACCTCGGTTGCAGGTTCCTCCCACCTCCCTGGCCTGGGCCCTCGGAGGGCTAGTTTAGTAAGTGACTAATATTAATTATTAATTAAACACAATGGATGTGTTTCTCTCACATTGATATTTCTCTCTGTCTTTCTCTTTTCCACTCTCTTTAAGATCAATGGAAAAATTTTCTCGGTTGAGGATTTAAAAAAAAGAAAAAAAGAAGTGCTTCTGAGTAAGTGGGACAGCCCAGGATCTCAGCCAAGTTTGCCAGCAAGTGGCCTCTTCAGGCGGCTCTGCTGGATGCAGCATTCTGTGAATCCATTTCCAGTTACATAAGAACATATTCTTTGCATGCCTCAATGTGTACCTCCTTTTTACCTAACCAAAAGGGTTGTAGTTTCATAAATATGGTGAATATCTTATCAGGTATGTCAGTGCTAAGCAGTGGGCTGGGATAAGGTAATAAATATCTTTGAATAAATTGGTTATGGTAGATAAACAGCCTGATACACGAGGAAATATTGACTATTCATGTTTTCTTCCTGAATGAGATTTGTATCAAAATAACGAACTTCTACACCAAAGTCATTTTTAGTTAAAAAAATGAAAGGATGTTATGCCTTTGTGCTTGGAGGAAGAATGGGGTAAATTTGGGTCATATCTTGCAGGCTTTCAAAACTAGTAATTTTTTGATGAAAGGGAGGACCAGAAGATTTGCAAATTTGTTTGAAAAGAGATGGAGACAATGACAAGATATTTATTTCCAGGTTTTCATTATAGAACTTGCTGCAAAGCAAAAGAAGAGAGAGAGAGAGAGAGAGAGAGAGAGAGAGAGAGAGAGAGAGAGAGAGAGAGAGGAGAGAAATTACATGGAAAAATCTCTATATTTTATATTTCCCACTATAGGTTTTCAGTTACATTCTTTGCAATTGAAATACTGTTTTACCTGTTTTACTGAGGAGATCAAAGCTGTTTTCAAAGGTAAGAGGACAGCAGGTGAGTGGCATTAGACCATGTGATTCTGGGGATTTTGCTGCTGGCCTTACCAGTCTGCACAGTGGCGATGGAGTCGGAGCAGCGGCTGCCTGCATCCATGCAGCGCTCTCCCCTCCTCCTCAGAGACAGGAGAATCCTGTGCTTCATTAGTTCTAATTTAGGGGCTTGAGGATGTTTAGGATCACTGTTTATTCATACTTTCTATAAACTATCTTAGGATCTGTTTCAGGGGCTGGACACTTGATAGAAGCACAGTGGGTAAAAGAGAAAAAGAGGTAAGGGAGATTGTGCCTCTGGAGACATGTGACTAAGACATGTGTTCCAAAATCTTGTCTCCATTTTTAAAAATCTATGTCTACTGCATATAACAGCATTTACTTGGCTTTGGATTAGAAACCTGGGGGTAAATGCCTACCATTTCTTTGCAATGATTGCCAGGTTTCCCTACATCAGGAAAACACCCCTGCCAGGCAATGATAGCATCAGCCTGGTGGGGAGTGTCCTGAGAAAACAATTCTGGTTAGATGCTGTCAGCAGACATTGAGGCCATTTGAATGCTCAGGAGACCAGCATCTTGGGCTCATCTATTGTAAGGTGCACCCATCTTAAAATAGGAGTGGGGGCAGTAGTGATGGTCTGAAGGAATGAAGAAGGCGGAAAGGGGTGAGTCATGTGCCCAGATTGCTGCAACAAGGAAGCACCGCGGGGGAGGAATCTGCAGGCAGGAGGCCCTGGTCCTCAGATGGTGCAGTCATCTGTCGAGTTAGTGTGAAATGGCTATTATAGGAGAGAGATTTGGAGCCAGAGAGGAAGGTGTTTCCTCAGGTCAGAAAGACCGTGGAAGTGGAGCTGAAGTGGAGCAGAGCCAGGGCCAGATGTGGCAGGCTTCCCTGAAAGGAAGTGAGGAAGGAGGTTGAGGGAGAACCTTGGAATGCATCAGACTTAAGCATAGTGGCAAGTGGACTCCAAATCAGGCAGGCTGTCCTAGGAATGTTGCCTAGTGCCTAATGAGACAGGAGTGAAGTGAGAACTTGAAATTTATGTTGACCAGAACACAAAGGATTCTAGATTTAATTTATTGTTCTATGCCTAAGCTTTTCCATTTTTTTTTGGAGGGGGGGCATACTTTCTTACATTTTTCCTTAGAAAATTTATTTATAAAAGCTGAAATTCTGACTGCTATAAAAGTAGTCTCATGGAAGGACTGTACTCCCCAATTTTTAACCCAACATCTAATAGCTTAGGAGAATGAAATGAAAGGAGGACCAGGGACATAGCCCACAATAGCCTAATACATATAGAAATGTTTTTGAAGTTCAATTTCTTCTCTTAAAATCCTTATAAAGCTGACTTTGTGTCATATAAAATAGCCATGCATGTTTATTTTAATCCTATATAATAAAAGGTGAGTATGCAAATCAACCAAACAGTGGAATGACCCATCACTATGATGCATTGACAACCAGGGGGCAGACGCTTAATGCAAGAGCTGCCCCCTAGTGGTCAGTGTGCTCCCTCAGGGGTAGCACTACTCAGCCATAAGGCCTGAGCCAAGTTCATAGCTGGCGAGCGCAGCGGTGGTAGCAAGCCTCTCCCACCTCTGTGGCAGTGCTAAAGATGTCCGACTGCTGGCTTAGGACCTCCTAAGCCATCAGTAAGCAATCTCCTGAGGGCTCCTGGACTGTAAGAGGGTGCAGGCCATACTGAGGGACCCTCCCCTCCGCCTGAGTGTACAAATTTTGTGCATTGGGTCTCTGGTATAAAATAATGTATCAAATTGCTTACTAGTTGTAACTACAAGTACCTTTGCCCCTGAATGTTATTTCTGCCACCGTCCTGCTCCCACAGAGGTCCTCAATACACCACTTTTAATGAGTGTGAAAAAGTTGAGGTTCTCCTCTAATTGAAATTGAGTTCACTTTTAGTTTCCATTGTTATTTTTATTTTAGGTATTGTATCTGAAAATAATTTGCAGAGTCTTATTTTCTTACTGTGACTAGCAAGAGCACAGGGAGTGATTGCATTATTTTTTATACCTATGGATTGCTTTACAGAGGCAGGACCTTAACCCCATACCTTCATGCCCAGTTCCTGATCACTAAATCAGGAGGGGCTGGAGAGCCTTTTCATTGACCCCTCACAAAGCCTCAGTTTGCCATTATTTAGAGCATGTCACCAGATTCTAGTCATTGTCTCAGGAGCAAAAATAAAACCCTGGGCTAACTTTTGAATATAGACGTCAGTCATAAGGCTGTGTTATTCTGGAATTAAGAGTCAGAATAAGTGGTGACTGGCTATGGTAAATGTGGAATTACTCAGCAAATCCAAAGGGCAACTTCTTTGCAGGGATTTTAGTGACAGTGTTTTAAAAAGAAAGTAAAGCACTGTATCTGTCTATATGTCTTCTGTCTTCCATTATATTTTCACTTAGAGAAAGGCCGAGGGGATTTGTGGATATACTAGAGGCCCAGTGCATGGATTTGTGCACAAGTGGGGTCCCTCTGCCTAGCCTGTGGGGATCAGGCCGAAACCAGGTCTCCAACATCCTCTGAAGGGTCCTGGATTATTAGAAGGCACAGACCAGGCTGAGGGACCCCACCAGTGCACTGGGGAGAAACTGTGGGAGGGCTTCAGGGTGGGTCTGGCCCATCTCACCCAGACCCTATCGGCTGAACCCCAGCAGCAAGCTAACCTACTAGTCTGAGTGTCTTGCCCCTGAGGGTCAGTACACATCATAGTGATTGGTCGAACAGTTGGACACTTAACATATTAGGCTTCTATTATATAGGATTCACCACCTTAGTCACTTTTATATTCTCAAAGAGTTTTCAGCCCTACCTGGTTTGACTCAGTGGGCAGAGCATCAGCCCATGGACTGAAGGGTTCCAGATTTGATTCTAGTGCTGAATCTCTGGCCCTGGTCAGGTGCATGCAATGTGTCTCTCTCACTGAGATGTTTCTCTCTCTCTCTCTCTTCCTCTCTCTCCCTCCCACTCTCTAAAGAAAATCAATGGAAAAGTATCCTATTTATATATATTAAGAGAGAATTTTCATATCTTTTACAATGAAAAATAGGTATTCACTCAGAGTACCAGGGTACTTGTTTGCAAAGCAAATTGGATTGTAAATATCTAAATAGGTGTGATTTTTTGCCTTCTGCAATATCTTCTGCACCTAAACCAGTACGGTTCTGTTCTGGTGAGAGCTCTCTGCTGGCTCTTGAATGACCACCTTCTCACTGTGTCCTCACATGACAGGGTTAGAAAGAAACAGAACTACTGTCTCTTCTCCAAACAAAACACTAATCCCATTATGAGAACTCCACTCTCGTGACTTCATCTAAATCTAATTATCTCCTTAAGATCCCACCTCTAAACACTATCACATTGGTAGTAAGAGTAGTAAAATGTGAAGGACATTCACTTTTAGGGAGGACACAATTTCGTCCACAGAATCATACAACTCTTGCTTTAGTCTTGTTATTTTGCCCCTCAATTGGGCCCTGGCCCTGGACAATCAGGCATGTTTGAATTATTTCTGCCTGATACTCTGAGTCATTGCTAAAGTGGTCTTGCTGCTGATTCTGCTTTTACCTTCATCGTACCACCTTCTTTTTAATTTTTAAGTATATTTTATTATTTTAGAGCAGATTTACATTCACAGCAAAGTGGAGCAGAAAGCACAGAGTTCCTATATACTTCTTGAATCCACATGCACACCCTGCACCAGACTGGTATGTTTCTTACAAAAGATGACCCTACATTGACACATTATTATCACCCAAAGTTCATGCATGCATTAGGGTTCACTCTTTTTTTTTAAATATATTTTTATTGATTTCAGAGAAGAAGAGAGAGAGAAATAGAGATAGAAACATCAGGGATGAGAGAGAATCATGGATCGGCTGCCTCCTGCACGCCCTCTACTGGGATCGAGCCTGAAACCTGGGCATGTGCCCCTGACCAGAATTGAACCTGGGATCCTTCAGTCCACAGGCTAAAGTTCTATCCACTGAGCCAAACCGGCTATGGTAGGGTTTTGACAAATGTCTAATGACTTTATAAGTATTACAAAATAGTGTCAGTGCCCTAAAATCCTCTGAGTTTCACCTATTCATCTATCCCTCCCTCTGAACCTCTGGCAACCACTGACCTTTTTTTATATCTCCATAAGATTTTTTTTCCAGAATATCATATAGTTGGAATTATATAGTATGTACTCTTTGCACTTCTTTCATTTGATAATGAGCACTTAAGATTCCTCCATGGCTTTTCATGGTTAGATAGTTCATTTCATTTTATGCTAAAGATATTACCATCTTTAATTATCTGGATTCTTGCCCTTTACTTGAAGTCTGTTGTGCCCAGATTTGGTAGAAAATGCTCATTCTTTAAGTGTCTGACTCTCCAACTCTGCTGATAAGATCTTGATCCTAAGTTTGTATAAGCCGAGTTTTGTCTCCCCTCCTTCTTGTACTCATTCATTTCTAATCTTAGATCTGTGTTCCTACCTACTTCATAGTTGATAGCTCATTGTTAACTGTCCTATGTTAGTCCTTGGCTTTGCTCAATCCACAGATTTACTTGGCCTTCCCTTGCGTGAAGTCCTATCTTTGCCAGAGCTCTCTTATGGGAGTTGACAGGCAGGAAAAGGCAGCAATGCTATGGAAATGTTTGTGCACTTGCTCCTGGCAGAACTTAAGCCTAATAACAAGAAGCAAGCTGAAATATTGGTTCTGACGAGATAATTCTGCATAGGCTACAAGACTCCAATAAAAAATTCAAATATACAGCAGAACTGGTTTGTTTCAGTGGATAGAGCATTGGCCTGTGGACTGAAAGCTCCCAGATTTGATTTCGGTCAAGGGCATGTACCTTGGCTGCAGGCACATCCCCAGTTGGAGGTGTGGAAGAGGCAGCTAATCAATGTTTCTCTCCCATCTATGTTTCTGACTTTCTATCCCTCTCTCTTCCTCTCTGTGAAAAATCGATAAAATGTATTTTAAAAATTCAAATATACACACCCCCAACCTAACAAACTAAAATACTAAAATAGCAGTTACTAAAATATTTTTATTTAAAAATAGGATTAAAATTAGAAAGTTTTTAAAACATCAGTTAACACTGCTCTTTGTTATAGAGCAAAATGATTACTTTCTCTTCTCCCCTGGAACTTAAATAAGCAGAAAATCCAAATAGTGGAGAAGAATATTGGTAGCTTCATGGGTCTTTGTATTGTATAGCATGTTAAAATAAATTGTATAGCATGGTAAAATCTGAAAGCAAGGTTTGACTAAATATTACATATGTGATCCAGCCTTACTAATTCATTCTCTTATCACCATCTATCACTGCATTTTTTTTTTTTGCAGAGAAGTAAAACAATATGGTGCAGAAAGAACTTTGTTAAAAGCATAGGAACATTAATCTTTCTTGGTTTCTCGGTGCTGATATAAATGATATAACTACATATTGTGTTTGAATCTACATAGAAACTCTGAAGAGGTGTTGTGAGAATTCATCTGCTGGTTGCTCAAGCTCTATGAAAATATGAAAGAAGCATTATATTGGGAAAATTATGCAACAATAAAAAATTCACTACTACTTAACTACTAGAGGCCCAGTGCATAAAATTCGTGCATGGGGGGGTGTCCCTCAGCCCAGCCTGCACCCTCTCCAATCTGGGACCCCTTGGACATCTCTCTCACAATCCGGGACTGCTGGTTCCTAACTACTCACCTTCCTGCCTGCCTGGTCACCCCAACCCCTCTGCCTGCTGGTCTAATTGCCCCTAACCTCTCTCCCCTGCCAGCCTGATCACCCCTACTGCTCTCCCCTGCAGACCTGATTGCCCCAACTGCTCTGCTTGCCTGCCTAATTTCCCCTAACTGCCTCTGTTTCAGCCTGCCACCATGGCTTTGCCTGGAAGGACATCGAGAAGATGTCCGGTCTATCTGGTCTAATTAGCATATTACCCTTTTATTAGTATAGATTGCCAATGCAAATAAGATAGAGGCTTGAGAAGACATAATAATGGATCAGGGAGATGAGATGATCATAACCTCTCATATAGCTAAAGCACCCACTTTACATGCTCTTTGATGAGAATGGAGATAGTGCCACACCTTATGAATGTATGTCATAATTATGTTCACCTGTATTCAAAATGACCTGTTCATGACCCATATCAGAGGACAATTTGGTAGTTTTTTCTTTTCTAATAGAGTGGTTTAAATCTCTTTTGTTTGTCTTTAAGTGAATGGTTAAATTCATAGTTACAGAATTACAGATGGTTTAATTTAACATGGAGTGAATAAAAAATGGACTTACTACCATCTTGATAGCTGTCAGCACTTTAATAGTGGAAGAAGCATCTTTTTACACCTGGGATTAGACAAGATCTGAGGGAGAAAAGGCTTAGAATGCATGACTGAGGAAGCATCATGCTGTCTGTCCCCAGGGAGAAAAGAAATCTGTCCTCATTTTGAAATAGCTCTTGGCTATGGCTCAGAAGCACTCAATGGGTAGCTTTAGAAATTGTAGCACTTTCTTTCACAAAGAGAAAAATCACTGTATGTCTGTGTACTCTTAAGGGAGATAGAGGAGTCTAAGAAGTAGATATAGAAATTATTATGTACATGGAACAAGCACCCATGTTTTGAAACATTTTTTATTAGAAAGCATACATTATTTTGTAAATATGAATTTGAAAATTTCTGCAAAGTTTTTTATTTCAATTTTTTAATTAAACTTATGGAGATGAAATTGGTTAATAAGATTATGGAAGTTTCAGAAAAAAGAAAAAAAAGAGATTATGCAAGTTTTAAGTGTATATTTTTATGATATATGGTCTGTATATTGCATTTTGTGCCCACCACCTAAGGTCAAATTATCTTCTATCAGCACATTGTTGACTCCCTTTACAGTTTACTAACCACCACCTTCCTTCTCTCTGGTAATCACCATAAAGTTGTCTGTGTCTATTTATCTGTTTTTCTTATTTATTCATATGATTACTTTCATATTTCAATTATTTTATTCTATATTCAGATCATGTATTCCAATTCTACACTAAGGAGTATTGAAAAATGTATATAAATTAGTTAGTATAATTAATATGCAAGAGAACTTCTACCACAGTCTTAGAATTTTTTCCCCATAAATATTTTGCAGTCTTCAGAAAATCTTTACTCAAGGTAGGCAGTCCTTATTTTGCAATGAAACTGAGCTGGGTCTTCTGTTTCCTATCAATTACATCTTCCTTTCCCACACTTGAAGATCTAATCTTAGCATCCCCTCACCTTTATATTGCAGGCAATAGAAACTGCCAAAGTTAAAATCAGTTTTGAAATTGAAGAGTTTACTTAAGGTCAATGGAGTTGGAAGTAAGAATTCTTTTTCTGTTTAGAAGGTATTTCAATTAGAAAAACAAAAACAGAACAAAACAAAAAAAATACTCAACAACTGTTTTTTCATGTCTGTATGAAACAGTATAACAAAACTGACATATAAATGAGACATTTAAACAATATGCTGCAATATCTGAAAATCAGTTTACTTTCAAACTTTTCTAGAGTTGTCCTTCTGAAATAAAGCCCCACTTTTACAGAAAATAGGGGAACGCTATTTTGAAGATTCTTTGATGATAATGATGTGAAATCAAGCATATTATCAAACTATGTACTCAGCCTGGAGAAGGTCTTCTCTCTGACCTAATAAATTGCATTACAAAAGTGGATTTTTTTGTTATTAAATTCATTCTTAGGAACAATGTGAAAAGAATACAAACTTTGGAAGTAAGCGGAACTCTGCTTTCAAATCACCAAATAGACTGAGGATGTGAAATACCTTCAGAATAGGTCTCCATATTGGCCTTAAAGAATTGTTTTGAGAGTGTTTAATGAGATAAAATGTTCGGAACACTTAAGGGAATGTCCACATATAACAATTATTCAGACACTCTACTCCCTCAGAGGGTTATAAGAACCCAGAAAAAATATTGCTGAGATTTTTCTTTTCTATTCTCCTCTCAAATTTTATAGGAGACAGTTGAAGATACTAGTTGATCACTTGCCAGAGCCTTGAACAGTGACAAACCAATAGTCTTGATAAAGAGGATAAATAATGAGAATATTATGGATATTCCACTAATTTTGTCTACACAACAACAATGGTATTCATGTACTGCTAATCTTTTAGTGAAAAGCCCTGGCCCTTCTGAGCACAATCAGATGAAATTACAGTCTTCTGGAATTCTCCAGTCACCAGGAAAACAGAGACTTACTTATAAAAATTGGCTATCTGCAGTGATAATTTTATTCTTTGTATCTAGCTATGAAACTCTACATCTGAAAACAACAACAACCAGGTTTGAGGTTTATGAATTTTGGGGAATAATTTTTGTAATATTTTAATTATGAATGAGCACAAAGGATGTTATAAAGATTATGAAATATGGTGCTTTACAGGTAAGAAACTATAAAATCTTTGTAATTAAATTAGTTGCATTTTGCATAGTACTTGTAGGATAATAAGGATTCATGAATAAATATTCGTTGTGTACTTATTTTATGCCAGTCCCTGGGGATAGAGTGACAAATAAAGAAATCATGGTTCCCACTGTTACAGGGCTTATTCTCCAGGGAAACAGATAGTGATAAATGTTGAGACAAAAAGAAACAGAATAACATGATGAGTGTAGTAGGTGGGGTTGGATGGCCAGGGAAGATATCTTTAAGAAGTTAATACCTGAGAGATGGAAATAATTCAACCACAAAGACCTGGGACAAGAGAAGTCTAGGCTGAGAAAATAGGAAGTGTGGCATGGTGAGCAAATGAGTGCAGAGGCCATGGGACCAAAATGAACAAAGTGTGTTCAGGAGAAAGAGTGGGTGGGAGAGTATGGCTAGGCAATTGTGAGAGAGGTTGAACTTAGCAGGAAATGAAGTTAAAAAGAGCAGACCATGCAGGACCATGGTAAGGAATAGAGTGTTATAAAAATTCATTGCCTGCAATAGGTATCGGAGAGTTTCAAGCAGGGGATACCACTTTGCTACTGTGTGAAAAATGGATTGCAGGAACAGAAACAAAAGACAATTTATTCTGTTATAGCAGTAGGTTAGCTAAGAGATGATGGTGACTTGGATCAAAGTCATGGCAATAAACATGAAGAAATGGGCAGATTTTGACTATATTTTGGAGAAAGAACTATGACTTGGTAATAAAATCACTATGGGGATGGTTGTGAGAGAAATAGCAGAATCATGAGTGATTCAGGATTTTGACTTGAATAATGGAGAAGATATTGCTCCTATTTGTGATGTGAAGTAGACTAGGAAAGTAAAAGGTAGATCTGGAGTCCTGTTTGGAACATTGCTATATTAGACATTCAAATGAAATCTTATCTAATAAAAAAGTAATATGCAAATGGACTGTACTTCCACTACACCAACAAGCCATGCCCACCAGCCATGCACATCAGTAAATCAGGAGCAAATATGCAAATAAACCTAACCAAGATGGCTGTGCTACAGAGAACAGGAGGGAAGCTTGGGTTTCCCTGGCAATAGAGGAAGCCAAGCTTTCTGCCTGCCCTTGCTGGCTCAGTCCTCCACTCAATGCTACACAGATTCAAAGATAGAAGATAAATAAAAATGACGGCAGCCACAGAGATGGAGAGAGCAGGAGGCTTGAGTTGCACCCAGAGATGGAGGAAGCCAAGGTTTCCACCTGTCCTGGCTGGCCCAGGGCTCCACTTAAGGCTATAAAGTTTCAATTATAGAAGATAAATAAAACCCAACAGAAATGGAGCTAGCAGAAGGGTTAGCTCTGCTCCAGGCTACAAAGTTTCAATTGTAGAATATAAATAAATCCCAGATACCAGGGCCTCCACTTAGGTCCCGGGGGGTGTGGCCCCTTACCCAGGCTACCCCATGCCCTAAGGAACCCCTACCCTGATCCGGGACACTCTTTAGAGCAAACCATCCGGTCCCCACCCATGTACCATACCTCTATCCTATCTAATAAAAGAGTAATATGAAGATTGATTATCACTCCAACACATAAGATGGCCATCCCCATGTGATCAAAGTTCCTGTCCCCATGTGAACACAAGATGGCCACCACAAGATGGCCAGCAGGGGAGGGCTGTTGGGAGGAACCAGGTCTGCAAGAGAGGGCAGTTGTGGGCTATCAGGCCACCAGGGGAGGGCAGTTGGGGGCAATCAAGCCTGCAAGGAAGGGCAGTTAGGAGAAACAGGCTGGCAGGGAAACAATTAGGCATCAATCAGGCTGGCAGGGGAGTGGTTAGGGGGTGATCAGGCTGGCAGACAGAAGCAGTTAGGGGCATCCAGGAAGGCAGGCAGGCAAGCAGTTGGGAGCCAGCAATCTTGGATTGTGAGAGGGGTGCCACATTTGAGGGGGTTCAGGCTGGGCTGAGGAACAATCCCCTGCCCCCATGCATGAATTTTGTGCACCGGGCCTCAAGTTGAATATGAGTCTAGAGATTATGAGTGAAGATAGAATATTTTAGGTCTTTAACATATATATGGTACTTGAAATCTGTCACTGTATTAATTCACTTGGAAGTATAAGAGAAGCTCTAAAACTGGATTACTCCAACATTCCAGCATCACCATGATAAGAATAATCCCATAAAGGAGAATAAAATGAAAAAAAAAACTCAGAAAAACATTGTACAACAAATAGTAAAGTAACAACAACAATAGCAATAATAACAATAATAAAAGAGTTTAAAAAAAGTGATGTTGGTCTATCAGCATGAAATGCTCTTGAGAAATCAAGAAGATAAAGAGGGAGAAACAGGGACACAAGATTGAGCAACATGGAGCAGACTACTGATCTTGGCAAGCATGTTTGCAGTGGTATGGAGGAGATGAATGCCCAAATGGAATTCATCAAGGAAGTGATGTAAGGAAACAAAAAACAAGATCAGAAGTCTCAAGAACTTCTACTTGAAGATTAGTGAAGAAATGGATGTGTAGTTGAAGAAAGACAAGGGATGGGAAGTTATTTTATTTCTGTTTTTCTTATTTTTAAGAAAGAGTATTATGCCATAGGGGCAAAAATGCTTGAGAATATGGAATCCAGGATACAAGTACTGATAGGATGGTTTGTGTAAGAAAAGGTAGGGTCATGTCATCTTTTGGAAGATCAAGAATATGCAAAGAAAAAGGAACAGGTGGCAATAAAGGAGTCCCCTTGCTGATGGGTAATGAAAGGATTTCTATCAGATGACTTCTATTTTGTGTAGGAATGAAACATATTATAAACTGAGATGAGGTTTTAGAGGAGAAGAAATGAGGTGTGAAATTATTTTGTGGAAAAGTGGGAGAGCAAACTTGCAGGACAGAGTTGAAAGTTCAATTCAAATTTAAAGTTATTAATAAGTTTGGCCAGACTGTCTATGTATTAGTTTCCTAGGGCTTCCCTAACAAAGTATTATAATGAGGGTAGCTTAAAACAACAGAAATGTATTCTCTCCTGAGTTTTGGAGGGTAGAAGTCCAAAATGAAGGCAATGGCAGAGTTGGTTCTGTCTGCGAGCTCTGAAGGAGAAGCTGTTCTATGCCTCCTCCCTAGCTTCTGGTGGTTGCTGGCAATCCTTTTTGGAGTTCTTTGGTTTGAAGAGCTATTACTCCTATCTTCTTCCATCTCCACCTGGTATTTCTCCTTCTTTATGTACCTGTGTTCCATTTTCCACCTTCCTGTCTGGGCAACAGTGATATGATTTCATCTTGATCACACCTACAAAGATTTTTTTTTCCAAATAAAGTCACATGGTTTTGGTATGATACTGCTCAATCCAGTACATCTCAGTTGCATAATTTTTTCTAGAAATGTTTTGTTGCTTGGGTTCAAATATTAAATAAGTTTAATCAGGGTCATATTTTAAAAATTAGTATGTAATGTTTCATGTATACATTAAGTTTAGACATCAAATTACATATTTTAAACATTGTAATACAATTTATTTGGGTAATACTGGTTACTAACATTATATATGTTTCAGGTATATAATTTATATGTCATATGTATGTTCCATCATGTGCCTACTGCTTAAAGTCTAATCACCTTCAGTTACCATATATTGGACCTCTTTTAACCTCTTCATCATCCTCCCTATCCTCCTTTCCCTCTGGTAACCACAATACTATTGTCTGTGAGTTTGTTTGTTTGCTCATTTGTTGCTTTCTGTTTTATATCCCACACTAGAGGCTTGGTGCATGACATTCATGCATTGGTGTGTGTGGGGGTGTTCCCTCAGTCCAGTCTGTGCCCTTTCTCAGTCCAAGAGCCCTCAAGGGATGTCCGACTGCCACAGAGGCAGGAGAGGCTCCTGCCACTGCCACTGTGCCTGCCAACCGTCAGCCCCACTTCTGGCTTAGCAGCACTCCCCCTATGGAAGTGCACTGACCACCAGGGAGCAGCTCCTGCGTTGAGCATCTGGCCCCTGGTGGTCAGTCAATTTGCATATTACCCTTTTATTATCCTATCTAATAAAGAGGGAATATGCTAATTGACCACCACTCCATCACAAAAGATGGCTGCATGCACAGCTAGGCCAAGTTCCCATAAGGAGCCTTAACAAGTAATCAGCAGGGACTTGAGGCCATGCCCCCCCCATCCTGGTGTAGGCTGGGGGACCTCAGGTTGCAACTCACCTGGCAGGGCTTGATGGGGGACCTTAAGGTATGCTTCCCGTCCTGGTTCTGAGCTAGGGGACCTCAGGCTGCCACCCCTGCCCCAGTGCCAGGCTGGGGGGCCTCAGGCCATGCCCCCCACCCAGTGGGGCTTGACAGGGGACCTCAGGCTGCATCCCCCACCCAGAACTGGGTCAGGGACCTGAGGCTGTGCCCCCCGCCCCACTGCCTGGCTGAGCTTTATAGGGGACCTCAGGCCATGCCCCCCCAGTGGGGCTTGATGGGGGTAAGGTGCACTCCCAATGCTGAGTCAGGGGAACTCAGGCTGCGCCTCTATCTAGTAGGGTTTGACAGGAGACCTGAGGCTGCACCCCCTTCCCGGTGCTGGGCTGGGGGAGGGCTTGATAGGGGGTCTCAGGCCTTGTCTCCCACCTGGCAGAGGTTGACGGAGGATCTCAAGGCATGCCCCCCATCCTGGTGCTGGGCCAGAGGACTTGAGGCTATGCCCCTTGCCTGACAGAGTTTGACAAGGGTGGAACTAGTGGGGTCTGGATCTAGCCCAATGGGGGAGGGAGGCTGGGTCTGGGTCTCACAGGATTTTGAGGTGCATGTGGGTAGGCAGGGACTTGACTCTGGGTACCATGGTGTGCTTCCAGACAGGACAAAGGTTTTCATATACATTTTACTAATTTTCTTTCATCTCTGACACTTCTATTATAAAGAAAGGGCAAATAGCAATATTAAATTATTTCCTCTAATTAATCCCCTTTTAATGTGAACGAATTTCGTGCACCAGCCCACTAGTATAAGATAATAGCCAAGACGTGGTTGGATAAAGAAGTGGTATATATATATACAATGAAATACTATTCAGCCATAACAAGATGAAATACTGCCATTTTCAACCACATAGATGCATCTTGAGAGAATTGTGCTAAGTAAAATAAGTTAAACAGAAAAAGACATCAACTTATTAAATTACTATCTTAGTGATTTTTGCTAAGTGAATAAAATTTATCTTTTGTATGGAAATTTATTTTCAAGTTAGATGATAAGTTGTATATTTCTGATGACTTTGAGTGAAGGATGGAAGCAGGAAACTATACATCGTCTGCAGCTCAGCTTTTTATTTCAGATACACTTCATCATATGAATAATAGTCAAAGTCTGGAGGCCTGAGTACTACCCCCATGCCACCGGTGACTTCAATGTGGCCTTGGTTCTGTCAAGAAACTATTACTTTTTTTAAAATTGAAAAGCCCTCATAGATTCCAAAATAAATTCCTGCTCCAGATTTTATAAATGAGAGAACAGGTAGAATGAACTGAATTACCAAATGTCTCATATTTAAATAGCGGTCCAGTTGGTGGAACTCTTAGCCCAGTGTTGCTTTTGTTATGCCATAAAATTGCTCCAAACCTCTTGCTACTCATTTATCTTGCTCTCACTTCTCATTTATGAGAAGAATATATCAATTGGCCCTCTTTAGTGATTGGCATGAGTATAGAGTGAAGAGAAGTAAATGAAAAACATTTGCAAATTCTAGCTTCTCCCTCCTTATAGCTAAAACCATTTTCAGTAAGCCTGGCTTCTGACATTTGGGTCTTGATTTTTAAGTCCTTGATTGTTGTTTTATAAATACACTGAAGTGCATATAAATATGAAACTTGTATCTTGCATTAAAATGAGTAGATATTGGAAAATATTATAGAAACTACCACATTTCTTTTGTTTTATCCACCAAAATAGCAATTTCTAATTATCAGAAATCATTTGTTTTCATATCACAGATTCAGTGTTTTCTATTGTCCTTACATATGTATCTAGTATTATAGAAATAACTCTCTGAACTTATCAATTTTTTAGCATAGAAGAGCAAACAAAATATCAGGGACAGTATGTTTGACCACATTTCCAGTTTGTAAATAAGTCTTGGTTGGATAGCTCTGTTTGTAAAGTGGAAATGTGGTCAACAGACCCTTAGTCCCTAGAGTCCACAGAGAAAGCTAAATCTGCTTCTGATTTTTACATGATCAACTACATAAAATATTGATGCAGTGAAGTGATGCATCGCTATTGTTCATCTCCTTGTACTCACATTTAACATGTGTTTACAAAGGGACACTAATCTGGAAGCAGATCAAAAACAGTTCCATATTAAAAAGTTTGTTGGGATAACAGATTTCAAAATAAAAGTTTATTTTCTGATCTCACACTTTCCATTAGAATTGAGTATGGACCTACATTTTTATTCTAGTCACCTCTGTTTGTTTCCTTTCCATTTTAAACTTAATGCCTCATCCATTAATTTACAGAATTAAAAACCATAACTGAATTCTATTACCTCTCAGTGTGCTTTCCAACAGTGCGCATCTAAACAGGGTCATGGCAGTCTGCAGCTCGTGTGATTCTTTGGTAGGAAGGAATGTGAAAGGTAGGTGGTCAGCAGTGTACATATCCTTAATGAACTGTCAGTCCTGAAAGCTGGGCTCACCTGCAAGAAGAGATTTGAAAACTGCTAATTAGAATTACTACATTAAAGTAGAGGAGGAAAATCTATCGGCACCCTGGTCGGTTCCTAAAGGTTCTCCTTAACAGCTTTCTATAACACGATGACCTCCAGGCAGGGCCCTGGAAGGAAATTATCTTAGTTCTTTAACTAGCAACTTCTTTTATGATGAACTAAATCAATCAGAATGTTTCAGTGCTGGATGGAAAAAAAAACCCTATGTGACATTCTGAAATAGTTTACAGAGTTTACTTGAATCCTGTGATGTATACAAGTGAACCCTGCACTGTCTTTGGGACAACCAACCCATGAACATCACGCTCTTGGAAATCATCTCCAGTCCTCATTTTTGAAAGTGCTAGACAGTTTCTTGGGCAGAAAGTGAATATATTACTGGCAGGTATGGATTCTCCCATAGAAAGGTATTATGGTATGGATGAAGGGTTATTTCTAAAAGTGTTTCTGTTTTTATTCTCACTTGTAAGAATTGCGCTCTTGGCAAAGGCTATCCTTTAGGTTCTGTTGAGAACACTCTGAAGGGATTAGGTCAAGTTCTGAAATTTTCCTTGAACTCTGATAAAGGCTGAGAAGAAGAGCCCTCTGATTGCTTTTAAGCTGGCTTACTTTCTGAGCAGCAGCTGCTTCTGATTTCTGGCTCCAGACAAATCCTTTTCTCAAGGGGTTACTGAGGGAGCACATCTGCTCATTCTGAGTATCTCCATGTTCTCCAGCCTTCCGCATTTCCAGTTGAAATTGTAGGACTTCATCCCTCATGGCTTATAAACAATATCTGAAAGCTTTTCGAATAAGAGACAGAGCTGGGGCACATACTACTTTATTCCACGTGCCTCCTCTGATGCAACAATAAGAACAATGAACTACCAAGTTTTGAATCCTAGTTTTGCCTTCTCTAGCTGTGTGTCCCCAGGCAAGTTATATAACCTCTCTATGGTTTATTTTTACCATTGCTAAAATACTAATTATGCATTTGATAAGACTGTTAAAATAATTACATGTGATACTTGAAGTGAAAATATCCCTAGAGTACAGCAGGATTTACAGAAATAAGTTTTCTTTCTCTGAAAATTTGCATTAAGCATCTAAGAAAGAGTAGAAATGAAGGATAGATGAGGAATGGTCCTGAGGACTTGTATTTGGCAGTTCCCTCATGTTTTGACAAATTGGGTCCTGTGGTTTGGAGAAACATGTACTTCTATCCCTGGCTCCTTTTTCATCTAATCCAGAGTTAGAACCCCTCTCCACTTATCGATATCCCTAGCAATCTTCATTGCCTTTGCATGGGTTCTTTCCTTCTATATTGGGAGTGGGATGGGGAATCCAATAAGAAATATTTTCTGGTACAATGCCTCTCTAGCAGATGCCATTGTATACACACTGCTGATATACTCCTGCTTTTGTGTCAGTGCTGTCTACTAAGGAGGAGCAGGAATGTCATAGTTACCATGTTTCTTTAGAAATATCTCACAAAGTACACAGTTCACTTTTGTTTCTTATTATTGTGTCTCCATTTCCCTGAATCACAATAGGCACTCAATAAATACTTGCTAAAAGAGTAATAAATTAGCTAGGGGTTGAAATTGGACTTAGAGGTTTAGAGACTAGTCAGGAAAGGAGCGGCAGCAGTGAGGTGGATGAGGTGAGATAGTACAAAGTAACCTGAAGAATCTATACTTTATACCAGGAGGAAGGCAGACTGAGACTCTTTGGAATACTCAAAGTCATCAAAGGAGAGTACTTGAGGAGTACTTGATTTTGGTACAATTTCAGGAGTCCAGGCAAAAATGAAGTGACTAAGTGAGAAAATTTTGACACTGAGAAAATTGAATGCAATAAGTATGGAAGATGCTGAGTGGGAAAAAGTTTACACATGAAGCAATGGATTGATTATAGAAGCAATGATTTAGCCATTTCATGTGGCTGAGTTTGGACATGGCATTTTCCAGGATAAAGAGGCTTACCTGTATGTCCTGTGTACCTGGTGAGATGCAGAAAGTGCGTTTGAGGAGGTGCTCAAATTTCTTTCTGCCACTCCTCCCTCCCTGGGGGATGGATGGTTACCCTTCCCAAGGAAAAAATAGCAGACACAAGCTTGGAGGGTTCTGAGGTCTTGTATTAATGACCTTGCCTTACTTACACATTTATTGGCAGAAGTAAAAGCGTGGTCCCAGAAGAATTATAACCCACCCACTGCACAAATAACACCTCAGCACCACAATATGTCTAGGAGACCACTAGGCTTAACCCCAACTTGCATTTTCCCCCATTTATATTTGTCTTCACAAGAAACCTTGGGCTTCCAGGTTATCCCATATAGCACCTTCATGTCCAGATTTCTATGTATTTTCCCAAATTCAAAATCAACTCACTTTCTCTGCTGGGATTCTTGGTCTGTCACCAGCTTCTCTGAATTTTCCCTTCAAGGAATTACAGACATCTTATGTGATTGCTGTTTCTCTTCCTCACCACTGCTGCCATTGGCCCAGGGGTTGGAGTAGGTGTTCTTGCTGCTTCCACCTGTCACTGCCTACCCTTCCTTCCTAAAACCTCCGAACTCTGAAATTTATGCCATTAGACTACACCATATGTTAACCCTCCCTTCTATATCCATCTGTATCACTTCCAGCACATTGCTTGAATATATTGGCTCATCACTATCAATTTTAGCAGAACTATTTTTGCAATCATTATTGGTTATTTGAATATCCACATCAATGATACTCCGAATGCTCTGCACTCTCCTCTTTGACCTACACTCTTCCAACCATCTCTAACCCATCTCAGTCACTCACTCCCAGAGCCACTCACTCCAGCATTGTCCTATAGAACGTTCTGTAATGATGGAAATATTCTATATCTGTGCTGCCCGGTGTGGTGGTCTCCAGCCACATGTGGCTATTGACAATTATAAGAGTGACACTGTCACTGAGGAACTGAATCTTAATTTTAATTAATTAAAATTTACATTTAAATAGCTACTTTAATGAGTTCTTAGACCTTATCATTACTAAAAGCAACATCTTCCCTAAGATCCTAAATTTATGTATCACCAACAACTTTCCAATCATCACCTCTTACCTTTCTAACTTACTCACTCTCTCCATTACTTTAATCATAACAGAGCTTCTATCAAAAAGTGCCCCTGCTGATTCTGTCAGCTTTTACTTCCCCTTTTGAATATTTGTGTCCTCACTTCACTCTTTAGCCAGCTTGGATTCCAGGGTTCATCAGTAAAAGCACAACCTTGCATCACATTTAGCTCGATTATCCGTATATCTCTTCATCACACTTGTCTGGCAAAACCTAAACTCTGCTTAAATGCAACTCCTCGCCTACTCTAAACCTGATTTGTGCCCTAAAAAATGACCAAAGAAAAGCCCATGACCATAATCACTGATTAGATTCTTGGCCATTAACTTCAAGTGGCACAGAGTGTTGACCAACTATCAACTATATTTCATTGTCTTTCACTTTCCCATTCTTTTAAATGGCATTTTCACACTCTCTATTCTCCTTAAACATCTAATATATTCTCTCCTACTCAAGGCCTTCAGCATATGTTTTTTTATTCTTATTTTATGAAGACAATATACAGAATAACAAGATCTTACATCCTCTTCTAGTTCCTATTTTTCTCCTTCCTTTTCCTTCCCTTCCACAAAAAATTCAATACTAAACTATTAAGTAAGTCCAAGCAAGCAGGCATCTGCATGGGAGTTAGGATGGCAGGAGCCAGGCTATGGCGAGAAAGGTGTCAATGGAGCAGAAGGCACAGCATGGGGCTGTGGAAGGCATGTAGGACAAGTGTATTCTCAGCACTATAGTTTAATTACATTTGTACATCTATTCTGCCTCCTCTCCTATCACTTGCATTAATTGACCCCTTTATTGAAGACCAACTCCACTGCTTGTGTACTAGATTACATCTTTTCTTTGGCATCAGTTTATCCCACTGACACCCTCTCACTTTAGAGTAAAAATGCCTTAAAAATTCCTCTACCTCTATAATTTATTTCAGGCACGTTTTAATTCCACCAGTACTCCAAAATTGCTCTCATAGAGGTCAGTGGTGGTTTCCACATCATGTAATCAAATGACCAATTCTTGGTGCCCACTCATTTGACCTATCAGCAGCATTTAATATAGCTGAACACTCACTCATTTGGGGAAACATTTCTTTTCACCTGGCTTCTGGAAAAATCTTGCTTCTCCTTCTACCTCAGTAGTTCTATCTCATGTGCTATTTCCTTTTCATGTCAATGTTTACACTTTGGAACAACTCATTGCTCAATCTTGAGAACTCCTCACTTCTTTGTCTACATTTATCCCTAGATTATCCCATTTGTTTCATAACTCTGTGAGCTGATGGACTTGCAAACGTATACCTATCCTCTGAACTCCACACCTCTTTTACACAGCTGCCTATTTGGCATCTTTCCCTACATGATTAATGTATGTCAGAAACCTAATATGTCCAAATCCTCACTTATTATTCATTCAATATGCTCCATACCTGCTCCTCCTGTAATTTTCCTCATCTCAATAAATAACTGTGTTTCCTAGTTGCTTAGGCTAAAACCTTGGTGAAATTATTCATTTTATCTATTGTCATATTATTTCAGCTTCACTTAGAAATATATCTAGGTCTGGCCACTGTGGTTCAGTGGTTGAGCGTTGACCTACGAACCAGAAGTTCAGGTTTGATACCTGGTTGGGGCACATGCCCGGGTTGCAGGCTCAATCCCCCTTGTGTGGCATGCAGGAGACATCATGATTGTATCTCATCATTAATGTTTCTATCTTTTCCTCTCCTTTCCTCTCTGAAATCAATAAAAATATACATTAAAAAGTATATTATAACTAGAGCCCTGGTGCACAAAATCCATGCACCAGAGTGGGGTGTCCCTCAGCCCAACCTGCACCTTCTCCAATCTGGGACACCTCACACAATCCAGGACAGCTGGCTCCCAACTTCTCCTCTGCCTGCCTTCCTGATTGCCCCTAATGCTTCTGCCTGCCAGCCTGATCACCCCTTAACCACTCCCCTGCCAGCCTGATTGTCCCTAACTGCCCTCCCCTAGAGGCCTGGTCACCCCTAACTTCCCTCCCCTGCAGGCCTTGTCTCCCCCCCAACTGCTCTCCCTTGCAGGCCTGTGTCCCCCCACCCCCAACTGCCCTTCCCTGCAGGCCTGATAATCCCCAACTTCCCTTCTCTGCTAGCCTGGTCCCCCCTAACTGCCCTCCCCTGCAGGCTTGATTGCCCCCAACTGCCCTCACTTGCAGGCCTGGTCTCTCTCAACTGCCCTCTCCTGTTGGCCATCTTTTGATGGCCATCTTGTATCCACATGGAGGCAGGATCTTTGAGCACATGGGGGCAGTCATCTGTGTGTTGGAGTGATGGTCAATCTGCATATTACTCTTTCATTAGAGAGGATAAGGGCCTGGTGCATGGGTGGGGGCCAGCTGGTTTGCCCTGAAGGGTGTCCTGGATCAGGGTGGAAGTTCCCTTGGGGCATGAGGTGGCCTGGGCAAGGGGCCTGTGGTGATTTGCAGTCAGGCCATGCGCCCACACAACCCAAGCAGAGGCTCTGGTATGTGGGATTTACTTATCTTTTACAATTGAAACTTTATAGTCTGGATCAAAGTCAAGCTTCCTGCTTGCTCCCTGGCAGCAGCCATTTCTGTTGGGATTTATTTATCTTATATCATTGAAACTTTGTAGCATTGAGTGGAGGTCTAGACTGGCAAAGGCAGGTGGAAAGCCTGGCTTCCTTCTTCGCTGGGGAAACCCAAGCCTCTCTCCTGCTCTCTGTAGTTGCAGCTATCTTGGTTGGGTTTATTTGCAAATTTGCTCCTGATTGGCTGGTGGGTGTGGCTTTTGGGTGGGTGTAGCAGAGGTATGGTCATTTTGCATAGTATTCTTTTATTAGATAGGATGAGACAATTTTTTACCATCTCTTGTCACTATCCTGGTCTTGTCTACAGTTTACTGTTAGTTGGATATTAAAGTAGGTCCCTCACTGGTTGCTTTGTTTCCACCCTGGCCTTTATTAAGTCCAATCTATTTTAATAAAGCACCCAGAATTGTCCTTTAACATTTGTGTCAGATTGTTCTTTTCCTTCCATGTCTCTGTGCTGTCTTCAGAGAAAAATCTCCAGGCTCCCTAGGACATGTCCTTCTGCTCCTTTTTGGCTGGATTTTCTACTAATCTCCTATGGGAATTGGATTATTTCCTCCTCTTTAGGGGCTTTATACTTGTTCCAACCACAGCACCTTCATACTTGCTGCTTCCTCTGCCTGAGATCTTTCTACAAGCAGGCACATGGATCTGTTTCTTATGTCCTTCAGATTTCTATTCAAATGTTAACTAATTAGAGAGACCTTCCCTGACCACTCTGTGTAAAATCACCCTGGCCCCATTCCTCTAAACATGCCCTCTTCTGCTTACACTGTTTATTTTTCTCTATAACACTCATTGCTTTATGCCATCTTACATATTTGCTTCTATCCTTGTTATTGTCTATCTTCCTTCCACTAAACTGAAAGCTCATTGAGGACAGGGGTTTTGTTTACTTTGTTCACTGTTGTTTTACTAGCACTATAACCATTCCTGACAAATAGTATGCACTCAATATATTGAGAGGTTTCAGAAATAAATTATAGGTCTCTTCCTCCAAGGGCAGATATTAATTATTCTGAGAGAAAAATCTATTAAGCCACAAGTATCAACACCTCAGTGTAATTTATGTCCAATTATAGCTGAAACAACTCAAGGGAAAGAAGACAGGTGGGAATCAGGACACCTCATATCTGGTCCTGGAACTGTCCTTAGCCCACTGCGTGACTCTGAGTGTTTATTTTTGGGTTTAGATTTCATCACCTGTAAAATAATGTTGTTGAACTAGATTAGGGCTTCTTGGCCTGGGGTCTAGGGACTCCTCATCAGCGTACAGTGGGCTTCAGGGGACAAGTGCATCTCCTATTGGTGTATGCAAAATTTTGAGGCTATGGCGCATGTGTACATTTCTTTTCCAGATGACAGGAAGGTTTGTGGCCCTGAAATGGAGCAGAAGTCCTTAAAGTCTGTTTTAGTCCTAACTTTATAAGATTCTAAGTTTTGAAAAGAGGATGACAGATGACAGTCTGATGCCACTGTATAGCTGGAAGACATTCTCAGTTATGCTACATCCTGAGAAAGTTTTTCTCTCTCACTAGTGTTTGTATCACTTGTAAAAAGAGGGCGTTGGACTAGCTGATCCAAAATAATACCTCTAATTCTATGTCTCACCCAAACCAAACCAAAGCCAAGGAATAAACAAAAGATGGCAATAAGCTTGGGAAGTCAGGTTGGTCCCTGCTGGGTCCTCAGGAGTCAGAATCCCAGACCTGTGGTGGTTCCTGCATAACACTAGCCCATCGACTCAGTGACCTGAAAAATGCAAGGTTGAGTCTTAGGGATGATGGAAATCAAAGAGAATTCGGGGCTGCTTCCCTAAAGTTGAACCTCTAAATCCTAAAATAAACAACGAAAATATCTCTTTATAGTGTTGGAGAATCTTTTGATAGGTTAAAGGGGTATATACAGTTCCTTGTTAGTCTACCTTTCTTATTAGAACCCGTATATTTTGTTTTTGAGGAAATACATTTGTCACATGTATAATTTTGATTTGTTCCACTTTTCTCTCAGCTCTCTTTCCCTGGCCACATGCCCTTGCTAGTAGTGGCTGTTATTTCTTAAAAATAATATATTTTTTTAAAAGCACTACATATGTCTCCTTTTTTCACCATTGGCCCACCCTCATTCACCCTTACCCCCCAGCACATGCCCTCACTCCCCCCTCCCCCAGTGCCTGTGTCTATGGGTTTTGCTTATATGCATGCATACAAGTCTGTTGGTTGATTTTTTACCACCCCCCCCTAATTCCCTCTGAAGTATGACAGTTTGATGCTTCTCTGTCTCTTATCTATTTTTGCACATCAGTTTATGTTGTTCATTATATTCCACAAATGACTGAGATAATGTGCTGTTTATCTTTCTCTGACTGGCTTGTTTCACTCAGCATAATGCTCTCCAGGTCCATTCATGGTAAGAATTCCTTATTTCTTATAGCAACGTATTATTCCATTGTGTAAATGTACCACTGTTTTCTAATCCACTCATCTGCTGGTGGGCACTTAGGCTGTTTCCAAATCTTAGCTATTGTAAATTGTGCTGCTATGAACATAGGGGTGCATATATCCTTTTGATTGGTGTTTCTGTTATTTCTTTTTTTTAATATGTGTCCCGTTTGCTCTGGAAAATAGATTTGTGATTGGGTTTAGAAGAACACACCCAGAACTTAGAGGGTGTTGATTGAAGCCTCTCCTTCCCCAGATACAATGTGGTCCTGGGGACAACAGGGATACCAGTAGTTCCCTTCTTTCATTCAGCACCCACTGCCTGCCAAACCCTATGCTGAACACTTACAGCCAAATGAGACACAGTCCCTGCTTTACATCACAAAGTCACCACAAAACAAAGCTGGATTTGCATTGGAATCCACTGATTCCAGGATTTTACTCCTCCCTTCCCATAAGTGGGGAGGCTGAGTCCTATGATAAGGAGAGTGTCTTTGGCCAGCAGCAAGTTTTCTACATTACTCCTGTGGGCAATGGGTCTGAATGAGGTATTTTCTTTTTTTCAGTGGCCTGGCCCAAACTCTGCTGTGCCTCCAGGGCCCATTAGGCTGCAGGTCACAGAGGCTGGAGCCCAGGCGCCCAGAGCTGTCACGGGTCTGTGCTGCCTTCTCTATGAGTCACAATGGAGTCATTGACTATTTATTTACTCAGCACAACAAGGCCGCTGTTGACTTAATTACTGGAGCCTCCCTGCCACCCTTGGGATCTTTAAATGACTAAGGAACTTTCTATTGCCACTAACTCACCCCTCCTTAACCTCTGTAAGTCCCCAGTCTCCTTCACATGGGAGGGCTCAGTTGGCATATAGGGGGCACGAAGAGCCAGTAGTCTGGGTGGAGAGGGCAGGGACTGGTGGTGGTTTTCTTTGGGAGCAAGGTAGGGGTTGGCAGGGCTGAATCTCTGTGTTTCAGGGCTGGGCTGAGGCAGGCACTAGCCCTGAGCTGTGGAGGGTGGTGATGATGTGCCTGGTTCTGGTGAGGGCTAAACTCTCAGAGAAGCAGCCAAAGGACAAAGGCTTGTTTCCAGTCACAACTGGTCTCTGGAGACGGTTGTTCACTTAAGGCCATTGGAATTAGAGATAAGAAGTCAACTGGGATCTTATGCATCCCGTTTGAAAATTACCACCCTTCCTGCTTCTGCTCAGCCTCACTTAAGCCTCTTCTCTAATCACTGCTCCATAACTTCCTCTGGAGGCAACTTGCAAAATCTCTGCTCTAGTTAATATTGTAGGGACGAAGATAAAACAGCAATGGTATTGAATAGCTGTTGACTTTTCCAACCCGGAGGAGCGGAAATGGGAGATTGCTTGCAAAATTGGCACAGACACCAAGGGGTGGGGGGTGAGGGCATGAGTGGGGAAGAGCTGAGGGGGCAGTGGGGGACAAGGACACATATGTAATACCTCAATCAATAAAGAAAACAATAAAAATAAATAAACAGTAGAAATAAGAAGAAAAAAAGCCGATGTTCTTCCTGAGATGCTGTGGGCACCAGGCATGTGAGCTGCCAGCCGCCTCTCCCTCCCTGGAAGCAGAGCTGCGGGAAGATTCAGGGAGGTTGGTACCCCCTCCCCTCTTGGGCTTTTTAAAAAGTCCTTTAGAGCATTTAGACCTGAGGCCAGCCAGACCTGAACTGCTCCCCAGATTTCTTTCTCCAACCTTTGCTCTGCGAACTCCAGTGCAGCTGAGATAATCTGTTCTCAAACCAAACTTCTTCCTGTAAATTTGTTTCGGTTGGGAGTTCAGGGACGATGTGGGGAGGAGGAGTCTGCCATTAAGGCGCCAGGTGGGCACTGAGACTGCCTGCCAATCCTGGGACCTTGGGAAAAGTCCCTTTCAGTAAAGGAACCAGACAGGCGCCTAAGGGGACAGGGAATCCGAAGGGAGTATGCAAAAGGATGGGGGTGCAGGTGAAGCACAGGTCAAGATCGGCCTCGGACCTCAAAGGGAAATGGCAGTACTTGGACTAAAACGGCCACTTTAGAGACTACAAGCTGCTTCCCAAATGCAGGCAGCACAGAAGTTTCGTTGCCATGGTTTCAGAGAGGTATAAAAGTCACTACCCAGAACCAAAGGAGCTGGGTCTCCTTAGGCATGTGGTCAGCACCCAGGGCCAGGCAAATTCCCTGGCGATTTGCATTACTCCCTGACCCAGCGTCTAGTTCCCGGTGTTTCCATCCCAGACCCAGCTGGCATGTGCGCTGGTTGCAGGGATTCCTAACGTCCAAGCCTGGGGGTGCCCAGAATTCTCGCACTTTCGCTCCTGCTGTCCACTGCTCTGCGCTGCCACCCTCTTGGCCTTGGTGGTCCGGAACGTGCAGGGGCTGTGGCGCGGGGGGCGGGAAGGGGGGAGGGGGAAGGAGCGCGGCGCCTTTAAAGCAGGAGGCGCGGAACCCCCGCCAGGAGGCGTGTCTGTCTCAGCAGCCGCAGCTCCACGGTCTCCGTCTCCGCCACCGCCGTCACTCGCGCTCCGTGCCCGCGGCTGCGCTTCTCTGTCCCAGAGCCTGGGACTTCCCGCCGGACCTCCTGAGGCTGCTGCTCCTCCCCACGGACCACCCCCCCCCCCCCGCCCGCCTCACCCCCAGCGAAAAGGTAAGGACTCCCTCCGGGTGGGCTGCGACCTGGGCTGCCTTCCCAGGAGGGACCGGGGGTGGGCGAGCGACGTTTTCCGCCTGGAGAGGAAGAGAGCGAAGCCCCGTGCGCTCGCTCGGGGCACCCGCCAGATCGATTCGCCGCGCGTGGCTTTGTCCCGCTCGCTGCAGCCAGTTCCCGTCGCGGAGGCAGCCGGCTCAGCTGGCTGCGGGCGCTCGGCTCTCCACGCAGAATAATTCCTTAAGCGGCCGTGTTAGGAAGTGGCCTCCGCCGCTGGGACGCGCGCGAGGCGGAGAGAGACACAGATGGCAAGAAGCTGTGTCTGCCTGCGGGCTCGGAGGAGCTCCCCAGCCTTCCTTCCTTCCATCCTCCCAACTACCGGGCTCCCTAGTTCTGCACTGAAAAGCAGACATCCCAGCGAACCGCTGCCACTGTTGCGTGCTTCGGGAAAACACTCTGAGGGCGTCCCTTTAGGGTCAGGGGAGTAGTGCCTCCAGGGTGGATGGTCAACCTCAAGAACTTTTAGCCACACTCTCCCAGCCCCCGGTATTTTTGCCTTCCAGGAGCTCTTTACCAAACAACAAGACTCAACTGGGGTCCTTATAAGGATTTCCAACTTAGGGAATAGGGGATATTAGAAAACTTATCACTACCATACTTTTGGTAACAAACAGATCACCTTCTGTCGTTTCTTCATCTTTATATTGTAAGTATTCTCTCAGCAGAAATTATCTTACGGATTAAGTATCCCTTTCCGTTCACAAGAGATGCTTGATTCATTTGAATTTTAGGCTTAGTATACTGGAAGATATTTCAGTCTTGACTCGTCCAAGTTTATTACCTTATAACTTTTTTTATGGGAGTCATGTTTTTGTCACCACCAGGGCAGTTTCGACAGATCTTAGGAACGTCTTAATTAAACACACACACACACACACACACACACACAAATGAGAGGTGCCAAAAGAAAGGCGATAGAGAATAAGTGGTGCCTAGAAGTATTACCTGTTTGTTTTCTTCTATTTAAACCCATTGGAGATTGCACAAGCTGAAATTAAAAGGAAAAGGTTCCAGGGCCTGTAAATCTATTTCAATTTACTCTCCTAATTAAGATATACTTCTTTTTGGCATCAAAAATCTAATTAAAACTCTAAATGCTATTAATCATCAATGCAGCAGAATGCTGGTAGAACAGCTGATGTGTTGAGAATCACAAGGGATTGCATAGCATAGCATTCATAGTTAAGAAGAGGGAAGTGCAAGTATGCAACAGTATGGTTTTAACTGATATCAGATCCAACTTTATTCTCTGACACCTCTAATATCATGGATGAGCAGGCTGTTTGTTTTGGCTTAGCTGCAATATAACAGGCCACAGAAGACTGGGTCAAGTGTTACTATAAGATGGGGTTTCTTATGTGTCACATAATAGCAGGACTTCAGTGACAAGTTAAGTGGAATTCTTACAAAGAATTCCATGTGAACAACTTAAATATAGATATGGTATGAAAGAATCTCTGAAACATCTTTGAAATTCAGGTTGTCTTGGGATTATGCATTTTCTGTTTCTTGCAAAAGGTATCTAAACATTGTGCTGTAAGGATTATCACACATTTGTTCATGCCCCAGCAGGTGGCAGCTAGCTAGAATAAGATTCATTTTCACTTGGAGAATAGAAAAATAAAATAGATTCTCAAGTAATAGTGCCCCCAAATAAGAGGTCATTAGTGTCAGTAAATATAAAAATATAGTGAAAGATGAAGTGAAGGGCTTTTTGTTGTTGTTGAAGTAAGCTTTGCATGAACATGATATGCATTTGGTTCTTTGGTAATTTATCATAGGCTTGATATCTCTTCATGTCAGCATTCTGTATTCTTTTGAGCCTTACTTTTAGTCACAGCTCCTCTCTGTGTGTACATATATGTGTGCATTTGCCGTTTGATATCTCTGCTTTGACCTTGGAACCTACAGAGCTTTGGCTCCTGGAATAAAGGTTTCATATGGTTAAAGTGAGAAAAAAATGCAACCCTGGAATAAGGTGTGTAAATTTCACCATTACAAAATAAATACATAGAATATCCTGACACAGAATAGTGTGTGTGGGTTTTTTTTTGGGGGGGGGGTATTTTTGAGAAAGGAGCAAATTAAAGGACTGACATAGTTTTTTTAAAAGATCTAAATCTGGTCAGTGAATACTATATAATGATTTTGTCAATTCTTCATATGGCCCCAGAACTATGATGTATATTGTAAGCAGTGGGGAGAAACTTGTAATTACCTCAAAATTACCTTAATATAAGCATCTTTTACACCAAATCATTCTGTTCTAGTATTTGGAAGGTAATGTTAGGATTTTTGTTGTTGTTGCTTTTGCCCTGGGAGTGAGTGACATTTAGTGAGAAGAAAAAAAAAAGAGAGAGAGAATTAATTTGAATACCCTTGTAACAGATGGGAATCTGCAGGTGGAGAATTCTAAAGAAATAACTAATTGCATATTTTAGAAATGTCTTTAGGCACTGGACATTGACAGCAAGTTATTCAGTATTCTGAATTCTTGGTCTTTCAGGCTTCTTTTTTTTTTGTACTGTGAAATAAGTAATGTTCATGAAGGAATTCAGTTATTGTACGTGGCTTTTGTAGTAGTATGCCCTGCAAGGGGATGGCTATTAGCACATCCTGGGTATGCCAAGCAATCCCAGTAAGTCACACTGACATATACACACAGCACAGTTGAAAAAAAAAAAAAACCCTTTTGACAATGTGAACAATGCCATAATTCAAATTCAGAGTCTCGGTGTAGTACAAATTTGCACATTGCTACTTCAAATGGTACATTACCCATTCAATGTACCACTTTCAATGTACTACTCAAGAATAGAATAAATCTAAGTCTGGAGCGCTGTCCGCGGTCCTGAAGAAAGGTTGTCTCCTGCCTCCAGTTCAATTGGACAGGTGGAGTTGTTGTCTGTGGTGTTGAAACCTTTCAGATTCATTGATGCATGTAAATGAATCTAACTTAGCATATGTGCAAAATTGGTTCTTTGGGGACCAATTAATGATAAAGAAACTATGATAGACTTTTAACTGTTTAATTTCCCGTGTAAGAACTTCATGAATCTGGAAGCTTGATCTTTCACTTTTCCAACTAGATAGACATCTAATAAATAATCCCACAAAATTACATAGTTTAGAGTACTAGTTTTAAGCAGAGACGTTACAACTGCAGTTTCAAATGCCATTATGTTAGCAGAATACATGAAAAAGAAGTGCCATGGTACATTTGTTTTCTCAAATTCCATTAAATGACAACTACACTGCAGAATTGTAGTATTTTGATTAGTCACAACATTCTATTTTTAGGTATTAGGTATAAATTGTATTGATAGATAAAAAAATAAAAAAAATATTTATTGTTTCCCCCACAGTCATTATCATCTCTGCTGGAATAAAAAAGAGAAAAGAATAAATAGAATGGAACAAATGAGACAGCAAATACAAGATAGAACATGTTGGGCTGTACATGTCTCCAAGAGACATGTTAAACATGGACTGAAGGAGTCGCTAGATACCCTTAGTTTTAGCACAAGGTGTTCCTTTTAAAGTGCTCAAATAGTCAAATTTTTTTTTATTGAACTGCCTGCTACACTGCAGAACTAGCCATTCATGATACTTATTTTTGACACTGCAGTTATGCCTCCATTTTAAAAGTAAAATCAATGCCCACTTAATGCCTTTGCAAAATGTAGATTTATTTTCAAATAAGCATTTTATAGTGACATAAGAAACAATTGAAGGAATCATTATGGTAGAATGAAAACATTTCATTGTTTTCTTGCTTTATAGAGGAAAAATTACTCATATCACTATTTAAACATTGTATAGTCTTCAAATAAGGCATTTTATATTTTTTCATACAGTTTAACCTATGTCCTGTTAGTTGGTATGAAAAGGAGGTTAATTTTAAGATACAGGCTTAGCAGATTGTCTCTTGTGCTTCTTGATCACTTAATAATATATATATATAAATATGTTTATTACCATCCATCTTGGTTTCACTTACTAATGTAAAATACCAGGATTGGACATTTTTTATTTATATATGCATGGAGGAGAGCATATTAACTATTTCAGCAGTAAAATGTATTTCAATAGAAATATATTTCTCTGTACTATTTTCCTTGACTAAATTGCCACTTGTGAAAGCCAAGACAGTCACTGCCTGGAACTCTTAATTATTCTGACCAAGATACTGGAAAATAATAAGGCATTTTTAGACAAAGCTGTGACAATGTAGCTCAAGTCATAATCCCACATTCCACCTCTTAAATAAAATATTCCATTAAAAAAAAACAAGAAGAAGTTTGGGCAAAACTACTGAAGACTTGAGAGTTGGCTGCACCAGTTCACATAGTCTTTTTACATGTGCACAATTATTGTAGATGACTTAAAAATGGGTGGGAAGATATAACTCTTTCATTTGAATCCAACATCCCCCGCCACCCCCCTCCACGGCCAGTTGAGAAACCTACTTTTATTTCTGGGTAGTAATCAAGGAATGTCCCACTCAAGTTTTAAATGATTATCTTCACCTCTCCAACTGCACTCCAATCTCTATCCATTCCTCGACAAAATTTTAAAAAGTATAACTAAGACCCTCTTTTCAACCTAAGCACAAATTACATTTGCAACAAATTCCTTTGTTTTACATCACTTCCTTTTTTTTTTTACAACTCCTAGGCAAAGTGACTTTGCCTTAGGTTGTCCTGTGGTTCATTACAATTCATCAATTGATTGTAAGAAGTCCGCATGCACCTACTAGTCACTCTCTTGGCAAAGAGTCTTAGTGAAAATAAAAACACTTTCCCCATGTAAACAAATCCGACTTCATTCTTGTAACTCAAGGCAGCTGATCACATCCGTTGCATAAGAGATATTGGGAAGCTCACTGGCAGGGAGCCTTAGGAGACAAGCAGCTATCTCAGTTTTTCTCCCTTAATCTTGGCTTCATGTCAGAAGCTGTGCAGCAGTGCAGTAGCATAGGGCCTGGCAACATCTTTGAGAGCCGAGCGCCTTTTGTGCGGGGACTGTAGCTCGCTACCCACGCCCCTGCCGTTTCCAAGGCTGGATTTCCTATTGATCCCCCCCCCCCCCCTCCTCTGCTTCTCCAGGCTCGCGCAGCCGGACATTGTGGGTGTGCGTGCTGGATTTCTCTCGGATGCTCTCGGACTAACATGGATGTCCCACCATCCCTTGCAGTGGAAGGTTGCTTCTTGGCGCAGTGAGTGAAGAACATGCAGCGATTGCTAATGGGTTTGGGAAGCGGAGACTCCTTCCTCTCTCTCTGACCATGCCTTGATCGTGCCTGCGGCCGCCACTCGACACAGCCTCACTCCTACCCGAACCGGGAGCCTATCGCTAGATCCGGGAAGTGGGTGCCCCGCGCGTGGACACGGAAACACCATGAAGATTATTTCTCCGGTTCTAAGTAATCCAGTCTTCAGGCGCACCCTTAAACTCCTGCTCTGCTTCCTGTGGATCGGATATTCTCAAGGAACTACACATGTCTTAAGATTCGGTAAGATCCCCCATCTCTCTCTCTCCAGCTCTGGGTGTCTGGCTGCGAGGCGGCGGGTGTAAACAGAGGGTTCGCACCGCCCAGCGGGTGGGCTCCATTCATTCCAACCTGTTCCACGGCTCCGAAGCTTGCAGGTTTTAAAGAAACCCCCGGGGCCTTTTATTTTATTGCTACCCCCACTCCCCCATTTTCTTAAAAAAAAATGTAAATAGAGAAAAGCAGCTGGAGGTGGAAGTGAGCATCTGTGTTTGGTAGTGGTCGCTGTCGCTGCCTGACCTCCCCGCACGCGCGGGGCACAGCACCTGGGAGCCCACCTTTCTCCGCGGGAGCCTTCCGGGCTTGGCGGGCGGCGGGGTCCGCGCGAACCAGCGCGCCGGGCTCAGCCTCTCTCAGCTTGCGGGGCTGATGAGTTAGTACTTGCTAACTCTTAACTCTGGCGAGTTGTAGTCCCAGCGCTTCTTTCTTCCTGGGACCGGAACGGGTCTGGAAGTGAAAGGCACTCACCAGCCCCTTTGAATTCTTTGGTCACCAGAGAGATTTTCCGGTTAATGTCACCACTTGCCCATGCCCTAGTGCCTGTAGAGGGGCGCGAAGCTCTTAAAGATATCATCGTAAGGTTGAAGGCTCTGCTTAGTCTCCTAAGAAAAGGGCTTTGTTTGTTTTTAACTTGTGAGTCCTCCTGGGGAAGCTGTCACACTGCTGGTCCTGGGCTAGTAAAGGATGAACAGTGATGACTGGGGCGGAGGGTAGTTGTGTCTGGGAGTCTAAATCTTTATTTCGCTGTGGCATGATAAAAGAGCCTAGGTAGCAGTTATATATGAGGGGGAATCTATGGCTTTTCTGAGGAACTGGGGTTTCTTGAGAGCGCAAGGGAAACATCTAAGTGTGAGACTTAAATGGAGACACTCACTGGTCGTTTGCTTGGAGGAAATGAAGCGTGGGCAAAGCTCAGCTGCTCTTGATGGCCAATGGAGTTTTAGTAGGGGCAGAACTAGTCAGGGAAACTTCCCCTAAGTAGATGAGAGAGAGAAGAATGCCAACCGGTAAATGCTCCCACTGTGGGCGCCTCCTTTGACAGTGCAAGTGGATTTAGACCAAAGGGTGCAGGAAACCATAAAATCCTGAGTATGTGCCTTTGAGATAAAGGCAAATACATTAAGTCACTCAATCAAATTTAAATTGGACTGATTGCCTGCATCTCCTGCATGTCAACAGCATTTTCTTTTTCCTCTCCCCATGTGCTTTTTCTATAATGATAAAATTTATCATCTCTCTCAGGCTTTGTGGAACCAGAGTAGGAATGCTTTTCTCAAAAAAAAAAAAAAAAAAAAGGGAACCCTACTTTCCTCTTCTTCAACCCAACACAAAGACCTGGAGTCCAGAAGGCTGGTAATGACATGAGAAAAAAAAAAAAGAAAGAAAGAAAAAAAAAAAGAAAGACAATGGGTTATAACTAGATTCTTACTGTAGTAGTTTTCCTTCTTTTTTCATGCATTTAGATGGTTCTTAAGCACGTTGCTGTTAGCAACAAGCATCCACAGGAATGCTTATTTCTTTGGATCAGATTAAACAGGTCCCTCTATCACTGGAAACGTGTCAGCTGTTCTGTTCCGAGCATGTAAGTGCTACAGTATGGTAGTTTTGCCAATATTTGGAGTAGTACAACTTACTTATTTGGAATATTGAGATCTCTTCTGACGTGTGTTTGTGAATGGGTGTGCCTTCATGTGTGTGCAGACTGAGTTGGGGGAAAAAGGAACCCTGGCAGCTGGAAACTGAACAGTACTCTAAAAATTTAATTATTGCTGTTCTGGTCTTGCCGCACAATATTTGCTGAATCATTAGATTGTTACATTCGCTGATCATTTCATATCTTCATATTAAAATCTTGGCGACTGTAGCAGAGTATATAGCAGCTTTTCCAAAGAGCTGACATACACAAAATTACATTTTCCTAGACCAATACTTACTAAGAATCTCCTTAAGAAGTAAGGAAGTAGGTAAAGACCTTCCTACCAGTGCCTTGATACCTGGTTAACCAACAGCCCAGTTTCTAAAGAACTTGGTATTTTCTCCATTAACTTCAAATACCTTCCATGTGGAGGTCCATTTTCTCTGACTTCTGACCTGAGTTGGGGGGCAGGACTGTGTGCATTATAATCACTGGGACATTTATTTCCCTGTTGAGGCTACTTTGATGCAATGGTGGGAGTTTTGTTTCTGCCTAGGGAAAACATGCTTTGCGTGGACTGTATGGTTGGCTGAACACATACCTGCCACTTTTGAGAAAGGTTATTTTCAATTTGGGCTGAAAAGGTGAGCCAGAGCCTTCTTTCTGGCCCTGTGCCTTGGAATGGAAGAGGTTGGAGTTGCTCCTAGAGCAGCTGCCCCTAGACAGCCACTGGGTGTGGGTGAGACTCACTGTCTCTGTGAGAAGGCGGCATCCAGCCCCTTCTTTCATCTCCCTCATCCACCAGGTGTGTCTAGCAGTTGCCAACTGCCTCTACCACAGCAGTGCTATGGTAACCACCATGCTCACCCACTCTGTGTTGTCTGTTCTTTACCCAACTCCCACTCTTAGCTTCCCCTATTTCCCAGTTCAGGGTACCCTTGCAGAGTCTCTCCAGTCTTCTCTCCTTTCTCCCCCCCCTCCCCCCAACACCCTTTGGCACAATGACTCCCCTCTGGTGCCCAAAAAAACTTTCACCCCCTTGTACCTATGCCAGAGTGCTCCCTACTTCCCCATCCCAACCTGCATGGCATATGGGCCTACTCCTCAGCTGCTTCTTAGGGAACTCCTGGGTGCTCCTGGGAGGCTTGAAGGCAGCCTGGGGGTCAGCCCAGGGTCAGCTCCTCAGGAGGGGATAGGCAAGCTTCTAGCCTTGGGTTTGGCAATTTCTGGGCTTCACCAGCTTGGCTTCTCCAGGGCGATAACCCAGAAGGCACCTTGTTAGGAGACAAGGTGGATCTTGGACAGTTAAATAAGCCAGTTCCCCTAAGGCTGGTCTGGTCAGACATTCCCCACCAGCTTATGAGAGTGTGGAGGCCCTGGGATGCCCCCAGCCCAGCTTTGGGGCCCCAGTGTGCTATGTAAATGAGGCATCTTTGTTTATTAGAAGCTGCTCCCGGCCCTGCAGCTAGCCAGAGTGAGGCAGGATTCTCAACTTGGGGCATGGTCCCCAATTCCACCACCTCCCAGGTGAAAGTGGGTTCTGCAGGACTTCAAGATGTTTTTGTTTTATTTTGTTACTTAGGCCCCTTCTCTTCAGGTCTAAAGTGTGGGGAGGATTTGAAGCTGGCTCTGGATGGAACTCTGTGGAGGGCTAGCAGTCCTGCTTGGGATTTGGGGACTTTGGCATTTGAATGCCAGGAACAAAGACAGCAGCCCAAACTTCCTCACAAACTTGGGCAGTTAGATAGTTCTTTTGAAGGAATTGAACATGTGGTGGGCTACTTCTTCCTTTTAGCTGTTTCAACCTAGCTTTTCTCTTAAGTATTCCAGTAGGGAGCCTTTATTAAAAGGTATCCCAGGTGAGGTCCTCCTCCCCCTGACCTCCCATACAGTTCCAGGGTTTATAGCTGCCTTCCCCTACATATGCCCAAGATGAATGCAGCCAGCTCAGGGCAGCCCCGATAATAAAACCCAGGGCCTGAGAGGGAACAGAAGGGTTCCTATGGAGATTCCCCTATTTGCTGGACATTGCATGTGATCCCAGATATAAATAATTAGTAGCAGATGTACTACAGCGTGGTGGTGTGCGAATGAATTGACTGAGCTTAGGAGCTGCCACTCTCAACAAGTTCTTTGAAAGAGATTTTTCTTCCTTTGGGAGGTAAAGTGGGCGGGAGGGAGGAGTGGCCTTACATCTGGAATCAGGGAAAGTGGCTCTCAGGAGGCAGGGATACAGCAGTAATAGCGGCCACTGCCTGAAACAGATAAAGCCTGAACACCTGCTCAGCTGAGCTCTGGAAAGCAAGGGAGGGAAGTCTTTCCAAGAATCTCAAACACAACGGCCACAGTAAAAAAAAAAAAAAAAAAAAAAAAAAAAAAAAAAAAAAAAGATTTTCACATAAGTTCTCACTTATTCTTAAAGCTTCAAAGAATAACTCTGATGTGATCCATCAAAGGAGGCACACTCATTTCAGAAAATGACATTGAAAAATGGTATTTTCATCCTGCAGAAATAGCTCCCCTTTTCCATCTAGACACATGGAGCTCTACACATTTTCTGGCTTTGTGTGGTGGTCTTTCAGCAGTGAAAATGGGTTTACATGTCAGCAGACATTTCTTCAGACAGACACCTTTGCTTTTTAGTTTAATTCAAGTGATCATTGCAGTGTGTTCATTCCCTGAATTCTCAAATGACACTGTTTGAACATTTACTCAGCACAGGAAAGTTAATGTGAATTGCCCCCATACAAAGGAGGAACTTGCCATGGACCAAATGTGGGGTGTATTATTTGCCATTAAATATAGTTTTGTCTATGATAATGATGACAATCTTTGATTTTCTTTTAATTATCAGAATTTCTGTACTAAAAATGTGCTGTTTTGTGATAGAAATTCAAGTGAGAGGAATTCATTTTCTCCTGTTGTTAGAATTTTGAGTTATTGTATCACTAATTATATTTATTCCTTGGAAATCATCAGTGACCATTTTTTACACACCAAGTAGAAAGCAGTTCACTGTCATTCAATGGTATTATACTTACGCCATTAATCTACTGCATCCATACTGCATGGATTTGTAGGAGATACTAGGTTTTCCACAGTAGGTTGGTCTGATGTGTTGAAATAGAATGGTTTGCTTTGCATTTGAGTGGTGAAGCTATTATCTTCTATGCACTTTCAATTTTACCAGTTATTAAGGTAGTGGCAGTGCCTTAAATAAATCTTAAACCCTAAATCCTAGCATGAAAGGTAAGGTCAAAAGCTCCTGAACAGGAAGGAAGTAGGTGCACATCATCATTATTGACTGGTCTAGATTAAACACCGAAGGGGGAAATTTCAATCTGATAACATCATAGGGCTTCCTGTTTTTCTTTGCTGCTTCTGCTGACAATTTTGTAAGGTAATTAAATTGGCTGATTGAAGTCACGGTGGTCATGGGGCGATAAAGACCATTTGGATTTAATGGAATTTAAAACAACAGAGCACTGAACACAACTCTTACCGAACAAGAATTTTAATGGCCCATTCTTGGTGCTGACTAAATAGAACACCCTTAACAAGTTTAATGGAAAGGGCAAGGCAGATTAGCACTATATAGACTTTATGGTTGAAGATTGGGGAATTAAAATGATCTCTTTAAAAGACTCATTAGTGTGTTATCAAAATTTAATATAGGTTAAATAAAATTTCTTTAGACCTTCTTCATATACTGTAAACCTAGGTTTAGGAATGTTTCAATAAGAAAATAATTCTCAGAGCTGACTTATATGTCTTTCTTATTTGAAAAACAAAAGACATTTAACATTCTCTGAGAGTATATAGAGTGTTGAGAATAACAACTATTGATGATGAATTCTTTCTTTTCTATAACTTTTTTTAAAGGACAAATTTGACTTTTTAAAAAGTTTCATTATTGCTAATTTTTAAAAATAAATCTTTATGGTTCAGATTATTACAATGGTTCCTCTTTTTACCCCAATAGCTCCCCTCCACCCAGTTCCCACCCCACCCTCTGCCTTTACCCCTTCCACCTCCACTGTCCTCATCCTTAGGTGTGCGATTTTTGTCCAGTCTCTTCCTGCACTCCCCACACCGCTTCCCCTCTAGAATTGTCAGTCCACTCCCTTTCTATGCCCCTGATTCTATTATATTCACCAGTTTATTCTGTTCGTCTGATTTTTTTATTCACTTGATTTTTAGATTCACTTGTTGTTAGATATATATTTGTTCATAATTTTTATCTTTACTTTTTTCTTCTTCTTCCTCTTCTTAAAGAATACCTTTCAGCATTTCATATAATACTAGTCTGGCGGTGATTAATGCCTGTAGCTTTTTCTTATCTGTGAAGCTCCTTATCTGCACTTCAATTCTGAATGATAGCTTTTCTGGGTAGAGTAATCTTGGTTGTAGGTTCTTGCTATTCATCACTTTGAATATTTCTTGCCACTCCTGTCTGGCTAGCATCGTTTCTGTTGAGAAATCAGCTGACAGTCATATGGGTGCTACCTTGTAGGTAACTAACTGTTTTTCTCTTGCTGCTTTTATTATTCTCTCTTTGTCTTTTGCTCTTGGCATTTTAATTATGATGTGTCTTGGTGTGGTCCTCTTTGAATTCCTTTTGTTTGGGGTTCTGTGCACCACCTGGACTTTTAAATCTATTTCTTTCACGAGGTGGGGGAAGTTTTCAGTCATTATTTTTTCAAATAGGTTTTCAGTATCTTGCACTCTCTCTTCTTCTGGCACCCACCCTCCCCCCTATAATTCTGATTTTGATACACTTGAAGTTGTCCCAGAGGCTTCTTACCCTATCTTCATATTTTTGGATTCTTTTTGCTTTTTGCTTTTCCGGTTGGTTGTTTTTTGCTTCTTTACTTCAAATTTTTGACTTGATTCTTGCGATCCTCTAGTCTGCTGTTGGATATCTGTATATTATTTTTTATTTCAGTCAGTGTAGGTTTAATTTCTAGTTGGTCCTTTTTTATATCCTCAAGGATCCCACTAAATTTATTGGCCTTTTCTAGGAAATTCTTGAAAAACCTTATAACAGTGGTTTTGTACACTATATCCAGTCATTTTCTTTCCTCCATTTCTTTATTTGTGACTTGTTTCTTTGTCTCCACATTTTGGCTGCTTCCCTGAGTTGATAGAGTGGCTTTGTGTGCTAGGTGTCCTATAGGGTCCAGTAGATCAGCCTCCCCAGTTACTTGAGGTGGACACTCTTGGTGCACTGCTTTATGGATGTGTGCACAGTCTTGTAGTTAAGACTTGATTGTTTTTGGTATCACGGGGTGGAATTGACCTCCAGGCCGTTTGGTTATGAGGATCAGCTGTGTCTATGCTGAGAGAACTTCTGTGCTGGAGACACCCTTATGGGACAAGAGTTGCAAAGGCCTCTGTGCTCAGCTTGGATGGGGCAGAGTCTCAGGGTGGAGTAAACAGCAATGGCTCCCCATCAGCCCTGCCCTAAGAGGCCCCTGGGTCTCAGTGTTCCATAGTAATTGCTGCAAGCACCTTTAAGACAAGCCGCCCTCGAGTTTCATATGCTGCCAGACAATCCAGTTTCTCCCCCAATGAGTCTGGGTCTCCAGAGTCTCAGCTGGAACTGAAATTCAGAGCTGTTGGGAGGTTTTGTCTCCCTCCCGTTTGAGAAAGCCAGCTACGTACTCAGTTGCCAGCAATCTCCATGTGAGCTTCTATACCTCTGCCCTCTGCAGCTCCTCTGAGTCTCAGTGTGCTTTTCTCTTTTTCTTTCTAGTTGTAGAATTTCCACTCAACCAGCCCTCCTGGGGTTCTGGATGATGTCTGTTTTGTCTTTTAGTTGTAGTTTTGAAATTGTTGTGTGAGGCAGCAGTTCAGGTGTTTACCTATGCTGCCATATTGGTTTCTCCCGGTAATTTTTTCTTATAAACAAAGCTTTATCTGTAGTAGAGACAGTAGAGAAACTGCAGAGATAATAAAGAAACGTTTTACTACAGTTTCAATAGTCATAGGTATTTGATCTGTTTTATGTTGTCATCTTAATCTTGTTCTTTTTTTTCTTACTGAAACTTTTGCATTGAAGGCTACAATATTTTAGTTTATTCAGCCTCCTTCTGCTCTCAGAAAAAAGAGCAGTTCCTTGCTTTCCATTGAGGCCATTAAAGGACTGTCAGTGTCAAGGTGAAAGTCAAGCTTCAGTCCCAGATGAGATTGTTCTCTGCAACTGTTTCTTGTCTTGTGGGATTGTCTACTCAAAATTGCTAGATTCTTTGACTATTCCAGACATTTTCACATTTTTATGTAAAAATCTTCTAAATTTTAATTGCACATAGTTATTTTTTAAAAAATATATATTTTGTTGATTTTTTACAGAGAGGAAGAGGAGGGATAGAGAGTTAGAAACATTGATGAGAGAGAAACATCGATCAGCTGCCTCTTGCACACTCCCTACTGGGTATGTGCCTGCAACCAAGGTACATGCCCTTGACTGGAATCGAATCTGGGACCCCTGAGTCCAAAGGCTGATACTCTATCCACTGAGCCAAACTAGCCAGGTCTTAATTGCACATAGTTGTAAAAACTGCTTAAAAAATTTGGAGTTGACCCAACCTAGAGCACTCAGCTACCTAGCTGGGTGTGGGCGCTCCTCCCCAAGATCACCGGTTTTCACCCTATATCCCACCCCACATTCCACACGTTCTCTAAAACACATGCTTTCCTCAATTCTTATTGATCCCCAAACAAATAAGGCTTATCTCTTGCCTCACATCTTTAGGGGCAAAACGCTTTATATTGCATTATTTTTGAAGTGACAAAATTAGCTAATCTGATAAAACTACTGTGAGTGGGACATTAGAGAAGACTCTCAAAATCTTTCTGTAAGATTTATTTTTTATTCTATTTTTACATTTGACCTTGGAGGCTCCTCTCCATTCAGAGCTGCACTCAAATGTAGCATTTGCCTATAGAATGATTTAAATCCTTTCTTTACTTAACTAAAAACAACTTCTTTTTTGCATTTAGTAGAGAGCTGGGTCACTAAACAGCAGAACTATGTGTAAAACTATGAAAAGGTCGAGGAAATTGTGACTTTCAGATATTTTCTCTACTGGTACATATAATTCTGTCTTTCCTTTTGGTTGAGCATTTGCCCTGTTCCATGGCCTTGTTTAGAGGCAAGTATATTCTGGAAGGGAGAGCACTGTAAAGTTAGGATGAGTTTATTAGATCAATCGATTCTGTCTGTAACAGAGATGCTCAGATACAAAAGAAACTATCAGATGCCCAAGGGAGTACTGAGTGATTAGCACTGATTTGAAGGGGGAGGCTGAGAAATAAAGAGAGAAGCCATTTAATACAGTCTTTTCTAGATTTACTGCCAGACATCACAATGCTTTAAAAATTGATCTTTTTGCTGGAACCGGTTTGGCTCAGTGGGTAGTCGGCCTGCGGACTGAAAGATCCTGGGTTCGATTCCGGTCAGGGGCATGTACCTTGGCTGTGGGCAGTTCCCCAGTAGAGGGTGTGCAAGAGGCAGCTGATCGATGTTTCTCTCTCATCGATGTTTCTTACTTTCTATACCTCTCCCTTCCTCTCTGTAAAAAAAAAAAAAAATCAATAAAATATATTAAAAAAAAATAAAAATTGATCTTTTTGCTTCAATTAGTCCAAATCCTTGAGCATATATGATTATCTTAAATAAGTTGTCAGTGATATTTTTACATTGTTATTGATATATCTCCTCCCAATCAAAAGGATTTTTAAATGCTTTTCATAGTCTTTTAAACCAATACCAGCAAGTTTCTTTTCTGTCATTGAGCAAGTGTTTGGAAGGTGTTGCCTCTAATTCCCATTTCTGTCTCTAACTCTGAGTCATTCACCTGTCACAATGACAATATTGTTCAGCTCGAATGATCCAACAGGCAAAGCAAACGTTAAAGAAATATTCTGCTTTAATATAGTCTTAGGCATGTGTTCTGTTTTGTGTTGTCTTTTTAATCTTGCCCCTTTCCATGTTTTTTATTAGTTAAAAATTCTGTAATCAGTTCATAGCTTTCAGTGTATTCAGGTCCCTCCTTGCCAAGAAGAAATGAAATGAAAGCTCTCCTAAGGTGAAGGAAAAACATCGATTTCTATATTACCTAAGACAAAGGGCACTGTAGAGATCTTCAAGTCTGATATCCTGAGTTTAGAAATTAATTGCCAAGGGCATTTAAGTAGCTTTTTCTGCTCATTGTTAGTTAGTGTCAAATTTTTTTAGACCAAAACATGAATATTCTGTCAGCTTAGCAATGTTTTCTGGTGAATTATATCATTTTTCCCAGTGTATCTTTGACTCTGTGCTTTGCATCAATTTTTGGAAGAGCTAGTGGCTCCTCTAGATGTTGTCTACTTTGTTTCCACCTCTTCTTTCATAGAACAGCATCCCATTGAGTATCCATTTTCTCTCTTTTTCTCTTCTTTCTTTAATTCTCTCCCTCCCACTCTTCCAAGCTGCCTAGACCTTTTTTTTCCCGTGTCCAAAGCTTTCATCATATTCATTCATTCAACAAATAATAATTTAATATATATTATGTGTCAGGTAAATATAATTCAAAGACCCAGCTTCTGACCTCAAGGAGTTTGTAATCTAATTAAAGAGAGAGATATATGCATATTAAAGTACTAATTAAGTGGTGTAGAAAATATCCATAATAGTTGTCTAAAGGAAATTATTGTGGGCTTGCATTTTTACAGGGAAGGTGAGACTCTGGCTGGGCCCTGTAAAAAACTGTGTAAAAGGGAAGGAGAGAAGGAATGATTCATAAGCAGAAGAAAAGGAAATTAAGAAAGTGAGCTTTGGGACAGGGAATTGACCAGCCCTGTTAGAGGTTAGATAAGGCCTGTCTTTTTAGAGCGTGAATATTTAGGTTACAGGATTTGGACACCTGTATGTAGGCTCTGGAAAGGTACTGAAAGTAAAAAGATGGATTTGACTTGGTATTTAACAAGCAGTCAAGTGCTTTTTTAGTCTGCTGCTTGAATTTTATGAAGAATAAGTGGGTCTCTTTTCTCTGCCTTATTGAAATGAAAGCAAAGGACCCATTCTTGTCTGGTCATTGAAACCTTTAAGACGTTCTTAGTCTAGGATCACAGATGCTTCTTAAGTGAAATTGTGAAATGAAATAAAGGAATAATTTTTTAAATGTAAGGCCAAAGGAAATGATTAAATAAGGAAAAATTTCCAGTTAATCTAAAGGATAATGCATTGGAACACACTTTAAAACTAGTTATCTTCTTTGAGGGAAACCATAAATTGCCTACTATGCACTCTCAATGTTTTGTCTTACTTCTAAGAGATCTCCATTATCTGAAACATATCTATAATATATACTACAATTATTTTACATAAAAATAAATTAATTAGCCTTGGTTGGGTGGCTCAATTGGTTGGAGCATCATCCCACACCAAAAGGTTGTGGATTTGATTTCTGGTCAGGGCATATACCTAGGTTGTGGGTATGATTCCTAGTCTGGGTGCATATGAAAATAAATTGATTGATGTGTCTCTCTCAAATCAAGATTTATCTCTCTCTCTCGCTCCCTTTCTCTCTTTCTAAAATCAATAAACACATCCTTGGGTGAGGATAAAAAATTTAATTAAAAATAATTTTTGTAATGAATTCATTGTTGGTAATATTTTCTAGGTCTACATGAATCCAAGACTCCAGAACCTGAATTTAGCTGTTTCAGTCATGAGTTTTACTCCTAACTTTGTCATCTAGTGGCTATAGATTAGAAAAAATACTTCCATGCCTATAGTGTGTATGTTACTTCCTATCCATCCAACTTTATCTAACTCCCAAAGATAATGTTGGAATTAATAGGAAAATGTGTAGAACTCTGGGGTTATTGGCAGAGAAGGACTTTTGGGATTAAAAGTTTAAATGTTTATTTACTATACATATATGGAACAAAATAAAATTTATCACACATGTACATTCATTCAATTTCTTAAACTGTGTAAACATTTACAATAGTATGTCTTTTAAAAGTTATTCTCAAGTAATTTTCTTTGGAATGCACCTGAAGCTATCAGAAACAAATTGAAAAGGATTTACTGACTAATAGAACCATTTTTTGTCTGAGTTGGTAGTTTTATGGAACAACAGATTGATAGTTTGTATTCTTTAAACATCAGAAATTTCATAGGCATTATCAAATACCCCAGGTATATGTAGGAAACAAATCACAACTAATAGCAAAAATGGTAAGGAAAGAAATCATGCTAAGTTGTATGGTTAAGGTTTTCTACTTTTTTTCACAACTCCATAGAGGGAGGGAGGAAGAGAGGAAAGGAGGAAGAGAGGGAAAGAGATCGATGTGATGTAAGAAACATAAAAACATCCATAGGTTGCCTCCCAGACATTCCCAACAGAGGACAGAACCTGCAATTGCTACCTAGTTATGTGCCCTAATCAGGAATCAAACTTGCAACTTTTGGTGCATAGGATGATGCTCCACTCAACTGAGCGACCTGGCCAGGACTGATTTCATATATTCCTTATTTTTTATCCAGCTTCACATGATGAACTTTTAGAAATCATTTAAGTTTTATAGACACACTGGCGACTGTATTTGATCCATTTGTGTTGATTCAGGAAAGTTGCACATTCAGATTAACTACAATTGCTCAGGGTAGATAAGTGGGACTTTTCTATGGTTATGTTGGCATCTTCATCCATGAGCTATCCTAGGCAGTCTTTCTGGGGGCATATTCTTTAAGGCACAATAGACTTTGATGTCACCCTTACATCAGTAACCATACCACTCTTCCCTAAGAACCCTCTAATTTGCCTTTGACTCTTTTTTTCAAGGTCAAACCCAGCATTGGGAATACAGCATAGTGGTAGATAGAGAGAAACGCAGACCCCCCACCTCCTTACACAGCCAGTGGTGCTATATTAGAGAATCCAGACCTTTGAAAAATGTATTCAACTTATAATACAATATATTTGGAATTTTTTTAACATTTTCAAAAGTTCAGAATATGGAGTTTATTAGGGAAATGTCCTGGATGTTGAGGATAGTGAGGTTTTGGATCAATGATTGCCAACTGTCAGGAGTAGGATGAAGGAGAGGAAGTCTCAAGATTTTTATGGTAATGTAAAGGAGGGATGCACTAAATGCAGATTGAAAAATACTCCCCTATTGTAAATCTGTTTTTTTTTTTTTTTTTTTTTGTGTGTGTGTGTGTGTGTGTGTGTTTGTGTGTGTTCCTGGAAGCAGTTCTGCACTGTGGTAGAGGTGATGTGAAGACATAGCTAAGTTCCTGCTTCTGGTGGGTGAAGGCAGAATAGTGTTCCATTTAGTCATCTTTTCCTGAGGATTCTGGGTTGATCCCTCGGGGAAGTGTTCTTAGAGACTAGGAGTAATTTTCCAATCACTCATCCTAGCTTGCTCTCTAAAATGCATCTCTCTTCCTTTTTGTTCAATATGTCAACTATTCATTAAAATCTAATTCTAGTTTTGCTTCCTTCAAAATATCTGTTTTAAGTAGAGATTCTATAGACTAGATTCAAACATCGGCCAGAAAATTTAATCATAGTGGTGGTTTTCAAACCTTGTTTCACATCAGAATAGAAGGAGCCTTACATAATGCTTAAATTCCTAGATCCCAAATCTGGAGATTCTGTGGTTTAAAATGTGTCATCTTTCACAATTCCGTAGTTTCACAACTGCATAGTCATAATACCTTTACTTTTTAAGAAAACTCTTAAGTGATGTACTTAAAAGAATCAAAAGAGAATTCCCAGTTATGTTGAGAGTCAATCACTGAGCTTGGTAATTCTAAGGAATTTTTTTTACCTTAAAATATTTATAGTTTCTCTTTACCAGAAATGTTTTTATTGATTTCAGAGAGAAAGGGAGGAGAGAGAGAAAAAAAATAAATGAGAACAGAGAATCACTGATTGGCTGCCTCCTGCATGCAACCCACTTGGGACAGAGCCTACAACCTGGGCTTGTGCCCTGGCCAGGAACCCATCTGCGATATCCTGTTCGTAGATCAGTACTCAACCCCTGAGCTACCCCAGCCTGGCAGTTCCTCGAAATGGATATGTACATAAGCTTTATGAATAGGCAACTGATAATTATGAGTAGGCTATGAAAAACAATAAGTGGCTTTTGAGATAAGGGTTGTTGTTTTGATATTTTTTCATCCCTCCTGGAACACACACAGTGTTGGGCTGTCTGCATACCAAAGGGCTGACTGATTCTTTAAAAACCTAAGAATTTAGAATATTCATACTCATATAGCCTACCCCACAGCCCAAAGGGATCTTAAACAGGTGTTGTTTTACAAATAATGTCTAAGATGATATATAGTTGTGGGACCTTTTCCTCTCAACCTCCTACTAAAGGAGCCCCTAATAGATCATTTAAAAATTTTGTTGTCTCCAAATATATCAGAAACAAATCATGGAAGACATTTGCTCTAATTGAGAACACCTAACTTAGTTGTCTTGCATACATGAAGGTGGTCCAGGATCTAGGCTGAAAGCAGAGTCCAGCATAGGTAGAAACATCTTGGACAATACATGCCCACCCCTGCCCCAGCCCTAATGCTCTGATTATACTCTCTGCATTATCATTAGATCATGGTGCCAAGAGTTGAAATCTGGACACGACCTTTGGAATGAAACCAGAATCCTCTTATATATTTGTTTCAGGTGGTCAGTGTCACTAATTACATATACTGCTTTAATATTAAAACTGATAATATCTTTGTCAAATTTATTGGTAACTATTTTCAATATTTATTGTCTACTAGGTAGGTTATCAGTTTATTAAGTACATTTTTTTTTATAACTTCCCATCTGGAAGACTTCATACAAAATTTTGTATAGGAAATGCCTAATTCCTGACACAATTTAAAAGCACAATTATATGCCGAAACTGGTTTGGCTCAGTGGATAAAGTGTCGGCCTGCGGACTGAAAGGTCCCAGATTTGATTCCGGTCAAGGGCATGTACCTTGGTTTCAGGCACATCCCCAGTAGGAGGTGTGCAGGAGGCAGCTGATCGATGTTTCTCTCTCATCGATGTTTCTGACTCTCTATCCCTCTCCCTTCCTCTCTGCAAAAAAAATCAATAAAATATATCTTTAAAAGTAGCATAATTATAGATTGCTTGGAGATTCTAATGTTGTAAATAATTACATTTTGATATAATTTCAAGAGAAATATTGAAGAAATTGATCAAGTTAACTTTACCATTCCATGGAACTTTTCTTATTTGGACTCAACTATATTTAAAAATATGTGCTTAAATTTTGTCATTTCTTTTAATTAAAACACTTCAGAGGGGAAATAACAACTGAGAACATGTTACTGTATAATTTCAAAAAGTATTATCTGTTGGCATGCAGTCCTTTGGAAGACAAATATGATAAAAACTTTTTATGGCATGGATTTCATAGTAGGTTTTATTTATATATATTTATCCAATTATAGTTCTAGAAATGATATGCCTATAACCTTTCCATTTGTATAGGCTAAATTTTTTATGTAAGCTATGAAAAAATATTCAATATAGGGAATAAAAATTAATAAATTTACATTTATTCAAGAATGCACATTTATTGCCTTTGGTAGGAGTTTCTGACTTTACTAAATTTGATGGCCACTGGTAAATGGTAATGAAAGTGAATTTTTCAAAGCATTTTGAATTTCATACATCTTTTCTTTTCTAGCAGGTAGCCAGAATACATCAGCAGTTTTAATATAAACAAGGACAGAATCTTAGCTAAGATTTCAAAGTACCATAAGTGAACCGTGGAGAGGATTGTAGACCTCAATTTTTTAAATTATTCTTCTCTACTTCGTGTAAGGCCACTACACTTGAATCTAAAAAAAAATAACTATGTATTAAAAAATGCCCTATTTAGTATAAGTAACCTCCCTGCCTCTCTTTTGGTGTTATTTATCAAGAAAGAGAGATAGGCTAAATTTGTTCACCAGAAAATAAAAGTAATGTAAGGAGAATGCTGAGAGCTTCCTATCAACTCTTTCAATTGTAATTCAAGTTTTTATTTAAATTGCCATTCCATTTACCAAATATTCATTCAGCATTGGTATCTGGTACAGTTCTTTGATTGTTGACATTATATAATCATTGGAATTCAAGATATAAATAATTAAAACTTCAGTAAATATGAAAACCTCCCTAATATACGGTTGATTGTTTTTCAAAATATATTATATGGAGGTTTCTAGTGCTACTCTCATTTTTTTCCCCATAGGCAATAATCTGTATGTTTTTTAATTCTATACTTTTGGTTCCTTTTCAATATTTTATTTTAAAACCTTCCTTATTGACTTTTACTATAATGAATTGACATTTAGAAAGATATAATTTATTAAAATGTATGTGTACATGGAGAGAGGGGTTGAAGTGGGAGGGAACACATTTAAATTATTTGAAGTGTTTGAATATTCTATTGGTTAGGATATAGATTCAGTGACATCACAAAACCTCCATTGTCTTCCTCAAATCCCAAACCAACAAGATAGGTCTTCACTTTTCTCTTGAATACAAGTCTTGGGCAGTTAATAGATGGCACAGTGGATCTGCAGCCTTCTAGGGTTCATGCTGTTTCCAAAATCTCTATTCTGGCATCTAGTGTAGCCTTTCTTGTGGTCTATAATGGAGCTCTAGTGATCTCTTGCATCTTCCCAACAGCAGCATGAATATGTCCTGGATTTTGCACACACCATTTTATCTCACATCCTATTGGCAGGAACTTATGTAGACCCATGGCTATACCTGGGTGCAAAGGTAGATAGGAATTAGAGTCTTCTTACAGGAAACAACCAGCGGAAACTCTCTGTATCTATTCTCGTAGAAGACAAAGAGAAGGGATACTGAAGGACTACTGGTAGTCTCCAACACAGGAATCCAAGTAAACACCCTAGAAAGAAGCTCTTTAGAGTGTTTAACTTCATTTTTGTGGTTATAAAGGTATGCTTTGTAACACTTTTGAAAAATATGAAGTGTGAAAGAGAAAATAAAACCTGTTCTAATTATGGCTTTCAGCCAAAACCACAGTTATCATTTTATTTCTATTTTCTAGCTTTTCAAAATTAAAGCAAAACAAAAATATTTTGGTTGATTATAAGAGTAATGACTATTTATTGTAGAAAATGGAAAATATATAGAAATATTATGAAGAAAATAATTATCACCCATAACCTCCCCATAAGTAACATGTTGAGATTTATTCCTGAATCTCTTACTACTATACATGCTTTCAATTTTTGTTACTTAATGCTTTATTGTGAATATTTTTCTGTAATCAAGTATTTTTTGTGTAACAGTTGTTGACTTTTTCTTATGCAGCTGTTTCTCATTTATTATCTAGGTCTTCTATTAACGGGGTCATGAGCTTGAATTTACCTGAGTTTGAACTTGGCTCTGCTGCCTTTTGATATTTATGATTGAGACATGCTGCTGCGTCTTTTTAAGTTTTTACTTACCTGTAAAATGGCAGTGGTAATATTATCCATCCCAGTTTTTCTTGGAATTAAAAGAGAAAACATATGTAGTACTTAGTGAAGTGTCTAGGTTATAAGTACCTAAAAAGTGTTAAAATAGTCAAACCATGAATCAGTTAACCATTTAATTATTTTTTTCCACAAAATAATGGTTGATTTCTGTAATTGGTTCAGGCTTATTTAGATCTTGTTCTGTTCTCACAGTGTGGTTGGACCCCACAGCAGTCCTATGAGGTGTTTCAGGCCATGGAAGTGCCCTTTAGGAACATGAGGGCCCAGATGATCAACCAGGACTCAGTAGACCTCTAGACATGTGCCTGAATGGCACCTTATTTCTGTGCAGTTGTAGGCCTGGCCCTCCCTCCCTGCTTCCAAGAATGGGGATGGCTCTTCAGTGCACGTTTATCTGTTTATTTTCTATTAGCTTGGGCTTTTGTGTCTTGCAATGTGGTTTCACAGAAGTCCTTTTCTTGCTTTCTGATTTGCTGAGAAAATTCCAGGTGTTTTACTTGCTAATCACATTATCATCCCTGATGCTTAATTATTTTCTGTGGGGAAATAGAATTGTTTGGGGCTTTCAGGAAATTAAATTGAACTTCAAAAGCCTCTTCCACATAACAATTAACATTTGGAAATTGGTAATTCCTCTGGGTTTGTTGCTAGCTTAGTTTACCCAGGTTTTTCTTTAAAGGGCATACTCTTCAATAGTAGATTTATTTGTTTTGTTTATTTGAGATCATATTAAAAAAACACAACTGAACACATTAAGGTTTCATAAATCCCTAGAAAAAATGGTATGAAAAGGTGTGGCTGGAGCTTTTGAGGCAGACTGAGGTTGTGATCTCAGGAGTGGGAAATCAGAGATTCTCTCCTGGGTTTTGTATCTGAGAGCAGCTTGGGAGGAGGTACCTCTTGTCCCACTCAGAGAGTGGAAAATGGTTTCAATATTAGCACAGCAAAATGCCTGAAAGCAATTTACACTGTGTAAGAATGCAACTTCCACAACTGGTAGACACTACCCCATCCTCAACTAGAGTCTATACAACCTTAGCATGAGTATTTTTAATTCCATTTTAATAAGACAGAGATTTTATGTGTTGCCACTCCATGCCCTCCTAAACACCCCTCCTCTGGTTACTGTGATATCTTCTTCTTAACCTTTTAGATTGCTTTTAAGGTCAGTATTTTTTGATTTGCCGGCACATGGATACAGCCACAGTTGAATCTTAAAATTTAATCACTTCTCCTTCCTCTATGAGGATGGAGGTGCAGAATTCTCTTTGGAGCACTGCCATGCATTTTCTTAGAGAAGAGTTGATGTTATGAGAAACACAATCTGTGGCTAATAGCCTATTATAGCCAGGAGCCCAGTTCCAGACTGATCTGGAAAAGGCATGGTTGGAAAGATTGGTATCCCAGAGCCAGTTTCACCACTTAAAGGGTGTGTGACCTAAGGCAAGTTATTCAACTTCTAGTCTCATTTTTCTTATTTAAAAATCGAGGATACAAGTCTCTCAGGTAAACAGTTATTTGTGGGACCTAAATGAAATAAAATCCTTGCACTTAGAAAGCTTCCAAAAGGATCTCTCCCCTTTTTATTATCCTGAAACTTTGAATGTGCAAGAGCTGTTGAACAATAGGCTAGCTCTATAGTCTACAACAGCCTGTCTGTCAAACGCGAGTTGTATGTGTTTATTGACTATTAGCTTCGGCTTTTGTGCAGCTGAGATACAAATTCAGCCCTAGGCTTTTATCCCCAGATCTGAGAGGAGGAAGGCAGGCACCGGTAATTATAGCGGTGGGGATGAGTTGCAGCTGAATTGCCTAGCGTGTGAGGCTTTTCTCTCCTGCTTGACTTGGGTATTGCTCTAGCGGATTCGGGGATGATCGCTATATTTTTACAATATTTTTGCAAGTATTTGTATTTCTATTATCCAGCCCAACATAATCTTGGAATCTCCATAGACAAGCAAGAACTCTTTTTATTGCTCTCTGGCAGCACACCAAAGGACCTGTTTTTATGAAGTGGACTGTGCCGAGTATAACAGTCCTTTTATGGGCTGGTACTAGATTATATATGGAGGTGGGAGAGGAAGGGTCGTTTTTCCACTGATGTTTGTATGATTTTATTTATTTATTTTTAACTTTTGTTGTTGAGAGTATTATAGATGCCTCCCCCCCTTTTTCTCCACATTGCTCCCCTCAACTTGGTTCCCACCCCGCCCCAGGCTTTCACCACCGTACTATTTTAGTCTATAGGTAATGTATATATTTAGGTTCAAGTTTCCATGACTCAAAACAAAAGTCTAAGATTCCAAGCTTTGCAAATGATTGTCTCCTATTTCTTCGTTTCCTGTTTTCACATTGATTAGTAAAGTGGGCGGTGGTTCACTTAATCTTTTTTAAGATGGTGATGGGATGGGTGGTGCTTTCTGTGAAGGTGATAATAGGGTAGGTGAGGGAGGGTGGGAGAGGAGACTCTTTTGCTGTCTCTGCTAATCCCCCTTTCTCAGTTATTGTTTGCGCCTCTTTCCCTACATTCTCATAATGGTTGTGGCAAAGCTCTCAATCAGCTTAAATGAGAAATAGTTACACTCAACAGCATCTGCAAAATGACGTTTATGAAATCTAAAAGAAAATGAGACCCCAAACCCAGGTTACTTTGAGCACCCAGGTCACCGGGTCACCCTGACATGCCAAGGAGATTTAAAATATTTACTGAAACGTATTAGTTTTATTTTTAATATAGTCATATCTACATGACTTTCCTAACCCTTAAGGGCAGAGATGAGTCTCAACTATCTGTGACCAAAATAGGAAAGAAGAAAGCCTCTTATACCATATTATTTTCCCTTTTACTTACCTTTCTCCCACTCATTCCTTCCCAGTGATGCACAACTATGATGTCTTGTCTCTGTTCCTCTCCCTGAAAGCTAGACAGCAAGGTAATTTTATTGCAAGGGTGGGGAACATCTGGCCCATGGGCCATAGAAGGCCTGCAGAATCATTTGGTCTGGCCCTGCCAAGGCATTAGACGTGAGTTAACTGTTTGACCAAATATTATAGCAAGCTTATTTATTTATGTTACCTTTTTTAGTGGGGTTCTTTATTTCTTTTTTAAAATCTTTATTGTTGAAAGTATTACATTTGTCTCTCCTTTTCCCCCATTGACCCCTTCCAGCCAACTTTGCCCCCTATTTCATGCCTTTACCACCTTCTTGTCTGTGTCCATGGGTTATGCAGGCATGCATACAGTTCTTTGGTTGATTACCTCCGGCCCACCCACCCTGGTGTCCATCAGTAGATGAATGTATAAAAAAAGAGCGGTGGTATATTTATACCATGGAATACTATGCAGCAGTAAAAAAGAAGAATCTCTTACCCTTTGAGACAGCATGGAGGGACTGGAGAGCATCATGATAAGTGATATAAGTCTGTCAGAGGAAGACAAGTATCACATGATCGCACCCACATGTGGAATCTAATTAACAAAATAAACTGGTGAACGGAGTGGATTCGGAGACATGGAAGCATGGAACAGAGTATGGAATCTTGGAGGGATAGCAGGCTAATTTTTCAGTTGGTAACTTTGTATGGCCCAAGAGTTCTATATAACAGTGGTCAGCAAACTCATTAGTCAACAGAGCCAAATATCGACAGTACAACGATTGAAATTTCTTTTGAGAGCTAAATTTTTAAACTTATTCTAACACCACTTTTTCAGAATAGACTCACCCAGGCCATAGTATTTTGTGGAAGAGCCACACTCAAGGGGCCAAAGAGCCGCAGTTTGTTGACCATGGCTATATAATAAAAGAAAAACATGTAAATTGTACCTCTGCTACACTCACCAGTCAATCAAGAGTTAATATGCAAATTAACCTGACAAAAATGGTGGGTACCTGCATACACAGGTGCCGAGTGGAGCAGCCTGGGTCCCAGGAACATCCTTGGGACCCAAACCACGCATAGCCTCTAGGCCCACATATAGGCCCTGAGCTGACCAGAGTCCCAGAATGCCCTGGCCACTCTGAGCCTGTGGGCGTAGGCACCAAGCGGATGTTCCCACCCCGTGGCCGCTTGCACGTGTGCTGGTGCCAAGTAGCGGCCTGCGTCTACATCCCCCAGCCTGGCCCCCACAACGTGGGGATGTTGGCCTGGGGAGTGTGGGTGCCAGGGACATGCCCCTAGCCCAGTGGACACAACGCAGGGGTCCTCACCATTAGCTGCAGAGGAAACACCTTTTTTTTTTCTTTAAAAATATATATATTTTATTGATTTTTTTTTTTTTAACAGAGAAGAGGGGAGAGGGACATACAGTTGGAAACATTGATGAGAGATAAATATAGATCAGTTGCCTCCTGCACATTCCCCACTGGGGATGTGCCCCCAACCAAGGTACATGCCCTTAACAGGAATCAAACCTGGGACCCTTCAGTCTGCAGGCTGAAACTCTATCCACTGAGCTAAACCAGTTTGAGCAGAAACACCTTTTCTGACCACTCATTGGCTAAGCTCTCTGTACACCAAAACTTACAGTGTTCTTGGTAACTTGGGTTATAAGAATCCAAGAAGGTGATCTAGGGTTTTTCCACCACACTCTTTGAGGAAAAAAACGAAGGTCGGCTGCTGGAGGGCTAAGGAATGTCATATCCTGCCCTCGCTGGTTTTTCTCAGTGGCCTGCCTCCAGGTTCCATTCTGATCAAGGGCATGTACCTAGGTTACAGGCTCCTCCCTGGCAAGAGGCAACCAATCAAAAGTATTTCTCACACATGGATGTTTCTCTCTGTCTCCGCCTCTTCCACACTCTTTAAAAATCAATGGAAATGTAGCCTCAGGCGAGAATAAAAAAGAAAGGAAGAAAGAAAGAAAGTAATGTTATATTCTATGAAAGACATAACTTGAAAATGCCTAAAGAAAGTTGTCATTTTTTCATGGTGAATGGACTGGAGTCTGTGTTGATGAAAACACCTTGGCAGCTGAGGTGGCTGGCAGTGGCTGCAACAGTGGGGTGATGGGGCTGGTGCCTTTTCCTGATCAGCCCAGTCACCTCCCACAGAGGGAGCTGGCCTAAGCCATGAGTAGGACATCCCCTGAGGGCTCCCAGTCTGTGAGAGGGGGCAGGCTGGGCTGAGGGAACTCCCCCACCCTGCTGTGCATGAATTTTGTGCATCAGACCCCTAGTGATGTTATAAATATTCAAGTGGTCCTTGGGAGAAAAAGCATTCCCTACTCCTGTTTTATTTTTCTCTTACTTGGTTTTATCACATGATCTATTCTTCATGTGGGTGTGTGATCTTTCCCATGGCCCTTCCAAGTACCCACTTCTTTTTTCTTCTACCCACAATCATCCTATTCTCAGTGTATCTCTCTTCCTCTTTGTGTAGTGAGTGGCTTTATCAAAAATCAAAGTCTCATGTGCAAAGAGGCTGTGGGGGGATGGAGGGTTTTGGGTCCTTTGGTAACATAGAAAGATGGCTGAAAGTTCTGAGATAATTCGAGACTGTGAAGCTATATTGATCCCATTTTGTAAATTCTAAATCAACATACGGGTGTGACACCTATGGGTGGATTTATAGGGACAGTTGAATAGTATTGTTGATGTCCACTATGTATTTTACAAATAAATAATAGTTGAGTAGTGATTCTCATTTTATATACACTGCACACATTAATTTAATATTTATAATAAATCTAAGAAGTAGGTACTGTTATCTCCTTTCACAGATAAGGAAACAAACTAGAAAGGATTATTTATTTATCTATCTATTTATCTTTATTGTTGGAAATATTACAGATGTCCCCTTTTTTCTTCTTATTGACCCCCTCCACCCCATCCCACTCCATCTCCAGGCCTTCACTGCACTATTGCCTGTGTCCATGGATTATACATATATGCATACAAGTTCTTTGGTTAAGAACTCCCACCCCGCACCTTGCCTTCCCTCTGAGATTCTATAGTCTGTTTCATGCTTCCATGTCTCTGGATCTATTTTGTTCATCATTTTATTTTGTTTATTATATTCCACATATAAGTGAGATAAGGAGATACTTGTTTTTTCTCTGACTGGCTTATTTCACTTAGCATAATGCTCTCCAGGTCCCTCTGTGCTGTATCAAAGGGATGAGAATGGGGCCAGTGCTCAGGGCTCAGCACCATCAACCCAAACATCCTAGATCCCTTTTCTATCCCTTCCCTCACTCTGACTCCAGGGATGACTCTGTTGCATTTTGAGGCCCTGCTGCAGTGGGAGAAGGACAATAAATCTGCTTTTCAGCAAATTTCCACTGGGAATGTTTGAGATAAGACATGGTCAGCCTCTAGCCAGCTGGTTCACCCAATGACTGATCTTTATTTTGTGGGCAGATGGCAAGGTCTCAGAAAAAGCTTCATTTTAGAATGTTGTCTTTGTCTCTTCAGTGAGCTGTAGAGTTTGGAATAGAGGATGCTCTGCCTTTAGCTACCTAGAGATTGGGCTAGGGTACACTCATACAGAGGCAAGAGGAGGAATCAGAGGTCAGCTGGTATGAAGAGCAGAGCCTGAGAACTTCCCATTTTCTGCGTCTCCCCTAATCTGAGGGGTATGCTACTTAATACATGTCCATTAAGCCTTTGTCACCCCAAAGCATGCCAATCCTAATACTCTTCCTTTTACTAAAGCACGAATCCTGAGAGTTTAAAGAAAATTGCTTTACTGAGTACTATTTTGAAGAATGATTCTAGTTTCATATTTTCTTAATTCTTTAGTAACCCACTTTTTATAAATAACACTTAAGTACAAGTAATGCAGTTTAAATAAATCCCTGCCTTTTCTTTCTTAAAGTGTCCCTAGACCATATGTGCCACCAAGTTCCCAAAGGGAATAAACATGTATGTTTTCCCTTTTTGAAAACAACATGATTTTAAAGCAATCCCAAATAAATGAGCATTGCATCACAGAGTCCCTTCCTTCATTGGAAACAATTTATAAAATAATTTGACAGAAAATCTAAAGATGGGATTAGAGCCTGAAGGTGCAGGGAAAGGAAAAATGCTTTGTGATGATTTACACTTTAAGTACCAGTGGCACATTTTTTATGGCCTTAAACAGGTTGCTCCTATTATTAATACTTAATTTGAACTAAATTCCCAAATGTAATTCCAGCCCTGTTATAGGAGAAATAATTCACATGCACAAATAGCAATGATTGTGTACTTAGCAAAGGCAAGCTGAATGCTTATCTTGCATCAAGAATGAAAGTCCCACTCCTGAGAATTTGGAAGAGTGCTTATGCACATAATCAGTACAGGTTTTCACTCAACTGAGTAGTTACATTTCCTCTGCTTTTACTGAGACAGAGAGAAGGGACATTCTAAAGGTTCTGACATCCATGCAAGCTGCTTTCCAATTGTATTATTTGCTTGAAATCAGGATTCCATTTTTTCTCGTTACCTGACAGACAAATCATTTTTTTTTCCTGGAGTCCTTCAGAAATTCCCTGAGTATGTTTTAAGTATTACATGAATAATTCATTTCACTCACTACACGTTACAGCACTTAACAGAGAGTGCGGCCAGAATCCCCTCCTCAGGGAAGCTAATTTGGAGCATCGTTATGACTCTGATTTCACAATGTTTAGAGGGTTTATGACCTACCTAATGGAGTCCTCCTTTCTTTTTCAGTCCTTTTAAATAGACAATTCAAGTTTAAAGTTTCACCTAGTTATTCTTGGAAGGAAATAATTCCAGGCTTTCATAGTTATTCCACACCTACTCCTGAATAAAAAGAAAAATAACGTATGTATATATATGAGACATTTTTCAATATATATTCAGTCTACTGCTCACAAATAATTTCCTTACCATTGAAAATCAAATGACATGATTTTAATGTTATATGTATATGTCTCCCTGAATTATTCAACTCTGGAACAAGACTAGAAACACCAATTATGTGAGTATATGGTGAATTCCTCTTAGAACTCTGTATGGAGTCTTTTTTGTGTATTTTTCTTGAATTCAAGTGCATCTCTTTTCTTATGGCTCTCATGGGAATTCATGTGGACCTTCACAGTGCCATAACACCCCAGTGCTCTCTCAGCTATAATTTATTACCACATGGACGTGTCCTACCAGAGAGCAGATGGCCTTGTGCACTGTGGCACATTCTAAATATAAAAAGTCTGAAGGCAGCACTGACTGTTCAGCTCCCTCCACCAATGAACTTAAGTCTTTGTGTCCTTCTTTCTTTATCATTTTACAACCCCACAGGACACACTACTGGCCAAGATGAACACTCTTGGTTACTTCAGGCTGGAGCTAGGAAATTCTTCCATGATTCTATTATGCACACCACTTAATATCTTTTCTAGACTGATTTGGTTTTAAATATGAAGAGTGGATTTCATTTTACTGAGTTAATCTTGTTTTTAGGTATACTTAAACAACATCAACAACAACAAAAAAAAAACAAGTCCAATAGGGTATCTTAAAAAAAATAACTTCATTTTTCAGAGCACTTGCCCAATATGCATATGAAAAGATTTTCAAGTTTACTAGCAGTCAGGGAGAGACAAATTGAAAACAAGTGATATTGCACTTCACACTCATGAGCCTGGCAAAAATAGAATCAAGCTGTGGCATCTTTTGCTGGCTGGGATGTGGGGGAAAGGGTACTTTCATACATTGCTGGTGGAAATATGAAGCATTCCAGCTTTTTTGGAAAGCAATCTGGCAATATCTATTAAAGTTTAATATATACATACAAATCATACACTCCAAAGATTCTACTCCATGGAAATAAAAGTGCTATGTATGAAGACATAAGTAAATAGATATTTATTTCAGTGTTGTTTATTTTGGGGAAAATAAAAATAGAGTAAATTTCCAATAAGTAGAGAATCATTGAATAAATTATGATGTGCCATACCATTAAATCCCTATAAAAAAGAATACATTAAGACTATACCAGATGACATAGAGGGCTTTTCAAAATATACTGTTCAGGGAAAAAAATCAATAATTGCATATAAAAATGCATACAAATACATACATATATTTAATGATATATAATTAAATATGTACCATTATATTACCTAGTTACAGACCAGAGACAAGCAGAGGCATTAAGCATTTTAAAGATAGCAGAACATATATGTTTGTAAATAGTTAACTTTGTTTGCAATCAATCCTTTGTGTCACTGGCAAATCAAATTTTAGATAGCCTTGTTCCCCCCTCCTCTAGACTTTCAAATCTGTGTGTCTCTTCGAACTCTCATTTTGCTTTCTGCTTAACCAGCATCTCCTGGCTTCTACTAACCTCCTTTGTGGATTGTTCCAGAAGAGAGCTCAATCCTGTCTTCTGAGCATTAGAGTCCTTCTCCAGGACCTGAAAGGCACATTGATTGGCGAGTCTCACTGGCACTATCATCACATATTATTCCTAAATCAGTTTTTCCACCTGAATTCCCTTTAAATGTTTTTTAAAACTATATTTTTATTGATTTCAGAGAGGAAGGGAGAGGGAGAGAGATAGAAACATCAAAGATGAGAGAGAATCAGTGGTCAGCTGCCTCCTGCATGGCCCCTCACACCAGGGATTGAGCCCACAACAGGGGCAAGTGCCCTGACCAGGAATTGAACCATGAGGTCCTCGTTCATTGGTCAATACTCAACCACTGAGCCATGCCAATTGGGCTTTTAAATTTTTTGATGGACCTTTCCCTCTATCAGACTTGAAAGCTTGGAGGCATTTTTGCTTTCACTTTCTTTTTATGCACATGCCATATTGCAATTAATTACTAAGTTATCAAATCTTTTCTCTAAGCATTCTGATTGCTAACTCAAGTCTTCATTGCTTTCTGTTTTGTCTATTGACAGACAGTACAGTGTTATGCCTAAGGACATGGGTCTGGAGCTAGATTTACCGGGATAAAACTTTACTGTAGCTAGCTGTATGACTTTGGGCAAAATTCTTAATGCCTCTGTTTGTCTGTGGTTTGCAAAATGGGTAATATGATAGTACTACTTTCAGCACAAGACTGTACTGAGGATTGCTGAGTATCTATTAGATACTAAGCACTCAAAGCATGTAGCCTTTGGCTTATTTGATTCCTGTCTCTTTCTCTTTGAACTTGTCCTATGAACTGTTGCCAGGTGCTTTCCTTAAAATAACAGTTTTACTGCCAGTGATTCCTGACCTCTTCTTTCATCCCACCCTTCGACTTCATAAAACTACTTCCCAAATGAAATCCAAAGTCCTTGACCTGGCATTTACAGACGTATGTAACCAGTTTTTAAGAACCCTTTTCAGTGTCCCTTGCATGTTAGAAAATCCAAACTATCAGCTGTTCTTTCTCTAAAGTTCCAGTGTAAGGACGATCTATATATAAAAAGAGCCAGGGCTGTCACCTCATGATCAAAGGCTGGGCCATTGGAAGTCAGTGCTGAGTTGCTGTGGCGACCCAGCACCGACTGTCACTGCTGTGGGCACCCCGACCTAGCACTGACTGCTGAGGGGGATGCAGATCAGGCCTGAAGAGAAGTCTGGAAAGAGAGAGGAAGGGTCTGATTCAGAGCCTGCGTGGCAGCTGTTGATCAGTACTTGCCTCTCTCTTTTGCTCCGGGCTTGGCTGCAGCTGCCTCTCTTTCTCTCACCTTCTGCTAGGGCTGCTGATGAGCACTGCTTCTCTGATCAGGCCCGTTGATAGGCCTGGAGACACTGACTGGCATAGAAACCAACCAATCAGAACTAAATCTGGATGAACTATGAGGAGCCAATGGTTGCCTAGGAGATGGAGCTTTTGATTTTGACTGGCATAGAAACTGACCAATCAGAACCTAATCTGGATGAACTGTGAGGGCAGAACCTAAGGTGGGGGCTGAGGAGGGGTTTTAAGCTCAACAGCTGTTTGGTGTAAGGTGTAACCAAGGGCTTCAATTTTTTAATGACCTGTTTGGCAGTATACTGCATATGGCTGGCTGTCAGCCCAGATATAGGGGTTATGTATTTTTGTCTGCCAACAGCATCTCCTCCTAATGAAAGAGCTCTCCACCCCATTTAAACAATCCTATTCTATATAATCTATTTATACTACTAAAAGGGTAATATGCTAATTAGACCAAGTCGACCAGCCATCTTCCAGATGTCCGAATTCCTTCTGGACAAAGCCTTAGTGGTAGAGGCCGAGGCAGAGGCTATTAGGGGCAATCAGGCTAGCAGGGTGGGCAGTTGGGGGCAAGATCAGGCTGGCAGAGGAGAGCAGTTGGGGATGAGATCAGGCAGGCAGGCAGGGATAGGGCCTAAACCGGAAGTCAGACCAACTGAAATAGCCCTTGCCAGGTGCCTTCTTTCTGACTCCTCTACTCTAGTTCATTGAACTTTTGTTGAAATTCCTATTTAAAAAGACAAAATGTTACCTTCATTCTTATTGCTTAACATGTCTGAAAACACATAGCACTTCTAAATAACTATTTTGGAAGTTACACATTTGCCTGCCTTTTTTTTTTGGTAGTTATTTTATACATGAACACATATAATTAATTATACATGGCTATCTAAGTAGTTAGAAAACCTGCTTTAAGGCAAAGATAGCAAGCTTTTCATCTTTGCATTCATACCCTGGTGCTTAAACCTAGTGGGCAGCTAGTTAGTAGTTGCTGGGTGAATAATAACTTTGAACTAGCCCCTTGCAATATCTGTATTCCCTAGTACATTTACTCACTGTTTACAAATTATCAGTATTTTGTACCTGAAAATTCTTTGAGGAAATACAAATTTGACATGTGTTCTAAAAGTAAATGATTCATTCAAGTGAATTGGTCAGTCTGTCAGTGGATTATTCTGTCTTTAGTCTGTCAATTTGTCATTCATTTGTTTGTTCATTCATGAATTCATCCAATGACTGCTAACAGTTCACAATTAAAATATTTTGGTGCTTTCTAAGCCACTGTAAAATTTCAGAGCAATCTGGTGGATCACAGAGGCAAAATGTAACATTTTTAAAGGTCTCAATGCTTTTCTAATTTTTAACCTTCAGAGTAACCTATTTAGGAAATGCTTCTGGGGCCATTTCTTTGAAGTTTTTCTTTAATTAGCTCATTAGGAATTAATACTGCTTTTAGAAGTAATTCTCAGTCCACATTTTATTATCTATAAACAAAACTGTCAGTGATTTTTTTTATGTGATTCAAACCAACATAAAATGATAGTTTCTGAATGTGATTCACTGACATTAAAAAACAAAAAATCCAGACTTCTCATAAGCCTGGTGATTACCTTATTGTCTCCTGTGTTGGCTAGTTAATGCCTTGAGAATGTCTTTGTACAGTTTTGATTTGTTAACCTTTTAGCTTTCTTATGTTGCTCTCCAGATTGAGTTGAATGAAATGCATATCGCTCTTAGAAGTTATTTTTACCATATAAAATGAGAAGAGCAAAAATGGGAATGCATTTTGCCAGTGAGTTGTCAGTACAAAATTAAACCTTACAGTTTTGGTCAGTAAAAAAAAATAACATTTGGAAAATAATTGTTAACGTTTTGGTAGGATGGGAATATCACTTTATATTTCTTATTTTATTTTTAAAAGGTCCATGGTGACGTTAATAAGATACAAGAAAGACTAGATTGTAGTCCAAAGGGCTTCTTGTATTTATATAAAGAAATTGTTAACATTACTAACGACTTTGAAAGCTTCACCTTTTATAAAGAACCAAGCAAGAAAAAAACATCTATGTGTTAGTTGTTTTTTTTTAAAGCAAATATAATGAGAATGTATAAAACCATAGAGTTTCAAAGCAAGGGGTAACTAAAAATCATTACACCCACTATCCTCTTTTCCTCACATATGATGGGTCAGAGCAGTCACTCATCGATGTTAATCTGCAGTTGGGTGTGGGGGTTAAACTCTCACCCATGTCTCCTAGCTCCCAGGCATGTGCTCTTCTGCTGCATTACATTATCATTTTTAAATTGATTTTATTATCCTTCTTTCTCCCTTCAAATTCTTAGGTTTCCCATTAGAGCTTGCTACTTTGAAATTCTAAGATAAAGCCTATGAAAAGTCAGGTGACTTCTTATTCACCAAATATTAAACATGTTTATATTTGTATCTCACCCAGAGTCTAAATACTAATTTTTGTGTGTGTATTGCCGTTTCATTTTAAGTTATCTTGGGATCTTGGTTTCCCCAGAAGCATCTAGTAGGAGTGACACGTTTGAACAGGATCAGTCTTATTAAGTCAAAGTGCTTCAAAAGTAGTTCTTTATCCATTTTCCCTAATTTAAGCACCTTAGGAACCTCAATTTTAAATAGCATATTAAGAGGAGAACAATACTGCAGGATGAAAGAGAGACTTCACATACGACCAGGAGAAATGATACCCTTGTCACTCCTAAATGCTTCATTAATACTCAACTGAAGGCTGATGTAATATACACCCTAACTGTGTATGCTCTGTCTTTCATCCCTTAGGTTTTGAGCAAGGCAATTCATAGCTGTGAGTTAGAATGATGGCATTAAGACTTCAGAGCTCTGAGAATGGACCAAGATTTATCTTGGCAGAGAACTGAAGAGCAGTTGCTACTGAGAGCCTACAAAGAGAGTGCTAAGTAGATAATTAACATCTTTCCTCTCAGTGGCAAGTTGAAAAAGTTCTTGGTCAGAAGCCATAAAAAGGTCTCAGGCCTATGAAGAGAGAAAAAGATAACAGACTCATTAAAGAATGGAGAGTTTTTTACTTAATTTGCGAGTGCTTGGTGTTTTTGTGTATGTGTAGATGAGAGTGTGTGACTTAAATAAACTTAACTCTGTTATTATTTATCAGAGTGGAATTTGTCTTTAACATCAGTTTGGTTATTTGAAAACAAAAATACTGATTATTGCTTTGTTACTTGGCTTGCCATGAATATAAGAGTTTTCTTCTCACATGAATGATTGGCCCCAGGGATCATGCAACTCTCCATATGTTGGGTTCCCAACAAAATGTAATTTCTTATTAAAAAGCAGAATCTATAGTCTCTTCCACCTTACACATGCAAGAAGTTAATAATCCCATTTTGAGAAATTGTTAAAGAAATTTTAATATTCTTTATGCACAGTTAAGAGTTTGTGAGGATGGAATTGTCCTCATTAAACCCTGTCCTGCTTCTCCCCAGACACCCCATGACTTGATAAACTAATTTGTTCTGTGGTATCAGTTTCAATCATTGGATTATGTGATATTTCCTGTCCAGATAACACTCAATAACAATAAACTCTGTAAACATCTATTGGTCACCTACTGTGGTGTAGGAATACAAGGATGAAGAAGATTCAGTCCATCCCATATGCTAGTAGTCAAGGGGAGGAGAGTGATACTTATGTATTGAAGTTTCCAGTAACATACTTGGCACCTAGAAAATGCTTGAGAAGTATCAGTTGCCTTAATTTCTTGTTAGTTTGCCTTTGGCAGGACTGAATCAACTAACTGAATCAACTAACTTCCTCAAGGTTTGAAAAGACTCAAGAGAACAAAGACTGGCCTGGCTTGCTGCTTTTCTAGCTGTGTGACCTGGAGCAAATTGCTTATCCTCTTCAAGTCTCAATTTTCTCACCTCTAAAATGAGGATATTTTGAGTAACTACTTTGTAGGCTGGTTTTGAGGATTAAAAGAGATAACACGTAAAATTGGCTTAGCCCTGTGCCTTGCTTTTGGTGAGGTGTAGTAAGTATTTAGTATGTCTAAGAATAGAAATTTATACTTTTTGTTCCTTCTATGATGTGCTGTGTCTCCATTAGCCTCTATTTTTCCTTCATGGAAAGGTAGCTATCTCAGGTACTTAATCTTTTTCTTATTGTTTTAATGGTTTTCTGTATGCTGAAGAACAAAATATATGGCTTTGTATTTAGAATTCTACGGCAGAACAGATGGTCCATAGGGATGAGAACTTGTTTTTTACTCTGAATCAAGAGGTGAGCTGTGTGATTAAAAGAGAAAGCTTTACATTTATTTATCCCCTGTTGCCTACATTTTCAGTCACCCAATTAATGATCACTAGTTGCCTATGCAAATTACTCCCAAGAGTAGCTTAAGGAACACTTTTTGAGTCTTGTAGGCCAGGAATAGTTCTTAAAATAGTGACTAGAGATTTAAAGTCTCTCTTTAGTATGCTGGGATAAACAGTGCATGACCAATCACAGTAACACGATGGCCCCAAATTTTACTGTAGCCACTGATATGGGACACACACACACACACACACACACACACACACACACACGTGTGTATATATATTGTATAGATCACTCTGAAATACAGAATAACATCGAGCTGCAGGGAATTTTAGACACTGACAGGCAAATGCTTTTACTTATTCCCATGGGTGAGGTGGGGCCACTGGCCTCAGAATTCTGAAGGGTCAGCAGAAGCTCCAACCTGAGATGAGAATGGGTGAAATTTATATCCTGGGTCACTTGTGAGGGAAGATTCCCATAATCAAGCCCACCTGGAGACATGGCCCTGGTTACCTCCCTCTAAGTGGATTCTCAAAAAAGTTTACCTCTTCTCAGACAAACTCAGCATAGTAGAATCTCAGAGCTGGTAGTGATTTTGGAAATAGGCAGACATCTAGTTCAAACTTTAAAGTATCTTATAGGTGTCTGACTCATTGAACAGAAGAGCTGACTTGTAAACTTTTCACTGATTTGGATTTTTTTTTTTAATTGAAAGAGGCAATAAAAGGACACTGTCTATAATTATAAAAGCATAATATACAAATCAACTGAATGACCACATTGGTGCCAGGCCAGCCAAGGCAGGTGTGATGTGATTGGTTGGCGGCCCCTGCCATCATCCCCAGCCAGGCCACCCTCTGCAGGGCAATTGATGAGGGGGCTCCATGACCAATTACCCCAAAAGAGAGGCCCAGGCCACCCTCTGCTAGGCAGTGGATCCTGGAGCGCTGAATGGGTGGGTGGGGCAATAGATCCATGGAGCCTCGTTATTGATTGCTCCACAGAGGGAGGCCCAGGTCACTGGCCAGTGATGCTGCAGCAGGTGTAGGGGACGGCAGCCATATCCCCACAGAGGGTGGCCCAGGCCAGACAAGTGATCACACCCCATGACTTTCACACCCCATGCCTGTTGCCACAGAGGGAGGTGACCAGTAGTGGGGGAGAGGGGGGGGGTGCCACACAGATGGCAAGCAGTGGCAGCAGCAGGGGTGGGGTCAGCTGTAGGCAGCTTGGGGAAGGAAAGCCCTGATAGGCTCTGATCGCTGGTCCCTGGTCAGGCCTAGGGACCCTACCCAAGAGGTGCCAGATTGCAAGAGGGCACAAGCTGGGCTGAGGGACATCTACCACCCCCCCTCCCGCATGAATTTTATGCACCAGGCCTCTAGTTTATATACATTTCCCTATGATAAATTTGTGAATATTAGGTAAAATAGCTCTCTGGAGTTTATCTTAATGGTTTGAATATCACCTTCTGACCATGGAGTTTTAAAATATTCTCTTTTCACTTTTATGTGGAATCTAAAGAGCAAAGTAAGCAAACAAATGAAATAGAAATAGACTCATAGATGTAGAGAGCAGACTGATGATTGCCAGAGGGGAGGGGGTTTTAGGGCCTTGGTGAAAAAGGTGAAAGGATTAAGAGTTACAAATTTGTAGTTACACAATAGTCACAGGGATGTAAAGTGCAGCACAGATAATGTAGTCAATATTATTGTATGGTGCCAGGTGGGTACTTGAAATATCAGGAGGGCACTTTGCAAAGTATATGATTATTTAACCACATACACCTGAAACTAATACAAAATACTATTGAATGTGAAGTAGTTGAAAAATTAAAAAAAATAAAATAGTACTTTTAATATATTTTTATTGATTTCAGAGAGAGGTAGAGAGAGGGAGAAAGAAATAGACACATCAATGATGAGAGAGAATCAGTAATCAGTTGCCTCCTGCATGTCCCACGCTAGGGGTCCAGCCTGCAACTTGGGCATGTGCCCTGACCCTGACCTGGAATGGAACCCTAACTTTCTGGTTCCTAGTATGACATTGAACCACTGAGCCATGCTAGCCAGGCCAAAATAATAAAATGTGCTTTTTTTTTTTCTCTGACTACATTCTAGGAGTGAGGGGGATTTTCTCAACCTTCCTGTGATTATCCACTATGTCACATGAATCATTATCCTGATTTACTGTGGAGGGCTGTATTTTCCTCTGGAGGGTCTGACAGACATGCCAATGAAGGCAAATGGGACACTTCTCTCCCCAGCTGGTCACTAGGATCCCTGAAGGGAAAACAGAAGCCACAGGAAATAAAGACTATTTTGTTTGGTGCCCTGCAGCTACCCTGTGAGAATTCTGCTTTTGCTCCTAACGGATGAGTCTAAGGAGAAAATAAAAATTTGTCCTTATAGATTTAGGTTGTTCAAACCAAAGCTACATTTTCAAAGAAAATAATAGATCACATTGTCCTAGTTCTTAGAGTTAAATTAATTTTTTTTCCTTTTCATCGGCATAATCTTTATTTTTTTTAGAATATTACAGTTTCTAGATCAAATTATTGACTGCTTTTATTCAGAAGCACTAGTGTACTTTTCTTCTTTATTTTTATATAGTATGAGTTAGCAGTGGTAAGGTTGTATTGTGTGATCCCCTGTAGTTGGAAGCAATGGGATAACTCACTTTTGTCTGATGCTGGCACTTTCTGCTGTTCAGAGCAGAGACCATTTCCCTCAGGAATCAGTTTCCACTTACTCTTCTTAAGAAGAGTGCCAAGAATTAGACAGTCCCCCAACTAACTACATTATGAAGACATACAAGTTATTTTTAGTGATTTTTTTTTCCAACAGAAGAGGGTTTAAAAGACATATTAAAGCAGGGTGTAGCTGTGGTCCAGCCTCCCTTATCCCAAATAAACCACTGCTCCAGTTTTCTCCATTTTCTCCTTCTTCTCTGGAATCCGTTGTCTCCCAGTTGACTGGAGACACCTTTAGGTTTTCCCTCCCTCCCTCCCTCCCTCCCTCCCCCCTCCCTCCCTCCCTCCCTCCCTCCCTCCCTCCTTTCCTTCCTTCCTTCCTTCCTTCCTTCCTTCCTTCCTTCCTTCCTTCCTTCCTTCCTTCCTTCCTTCCTTCCTTCCCTCTCTTTCTACACTCTCCCTTTTCCATTACCTCTAGATCTATGGCTCTCAAACCACATGTGGCTCTTTGGCCCCTTGAGTGTGGCTCTTCCACAAAATACCATGACCTGGGCAAGTCTATTCTGAAGAAGTGGTGTTAGAAGAAGTTGAAGTTTAAAAAATTTGGCTCTCAAAAGAAATTTCAATCATTGTACTGTTGATATTTGGCTCTATTGACTAATGAGTTTGCTGACCAATGGCTAATGCACACATGATTTCCAAATCTCTGTCTCTAGTTCTGTCCTCTTTTCATATCATCAAAATTTCCTTTGTCTCCTCAAAAGTCATGTGCCCAAACATCACTTGAATTCTTTCCAGAATCCACATACTTATTCTTATTAATGTCACTGCCTTTTTACAGTTACTTGGACTCAGAATCATGCATACAGATTCATTTTTGACTTTTCCTCTTCCTACTCTCATGGCTAAACACTTTCCAAGCCTTGGGGCCTCTTCATTGTCAGTGCCTCCTGCATCTGGCTTATCCTTACATTCACAGCTACTATTCATTATTTTTTCACATGGATGGTTGCAGTAGTCTCCTTAATCTGTCTATTTCTCTTCTTCTCTTCTGCTTTATACAGAAATATTAAAATATACACATAATTAAAAAAAATTAGTATCTGTTGGTTATCCTTCTCAAAAGTCAACCTAAGGTTCTCTATGAGTGTAATCTTAGTGTATTTCAGAAACTTCTACTCCGTGTTTTTCAGCATTAAAACCGTTTGCACAAGTTGATGTATTCCTATATACTTAAATATTTATATAGCTACGTCTTGCTAATTATAAATTTTTATAAGATAAGCAGAATTTTTTCAAATTGTGTTTTGAAGGTTCCTATGTATTATAATCCTACATGTTTTTTTGAGTCTCTCATAATGTTTCATAAAACAGAAAGCTTGATTGAGGTGATAATTTTTCCCCAGTACTGAACTCTTAGTGACACTGTTCCTTTTCTTTTCAGCTGTAAGGCTATGTACTGAGACATTTAGCATTTGCCTCTGAGAAAAATGTTCTGTGATAGAACTTGAATAGAGCAGGGTGTGGTGGATAATTAGGTTTCTTCCATATTTAGATCCTATGATTTATTTCACCCTTGCTCTTACTAGCATGATTTTCATGTGGGAGCAAGTACTAGTCTGGATAAAGAATATGTAATTTGGGGATTGGTATCTTCTGCAAATTTCTAGATTCTTCTTCATTCCTGATGTAATCTTTTCCTAGAACTAAATCATCATATTTAAAAATCTCGTAGTTTTTTCTTTCTTTTAAAAAAATAATTTGGGGCTTGAGGGGGGTTAGAAAGTAATAACATTACACAATTATGAACTACATCCAATTCTCTATTTTAACACTATTGATATATGCTATTTATACTTTTTAAAAAAATTATCTTTATAGTTGAAAGTATTATAGCTGTGCCCTTTTTTATCTTTGTACTTGAAAATAATAAAGATGTTGCATGTAATTATTAAAATACTTTTCAGATTTAACTACTTATATAGACATGTATGTTGTATTTTGTAAGCAAAAAACAAAAACAAAACACATACCTCACAGTGTCCTTATTGCAGCCAATAGTTGGCAAAGAAATCTAAACTTGCCAAGGACTGACGGGGAGACATAAAACTCCTGTCACTTTATGCTAGAAGTAATGAACGTACAATATTGCTGGCTTATTTATCTACTCAGAAGAAAACTTCAGTTTTCTATTCTCACAAAGGGAAAGGCATTAGCAAAAATGTCCCTTTGCATTCCTTCATGTGGCCTATTTACTTAATGGAAATCTTAGCAAATATATTTTTTTCTCTTTTACTGCTAATGGTCTAGCTACATAATAGAAGCATAATGTGGTGAGCATCTAATGTACTTCACAACTGCCCCAAATGGTGCCAATTAGGACAAAAAGGATTGCTCCATTTTCATTTATTTCAAATACCCTTTTTATATTCTTTGTTGCTATGTAGTAAATATTGTGATTAAAATTTTCCTACTCTGTTTTTATATTATTTCTCTGTTATGGCTTTTAAGAATTTGTAATTTCATAGGACATTTCTTAGGAACAAGAGGGCATTGTAAATTAGTGGGGATGCATTCTTAACATCTGAGGGAATAAGAGGAAAAGTAGCATTTTGATTTCCTAACATTACAGGACAGTATAATGCTAATCACTTACCCAGAGTAGCCACACTGTCAATTGCTATCCGAGTAGCCTAGGACAACTGATATAATCTCTCTGAGCCTCACGTCCTCATCTGTAAAATAGGGAGAGATACTTACAGGGATATTGTCATGAGCAAATAAATTATATATATGTATATATACACACACACACACACACACACACACACACATATATATATATATGTAAAAGCTAGCAAGGGGCCTGAAAGTATCTCCTATATCTCCTTCCCAGCTGACTTCAATACTCCATGACTTTTCCTTTGAAGATCTTATGTTCTCATTGTGCTAGACAAAAACATACATAAAAGGAAATAAGACGTTAGGCAGTAGGCGGAAAACATACAGTGTAGTGGAAAAAACTTGGCTTGAAATCCACTAGAATTGAGGTATCCCTGATTTGGCTGCCAAACAGCTGTAAAACCTTGGTTTGATCACAAAGTCTACTAGAATGTGTCCTTTTATCCGTCAGATGGAGGTTTAACTGGGTAGGTGCCAAAAACCTTACATGGGCAGAAAGACTTATTTTAAATCCAAGTTAGATACTCTCATGGACTGAAGTAAATAATTAGGAAGATATGGAAAAAAACTGGACATGAAGTGACCTTTAGAGGTTGATTAGGATTTGATTATTTCAAGGAATGTATTTAGTTGTTGTTTTGGTCTTAGCCAACCAAAATGTTTTAATTTTTCATAGAATGAAATAATTGATCAGAGCAATTTGTTCTGAAGTTACAGTGGCCATTAATTTAATTGCTTTAATGCTTTAGATAGTTTTTCTTGAGAGATTTAAAACTACAGATGATGATGCATCCTGTGAATAGTTCCATTATTGCACTTATAAATAAGTATTTGTAAGGAATTTCTGAATGGAACATAGATTTTTCCCATATAATGTCCTCTGGACAGACCAGAACACTGCAGCTGCATGGTGAGGTCACCGTTAACAAACGTGTGCTCACCGTCGTTTTTGTTCCGGGCACTTCCTTTCAATGAGTCCATTTTGTAATTAATCAATGTGTGACATCTTTACTTTTCAGTGAATCTATATAAAGTAACATTTAAAAGTATGACATCAAGCATTATTAGTGTTTTTCTTAGTAAACTGATAGAGAAGTTTAAAACAAAGTCACAAATAAAGGGTTTGAGAATCATCACCATACATATGACAATTGAATTTCTAAGAATAAAATATATTGTCTAGAGAGGATAAATTTATGTTTACAAGGGGACATGCACTTTTTATCTATTGATTTTTGTGATCATATTAGCTATGACTATTATGACTATAGCAGTTTGTTGATAAGTGTATAGAACTAATGAAGTTTGGCATATTTTAGGTCATCTTGAATTTTTCTAAGCCTGGGATGCAAAATAAGTCATATATATCTTAAACAATTGCTCCACAGCTTGCAGCATGCAGCTGGAGCTTGGCAGCCACTTTTTTTCAGATGCACTGAGTACTCCTACTTTCTGGAAGTGCGTCTTGTTGGGTCCATGTATATCAATATCATATGGATTATTCCTACTGTTCATTGTTCCATAGCACCCATCTCAGAGATAAGTTTACTTATCTAAATCTGTAATTTGTCTAGCAGTCTCTTTCCCAGTTCATTTTGTTCTAGAAAGCAATGTTGGTTTCACTGAGACTTAGCCTAAGGAGGAAGACATAGTCTGGCATCTGCTTCATGCTTAGTAAGTTCCATTACACATTTTTAATTTCATTTAATCTTCATATCAGCCCTATATGAAAATTTTCTCCAATATCATCTTTTAGATGAAGAAATTAAAATTTAAAGCTAAATTACCCAAATTCATGCAAACAGGCATTTGAACCCCAGGTTTTCTGATTTCCAAAAATACAGAATTTTTCCATTATACTTAACTGATTCCAATAAACTCCACTTTTTTAAAACTTCCTTTGTTAAAGTCGTCATTATACATGTGAATATATATATATATATATATATAATATTAATTTCAAAATAGACCTACAATGCACTGTTATTAAAATAGTAATAAAATACATCTCATGTGTTGTTGTTATAGTAATTATTTATTGAATATTATATATTGGATATTTGGTTTAGAATTTTGGGTTATATAGGTATACCTAGTTACTTTGAATTAAAATACAATTTGTAAAGAAAAGCAATGTTTGGTCTTAGGTTGAGTCTTGTGAAAAGAAGACTCTTGGAAAAATCCCTGAGGGAATATTTATTTTGTTCATGACAACTGAGAATGTGGGATTAAAAACTGTAATTATGGCAATAATGTTTCTATTGGCAGTTGACTATCTCAATGCAATTATGAAAAAGCTGTGGGATGAACAAATGTTAATTGGTGCCAGTGGAAAAAATATTTTCCAAGAATTATATACATGATCGTTCACACAAGTTTAATAAATATCAAAAATAATCTTTCCTGGAAAAGTCCTTGAAAAAGAATCTATTAAAACAATAAAACACTAGGAAATAAGGTGAAATTAGGGAGAAATTCAGTAGAATTAAGTATATGACACAGCATGGACCAAATCTTATTTGACAAGGGTCAATTGATGTCATCAAAAACTAGAGGGGATTATTAGATTTTTATGAAGTAATGAACAAAGGTACAATTTGGCTCAGTGCGTTAAGTTAATTGGTATTTAAGATAATCCTGCTGAGGCACTTGAGTCTCTGTTTCTTTGTCCAATGGTTTGAAGCCATGAGAACCCTAGGACAAATGCTTGCACAGTCAATCTGGTTAATCAGCCAATTCTAAGACTGGTCAACTTTAAAGGAAAATCATTTGAGGCCGATTATTATGCCTAGTTGGAAGTAACTGGACTGAAGAATTGGCTGTACATTTTTCTGCCTGTGTAATAGAGCTTGAACCAATGTGGCTGTCCAATAACTATGTTTTTTAGTTCCTTTCAGTTTAAAAAGTTAAAATTGATGACAGATCCCAATTCCTCTTTGCCTTGATAATTATAATTCATAATTCCATTTAACAGCCTAGAAGAGCTCAAAGCCCTTTCCTTTTATATTGTACTAGTGGCTGGGTGCACGAATTCATGCACATTTCAAGGAAATTAATTAGGAGAAATATTTTAATATCGCTATTTTCCCTTTCTCTATAATAGAAGTGTCAACCAAATTCAGAATCAACAATGACAGATGGAAACACACATACACACACACACACACACGCAATTGGCACCAGTGAGAGCTTTACTGGTATATGTATCATGCATGTGTGAGTCAACTTAGCCTTTTATAGATATAGAATAAATTTGCTTAATTAGACCTGCTTTCTGATTTAGCTAAACTTTTTTCAGCCCAGTGAAGCACCCCAACTTCTCTTTCAAGTAATTGTCAGCAGTAAATATCAACACAAAGCAGATTATTATTGTAGATCACACAGGGAGAACAAAGGTAAAATATTTAACAGCAGCAGTATTTGACTATATTCTGTGCAGTGAGAAGTCATTTTCCAGTTCCACCATTTCTTACTTCTTTTCATTCGGATCAAGTTTCTAAACTTTCCAAATCACTGTTTTATGGCTAATGAAAAGAAAATAGAATTCCATCCAGTCTTCTATCTATCTACTTTAGGACTTCGGTGAGGATCAAATGAGATGAAGCAAAGGAAAATGCTTCATAGACATTTGTTTAAGGTGTGAAATGTTTCCACCTGGATATAAAGCATGTAGTGTTCTTGGGCTGAAGGGACTCCAAGGAGGTTAGTCCCCAGGGAGGGGAAGCCGGGTGTTGCTACATGATGTCATTACCCAGCGCCCACAGCGACCATTTCTGGGCTGGTCTGTGGGCCACATTTTGCACCATTGGGTCTCACCAGTGTTGGCTGCAATTTGGTGGGCTTTTGCTCTGGGGTGGTGGTGGGACCTGTGTCCTACTTGGAGGAAGCTGAATATTGTTTTGTAGATGCCAGGTCCACAGTGCCATTTATCTGTAAATGGCCAGTGCACATCATGGCAGCTCCTGTGTTGAGTGTTTGCCTCCTGGAGGTCAGTGCACATCATAGCATCTGGTCACAAAGACACTGAGAATATTTGACACACACACACACACACACACACACACACACACACACACACACACACATATACACACACACGTTATTGCCCCTCCTTCCCCTGCCCGGGAAATCTGCAAAGACCATCCAGACCTAATCCTCATCAGACATAGACCTGAAGACTCATCTTTTTTTTCCAGCTTCCACATGAAATACCATTTTGTTTCCATTTTACTGAAGATTCACAGAAGGGAGACTGTTAAATTGAAGGACTTACCGCTATCTTCTATCTTGTGAGCTTGAATACTTTTATTTTCTCTCTTAAAGCTCAAGCATTTCCAAAAGCCATATCCCCACACATAGCATTCCTCACTGAGTAGTGTTTTCTGTGTAATCTAATGTCTGTCTCCTGTCACCACAGGATTCCCTATCAGATCAGCCTGCACCTCCTGGAATACTAGGGAATCATATTCTATTTCAATACCATATGATTAGGAGAAAAATAAGTGGACAAGCTTCCTAATTTTCTACAAGGCCTGCCAGTTGTTTTCCTAATAAGATGGTGGTGTTTCCTTTTTTCTTTTTGTTTTGTTTTGATTTGTTTTAGTGTGTGTGTTTCATCAGTTTGTTTTTTGTTTGTTTGGAAATGGCTGTGCTACCTAGAAAGTGGTGTTATCCACTTTAGAAATCAATTTACCCACATGTGACAATGTATCACCAATAATTCTGTCTTGATTGAATTTAAGGTCTGGGAAAAGCTTTATCACGTAAGTAGTTTGTATGGACTTCTTTTATATGGAGCTATAGAATTCAAGAAAACAGCTTAGGAAACTCCTGTAGTGAAAAAAATGTGTAACTTGTCATTTGGGAGATACAAGAAAAGGATGAGCAGAGTAGATTTCCCCTAACTCTTAGGAGAGGGATAATTTCAGGGAGCAAGAGGGGTGAGGTGAGAGGGAAGCAACATTGATCGAAATTTTAAGGTCTGCTTGATGGTAGAAAAGAGTTCTGTGGAGCCTTGGCTTTGGCCAAAAAATGTACCCTGAAGTTTGACAGTTGCCTGACATGCTGCCACATGTCCTGAAAGACACACCAGAAATGTTTCATTTCTGTGTGCTGACATAGGGTTTAGAAGAAAGTATAAGACACAAAGAATGATGTAAGGACAAATAAATGGAGAACACCTTTGAACCTAAATCTCTGGTTGGCATAATTTTTTAAAGGGACAGATAGTAAATATTTTCAACTTTGTAGGACATATGGTTTCTGTAGCAACTATTGAGCCATACCTTTGTATGCACAGCTGAGTTTCAGTAAAACTTCATTAATAAAATCAGGTACTAGATGGATGTGGCCTCAGGATGCTGGTTTTCACCCCCTGTCTAGACTTGTTTCTCCAGATTTCTATGAATCATTATGTTGACTGTGCCTCTTTTTAGCAAGTCATGAATTAGCTAGCAAAGAAACAACATAAGATATTCTTCCAGTTTTACTTTTTTCTTATAGTGCTTACAACAGAATTAATTGGCCATAAATAAATTTTTGTATTTTTTACTCTTTATTGTTGAAAGTATTACATATGTTCCCTTTTTTCTCCCATTGACTTCCTTATCACCTGCCCCTCTACCCCCCCCCCGCCCCCCGCATCCCCACCCCAGGCCTCCACCACCCTATTGTCTGTGTCCATGAGCTATGCATATATACATTTAAGTTCCCAGGTTGATCCTTTCCCACACACCCACCTACTGCTGTCTTCCCTCTGAAATTCCTCCATCTGTTCCATGCTTGTATGGCTTTGGATCTATTTTGTTCATTAGATTCCACGTATGAGTGAGATCATGTGATACTTGTCTTTGACTGGCTTATTTTGCTTAACATAATACTCTCCGTGTCCATTCAAGCCGTTGCAAATAGTAATTAGGTCCTTCTTTTTTATAGCTGCATAGTTTTCCATTGTGTAAATGCACCACATCTCTTTTTACCCATCCATCTACTGATGGGCACTCGGACTATTTCATTTTCATCACTCTTTAATGTATTAGAATGCATGACAGTGATTACTGAGGTTGACTGATTAACATTTCTAAATGTCTAAAGTAGCAGAAAGGTCTTCAAGAAGCTGTACAGATGTACTTTAAGAACAAAAGGAGATAATAACATCGCATATGAAGGTAAAAAAAATGAGTAATATGTAGTATTGCTTTTTTCTCTTCAATAGTCACTTGAGAGAAAAATAAAAGGAGGACAATAACCCCAACATTTTAAAATATATATCTAAATATATATCTCAAAAACTCAATAATTTAATTCCAATTCTAATAGAGAAATACTCATATAGAAAGGCACTAAAACTACCCAGTGGTTGTTTGAAAAAGCAGAATACGTTAAATATAAAAATAAATAAGGTGGTTGTATTGTGATTATCTTTCAAGAAAGATGAGTGGATACATGTTTCTGAGTCTTAATCAGGGAATCAAATTTTGTTCAGCCTTATCTCATGAGGCAACAATAATGCTAGAGTTTGGAAATAAATTTTGGATGTAAAAAAAATATAAAAAAAACCTTTAGAAGTGATTATTTTTCACTTATGCATCAATGAAAATTATTTGTGAAACTTTCAGTAGGATAGCTCTCTTGAATATGTGATTATACTTGGAAGATTCCAAACTAAAGCCATATAATGGTTCCCTATTTTCCTTGATTACGTACTCTAGATATATATATATATGATTACAACCTGAAATTATTTGCACTGTGTTAAGTGTTATTTGTACTATCTTGGTTAGAATTGTATTCATTTTAAATTACTTTCTTTCCTTCTCAGGGAAGAACATGTCCTATATTCTGAGATAAGGTCTAGATGTGAGTTTTACTTGTATTTTTTATGTAGTTGTTACTGTAATAATTTTAGATATATTTTAGGTTTATATTGAATAATATATTCAAAGTGTTTCTTCTCTCAAGCCTGGAAAATTTGACAATACCATTTTTAAATGCGATTCATAAAATGCATTATGATTTTTGAATTAGAGAGAAAACATTGGTTTATACTAGCTTGTGGTGGCTTTATAGTTCTAGTTTTCTTCTATTTTTTATTATATATATTTTTTATTTTAAAGGTGGTAATGATCCTAATTTACAAAATCCCTTTAATTTATATGCCAAGTTTACTTTCATTGTGCTTTATTATCGAACCACACAGTCTGTTCACTAAGAAAGAATTTAAAATTTGACCATTGTGGTCCATTTTCCTTATTGAAATTCATACTATTTCAGATTTTTTTTTTTATAAAGGTACCACTTGACCCATATGGTTGATGGTACTAGAAGCTTCTTCATTAACTACTTTCATTCTGCTAACCTACCACTTCTGTATCATTCCTGAACCCTGAACATGTCCTTCTTGGATAAAAGCTTCTGTTTTCCTGCCATATTCTGCCTTCACAGTCCCTCCGTTCTATCTGCTATTTATCAGTTGCCTCTCCTTTCTTGCATGCATGTGATATTCTGTTGGGAACAAACTAACACTTTGCCTTAAACTTTTTCTCAGACATTTCTTCCTCCTCCTTATTTTTACCACAAATGTGAGGACATCTTTGTGTTTTTTTTTTTTTCTTGTAGGCTGCTTCTCTGTCAGTTCCCTAAAATCTTGGAACCAAGAGTTAGGCTCTGCATACTTTTTGATTGCCACGATTTTACTCTTCTTTTTTCTCATTAACTTAAGGATTTAGTTCATTCTGCCCTGGTGGCTTTTTATTGCCATTGTATTTGGAGACAGTACTCATGTTGATGACTATTGACCACTCCAATCTTTCATTGTTTCAGCATCTTAAAACCTAGTAATCTTTGTTCCATCTCAACCAGTCTGAACTCCTGTCAGTGTGCCTAATAAAGTCTCTACTTGAAAGTACTCCATTTCCAAGATCTTTAAATTGAATATATTTCTGTGAACATGACATCTTACCTCATCCTCTCCCTTCTCCACACCCTGCTCCCCTCCATAATGAACTTCTTATTTATCTCCTCCCCCATGTCCTTCGGTCCATAATGATATGCCCTCCATATCTTATTCATTCTGGTTCATCTGCTTGTAGGAACTGCCATTTCAAAAGAATAATTGTTGTTACTTTAGAATCCATTGTCCCTTTGGTCTTTTACCAATTTCCTTTCATCCTTCCATAGCCCGACTTACTCATCCTGTGTGTGCTCTTTTGTGATGGGCCAAACATTTTAGTTGATGTGGGCTATGGAACTAAATCATTGCAACTGACTAACTCAACATCAGGTTTTCACAAATTTATAGCAGGTGGGTCATGGCCACTCTGGTTGACTTGTCACTAATGAAGTTGTCTGTGTTAAACCTCTGCACTTTCAGGGATTGCAGGATTTTTCCTGACATCTCAGGTTTATTGCAGGCTCCAAATCCTGAGGTTCCTTGTGAGTGCTCCAAATATGCAGAAAAGGTAAGCTAGGCTAATAGATTATCAAGGTGCAATGGAAAGTGGAAACTGCATTGTGGAAAGGTTTCCACTGGAGTGTTTTGGTACTCTTAGATATATAAGTTTTTTTTTAATTTATGGAGATAATTGAATCATGATAGTTTCTCTCTCTGTCTCTCTCCGTACCTCTCTCTCTCTCTCTCTCTCTCTCTCTCTCTCTCTCTCTCTCACACACACACACATAAAAGTAACCAACTAAAACAATGGATTTGAAATTGTTTGATTCCCCCATTAAATATGACAAATAAGTACATATTTGCTTAAATAGTGTACTTGTCTTTTTCTGACTGGCTAATAATTTTTAACCAGTTTTTTTATTATTTATATTAGATGATACTATGTATAATTACCAATATTTGGCCATTTTTTGACATGCCTTGTGACCTAATATCATCAAGTTCACACTAAATAAATGAATTATTTTTAAGGCAACTCATAAAATTATGCTTTTAATAGTTATGGAGAAAGATAGACATTTATGTAAAAATGAAAGTCCTATATTAATAATATATTCTATTAATACTTAGTGAGTACCTACTACATGCAATATATTATTCTAGTTATCTAGAACATAATCAAAACATACCAGACATGTTGAGATTTCCTACTCTCACAGGATTGAAGACACTAGAAAGCAAAGAATTGAAACATAATTATAATGTCAATATTGGATAAATTCTATGAAGAAAAATGAAGTAGGGAAAGGGGAAAGTGAAAGCTAGGGTGAAGTTAGTATTGGTCAGTTAGGCTGTTACATAGGGTTATGAACACAGGCTTCTCTGAGGAGATGGCATTGGATCAGAGACCTGAATGAATGACGTTGAGATCTGTGTGAAACAAGGAAAACAAGTCCAAGGACTGTAAACCTGGAAGGAATTCAGGTGTTTGAAGAATTGCAGGAAAGCCATTGTGACTAAACTTTGTTGAGCAAGGGAGAGATTAGTAGGAAAAGAGATGGGAGAAATAGGAACAAGGTCATATGGCTAGCTACTTCAATTTTTTTTGATACTGTTCTAAAAGAAATGGAGTCACTGAAAGATTGGAATAGAGTTACATGAATGGACTTGTTTTAAAAAACACCCCATTTTTTTGTTATGTGAAGGATATAGTATAGTGGAGGAGTAAGAGTGGAAATGCAGATTTCTTGAGAGACTAGTCCCAGCAAGCATGGAAATGGAAATTAGTATGTATTACTAACAAAGGAAGTAAGATGCACCAAGGCTTTTTCTCACATTTTAGTTTTAAAAAAATGATTTGTTTTTAAGTTGTAGTCCATGTATATAGAATATTGTTATTCTCAATCTTTGTTTTCAGTTCTTTTTCAGTTCTGTTTTACATAAGATCCTACAGTTTTTGTTTGTTTGTGTGTTTGTGTGACTGTGTCTTTTTTATTAACTTGATATATATATATAAACTATGATGTCTATATATTAGCTAAGTAATATACTTAAAATATAATGTCAGTGTCTATTCATTTATTCTTCTGGAATTTTTGATGATGTTACTGGGTATCATATATATGATTTTTATAATTAGGATCCACTTAATTAAAATGGAAATTGATATAATTCCTGTACCAGGGTAGTTTGCTGATAATAGAAATAAGTATCATTCTTGACATGTAAAGTCTTAAACTTAAAATTCCTACAATACTAACAGTTAGATAAATGATATATGAAATAACAATTTAAGTACTCGAATGAGAAATTTGACACAAAATGGAGTTTTATTTTCCTTTGATAGACTTCAGAAGGGCTCATGGTGGAATGGGGATAATGCTGAATCTAAGAAAAATGTGGGTTCTGGTTTGGAGGTTATTCTACTAGAATCACCATGTCAATGTCAGTACTTCTAATTCCTCATTAGAAAATGGTAGTTTGAGTAAATAATTTAAAAGTTCTTTCCAGTTTAAAAATATACAGTTATTATTTAGATAATCTATCTAATAAAAGAGTGCTATGCAAATTGATCATACCTCTGATTAAGCCATGCCCACAAAGCCATGCCCATCAGCCAATCAGAAATGATATTCAAATTAACACCCAACCAAGATGGCTGCTGCCTGAGGCTGGAAAAAGCCTCTCCAAGAGGATTTTTCCAGTCTTGGCGGGCCAGGGGGGCCAGGGCAGAGCCAGCCAGCGAGATCGGCTCCATGGCAGGGCGATCTCGCTGGGTTTGCTGGGTTCCCAAGGTGGGAAAAAGCCCTTGGGCAGGCTGACACTGTGGCAGAGCCAGCCAGCGATGGACCCCATGGTGATCGCTGGCTGGGATCTGCTGGCCGAGGTCCCCTGCCCCAGGATGAAAGCCTTGGCCAGAGGTTTTAGGCCTTGGGCTGGGGGTGAGCCATCAGTAGGATATCCCCTGAGGGCTCCCAGTATGTGAGAAAGGGCAGTTTGGGCTGAGGGACCACCAACCCCTAGTGCATGAATTTTGTGCACTGGGCCCCTAGTATGATATAAGATAGAAAAAGACTAAAACAACAGACCAATTGACAGAAAGAGAAGGTTATGTGTACTAAGTCTGCTTTCATTATTAACTTGCTGGAGTATTTTTTGTGTTTCATGCATCAATGTAGTCACAACCTCCAGTTCCCACATGATAGAGCAATTTTAGAAGTGACCAAAAATAGTATTTGTAAAGTTCTTGGCAAAAAAACCAAACAAAAAACACTAAACAAAAACAAAACACCACACTCTTAAGAATTGAAAACACTAATAACAATGATAATAGTAATATATATATATATATATATATATCTTTTTAAAATTAAATATGTTTTACTTGATTTTAGAGAGAAGAAGGGTAAGAGAGAGAGCAACATCAATGATGAGAAAGAATCATTGATCAGCTGCCTCCTGCGTGGCCTCTACTGGGTATGGAGCCCACAACCTGGGCATGTGCCCTGACCTCCTGGTTCATAGGTCAATCACTGAGCCACACTGGTTGGGCGATATATTTGTATCTCAATAGAATATTTTAATATGAATTTATTTATTTAAATTGCCTAACTGGTGTTCTTTTAAATCTAAAAATAATCATTAAAAATTATATAAGAAAGAAGAGAAACCAGTATTGTAACTATCCATGTTCATATAGTTATGGCAGTTTAACAATTGATTTACTGCCACATCAACATAACTAAATAGAAAGTCAGAACTGATCTGAGTTTGGAAAGCATTTACTATATAAGGAAAGGTTGTTTCTTCTATTTTTAAAAAATATATTTTATTGATTTTTTACAGGGGAGAGGGATAGAAAGTCAGAAACATTGATCAGCTGACTCTTGCACTGGGGATGTGCCCACAACCAAGCTTCATGCCCTTGACTGGAATGGAACCTGGGGACTTTCAGTCTGCAGGCCAACACTCTATCCACTGAGCCAAACCAGTTTTGGCAGGTTGTTTCATCTATTTAGTGAGAAAAAGAAGGCTAGCTTATTAAATAACTGTTCTTGGGATATTTGAATGCCTATTAAAAGATAAAAAAAACCTAGTAGAGAAAATAATTGAAAGAAATAAATACCATTATTATATGTTGAGTTCTTATAAATTTATAAGAAAATATTTAAATTTGAATAGAAAATTGATAAAAGACATGAGGAAAATGACTTTACATACCAAGAAATACAAATACTCTTAATAAGAAATAAAAATGACATTGATAAACTATAATATTTTTCATCTTACTAGTAATCAGATAAATGCTGATAAAGAAAAATAAAATACAGATATTTAATAAACTGGTAATGAGTGTATTTTTGTGTGTACGAGTACAAAATCTGTCTTATAGGGTAATATAAAATAAAAATATTTTTATTTTTAAAATTTATCACTTTATTAATTGAAATTGACACAAAATATAAGTTATCTCTAGATATCCTGGAAGTCAGGACAACATGAGACAATAGTAATCTGATAAATGAAGATATCTTTTTTGTATATACATACATGTTTAAAGGGCATATGTAAGAATAGTAATAGAAGAATGAACAATAGCTTTAACAATGGCTTTATTAGGAACCCTTTTGATTATATTTAGATATTTTCCTTTAATAATTCAAGGACTTAATATTAAAATGTAATGTAATTGGGCTTTTGTGAGAGCAGTATTATCCATCTGACCATCTAATGGTAATTATCAATCAAAAGAAGGCTAATCCCCTTTTTAAAAATATTTTTTACTAGAGGCCTGCTGCACAAAATTAATGCATTGGGAGGTTGTCCCTCACCTTGGCCTGCACCCTCTCCAATCTTGGAGCACTTGGGGTATGTTTGACTGCCAGTTTAAGCCTGATCCTGCAGTATGGGGCCTAAACTGGCAGTCAGACATCCCTCTCAGAATCTGGGACTGCTGGCTCCTAACTACTCTCCTGCCTGCCAGCCTGCCTGATCGGCCCTAACCATTCTTCCTGGCTGCTTGATACCCCTAATTGCTCCCCTGATAGCCTGATCACCCCTAACCACCTCTGCCAGCCTCCCTGATCACCCTTAACTGCCCTTCCCTGCCAGCCTGGTCACCTCTAACTGCCCCTCCTTGCCAGCCTGATCATTCCTATCAGCTTCTGCCTCAGCCCTGCCACCATGGCTTTGTCCAGAAGATGTCTGATCTAATTAGCATATTAGCCTTTTATTAGTATAGATTGATTTCAGAGAGGAAGGGAGAGAGAGAGAGAGAGAGAGAGAAACATCAATGATGAGAGAAAATCATTGATTAGCTGCCTCCTGCATGCCCCCTACTGGGGATCAAGCCCATAATTGGGACATGTTCCATTGCCTGGAATCAGACCCAGGCTGACACTCTTATCTCCTGAGCCAAACCAGCTAGGGTCTGACCACCCTTTTGATGTGCCTTCTATCTCAGCCTCATTTTTGACAAAGCTTGGATAATAATCAGGTAAGGGGTAAATTTTCTGATGAGTGCCTTGAATGCAGATACTCTGATATTAAAGATCAGTTCGCTTCAGCAGGATGAGGGGTTTTAATTCTGTTATGATTATGAAAGGACAGATACATTGTATACTAGTAATTCTACATTTTGAATTTGTATTCAGTCCTCCACAAATGTATTTTTTAACAATATAGTAAAAATTTACTTAATTTTTTGAAATTATGTACTGGGTGTGTATATATATGATAAATAAGTAAAATAGCAAAGTTTCTTAATTTTTACTTCAATGCTTCTGCCAAAATATATGAAAATATTTGTTAACATGATTTCTTACATTTGAATATTTTGAGATTCTTAGGTAGTTGGATTTCTATTTTCTTTTAACGTGGAAATTTTCATACCAACAATGCCAACTGGAGGAGATTTAAGAAATAATGTAATTGATTAACATTTATTACAACTTATATTTGGATTTAGCATAACTTATTTTAATTAATATTTTTAGAATAAATCAAAGTAATACATTTTTCGCAAAGTACAATCTATAAAAGTAACAATTTTTAAAGTTAAATTATTTATACAGAAAGGCTTTTAAAGTATTGTTTGAGAATTTAAATTACTTAGTGTCAATGGTAGAATGCCTTGAATGTATTTGTTAATCAAGTAATTCCACATATTTCAGATGTCTTTAATACATATTTCAAAATATATAAAAGAGATAACTATCTGATAGAAAGACTTTGAACATGATTTTCTTGAATTACTAAGACTAAACATACAAAGATGAACTTCAGACTACAGCTGAAAATGGCAACATTTCTCACTTTGAAAAAATGTGAGGGAAATTAAAGAACATCATGACTCTTTGCTCTTTATAAATTGTTCCAGTAAATTTGCTCTTCAGCACATTGACTAATAGACTCTCAAATATTACCAAGTCTATTGAAAGCTATCCTGCATTGCAGGTGAGGTTTGTAATTACTTGAAGAGTATATACTGTAGTTCATGGCCTTCTAAAGCAGAAAGCAAGAGAAATCTGGGAAATCACAAGCGTTAAACAGATGGCAAGAAACTTTGTAGCTCTAGTAACAATAGACTTAGCGCGTAAAAGTAAAAAAAAAAAAAGACAAGAGGTATAATGGAGCCTTTGTTTAAATGAATTTGCAGTAAGTTTGAGAATGAACATCATTAAAATGCTGTAATATATTACTTGTAAAATTGTCCTCTTTGATTTTAGGGCGTTGTAGAAATGTGGCAGATTGAAACCCTATGAATATGCCAAAGATTTGGGGGCTTCAAAAATCACATCAAGGATGTGATTATGGTCCAGGGGAAATTTCAGGATCAGCTTCAGAGCTTCTGGTCCAGAATCCATCTGGCTTAAAGTGTGATATACACAGAGAAAACATTATTTTACTAGTAAGTGGCACCTATGAGTGTGACAATAATCGCAGGGTTTTTCATCATTGCTTACTTAATTCATTTTAACCTTTTTAATGTGAAATTTTTGGTACTTTATATATGGTGTTTTACAAATATAATGCTCCCCCTCCAAAAAAAAGAAAAAAATTAAATAGAAGAAAACAAAACTATAAAATAATGGAGAAAAGAAAGAGGGAAAAGGATAAAGGGAGAGAAGGTGGGAGGCAGGAAGAAATTGGGGGAGGAACAGAGAGAAGGGGCATAAGAAATAATATGTTTTGTGTATTGCTTAACCAGTTATTACTGATGTGTGTTTGGTGAAATATTAAACATCATGGGGCCTCAATTTTCTCAGTGTAAAAAGATAGGATACTACTTGATAACCTTTAAGGTGGTTTTCTTTGGTTTTGATCCCATGACGATGTCTTAAGTCTCCTTTCCCACTGCTCTTTTCACCTGTTATGTGCTTCAGTCACATCTCACTACTTCTTACCAGCTCTAAACTGTTCTTTCCCTTTTGTAGATTAATCATGGCACAGATTTTTCATATCCCTTGTCCTGTGGAGATACTAGTTAATTATGGTTGCTGATTTAGTTGCATTGCTATAGCTTTCTTCTTTCCTAGTTGCTGAAATTAATTGCTTCTCTGTTGCACTTCTTTAGTATTTCTTGGTTTATACCTCTCTTTTAGCTCTTAAGGTATTTTATCATTAATTATTATGCGTAATAATATTCTGAAGGCAGAGGTCAATTGGGTTTCAGTCCTCTATTTTTAATAGCTACCAATAGCTCTTGATTATATTAGGCAGTCAGATTAGTTGAATGGGGTTGGAGAGAATAATTGATCTGCTGCTTCCTGCACACCGCCTACTGGGGGTGGAGCCCAAAACCCCAGGCATGTGCCCTGACTCTGAATTGAATGGTGCCCTCCTGGTTCATAGGTTGAAGCTCAACCACTGAACAAAACCAGCCAGGCCTGGTATTTTTAAAAAGATCATTTGTTTCTGTTGTCTTATGGAAGTTAGCCACACAAAAGCCCACCTTTTTAGAGGCAGCATGTTGTGGTAGGGAGAAAGTACAGAATAAAATCTGGATTTTCACTCTATTTTTAAAGCTGAATTATTGTGTGAACCTGGAAAAATATCGTTTTTTTCTGAGACCACATTATTAATTTCTGATGGAGGGTGCTACCTACCTCTCAATTTTTTTTAAAGAAAGGTGAAATAATATATTTAATGTGACTAACCAGAAGATGTGCCTTCCAAGTGTAATTTTTAAAATTTCTATTTTAGCAAATATTAGCATCATTTTTCTTATTACTTAGTTTGTTTTATGTTATTTCAACCTTCCTGTGAAAGCACTCTTGATATCCAATATTATTTATTAAAATGTAAAATACCAATATTCAAACTGATATCTAATACTATACTTGAGTAGTTTTTCATGAATAATAACTTCAAATGATATTTTTATTAATTGGAAATCTTTACATATAAATAATTTTAATACCCTTCTATTAATCAATTTATAAAATATAGAGGATAAATTTCTTATGAAAGTGACACAAAAGCTAAAATCATGTTTTAAAAAGCATGTAGACACAAAGCATATAAAAACACAATTGAAGCATCTGGATGTCCATACATTAAAACACTGTCTCAAGAAACATGACTATTGTATTGATTATCAGCATGGTATGATGCCTGACTTAATTAAAGAGTAGAGTCCTTTATTTACATTTTAAGCATAACTCACTCTGAAAGTAGTGGTTGTTATGCCTGGCAAAATGTTAGAATCACTTGGGGAACTTTAAAAATCTATGCCTGAGGTCTCACCCCAAAACATTGTTATTTAATTGGTTTGGATTTGCATTGTAAGCATGTGTTCTTTTTTTTTTTTAAGTTTTCCAATGTATAGCCGGGTTTGAGAACTATAAATCTCAAATGATCGAATAAGATACATAAGACACTGCTTTCAAGTTCCTCCAAAACTACTTCGCTGTATGATTGTTGTTGTTTTTTCTAAAAAGATAGCAATGATAGTATGAAAGATATGACAATGATAGCGTGCAAGAAATGACACTTAAGTTTGAATCAGTTCTAGGCATCAAAAATTAAAGTGCCTTGAAGCAAAAACTAAATGATGCAAACTGTATTTTTATTGGGAAGTAGGTTAGGATTCTATGTCAATGTGCCCCTTTATTACTTTCCCATCTTTAAAAAAAAAACAAAAATAGTGTTGCCCTGGCTGGTTGCTCAACTTTGGGTGTAGTCCCATGCACCCAGAACACTGCCGGTTCAATTCCTGGTCTGGGTTGCTGGCTGGATCCTCAGCATGAAGGAGGAGCAGGCAGCCAGTGATGTGCCAGCCTCACATGGATGTTTCTCTCTCTCCTCCCTTCCTCTCTCTCTCTCTCAAAAATAAAAATCCAAAAGAAGACAAAAAATCTGGGTTACCAAATTAAACCAAATGAGTTGAAGAGGAGTGGTAAAACATTGAAAATACTGTCTGAATATGGTTTGTAGAAATATCTCACCGTGTAAATATTAGCTTCAATGAGTGACCAAAATTCAAACCCTTTGATTAATGGTAATAAAAACAAATAACATTTTTATTTTTATAGTAAGTTTGAAGTGTTCAGCTACTATAAAAATGCAGTTTTCTGGAACGTTATAATGCTAAAAAAACCTTTCTCTGTAGAATATTGTTTTGAAAATGATGCACTGAAGTTCCACATAGTATAGTTTTCAAAATGGATTTCCCTCTCTACATGTCAGTGATCTCTAGTAGATAATATTATTATTCAACTATAACCTGCTATTAAGATCATAATAAGAAATAACAGCTTTAACATTGTTCATCCCCCCCTTTTTTTGTAGTTTTTGTTCCCTTCCCAGTGATTTCTTTTTTGTTCATCTTCAGATTTATACATCCTGACAATTTTGAACTAGAAGAAACAAATTAAGAAAAAAAAATTAATTGACTTTATTTGCTTTAATGCTGCCAGCCCATATTATCTGCTCTTGTAAATGAGCTTGGAACTGCCAGCTTTGAGGATACTACACTACATTTTGGGTTGCTGCCAGCATATCCTGAGTAAATATATTAAAATCAAAGCTAAGCTGCTTAAATATTCATGTTACGCTCTTATTATGGTTTAGAGAAATGTGAAACCATTTAAGATTTGCAAACCTGTTACATGGCCAAAAATGTATTTGAATTGTGAGAAATATGCTTAAAATTGATAATGCTAACCTAGTTTAGTAAGGAAAGGTTTCCATCATTTCTATAGCTGTGATGCATTCAAAATGTCTAATTGGTTTGTGATTTTCCAGTCACTAGACCAATATAAATGTGATATTTTTCCCCTGAGATATCTATGGGAAATATTCCCCAGAATATTATGTTGTTAAATAAGTACATTCTTCTATTCCATGTGCTTTATGTCTAACTTTTTTTTTTAAATCCTCAATTGAAGATATGTGATATGTTTTACAGATCTTAGGGAGAGGAAGGGGGGTGGCTGAGAGAGGGGTTGGGGAAGAGAGAGAGAGAGAGAGAAGTTTCAGTGTTTGAGAGCAACATCGATCTGTTGCTTCCTGCACATTCCCCCACTGGAGATGGAACCCGAAACCTAGATATGTGCCCTAACCCAGCATCGAACCGACCTCTCAGTGCAGGGATGACGCTCCAGCCAGTGAGCCGCGCCGGCCAGGGCTCTAACTTTGATTTTTTAAGCACCTCTACAGTACAAGCGCAGTGTGTTTTATTGTATGAATTTTCCCTTCTTGCTTTATTGATATATTCCTTCAGAAATGTACAATTTTTAAATTTTATATAAAGCATGAATTTACTTCCCACTGTTAAGGATTTTATATAAAACGTTAACTTACTTCCCAGCTTTGAGGATTCCCAGTTGTTTGAACAAAGTATAAGGTAAGAAGAAAAGGGAATACAATAATCCCCTGTAATCTATGGGGTTATGTTCTAAGACCCCCAGTTGATGCCTGAAACCACGGATGTTTTTGCTATATATACATGCCGACGATAAAGTTTTACTAGTAAAATAGGCACAGAAGAGGTAAATAACAACTAATAATAAAATAAAATAATTATAGTAATATACTATAATAAAAGTTATGTGAATGTGGTTTCTTTCTCTGTCTCTCCCCCCCCCCCCCCCCGCCCTCTCTGCCTCTCCCCTCTCTCTCTCTGATAACTGAAGTGGTTGCTAAGTGACTAGTGGGTGGGAGCTATGCAGTATGGATATGCTGGACAAAGGGATGATTCATCTACTGGGTGGGATGAAGCAAGACAGTGCAAAATTTCATCACACTACTCAGAATCCTATGTAGTAATTTAAAGCTTGTGAATTGTTTATTTTTTTTAAAATTTCACTTAATATTTTCAGGCCACAGTTGAAAGGTAAGTTAAACCAAGCAAAGTGAAAGGGCATCTAAGGGGGGAGAATAATATAATCAAGAAATGCTAAACACTAAATAATCATCACATGAAGCAATAATGCTAGCGCTAGTGAAGGAAGAGAAGCAGAACTCACATTTTTGTATCAGGGGCACATATGTGTTATTTCTACTGCAGACTAAAGCAAGCAGGCTCATTTCTTTGCTGCCTTCTCCCACTGCCCTTTCTCCTTTGTAGTTTTTGTAGATTGGTAGCATTTCCATTACAGATTTAAAGCATGTGATTTTGAATAAAATAGTTTTTTTCAATTTTCCTTTGAGACAAAGAAACTATTCACAGTTTTAAAATTTCAGAATATCAAAAACTCTTTTTATAATCATGGATGCTAATGACAGTAGAATTAGCTATGCTTTATGGGATGGAACATTTTCAGAACATTCTGTAAAATTCAATATAAATTCATGAAATGCCATGAGGATGCCAGTGTCCAACCTCCAGTCCTGACCTGAATGTGGCCCAGCATGCTAGACCTTCCCAGCCTGGGACAGACCTGGAAAGCCAGGACGGCTGACTCAGACCAGCCACTGGCACTGTTTGATGCCTTCTGTTGAACAGCTCAGATTCCAACTTTAGAGATCGAGCAGTGATAGCAGTAGAGCCAGTCATGAGACCGCTTAGCATGACATACTCCATACTGAGCTGCTTTTGGAATTTCTAAGTCTACTAAACTCTGGACAGGTCCAATGCAGCCATTAGCTTTTACTGAGTTTTGCTCTTTATGTTGTCATGTTAGAGAGAAGTTCTAATACATTTCTCTGTGGAGAAACCACAGATTGTTTTCGGCTTCAGTGAGGCATGAACCTACTGGGGCAGAGCTTGGGAGGATTATAGGAGCGTCAGCTTTAGTGTTCTGTGAAGAGAAAACATTTAATCACATTGGTGTCAGATTTTCAGACCTTGATCATGAACATTGATATAATTCTTCTTATAATAATAGATATATTTAACTGTAATTCATTTTTGGCCCTACTTTAGGATTGTGAGATCAACAATGCATGGCCATCAGAACTATTTTCCATTTTTAAAATTTAATAGTGATCTGTTCTTAAGGTGTGAACTTTTATGCCATTTATGAAAGAGAGTGAACAATCTGTTCTTAAAATAAATGGTGACATTCCTAAACCAGAGTGATAATACTCTGTATTATATGAACATAATGTTCAGTTTAAGGAAATCTAAAGAAAATTTTGGTTTTACAGCCTACAGGGGTTGGCAGAAGTAGGTTTTTAGCTGTGAGTACGCGAGAGTATGCTTGAGTATAGCAAGTAGACTACAAGAATATGTAAATAATGAAGGCAGGCAATTTGAGTGCTTACAAGATTGTTCCTAAGTGCACTTTGCCATTGTGGCACTCTCTTGAGTTAATAAAGCTACTGTAATAATCATAACCTGCATGTCTTTTTCCATACAAACAACTGCAAACCTACTTTTGCCCACACCTGTACTAATCATTTAGTCCAATTTTCTAGTTAAACATCCTATTATAGAAGTGAAATAATGATATTACAGAAAATTTAGAAAATTGAAAGAAGAAAAAAATCTTATCTCTAACTTATACCCATAACCTAATCATTAGCAATTTAGTTTATTTCCCTCCAGTTTTTTAATTTTATTTTTTTATAAACAATTTTATATCTGGCTTTTCCACATAATATTAAATTATGTGTGTTTTCCCATGCTGCTATAAGATTTTGTAGCCATTCAGCTTTTGTGTTTATTTTATAGGTTAAACTATTGTGGTTGTCTTTAATCTGTAGTCACTTCCAACTGATTCGAAGTCCAGTTTTACTCCCAGGTTAGGGTTTAGCTCTGTGGAATCTCTTCTTGCCCACAAAAAAAGAACGAGGAAGGAAGCTGGCCATAAAGCTGACAGAAAGCTAATAAAGAAAAAGGAGCCATTCAAGATGTCAATAAGGCCATCAATAAGCAGATGCCAGTGATAATATCTTAATATTAAACATGTTTTCCTAATTGAAGTTATTGGGTTCACTGGATATTCCAGGATGTCTGGCTAATTAAGTTTTTGTTTCATGCTTAGTTATACTGTTAGATTTGTCCATAGACCGAACATGTGGAGATTCCTTTCTTATAAATGCTTCAAGTTGTTCTGAGGATCCTGGAATTTCTTCACACATACCTGAGGAGTCACAAAGTTTTATATGTGTTACTTTTAACAGAGTTGTTTCTTTAGTGATGATTTTTTTATATAAATCTGAATTTTAACTTCTGTTTGAAATAATTTCGTAAGACTCACTAATTTATAAATGTATTAATATTTTATCAACTGGATTTAGTGATAACATGAATAAAACTATTATTTTGGTGAGTTGTGTGTTTGTTACAGGGATTGAAAGGGTGTGCCAGAAAGAAAGAGGGAAGAGGCTTTTTTTTTTTTTTCTCAGAATGGGTTCATTTGCTTGTTTTTGCTTTCTCTGTGTTGTATGTCTAGAAGAAGAAGAGAGAAGAGGTGGAAAATGTGATTAGAAATGTTGGTTCTATTTAGTTCCAAATATTTTAGTAATGCATTGTCTTTATATGTAAGTTCCTTTTCAAACAATAGTTCATAATTTAGGATAGTGGCAACATTCTCCTCAGGAAATTGGGTTTGGGAGTCGCAAGTCATTAAGTTATTTTTTAATTGCCCAAATTTTTATGCTGAATTGTTCCTGTCCCCCTGGTTCTATCACGCCAAGGGCAGATCACATTATTATAACAGTACTAGAGGGCAGATGCATGAAGTTCGTGCAAGGGGCTTGGCCCTCACAAGCCCCAGTTACCTTGTCTGGCCTTCGCAGCCCCGGGTTTGTCTGGACGGTTGTTCTGCTGTTTGGTCTAATTAACATATTAGCTCTTTATTATACAGGATTATAGGTACCATGTGATAACATAATTAAACATAGGTTAGATTTATACTACCCAAGGTAATTTCAATGAAAAGTGGATATTTTGAGCTTTCCTATAAATTGAAATTTCAATAATATTCTTGAATTCTTGTTTAGTGGTTCATTTACCTGAATAATACAGATAGATAATAGTTCGATTTAGAAATCTTAATATAAACATGAGATAAGCACACATTAATCTTGTTGGCCATCAAAATACATTATGGGTTTAGTATTGAATGCTACTTATGACTTGATGGGACAATTGGTTTGATATCTGTGTGATCTGCTTGCACTATACTATTTCTGATGGTGGTTATCTGCAGAATCAGAATTATAACTCACCAAGCATGGGATATGCTTGAAATATAACTGCATTAAATACTTGGTAGTTTATTCTGAGTTGAGAAGTGAAAACTCAAAAGACTGCAGTATAACTGGAACTTAAATGTTGGTTTTTCTAGCAACCATATGTAAGATTTTGGGGAGATCATATAACATGGTTGGTCTTCTGTAAATGGAGTTTGACTAGATGGTCTTAAAATCCATTTCAGTTGAAAATGACCTCTAAATATAGGCTTGTCCTGGTTCCTGAAATTCCAACTAACATGGTAACTTCTACAGGTTAAGGCACTATTTCCAGAAAACTCTTATTAATATGCAACATACTACTATGGAAATAAGCCATTATCCCAGTAGTAAACATTAGCTTGGCTCACCATATAAGCTTCTAGAAGGTTCATTGAGATGTTCTAATGGGGTGTTGATGCAGAGCAGATCCTCAATAAACAATCATGTTATTTGAAAGAGGTTGTAATCTGGCATGGTTCATTCATGAACTTGATCTGGAATATAGGGCAGGTCTTGGGCCCTGTGATACCTTTAGGTTGTTTGGTAATGGAAGGGACGGGACAGATTTTTGAAAAGGTAAAGAAAAATGCTGAAAGGAGCATGTAAGTATGAGAAGATACTAAAGGAAAACTTTACTAAAATCATAATTTATCTTGCATATCGGCCTTGAATTGATAGGAAAGGATAATATGAATACTTGGGACCCAGAAATGTTTTAGTAGAGTCCAGAATTAGATACTGAAGTATTTTCAATTTGAGGTAGAATGTTTTCCTTGGAATATTTTATACTCAAACTTGCTTAGGCTGAATATTGTTTATAGCTTGGTGGTGGGATTGGGGGGAGGAGAGACATGAGATCTACTAGTTAGAATTGTTTTGAAAGTCAAATTCTAAGAAACAGAAAAGTGGCTGGTGGATACATGAAATATCTGGGAGACCACTTTGTAAAGTATATGATTGTCTAACCACTATGCTGTATACCTGAAACTTACACAAAATAATATTGAATATAAACTGTAATAAAAACAGAATAGTTAAGTTTATTCAAATAACCAGTAATGATTTGAAATACACATTTTTATGTGGCTACTATATCTAGAGAACAATATTTGGCACAAAGTAAATGCTCAGAAAATTTTTTCTGTAATAACGAAAAAACATTATTTTAATTTGATATCAGATGTATACTTGGTATATGTATTTGTGTGTAAATACAACCTTAATCTAGAAAAAATAGGTTAAGTAAGAATGTGAACTATTTATGGTAGTTCTTATTTATAAATTTTGGGTTCTTGCTCTAATGAGTAAGACTTTCATTTTCAGCTGTTCATTTTTATATTTAAATTTTAAAAGTTTTAAATATTTTCATATTTTTTAATTAGGCAAGAAAAGTATGACACTTATAGATTAAAATATTCCAAAACAAGCAATAGTGGAGGATAAACCCAGAGTTTGATGATTAGGTCTGTACTATTTGGGGGATATCTAAAACAGAGTGAAGTTAATCACTTGGTTGAAGTGAACTTTGATAAAAATGTATTATTTGGTTTAGTTGAATTATTGGATTGATTGCTAAATAATTCTGAAGGGAACACTGGTCTTTTGTATATGTACTCATGTTTAGAGTATAAATTAACAGTATGGTACTGTGGTAGTGTGGCACGTAGCATCTCTGAAATTTCAATATGTATTTTTACATCTGCATATAATCTTTTTTAAAAATATATATTTTATTGATTTTTTTTACAGAGAGGAAGGGAGAAGGATAGAAAGTCAGAAACATCGATGAGAGAGAAACATCGACCAGCTGCCTCCTGCACGTCCCCTACTGGGGATGTGCCCGAAGCCAATAATCTTTATTAGCCAAGATATTCTATCTACATTTTGCTCTTATGGTATTATTAACTTTTTAAAATTTTATAGCGAATCCTGCCTTAGTTAACATTTTCCTTTTCTACTTCTAAAAATAAATGTCCTTTTTGGTCTCTAAACACAATCTTTTGACTCTGAACATAGCCACTTTAAAGTTATAGTTACTTGATAAATGTTCCTATGGATTCTTTAATTCCTTTTGTGGAATTAGGAGTTTTAACTACATTAACATTTAGAGTTTTAGTACTTCGTTTGAATATTTTTCTCTTACATGACAAGGTTGACCTGATATTAGAAATTATAACTTATCTTATTTCCTACACATCAACTTCATGGATGTCATAGAATTCTTTGGCTACTACTTTGAGGGCAAAGTAAAGAGTATTCAATGCAAGAGCAAAAGGTTTTAAAGTAAATTTAAAACCAGTAAGTCTTTCTGTAATGCTTATATTTTAAACATTGAAAACCATATTTAGGCTTTGATAGAAGTTTATTTTGAAATGCAAAAAACAAAAGCACTTAAAATATCATTTTTAAGATTCGTTTTTGGGAAGTAAGTATTCCATGAAAGCACACTATGTACTTTTTGAGAATATTAAAACATAGATTTGTTATTTAAATTTGATAGTATTACAGTATTATTGCTTTAATACCCAATTAAATTTTTCTATATTCTACAATTTCTCCCCATCTGTGAGACCTAGTTTTTTAAATAAAATTTTTGGAAGGATATTAACATTAAAATAATATGTAGTCTATATTGTTATTTCAAGAATTTTATGCAATTGGCTAATTCCATCACAATATGTTTGTGAAGAGCTGTGAACCCATATCTTCTTGAACAGACTTGTTAGCTGCTTCTTTGTTGGGAATATTCATTAATTCTAATCAGTGTTTCAAATTTGTAACTCATATAAAATGATCAGCTCTCTGTGACCCAGTGGGGTAAAGAGAAGGATGAGAATGTTGGCAGTTGAGGGATTGCTAGCCTAGAGCTTGGACTGCCCCAGCTGGCTACAGTGTATCCCTCAGTTTTGCATGTTTGAGAGGTTCTGATGTAATTGACACTAACTGACCAAGCTGACTCAGTCTCAGTTCTTGGTACTGTGGGTACAAAGGTCAATGATTTGGGGTCATGCCACTCTGTGTATCCTATGCCTGCCACAGAGGTGTTTGCTCTGAGGCTGTGTGCCGTCCTGTGGGGGTAGCCTTTTACAAAAAAGGAGGCAGCACCTTAGCCAATTTCTGTGGGGGGCTCCTCCTGAAGAGGCTCATTTATCATGTTAAATTTATTTCAGTATCCATGAGTCTTTCTCCACTAGGTTAGTTTGTTAGAACTTCTCATTCCAGAAGGCCAAAGATTTCTTGATTGGAAATAAAATTTTAATCTAAGATAATATCAATGTTTATTTAAAAAATCACATTGAATAATTGTTTCTCTTGTGATTATGACTCCACATTTTAAAAAATATAAATCATTGACATTCTTGTTTTTTCAAAGTTGGAGTCCTAATAACAGGAAAATAAAACCTCCCTGGTCACCTGCCTTCTGTTTCTGTGCTGTTCTTGGCCAGGGGTGAAAGCATGCGGCACAACTTCTTTGCAGAAACATATTTTTCTTGATCAGAAGCAGGAATGTCAGCTCACATGTAATGAAAATTATCCAAGCATGATTTCTAGACCAATTTGGCAGACTCCAAAAGTCTCTTGAAAGGCAGGTGACATTTCTGATGATTACCTAAATTGAACAGAACCTTTGAATGTTGTCATTTTAAAGTATGTGAGACAGAACAAAGAGAGAAGAGTAATGGCTATACATTCAAATTTCTGTTGATGTGGAAGAAACCATTTAGTTTCCCATTTAGAGGACACAAATACATGTGCTGTGCATCTTAAGAAAATCCATTGTGGTGTACTTCTGGTGAAATAACTTTCTCATTCACTGTTAGTACATTCACAGTAAGGTTTTAAAGGGCATAGAGAGGCTGGACACTGTTTTAGAAGGCACAGCTTATTTGGACACAGTAGTGATGATCTTCTGGAAATTGAATCTTTACTATGCCAAAAAGAAACTTTATAGGGAATTTCAGATTAATTTTAGCTGTATTGGACCATCCTTGGTGGTCAATGAACAAGTCCCAAAATAGGTAGGCTCACAGTAGGGAATCCTTGATGTGTGCCCTATATTCTTGTACTTTAGGCATTTTTCTGTTTTGGACTGTAGAAATTGCATACCACTTGCTCTTGTCCTCTCCAGTGTCCTCCATATTCTGCCTCTGCTTCTTCTCCTTCCACTCCTATCTCTCTCTCTCCCAGTTTGCGGTTTGCTAGATGTGTTGGGACAATTGCAAAGCCACAATAGAAAAAGGCTCCCCTGAGAAGCCTTTCCTAGCTTCTCTCCAGTTTTCAATCCCTAAGCTGTGTGTCACTGAGCTTTCCCTGGGGCCATTCAGGTATCATATATAATAAAAACCCAGTATGCTAAGTATCTGATCATCCAGTCGGCCATTCAACCAATCAAAGCATAATATGCTAATGATATGCTAAGGCCACTCAACTGCTTGCTATGACATGCACTGACCACCAGGAGGCAGACAGTCATCCAGTTGGCCAGTTGCTATGATGTGCATTGACCACTAGGGGACAGATGCTCCAACTGGTAGGTTAGCTTGCTGCTGGGGTCCAACCAATTGGGATTGAGTGAGACAGGCTGAACATGCCCTGAATCCCTCCCGCAGTCCCTTCCTGGCTGGCCAAACTCTGGCATCCCTCTCCAGCCCCATGCAGGAGTTTCCCCCTGGTGGTCAGTGCACTCCCACAAGAGGAGCACCGCTTAGCCAGAAGCCAGGCTCACAGATGGCAAGCATAGTGAGCACAGTGGTGGCAGAAGCCTCTCCTGTCTCAGCTGTGGGTGGGTGGTAAGGAGTGAGGGGTCCTGGACTTTGAGAGCCCTAGACTATGAGAGGAATATCTGACTGCCAGCTTAGGCCCCATCCCCAGGGTGATCAGGCCTAACCTGGCAGGTGGACATTCCCAGAGGGGTCCTGGACTAGGAGAGGGAGCAGGCTGGGCTGAGGGTCCCCCCATCCCCCAGTGCACAAATTTCATACCCTAGGCCTCTAGTCTTTATATATGGCCACATGCTCCAAAGAGAAAAAGCATTTCTAGAGTAACCATTTTTTTTTTTTTAGATCTCGGAGCCAATATAGAACATTCTGATGGAATTAATATGGGGAATAGTTATTACTCCTCAATTGGAAGTTTGTTTTTTTCTTGACTAGATCCTAAATAAACTTATTATATTAGTAATGTAACATCAGCTTAAAAACAAATTTGTATCAATATGAATTCTTAACACTGACAGAAAATGTTGCAAATGAGCTGGAATAGTTTTTTTTTTTGTGTGTGTGTGTAGTTCGGATTACATTTATAATACAGTAAGATATAGCACATTTTAACATGTTGGTCCATTTCATATAGATAGGATATTTACAACCCCGTCCTGGAGAAATTAGCATTCAATCTTTGAACAGTAGGGAGTTATCTCCATGTAGAGAATCTTCAATTTTCACTGTGTAATTTCTTCATTTTCTTTGGAAGGACACTTGGAAGTATCTGACATCAAATTTTGTGTCCTTAGAAGCCTGAGGGGAAGCAGAAGGACATTCCTGACAAGTCAATTTCTTTACTTTGATGAAAAGTCATCTGTCTTTTTTATTTTGGTTTTATAACAAATTGACTCCTTGTAATGAAGTTTATTTTATGTAGGTAGTCATTTTATGATGAGAGTTAGAGGTGACATATAACTATTTTTAACAGAATTGTCTGTGTGCCCAGAGTGTGTGGCATTACCTTAGATCAGTGCTCGGCAAACTCATTAGTCAACAGAGCCAAATACCAACAGTACAATGATTGAAATTTCTTTTGAGAGCCAAATTTTTTAAACTTAAACTTCTGACACCACTTCTTCAAAATAGACTCACCCAGGCCATGGTATTTTGTGGAAGAGCCACATTCAAGGGGCCAAAGAGTCGCATGTGGCTCGTGAACTGCCGTTTGATGACCACTGCCTTATACATGTAATAGGGTGACACCTAGGTTGAATCAGGCCCTGGGCACAAGGCAAAGGGACTCTAACATGCATAGGGACCAAGGTCATCCTGAGGAGCACTGGCACCATTGAATATTATTGTTTTAATAAAAAGGTTCATTTGGTATGCTCAATTAGAATGTGTTATACACTTCACCTTTTTGCAAGACTTCTCAGCTTCTTCAATCTACACTAATAATAAAAAAATAAGATGCAAATTGACCATACCATCGTGACACTCACCAGTAAATGAGTGAGAATGCAAATTAACCCAACAAAGATGGTGGCTTAATTTGCATACACAGGCACTGAGCAGCAGGGGGCAGAGTGGGACAGACACATGCATCATTGCCATGGCAACAATGCAGGCATTCTGCATTGCTTCAGCCTCTTCAGGCCTCTGGGCAGCGTGGAAAGGTAGAAAGGCGGCTCCAGGCAGAGCGAAAAGGCTGGCAGCCAGGAGAAGGAAGGGCCATTCTTGCATGAATCTTTGTGCATTGGGCCTCTAATATACTAATATGTATAGTAAATCTCTAAGAGAAGGTAAAATATAAGGTGTATGGCATTTCCCAAATTTTCTTGATTATGTCATCCCCTCTTTTTGACATGTAGTATTTTTTTACTGGGAACCCACTTAGGTGAGGTGTTCGTGTACAGGATTAGCAAAGGAGTATACATGAAACAAAGCATTGGTATGGACTTGGAAACTGGCAACAATAATAACAAGCAAAAAACAGACTATCAGGAAGATAGGGTATCTTACACAAGGTCAAGTCAGCCTAAAGAGGGAGTCAATGTCCTTAGTGATGATAGCATTCAGCAAGTGATGTACAACACAAAGATGCCTGAAGTGAGGTGAGGAGAATGTGGTTAATGAAACAACTCACTACTTCAGACCTCAGACATTTTTGGTGGTTAATCTGTGGCTAGAGCCAGTCTCAGTGGAACAGTTATAAACCTTGCCTATGGATAAATCAACTGCATTCAAAATTTTTACTATACTTTCTTATGAAAACACTTTGTAGTGGATCCACCAAGGTAGAATAATATAGGCCTTTAAATAGCAGAGATGGAATATATGGGGGTATGAGACATGAAGTTCTTTGTTAGTCCAGTCTTGACAACAGAACTCTTAAATTCTTCCTGTACCATTTCAGGATCTATACGCTTTAGAAGGTATGTGTTGTAGCCAAGGAGATGACATCGAAGAGCAGTAGGTCTTGACTTAACCTTGGAAAACCTAATATAAAAGCACATTCTCAGACCCCAGGTTTAGAGAGTCTGCCTCAGGAGGTCTGCAGTGGGATGCAGGGTTCCAGTTTTGCTGAGCTGCCTATGACTGTGAAGAAGGAGGTCTAGGGACCGTTCTGAGGAAACTTTCCTGAAACCTTTGTGGTAGCAAATATAGCGCTCCTGTCTAGCTGGGGAACATCAAGCAGGATACTTGTGTTACTTAAATCAAATGAATTCAGATTTTTAAGATTCCAGTCAGGTCAAGTATTTAGCAGCATTTCTCAGAAAGAAAATTATCCTCAATTTGCGGAATAAGATTAGATTAATTCAAGTCTGATGGAGGTTGAGTGCTGTTTTGACTAGAGGGAGGCAATGTCTAAAAGCATGATGTAAGATTGTCTTTCCAAATGAGCTCAAAAACAAGAACAACAATAAATCAAAGACAGGTTTATTTAAATCTTGGCCTCCAGTCAATGCTGTTGTCATTGATACTCTAAGCTGTTATGGCTCACGCTTGTTCAGTTGTTTCCAAAATATTTTTTCTGTCATTGCCAGTGTTCTTAATTTGTCAAATTATGTCTTTCTGGGTCAGGGTTTCATCATCTTGAAACTCTTCAAACTTCATTGATTCATTGAAATTAACTTGACTTATTACATTAATTCCATGTACCTCAGAAAAGCACAGTTGTAGCTTATAAATATATAGGATTTGATGAAAAATTCATTTAATATTCTTTTATTTTATTAATTTAATTTTTGTGTGTAAATCAAATTTCCAACATGCATCTTGTCCATTTTTTATAGCTTGTTGAATATTATTGTGTTGCCATTGTTAGTAATATATCAATGAGTTGAATGGCCCTAAAAATGCTCCAAACTCAAAAGGAAGCTTTTTCTGGGCTACAGCTTGTAGCATTTATTTACTTCACAATTAGGAGTCCGTGGCTATGTGAATAAAATCATTTTGAGCTAGTGAAATTTATTTGCTGGTTACTTTGAAATATTAATATTTTAAAAGTAAGAGCTGTCTCACTATTTCACTTTATCATGACACATATTTCATCTTTCATGCATCTATTTTACAAGACATAAATAACTTGACTTTTCAACCTTTATGGAGAGCAAAGGAAACACCAGCTGTTTCAGGCAACTGCAGAAGCTTTGGGGTACTGTGAAAGAGTGAGTGTGCTTTTTCAGCAGGTTTAGCGGGAAACCCTTGCAGATGATGAAGGTGAAAATAGAGAAATGGCTGCTGTTCACTATTTGCTGTTGACCTAGAAGTTAGAAACTGACACTTCTTGACTTATTCCATTTTGAAGGTTGGATAAAATGTAAAGGTGTTCAATAATGCTTTCAATTAAAAAGTTATACTATTCTTGATTGTGAGGTTTGGTCTAAGCACCTGCTAATATACATAAGTAGTAAATGTGTCAGGTGACATAAGAAAATGCAAAGCTTATTCATTCATTTCTGAGTTAGCAAGTTGCTCATCACCACACATTTTATATCCTTTCCCAGCAACACAAATATGCTTTTACAGTATAATTTAAGCCATTTTTACTGTAAAGTTTTAACAATTGCGAAATTTGTTGAAATTGAATTGTTTCTGGACCAGAGAAAACACTGCATGAATGGGAATACATATAAATAATTGAAAAGTATATAAGAGAAAAAGCCAAGAATTCATTTGCACTTTTGAATAAAGCCAAACTCTCACTTAATTATACAGTAGTGGGCTTTAAACATATATTTTTAGTCAAGTCTGTAAAACTGCCAGATGCTTAAGTAACATAGATAGGCCAATTATGGATTGTGTTTCATTAACATAACCAGATATTTTATAAAAGATGAAAAGCTTTCAAGGTTTGGATCAGAGACAAGGTTTTTAGTGCCTCTATATAGCCTGGTAAAAATGCATAATGATTCAAATAGAGTAGAACAAGATAGAGTTTTTCTTTTTTATAGTTACTAGTTGAAAAAAGTAGGGCTCTAGCTCCCTTTACCATTCTATATAATAAAAGCTAAGTGTCCAGTCATCCAGTCGTACGTTCAACCAATCAAAGCTAATGATATGCTAAGGCTGCTCAACCACTCTCTACGACTTGCACTGATCACCAGGGAGCAGAAGATCCGACTGGTACATTAGCTTGCTGTGGGGTTCCAGCAGATCAGGACTGAGCAAAATGGGCTGGACATGCCCTGGAGCTCTTCCATGGTCCCTCCCCAGTTGGCCAACCTCCTGATTCTCTCCCTGACCCTGATTGTGTACCACTGGGGTCCCTCAGCCTGGCCTGCAACCTCTCACAATCCAGGACCTTTCAGGGGATGTTGGAGAGCCAGTTTCTGCCCGATCCTACAGGCCAGGCCGAGGGACCCCACTGATGCACAAGTTTGTGCACTGGGCCTCTAGTTACCTAATATTGTTCTTACCTGATGTAGTGGGAGAAAGAAATAGTTTCTAGCAGGAGACTAGTAGAGAAACGTCTTATTCTGAGGGATATTTTAAAATGCCTATCTACTCTATCTTCTTGTATCATCTAATTTCAGCAACATAGTAAAATACTAACATATAAACCTCATGCTATACTTTAACTTACATATATGGAACCTCCTGTAGTAAAAAGCAACCTAGATTATTATTTCATATGTAGGCATGCAGTATATGCTGCTCTCATTATCCTTTCTGATTTTTTTCTAAATTTCTTCCATAGTTCAGTTTCATTTTCTATTCCTCTACTAACGCTTAACTTTACACAAAACCATTCAGTTTTGAGGTTCTGTCTAAAGTGGAGGATTATATCACATAGAAATGTCTAAGTCCCACTTTCAGCTAACTTTATTTGGGGGTGGTGGGTAAAAAGTCACTATTTAATAGTAAGTGATACAGCTAACTGGGATGATATAACAATTCTACTTCTTTTTTTAAAATTTAAATTCTTTATTATTTGAAGTATTACATGCTTCCCCTTTTCCCCCCATTGACCTCTCCCAGCCACTCATACCCCTAGCACATGCCCTCACCCTCCAACCCCCATCTGTGTCCATTGGTTATGCTCATATGTATGCATACAAGTCCTTTGGTTGATCTCTTATCCCCTTCACCCCCTACCTTCCCTCATAGTTTGGACAGTATTTTTGAAGCTTCTATGTCCCTCCTTATATTTTTGTTCATCAATTTATGTTGTTCATTATATTCCACAAATGAGTGAGATCATGTGATATTTATCTTTCTCTGACTGGCTAATTTCACTTACCATAATGCTCTCCAGTTCCATTCACGCTGTTGCAAATGGTAAGAATTCCTTTTTTTTTTTTTTTTTTTTACAGCAGCAAAGTATTCCATTGTGTAGATCTACCACAATCTTTTAATCCACTCATCTGCTGATGGGCACTTAGGCTGTTTCCAACTGTTAGCTATTGTAAATTGTGCTGCTATGAACATAGGGGTGAATATATCCTTTCTGATTGGTGTTTCTGTGTTTTGTTTTTGTTTATTTTTTTGGATATACTAGTATTCCTAGAAATGGGATTACTGGCTCAAATGGGAGTTCCATTTTTAGTTTTTTGAGGAAACTTTATACTGTTCTCCACAGTGGCTGCACTGTCTGCATTCCCTCCACCTCCTTGCCAGCACTTATGGTTTGTTGATTTGTTGATGGTAACCATTCTGACAGGTGTGAGATGCTACCTCATTGTCATTTTGATTTGCATCTCTTGGATGATTAGTGACTTTGAGCTTGTAGAATCTTAAGGAGATTTTCTTGAACCATAGTAATGCAGTAAACCACAGGATTAGGTAATACTGTCTTCTAAGTGTGACTAAGAGAGTCTGACTAATTTCATATCTTATAGGGTGCCACTTTATTATTACATCCTTATCTCTCACTTACTCCTTCCCTATACCTACACCCAACAGAAATCACTAACATTTGTTTTGTTGAAAAGCATGGAGCGCAAGTGAGAGTAGCCCAGAGGACTACTCCAGTTGCAGGGAAGCCATCAGATACAGCAATCCCTGGAAGTACTTAGGCTTTGAAATGGCATCTCCCCGTTTTGTTGAAGGGAAGACCTCAGCATGGGTGGGAGGTTCACTGTGTTCTCTATCCACCAGCTAGAACATGCTAACATTGTAACCCCATACTAGAGAAAGCAGGGGTTTTATTCAATACTGTTGGAACCTATGATTTTGGATGTCTTGATAAATGATCTATGCTATTTTAACACATGAGATACTACTTACAATTTTTATTAGATTGAAACAATGTGCAAATGAAAAATGGGAAAACTGTTACTGCCATGCAAGCCAAGACAACTTATTTTCCCCACACTCCTTAATGCAAAGCCCAAAGCAAACAAATTATTTGAAATATACAGTATCTTTATTTCCTCTTTCTTCTAGAGGATGTTAATTGGTGGAGCCTATTTAGGGTAATAGACTGTCCAAATAGAATTTCTGTTATTACTGAAGATGTCATTGTTAGGTAAAGTCTACTGGGTTTACACATTTGTAAGTGGTAGGTTCACTGAACTCTATGCATTCAGTAGATGGTGGGATATAAAACCTTAAATGGCTTTGTTTTTCTCCACTCAGTGCTTTACCATGCTGTATGGAGTATTCACGTTCCAGCCTTGAATATTACCTTGATTAGATTCAGTGACTTTCCAGTCACTTTAATGCTTCACTTTCATTTCATCTGGTGCCATCTTCTTACGGCACATCTGAGTGGGAGAAGCATGGTTTCCTGGAATGGAACTGGAACTAGGGGTAAAATTTGCTTCTAGACACCACCTCTTTACTTTTCTTCAGGCCCTGGCTCCTCCAGTATGCGAGAGCAAAAGGCCAAAGGAGAATCATTCACCACTTAAGGCACTTCCTTAAAAAAATATTTTATTGATTTTTTACAGAGGAAGGGAGAAGGATAGAAAGTCATAAACATCAATGAGAGAGAAACATCTGATCAGCTGCCTCTTGCACACCCACTACTGGGGATTTGCCCAAACCAAGGGTCATGCCCCTGAACCGAATCGAACCCAGGACTCTTCAGTATGCAGGCCCATACTCTATCCACTGAGTCAAACCAATTTCGGCCACTTAAGGCACTTCTGAGGTAGTTCCTTCTGTTGGAGGTCAGTGACTCTGGCTCACTCCCCTGGGTGTTGATTCTTCTGTGTAGCTGGTGTGGGCACAGGTGAGTTCTCCGGCCCGTGACTTGACTTCTGCTATCTCTCTTCAGCTCTGCGTTATGCAGTTTGGCAGCTGGTTTCTGGGTCTCCTTGCTGGTGGATAGCCCTCCTGGTAGTGTGCCAGCAAAATTACTTGAATATGGCTTTTCTCTTCTGACCTGAAGGACTCTCTTAACATTCTTGCAAGGCAGTTAGTGCACTGGGAGCTACTTCCCTACAGCCCCTTTCTCTCCCCTCTGCCATCTCTTTCCACTTCTCTTCTTTGCTTGGTTATGTATGGAAGCATTCAGGGAGCTCCTTGTCCTCTAAAAGAAGAAGACAAGGCCAGTCTCTTCTTCTTGGAGGAACTTTCAATTTTAAGGTGACATTATCTTTTAAACTGTGGTCACACATACATAAGCACTTGTCTTTGGTGGGAGGGGAATCTCCTCCCTCCCCTCAGAGGTCCTCACTGTGCTGATTCAGAAATCCCTCTCTCTTCTTCCCAACTGTTCTCCTTTTATATCCTGGAAGGGTAGGGGAGTGATCTGTCTTGGAAGGGTGGGCTCAAGACCCTCAGGAGGGTTATTATCTTCAGACTTGGTGAGTCTTTGTCCTCGGTGTGCAAGCTTAGTCACCAATTACGAGTAGCAGGAAAGTCTCTATTGACTGTCCTCCCACACACGGATGTTAGACTACAAGGAAAATAAGAGGAAAACAACCTAACAAATTCTTAGCTAACGTTTTACAGTATAGTAGGCAATATTCAACATCTTTTGCTTATCAGATATTTTACATATATGAAAACATTTGGAGGACTGCATAATCTGCCATACAACTATGATGCTATGAACACCAGGATATATTTGGGGAGAAATTATTAAGGTGACTACAATAGCTTAAATATGAATGGTACCTTTTCCTGTATTGTCTTATGCAGAGTGATAGCTATGGTTGCATCAGTCCTGTGTTACCACTTTCATCTCTTAATGTACAATCAGCATTTGCTATGTGCATGTCCATCAGAAAGAGTCCTGAACTTGACATCAGAAAGCCTGAGTTCAAATCTAGCTTCTTCTGGGTGACTGCCTTGCTCTGTAACTATGGGTAATTCCCCTACCTCTGTTAGACTTTAATATTTAGTAGCCTTATGTATGCTACTTGGTAGATTAATAAATCTCTCATATTCTGAGTAGTGCTAATCCTGATTGTTTAGAAAGTGCTATTGAGTCAATGATTTAATGTGCTTTCTGAATATTTACCTAATGTCACCCGATTTAACTATGTCCCTAGTAGTCTGATATTCCATAATTATTTGATATCTATAGCTATTATACAGTCCTGCTAAAGAGGACCTTCAGATGATCTGAGCTTTTTGTTTTGATCACTGTCATGTACTAATTTAGAGGGAGAGTGGTAAACGTAGCTACAGCCAAACTCCAGAGTTATAAGAATGACTTTAAACATTATAAATAGCAGTTTATGGAAAACTAAGGTACTGGGATTTTTGTGCAGAACCTAATTCTTTTGAAAATTAAGGTTCACATTTATGTTTGTCTTGTCATTATTTTTGATAAATGTGATATATTTCTTAAAAATATGCAGCTTCCTAATTAATCAACTGAATGGCTTACAGGTCATTAAATATTTAAGCATGCATATGTAACTAAAGCATACATATATCTGCAGGTTGCTATTGATTTGAGAGAAATTCTTTGTGCTTAGTATGCTTCTTTTTCATTAAGAACACAAATTTAGATTATTGTGTGTATACACGAATAGAAAAAGAGACCATTGTTTTAAGCATTTAAGATGAGCTATATCTTCCATATAAGTCACAGTGTCTATAAAATATTCTTTAATAAAGAATGTTTTTCTACAATCACACATTTAAAGATAGTTTTTCTCTCAAGATGCATGGATATTAGATATATATTTTGAAGCATTTTTAGTGGTATCTAACCCAGATTATTTAGTCATATAAATCATAGCATTTGTTTGCCATAGACCAATAACCTTCCTAAAAAGTGTGTCTTTGTTACTTTTTTAATGGTATTTTTGTGATTGACGGTATCTAGATTTCTCTTGCGGCTTCTCTTTGGAGATAGCTTCCCTTTTGGAGATATCAGCACCAAAAAGATTGCCTTTTCAAAGGCATCCTTTCTTTTGTGCTTTATTTTTTTGTTTGAATTTTTCTCTGTAGAGATATAATAGTTTAGAAACAGTGATACTGAAGATTAACTTTTGTTCTGGTATTTTTCAAAATATACAGGGTTATTTATTTTGACTTCAGTATTCAATATACAGTCCTATGAGATAAATCATAGACTCCCCATACTGAATATATGCATTTAAAATAAATGCATCCACAGCATGTTTACAGAAATATAAAGGTACTGTGTTGTGTGTTTAAATCTGGAAAGCCTCCCATAGCTTGACAGATGAAATGTACAGCCTAAAGACTATTCAAAATTCATGAAGTTGGTACAGACCAGCATTCATTTTAAGTGTATGAATAAGAAACAATTTTCATTTCAGGTTCTTTTTGTGCAGGCACAATACATAATTACGATTAGCTGATTGGCAGCTATTCCTTCTAGTGATTTAAAATCATTATGCAGTTTGTTTCACTGTCTGCTTTCAAAGTTTTTTTTTATTGTTAATTTCAAAGAATGATACTCATTTCTGAATGAGAAATATTATATATTCAGAATTGGAAAGTAACAAGTCATCTTTATTTTCAATTTTTTTACTTGAAAGAACCTTCAGAATAGATGTGAGCAGGGGGAAAAAGAGATTTAATAACTAAAATTGAGATTGTTTCTAGTTTATTATATCTTGTATTTATTTAGCCCATTTCAACAAAATTCTTTCATTGTTTTATGATTTTTTACAACTCATGTTTTTTTCTTTGGTTTCTGAGATTTCAGCCCTCTAGTAAAATACTGCTTTTTTTTCACCTTTTTTTGAGTTGCAACCAGAAAAAAAATACTGATAGTTATTTAAAAAAATTTTTTTTGCCTAAATCAGAATCTGATATATTGCTTAAGAAAGACATATTATCATAAATATCAAAATAAATTATTTCCACTCTCAGGTTCCATTCACTCATTGCTTCTTTTAGGAACTTTAAGGTTTTTAGGAGAAATGGCACACAGTTCTTTGTCTGTGATTTTCTATGCAACACATGGATTTTGTAAACAATTAGAATGCCCTTCTTTGTTATTCAATAACATAGAGAGCAGTCATGTAAAAAATTTAGTACGAATTAATTTAGAATGCTTTACTTGGTATGACCCATTTATTAGAAAACAAATATTTTCTTCCAGCAAACCAAATGGGATTTGGAACTTAACTAAAAATTTTCAATGACTAGCTCTGATGAACTATACTCCCTGCCTTTAAATAGCTTGTATTTTGTTCCAGAACCAAATAACAACTAAATCAATTGGTTCTATTACTAGTATGGGTCTGTTTTTGCCCAGATTTTCAACATACAGGCTGCCCTTAGGTTTGTAGCACATTGTGTTTATCTGCTCTGTCATAAAGTAAAACGCATTCTTAGCTTTGAGAAATAGATGTGGTCATCGATCACTAAATGGAAAGCACTAAAAATGAGCAGCAGATGTTGCTTTTTTATTTTGCCTTGTTTTACATATCACAAATTAAACTCATTTTAAAAAGTGTAGTAATATTGTACAGTGCATTCTCTCACTGTTAGATGGCTGAAACAAACAAAACAAGATAAACAAACAAACAAAAACACCCTACTACCCAGATCTTTTTAACTTATTGGAGACATGGCTAATTACCTTGTTCTTTTAATGCCTACTCTCCCTGACATTGTCCTACTAATGAATCCTGTCTGGGGTGCTTGCAGAGAAGGGGCATGTAGAGTGGTTTTGGGGAGAGGGGATAGTGAAGAAGAAACAAAACTCTTCTTTACTGGTCCAGTGATACCAGCAAACGTGCTTTGATCATTTGGGACTAAATCAAATGTTACAATTGGTCTCTTCATTTAAGATAATCTAATTGAATACATAGTATTAAAAAAGCTTGAGATACATGTCTTAATATTGTTTACAATAAGAAAGAAAGTATCTTAATCATTTGGAATTACGGATTTGAAATCACAAGGGCTGTATTTCTCAAGATACATGGAGTATTAAATCCTATGCTTTTTTGAAGAGTGCCAAGATGGCCAGAATATGGAGAAAACTTTTCACAAAATATTCTTACCTAGTGTCAGTTTTACTTATTTTTAATATAATACATGTCCTGAAAGTGTATCTGGACAATTAAAAAATTTGGATTATTATAAAAACCTCAGACTTGAATATTGTATTTTGCATTTTTGCTGTGGATTTTTCTAACAATATACTATAAAGTCACTATGGTTTTAAATATCTTATTTCTATGATAATTGTATTCCAAGAACCTTACCCTCTATTTTATATTCCTACTAATACGTTATGTGTATCACTGTTATATCTAACTCAGGGATATAAATTAATACTCACAGGCAAAAAAAAAAAAGCAAGAGTGGCACGTTTCTTCAGTCTATCTGTACTTCTACTACCCAAATCACATTGTGAAAATTGGATATTAAATAACTTTTATGAGCAATGTAATTGTTTGCTTATATGTTATAGACACTATAAAAGAAAATCCACACAATATTATTTATCACAATATCTACATTTTTGTTGTAAACTTTTAGGAAAGCTAAATGTAAATCTTTACATCAGTTATTGCTTTTTTACTCATGCAGCTCACAGATTTTTTCCCATTGTCCCATGCAAGCAAACACTTGAGTGCTTCATTATATAGATCATTTGTGCTTTCTAGATAACCAGAAGGTGTAACTCTTGTGTTGATCAATTATAGAAGACTTCCCTGGAGGCCTTAGAAAAAAAATTCTTGAAATAAATTCTTATATTCTTTGTCTGACTCTCTTTGATGAGTGATAACACATCTGAAGGCTAATATGTATTAGAAGCTGACACTCATTTAGGAAGAGTGTATTGTGCCCTAGAGGTTTGATGCTTTCCTTCACTGACTAAAAATCTATCATTCTCTTGTGTTTAGTGAATGTATAAAAGTAAACTTGGTAAGCAAACACATAATTGAGTTTCTTATTTTTTTTGCATCAAAAATATTATATTTGAGTCCATCAAAATATTTAAAATTTGTATGAGAATTATATTTTAGAGAATGTAGTTAAAAGGAATTATTTTGGCTAAGAAAAAGTTGCATAGTAGACTCTGAATTTTAATCAGTTTAGAAGTTGGATCAGATTTAAAAGATGTCTAAATGATAAAAAAGCAATTTTATCACTTTTATGTCTTTTTAATGAGAATGTTTTTTCCTGTTTTTGATTTATTTGGTTTATTTTCTTTCATGTTTCATTTTTAGAAGAGTTCTGGGCATACTACAATTATTCTCTCTTTCCATAAAAAAAGGAAGGAAAGAGTTACATATAGTATTCGGTAGTCTTCTATTGATGGATGGTATTCTTTGGAAGAGAGAAAATGTCTTAATGATGTAAATTTATACAGCCTTGGAATTCAGTTCTCAAAATGGCAGTATTTACATGGGTGAGTGGAATGAAAGAAGAAGACACATGGAAATGAAAATCAGTAGTACCTACACACTGGACTACAATTTTATAATCTTCACAGATTAGAAGTAGAATATTAGAGGAACACAGAAAATACTAACATTTTTTATTTGCAAAGTGAAACATATACTAGGTGTACCAATTAATAATGCAGATTTTGTAATCATGATCATTTCAAGAGAAACATCAAAAGTGCTTTATTCAAAGTAATGTCCATCACTAGCTATGCATTTCCCCCATCTTTCAGGTAATTTGTGGATACCATCCCAATAGAACTTCTCTTCTTTTGAGGCAAACCATTCAGAGACCCAATTTTCCACTTCTTCGTATGTTTTGATGTGCTGCTCAGAAAGTCCGTGTGCCATCAATGGGAACAAGTGGTAATCTAAAGGAGCAAGGTCTAAAGAATACAGTGGGTGGGTTAATACTTCTCACCAAGATCTTTTAACATGTGTTTAACTGGTTTTGAACTGTGTGATGGTGCGTTGTCATAAAGCAAAATTACTTTACCATGTCTTCTGGCCCATTCTGGTCGTTTTATAATCAAAGCGTGGTTCAAATTGACCTGGGCATTCTTTTTTTTTAAAATTAATTTTTTATTATTTTTTTGCAGTATAACTTATATTTAATAGTAGTACATGTTTTCCTTTTCCCCCTCCATTATTCTCCCCCCAGCCTCCCCTACCCACCCAGCACATGTCCCCACCTGCCTCCCTCCTCGCCCCAGTGTCTTTCATTCATTGGTTATGCTCATATGCATGCATACAAGTCCTTTAGTTGATCTCTCCCAGCACCCGCCTCCCATCTGCCCCAGCCTTCCCCCTGTAGCTTGACAGCCTGTTCAGTGCCTCCCTGCTTCTATATCAATCATTCTCCCCTGTTCCTTTTCCTTAAAAATATCTTGCCTCTGCATACTAGAAATAAATGTATAAGAAGAAAAAATGTTTGAGTCTCAATTTCAATGTCCAACTGTTCTGAGTCCCAGTTTCAATGTCAAATAGTTCTTTATGTGTACATGTCAGCAATGGTATCCAGATGATGGACACATTGTGGGAATGCAAGTTCCATCCTCTCTGGTTTGGTCTTTGGCCGCCTGCAGCCACGCACAGCTGCCAACTGCTAGCATGGCAAGGTGTCGTCAGTGTCCCCCATCTCTGGACCATGCTCGTGACTGGAACAGACCCGTCAGTTCCTCACTGTTGCAGGAACCCACATTGACCTGGACATTCTTTGACTTTCACATTGAAATCATCACTTTTAAAGCATTTAAATCAGCATTCACAAGTATCTTGAGATGGAGCATTGTTCACCATAAGCTTCCCAAAGTATACAATAGCTTTTAGCAGCACTTTTATTAAAAATAAAGTAATGAATTAAAACTTCCCACAAATGCTTATTTTTGGCATGAAATTCGACATTTTTAAGTGTAAAAATATCTATGATGTTAATACCTTCAGAAAACTTGACATGAAGTTTTGAAGCTTGTTGTCAATACAACAAAATAGCGTACATGTCACATCACATATATCACAATATATCTATAATTCCGTTTGTTGAAAAAAATCCATATTAGTAACCAGTACATCTGGTAGAGATGAGTCAGAAAACTAATCACATTTGATCTGGTTTATCTGGGAAGACTTTATGGAAGGACAAAATGGATATAGGCATGAAACATTTCAATTTTGTTGTTGTGAGACATTGAAATATATTAAGCAGTTGTACCATTTAAATATATATATATATATATATATATATATATATATATATATGTATGTATATATGCTTTGATATCAGAGAGGAAGGGAGAGAGAGAGAGAAATAGAAACATCAATGTTTTGAGAGAATCATTTGTTGACTGCCTCCTGCATGTCCCCTACTGGGGATCGAGCCTACAACCTGATCTGGAAATTGTGCCATAACCTTCTGGTTCATAGGTCGATGCTCAACCACTGAACCATCCTGGCCAGGCCATTTTTTCTTTAATTCAACAAATATACAACTAACCCCAGGAAAACCATAAGATTAATTTAGGACATAGTTGCTAATGTATTCACCTATTATATACTACTAAAGGTCCGGTCCCCTCAGCCCACCCTGCATCCTCTCCAACCTGGAACCCCTTGGGGGATGTCTGACTGCCAGTTTAGGCCCAATCCTGGGGATCAGTCCTAAACTGGCAGTTGGGTATCTTCTTCACAATTCTGGACCATTGGCTCCTAATCACTCACCTGCCTGCCTGATTGCTCCTAACTGCTCTCCCCACTGGCCTGATCGCCCCTCACTGCCTCTGTCTACTAGCCTAGTCACCCCCAACTGCCCCCTCCCCGCTGGCTTGTTTGCCCTCAACTGCACCCTCTGCTGGCCTGGTTGCTCGATACAGCCTGCTGCTCAGTCATTTGGTTGTCTCTCACTAACTCCGTTGCCAACCTGGTCTTAGGCAGCCATCTTGTGAGGATGTGAAGCTTAATTTGCATATTACCTCTTTATTATATAGGATTCTGAGGTGCAGTAGTCAGGTCTTTAAGGAGAGTTAACTGCTAGTAGCCTTTCAATTGGACAAGTAGCTGAGAACATGTTGGTAGATGGCATACTGTACTAATTAAGGGAAAAGGCTCTGGAGTCTATGAATACTTTGTTTGCCTTCTAATTGTTCATTTATGAAATGCGAATGATTGTAGTATCTACCTTGTAGAACTGTTGGGAGGATCTCCAGAGATAAGACATAGAAAAGCTTGAATTTGGAAAGACTACACTGACTCTTACTTATGGTAATTAAGGTAGGGGAAAGAAGAGGTGAATTTTAGAGTGGTTAGTTATTAAAGTACTCCTTTGTTCTCATGATAACTTTTAGCTTGTTTAATGTTCATTTTGATGATCTATAAAAAATTATTCTGATTCACTTGTTTAACTACTGACATGACCAGATGCTAAGCATATATTATCACATTTATAGCATATTGAAACCAAGTGAAGTGAAGTTGAGGCTCTATCAGTAAAGTTTTTATAGTGGTTTCAGGAAGACCAAGTGGTGTGATCTGAGATCATCACCAAAGAACTGTAGTGCAACAAACTAGAAAATGCTGTACCACATTCAAATCATAAACAATTTATCATAGCAAAGCAGCAAAGTGTAGTTAATTCAAATTTATTAATCATAGAGATTTTTAAATGTTAGCTTGTAAATTTTTATAGCTCCCTATGGACTAAAAAGTATATGATTCTACCTAGTTTATATTGTATATATTTAAGAAACCTTGTAAAGTAAGTTAAGACTATGGATTTGTAAAAATATATGTTTTTTAAAGAGATGGATGCAGTCCTTAAGTTTGAGACACACTTTGAGAGTGTGTAACACACACTTAAGGGGACAGTTTAGGGTAGTATGACCAGAACAATGATTAAGTTTCAGTTATCAGTGGGTTCTAGGTTGATAGAAGGGGGATAGTAGGCCAGTATTAGGAAGAAAAGTGGCAAGAGTGGTGAGGGCTACTGAAAGGCCAATATTTCAAATTTCAGAATTTATCCACAATTGACTCTTCTTCAGAACTTAGCCACCAAACAATTAATCAAATTATGTTTCTCATTCATTATGATCTATCTCCCATCCTCTGTGGCTTTTTTTTTTTTGATTGGATGGCTAATAATGAAGTATGGGTCTCAGGTCAGGATTCAAGCATGTTGGCTACCTTTTAGTTCATTCTATTGGCAGAATGTGGACCTTAACCTCATGGCGAGGCTGGACACTTACATTCGTTCTAGTGGTTTATTCATATCTGCCTGCTGCAGGAAATTAACACTGTTCACACTTGTTTAGCCTTAATAAACATCTTTTTAGCTGAAGTGCAGGGGTAAGGCCACCATCTGCCACACGGAAATGCCAATATTAAACGAGTAACAGGAGGAAGGTGTCTTTTATTCGTAGGGGCTTTTAAAACGAACTTCAAATAGATGAAGCAATAATTGATTCTCCTCTTTACCAGTTTAGACGATAATTTACATTTTATATTGTCAGTTGCATTGTAATAGCTGTGGAATCCATGAGTGTATTGTGCTTACCATTACTAGAAATAACACTACAGGTAGCTTTTAAAGATATGAATGTCTTTAAAATCAAATATATACTGTCTGTGCCAGACACTGTTTGAAAATTAAGCTGAAATGGGTGAGTGATCATCTTTGATTTTTTATGATAGGGTGTAGATAGATTATGGACAGGAAACTATCTTTACTAAAACGTACATTTTTATTTATTTATTTATTTATTTATTTATTATTTTTTTAAATATATTTTATTGATTTTTTACAGAGCAGAAGGGAGAGGGATAGAAAGTCAGAAACATTGATGAGAGAGAGACATCGATCAGCTGCCTCTTGCACGCCCCCTACTGGGGATGTGCCCGCAGCCAAGGTACATGCCCTTGACCAGAATCAAACCCGGGACCCTTCAGTCCACAGTCCGACGCTCTATCCACTGAGCCAAACCGGTCTCGGCTAAAACGTACATTTTTAAAATGAGGGTGTATAATGTGAATGTGATTTTATGATTTATAAATTCATTGAAAGGAAAAGTTAATGAGTATGGTCTTTAAACCCAGATTTTCACATGTGTAGGTTTTTGAGTCCTTGAGAATTATTAGATGCTTTTATCGGACTTTAATTGTGAGAGGACAGCTAAAATATTTAAATGCCATTTTGTTGTTATAGTTGATATTTCATGTATTATAGTGAATGCTTACTTTTCTTTGTTCACTATGCTCTGTAAACAAATTACAATTAATAATGACTGGGTGAATGAATGCTTAAAATGGTTTAAAATAAAATAACAAAATTAAGTTTAAAAATTGCATTATATGTAAAGAAATGAACGTGTTTCTTAGTTGTGTTTATAACAATTGCTTTAAAGGGTAATATTAAAAATTGAAGCCTGGGTCTAATATCAATGAATTTAACATCCATTTAACCTCATTCTCCCACCTTTACCTTTTTGGTCATATTAAGCCTTTGTATGTTATTTGTAGAAGTAAATACTAATTTTCAAACATAACAGTGTGAAGGAAATATAAGTTTATAGTTGTTCTTATGGAAATAATATAATAAGAAATAAATAATAATACAAGAAACAACTCTGTTTTGTGTACTTACAACTATAAACCTACTTTTGCCTCATCCTGTATAGGCATTTTTATTGAGATAGATTGTGTTGTTCAAAGCTATAAAATCAGCAGACTTTTGAAGGAAAACACCGAGACACAACAGACATGCGAATACCAAACAAGTAAAGAAAAAGAATGTACAATCATGAACCAGAAAGGTGATAGTACCTTGTCCTCATTGTATTTTGGGTTTAAAAATTTGATCTCACACAATAATACAAATTAGAGAGAAAATGTCTAGACAAATTAAAGCTCTAATTCCTATTGCTATGGTCACTAATTTCATTTCTTTGACCTTATTTTTCTCTCTAACCTTTACTTCTTAGCAGTCTTACCACATATTCTAACTTTATTAGGAATGACCATAAAGCTGTCTTTTTTCAAAGGCACTATAAGCAGTATTTGTTGGATGGATGGTTATGTAAGTTCCCTTCTTCAGGAGGGAGAATTTTTTCTTTTTAAAAAGATTTTCAGACTTGACATTATTGAAAACCAGCCCATTCATTGATCCTCATGGCTGTTTACCATGTGTGTTGGTACAGGGGCCTGCATGCAGCACAGGAGACAAAGAATTTGATAAGAAGTCTATAATATAGTGATTTGATTTAAAAAATAAGTTGAAGAAAATTAATGCTAGTATTTTGAGTTTTCTAAAGCCTTTTACTGATGGAGTTATTATTATGTCTAATTTCAACATATTTTAGCTTTGGCTGACTTTAAGTATTTCTTGCCTGTTAGAATAATGAATAGGTTATTAACATGGATTTGTAAGTTACCTGTTTAATGAAATAGGTTTTGATTTGGTGATTTGTACATACCAGTGACTAATATTAGCACTTAGATGTCTTGATCTTTTAGGTTATTTTATTAGGGCAGTATCTTTAATTGTGTATTTTGAAGCATTTTATTTCTAAATATTTCAGTTTTGAGAGGTGGAATTATACTTTTTCAATAGAGAGAAACGGGGGAGGGGACTGACTGTCAAGTCTCAAACTCATAAAGCAACACAGGTATCAGCAGAAAATTCGAGTAACATTGACTTCATCCTCCATTACCATACCCACACAGATCCAGTCACCACCCCACAACTTCTGCAAATTTACAAGGTTGGCAATGGATGGGAAAATTTACTACTATGTGCTCAAGGTCATCCATGGGGTGATTTCTGCTTATTCTGGAGAAGTTTCTGTTCTGCAAGGTATCAACTCACAGGAGAAACCAACCTCTTTGTCAACCATTTAAACCAATTGTTCTCAAGAGCAATAAAATTTGCTGATGATTTTAGGAGAGCAAGGAGCAGGGGGTGGTTTATGTCACATCCATGCAAATGACTTTCAATTGGAACTTAAGTCAACTTTGCTATTATGTATCTCTTAGGAATTTTATTTGGCCTCAACTTCATAACATTCCACTGACTTCCCTTTCGTCTTCCTTTCTTATCGTCCTCATTTTCTCTTTTTTCAAGAAGAAAATAACTCTCATTTTTATACTACAAAGGAATTCTCATTTTCCTACCTCCTGCAAAGTCTCACTGTTGCCTCCCTAAGTAATGCTTTCTACTTACTAAGGTGTTTTCCCATACAAAAAAAGTTTCCTCCCTAATGGAAATTCTTGTGCCAGCTAGTAAGATAGCATGCTACTTATTTATTTGTTTTACTTTGTTACAGAGAATTTTCTTTTTTAAAAAAAATATATTTTATTGATATTTCACAGAGAGGAAGGAGAGGGATAGAAAGTCAGAAACATTGATGAGAGAGAAACACCGATCAGCCGCCTCTTGCATACCTCCAACTGTGGATGTGCCCGCAGCCAAGGTACATGCCCTTGACCGGAGTCAAACCTGGGACCCTTCAGTCTGCAGGCCGACGCTCTATCCACTGAGCCAAACTGGTCTCGGCACAGAGAATTTTCTTTGCAGACTGCCAACTCAAGCATATTAGATGGTTAAGGAATACTGGGAAAGTACCCTGTACAATGGTTGCTTCTTTGCTTTTCCCTTAGTCACTTTGTTCATCTTTGAAATATTAGCCAATTCTAAAAAGAAAGTGTTCTACAATTACATATATTGGTAAAGAAATATGGAATCAATTATTGGAAACTGGAAAGCAGGAAATAGCCTGAGCATAAGCAATTATGTAATACTAGAGGCCCTGTGCATGAAATTTGTGCACTCAAGGGGGGTCTGTTAGCCCGGCCTGTGCACTCTTGCATTCAGGAGCCCTCAGAAGATGTCTGACTGATGGATTAGGCCTGCTTCACTCAGTCAGACATTCTTAGAGCTGCAGTGGAGGTGGGAGAGGCTCTCGCCACAGTCTCTGTGCTCTCCAGCTGTGAGTCCAGCTCACCGCTTCTGGTTGAGTGGTGCTCCCCCTGTGGGAGCTCTCTGATGACCGGGGGACAGCTCCTGTGTTGAGCGTCTGCCCCCAGATGGTCAGTGCACATCATAGCAACCAGTCATTCTGCCTGTTAGGTTGATTTGTATATTAGCCTTTTATTATATAGGATAAGGAAAATGGGCTATGAATAGTAGATGGACAAACAGGAATGATATAAGCAAACATAGCATGATTCATTTTGAAAATATATTTTGGAAATCACAAGATAAGCCTATTTTTAAACCCAAGGATAATTTTGATGTCAAAATAACTCTGTGCTCGATTCATTTTAGTCTAAAATTCATGTAATTAAAAATATATACTTAGTGGCACATTAATTTTCTTTAATGTAAGTAAGGAAATATATCGTTCTTATATTTCTCAAAAGCTCTCCTTAGTTGGGATTATTGCTAGTAGCATGGATTGTGAAACCTTGTTGTTTTCTGGAAAGGGGGTGTATAGGCAGTTTTTGGTTTGGAATCAAAGCAGAAAGTTCTTTTAGCTATTTTAGCCAGTATAGTCTGAGCAAATCTCAGAAGAATTTTTATATTTTGTTATCATTAGATTCATAGTTGCTAAATAATAATTAATTAGTTCTCGTCCCTCTTGTGGAAAGTTGGAATATATCCTTGGAGATATAGAGATAAGTCTCTAGCTACACTTAAGAAGGCATTACTTAAAGAAAGACAGAGTTCATAAAACAGTGCTTTGTTGCATTAACATGGGTTCCCCGCAGGGGATACATGCCCCACAGGGGGGCAGTTTGATTTTTAAGGGGGCAATTTGATAATGAATTATTAACAGTGAATTTTTTTATAGTTCTTAAGGTTCTAGGAGCTTCATATACAGTATGTAAGTATATATTGTGACATACTTATGCATTTCAGTTTTCTATTATATGTTTTGAAGTTTTATTTGCTATTTTTTCATATCACTTCATATTATTATTTTTTAAACAACTTCTTAGTGATTTCTTCCTCAGTACTTCAACTCTCTTTTTTGTTGTTTTATTTTTCTCTATATGGATGCCATGTTCTTTGGAAGCTTGTTTAGACCAAGTTAATGGCCTTTTAGGCTTCCTCCATGTGAGTAAGAGTTCACTTTTTGAATAATAAGAGTTATATGTCATGGGGGCTTCAGGATTTTAGAGATGCTTAGGTGATGCAATGCCAGAAAAAGGTTGGGACCCACTCCCCTAGCTGGTATGGCTCAGTGCATACAGTGTCAGCCTGTGGAGTGAAGGGTCCTGTGTTTGATTCTGGTCATGGACACATACTTGAGTTACAGGCTCCTCCCTGGCCTTGACCCTGTTCAGGGTGTGAGCAGGAGGCAGTTAATTGATGTGTTTCTCTTACTAGATAGTTCTCTCTGTCATTCCCTCTCTCCTGCACTCTCTCTAAAAGCAATGAAAGATATTTTCAGGTTTGGATTAAAAAAATAGATAAAAAGACAAAAACCAGTGCTTTGTTATAATTTGTTTATAAATTATTTACTCTTCATTTAAATTTTGTAAATTTTCATTCCAATTGCAAAGAATATTATATAATATTTTAAAATAAATACAATTTTATGTTTCTGAATTACAGGTGACCAAGATTAAACAGAAAACATTTTTCTAAAATATTTTGTCATCTAGAAGTAGTCGGTTTTAGATTTAAACAGTGAGTGAGTGCAAACAAATGGCACTGGTTATTGTGTACACCAATGAAGCCAAAGTATTAATATTTTTATTCCTCTTGGTATATTAAACTTTCTCCCTTAGATTCAGTCATGTAACACACATTTATTGAGCACCTGCTATTGTCAGGTTTATTCCTTTTTCTTAATGGATTTCCCAGCCTTATCAATAGGCAAGACAAAGATTCTCAGTGATACCTCCCTGATTATAACATGCTGCTCTCAATGAAATGGCGGTAAAAGATGGAGGTCTCTACAGACTGGGCAGTTAAGGCTTCCTGAAGCAGGTGAAGCCATCTAGAAACTAAAGGATGTATTCATATGAGTGACAAGATGAAATGGTAATTTCATTCAGAGAAATCACTGTGAGCAAAGACGAGGAGGGCTGTGTGTGTGTGTGTTTGTGGGGAGGGTGTACAGACCTGCTCTGTTAGGGCACATCAGGTAACTCAGTCTGCGTGAGGCCAGGGCTGGAGACGAGGTCATAGAGACAGGCAGCGATGCGATCAGGAAAGGTCTTATCATATAAACTATTGACAGCATAAATGTTATGGGAAACTTTTGAAGGGTTATGAGCAAAGGAAAGACATCTGATTTGTGTTTTAGAAAGATCACTCTGGAAGCAATGAAGCAATGCGAATGTGCGGTGTGTGTATAGGAGTGAGGTTAAGTGGGTTTAAGCAGATTTAATAAACAAAGTAAGATACATGTTAAGATGCTACTACAATAATCCAGATAAGAAATAAGAGGCCTGAATTAAAGTAATGGGAGTGGAAATGGAGAAGAAGTGAATGGAGTGGTGGACACAGTATGACTTAGGGAGCAAATGGAAGTGAGAAGTGAGAAGAAAGCAAGACATTAAGATCATCTTCTTCACTGTCTACAGCTTATAAGTCTATTTTTCAGTGTCCATAAGAGGATATTTTTGCTTGTCATTTTAATAAAATTTATATTGATAAACCAGTAATAATTTGTATTTGGTAAATTTAACAAAAAATTATTTGCATCTAATATGTAATTTTTTATATATTAGCTGTGTGACATAAAGATGTAAAATTAGGCTTACTGATGCATCGGCAGTAGTTTTAAAGTTGTTGTTTGTTAATGCAGCTTTCTAAAGGAGTAGTCATGATTCTTAACTTTTATTTGATTTTTTTCCTCTTGATCTTAAAATATTGCCAAATATACAATAGCCTTTTAGTTTATTTTTTATGGAATTCTACTGTCTGAGACCTGTACTCCTCAAGGATTTCATTGTGACAAAGACTATGTGAGGCAAGCAGCAATGTCATTATTTGCAGTGATGTTTACTATCAAAATATATTTGTTAAGGAACTTCTACTTCTTTAAGGTCTTTTGCAGTATGATTAATAGTGGGTCAGTAATGCCACTTCTGACCCTTTTGTAGTTATAACAGTCTAGGTGTTTTCCAGAACTGCTTTCTTGCTTATTCAGGTATGTCTTTTAAGCAGAATTTTACCTTCAAGTAGACACCTTTAAAAATCCTCTATCTCTGGTATAATTTATATGACTGTTTCTTCTATTTTCCTGTGCTAATTTTGTTGGTCTACTTTCCCTCTCTCATAAACCAAAGAGTTATTAAAAATAAGAAACCAATATGGACATTTTGCTAACACATTACTTAAATTATAATGAGAGGTACTGGGCAGCTATTTAGAGTGTTTTGTAGACTTTTTCAAGTAGAGAGAAATGTGTCAGCATTAGCTTATAACCTGAGTTTAACTTGTTTATTTTTTATAAGTTTGCAGTCAACCTCATTTTCATTTACACCAGATCTTCTTGAGTCTACTGATTGCAAAAGACAACAAAGAATGAAATGAGAATTTAGCAGAGTAGATATTAGTCCCAGTTGCTTGGCTCTTTTGATAACACATATGAATTATTCAGCATCCATATTTAATAGCGTATGTTATACTCTTTAATGCATCTATAACAATCCACGTCCAGAGGGGAAACTCTCCTACTGCTTGCGATTTGTTTATTTCTTTTTTCAATGAAAGCTGAAGAGAACATTGAATATTTCCCCAAAGACCTACTACAGACTGAATATTACTGCTTGAGCATATTATCCTCCATTGTATTTTCTGAAAAGATTTCCTTGGGAATCCTATCAGATATTTAAAAAAAATACATTCTACTTTGAAAGTTTGCTAACTGATTCTTATACTGCCACTATGACATTTAAAATTTTATGCGTATATGCATATATATAAATGTGTGGAATGTGATAAGTTGATATTTATGTCTTTGAAATGAGGAAATGAGGCCTGGTTAGATAATGTTAAGATGATACTCAAGAATCTGTCTCAAAGGAGCAATGAAAGCCTCAATTATTATTATTAATAATAATAATAATTACTATTATTTATTGGAACTTTTCTCAGGCATCAGAGAAGTCTGAAGTAAAGTAATATTTCTTTAACCTAGAAAATGTGATATGGGCTTTTCTCAACTATTATGTTATATTTCAGTGTTAAGTAGATTATATATTTTTACATAAGTGAGGAATTATGGGTGTAGATTTTATGAGTTCATAATGCTTCTTTAGTTATTGACAGATAACTTAATCACGGGAAGCATTTATCACATTATTGGCTTAGCTTTCCGACAGCAGACTGCTGCTGTCTTGCAGGAGTCAGGCTGCAGAAGTGTGTCATACTTCAACTGAAACACTTTTCTCCCCAAGAAAACTAAATGGCATTAAACACCCTTGACTTTACATAGTGTGATGACACAAATCTTGACTAAACACAGATTATTTGCTTCAGCAAAAAGAACAGGTCTAAATATCCACACACTAAATACTATATCTTACTCCAAATTGTGTGTGCTAGTTATAGTTGTAGGATCATATATATTTTTAAAATACCATAGCAATGAGATAATTCAGTTTCTTCAATTTATGAATGAAAACATTCAAGTTCCTTTGAGGTTAAATGATTTTCAACAGCTAGTTAGTAGCTGAGTAGGGATACTATGCAAGATGCATGATGTAAGTCCAGTCCAATTTGTTTTATTACCTGATACTTAATTATTTTTTAAGTGTAATAAGCTAATTTGAATGACCAGTAATTTTTATTTAATCTTTCACACACAAGTATTTTCTTTTAATGGAAATTTTGTGTCATTTAAAAAAACCTAAATCATTTGATACAAAATAAATTGGTGACATTTTGGGGGCATTTGCTTTGTGATATTTATATATGAATTATAGTGATATGATAACCCTGTATATTAATAATTTTATTTCAGTAATTAAATCTAACAAGTAATTCTTATGGAATTTAGAGAACTATTTACACCATAAATATTAGCAGATTTGATTATAGCATTCGGGGAGTTTTTATAGGGATGAGGCAATTATATTGAAATATGCTTAGATGATAAAACATGAATATAAAATTAAAGTCTTTAATACGAACATTTGTTTTAGAAAAATAACACAATTACAGCTACATTTCTGCATAATAGGGAGAGAAAAACTATAGTTCTTTCAAACTATGTTATGTGATACAAAAGAGCTTTATATCTTCAGTTTATGCTTCCATTTTTGTCTTTGGTGGAAAATATAATTAGAAAATGTGATTTTGTATTTAGTAAAATAGCTTTTACATTTTCATAATTGTATGAAATCCACAGATTACCAGTTATTTTCTTTAGTTATGCTATTTTATACTTATATGAAATTTAATTTCTCAGCTTTTTACTGATGAAATTGGTGACTATTGTTGGGACTTAATATTGTATCAAGGCGTTCCCTGGGAGAGATGTTGCCTGGGGCACACCAGGCCACAGTATTTTAATCTTCTTCATAGTGTTTTTAAAGTTTAACAGGCAACATTTAGAAAAAATAAAAAACAAAATTAAAATGACCTTGAAGTGGAAGGAAAAGTGTTGTCAGAGAGGGAAATTTGCAGTTCAAGTAGATTTGAAGAAAAGCAGTTTGTTTATGAGGCCAGCTTTCTTGTGGGCTATCCATAGGATAACTGTTGGATCAGAATGAAGGAAATGGAATTTTGAGAAGTAGCATATAAGCAAGCAGATTGTGGAAAGTGTACCAAATTAAATGGTTTTCACTCTAAGCTGTAGATAAGAAATCACTAAGGCATTCAAACAAGGAACTGCCAAGTAGAATGCCCAGAATACATGTTTGTTATTAGCCATTGGAGTCATCTTGACCAACTCTTCGGTGGGCAAACGAAGATCAGGTTGGGTAAAAACCTCAATGACCTAGTAGGTCTTTGCTTGTACTTTTGATTATTGAATCTAAAAGTAGGCTTCAAAAATCCATTCCATCAAATCTACTTGCAAATATTGACAGTATTGAATTAGACTGGACTTTTCCCTGGTAGATAATGTAGCAATCAGGAAGCGTCGGTGCCAGAGTTTATACTTGGGTAGTAATTCTTGCACACATAGGATTCATTACAGCAATTGTGGGGTATTTTAAGTTACTGATGCTTCTTGCAATGAAATGACCAGATAAATACCACCAAGATCTGAGAAGGGTGTAGTTGTGTGTAATGAAATTAAGTCTCTAAATGTTCTGTCATGTAGTTACAGTGCATTAGACTTTGAAATCAGGCACCCTGAACAGCATTATTGAGAAGGCAAATTTTATCTTTATACCATCTCTGTTTTTTCAGGCAATTTCATAGATGAGAGAGAACTTGAGGGGGAGAGACGGGCTGGCCTTCTATCAATTTGTGCCACATACAGAACTACTTACTCTGCCTTTGTGTAGAGTGAGATTTACTTCTGACAAAGTCAACCTCCCCCCGATATATATTGTTGCTTTAATACAATTAAAACAATAAATAATGCTTAATATATTACTACACAAAAATGTAGTAGTATTTAGTGTTTAGTAATGTTTTTGTCAAAATGGTTATTAAATAGCCTAGATTATTTTTGTTATGTACCAGGGAACACTGGTCTAAAAAAACAAAGACACTGAACATTCTAGAACTGATTCTGCTTCTGATCAACATTAGAAACAATGCAGAAGCCTGCCTTCTCCCAAACCTAGTTCTACTAGAACATTATAAACTGCTGGTAATATCAGTTATACCTTGACCATAGCATTATTATAAGGATAAAAGGAGATCATGCATGTGAATGGGAATCGTCACTATTTTTTACTTGTATGGGAACACTTGCTTAATAATCTTTTGACAAAGGGTTTTGACAACCATCTTATATGAAAATCATCCACATGTAAAAGCTAAACTGCAAAAATACATTACCATGTGACTTACATATAGTAACAGATATAATGTGACTTACATATAGGAACAAGATCATGTAACTTATACCTATAGCCCCTCTGTTGTTTTGCATCGTTCATTTGTTCACTCAATAAATAACTCATTAACACTATGTGATACTTATATGAGGTTATGGGTGCTAGGGATACAGCATTCAATAAAAAAAGACAAAAATCTTTTGCTTTTACAGAGTTTGGCTTTGGTATGGGAATAGGAAAGTTAGGGATAATTTTTTTCAGAGTTATGTAAGGAATGACTCATGAAAATTGATAAATTTTATAATTCATTTCATTGGTCATCAGGAAAATCACTATCCATTAAGAGGAATTTTTAAATTTTATATTTTAATCACCAATAAATGTATAACCACTCTAACCTCCCTAAGGATAAAAATTACAAACTGTAATCCAATTTTTTGACTAAAATGGATGTCAATTATAAAAGTATATGTTCTCCTCCCTTCCTTTTTTCCATTTAGACTGTATTTGAAAACTTAATACAAGAAAGCTCTAAATAGACATGAGCTTTAAAATATTTTAGGCATCATTAGTGCTTCTAAAGCAATTATTTCAGAAAGGAAGGCAGAGGGAGAGAGAGATGGAAACATCAACGATGAGAGAGAATCATTGATTGACTGCCTTCTGCACACTACACACTGATAATTGATTTTACAACCCAGACATGTATCCTAACCAGGAATTGAACTGTGACCTCCTGGTACAAAGTTGATGCTCAACCACTGAATGACACTGGCCAGGCTCTAATAATATTTTTTTTAGTAGCTTCTATTCTCCTTATAAATAACTAGAGGCCCAGTGTACAAAATTCATGCATGGGTAGGGTCCATAGGCTGGCCTGCAAGCAGGGCTGATCAGCTTCCCCCCTTCCCACCTCCTCCTTCCCTTGCTGCCTGCACACTGCCACTGCACGGTTCTTGCCCAACCCCCTGCTTCCCTGCCTCTCTGCCTCCTCCTTCCCTTGCTCCCTCAGCACCCTGCCACTGCGGCTGGTCCTCCACCATATTCCATGCCACCCCCTGGTGGTCAGCGCACATCATAGCATGGAATTGAACTCCAGTTCTCCCGATCAAACTCCCTTATTAGCCATATATATATATCTCATCCTACCCTGTATTTAACCAAATTGTTCTGACTTACATGGTTTCCATAGAAGAAACAGTGATTGTTGTTATATTGTGAACAATTTGTTAATGTTCTCATATAAATGTTACAGGTGAATTTATTGTGAAATTAATCAGTGATTGTTGGGAAAATTATGATTTTCACTTTGGAATTTGTTACAGTTAATATATTTGCCGATAGATGAATATTTCTATTAGTTTTGGGGAAACCTGAGTTCTAATTTTGGTTTCACCATATGTGACCTAGAAGCTGCTATTCTTCTCTGAGCTCATAATCCCTTATTCAAAATAAGATATAAATTCAAATTTGACTTAACCAAATGCTATCTAAATTCTTTTATTTAGGTTCTTACATTTACACATGCAACTACTTTTAACTTTTTTGGTTGATGCTTTTGCTTAAATTTCAAAACTATTTACCTTTTCTCCTCCACAGAAGATGAATTTTTATCTATAGGATACATGTAAATAAAGTTATTGCACTTTTCTTTATAAACCTGACAATTAGAGTAGGAACCAGCAAGCTATCAGAAAGAAGCTAGTGTTTGAAGAGGTGATTATGTTTTTAGAAAAATAAATTTAATTTAGCTTAAAGTAGATTTGTCTAAAATAATGATAGAGGTGAGCATCTATGTTTTCATTCAAATTATAAAACTTTTTACTTTTGAACACTATGGCCACTTGAACACTTAAAGAATACCCTCTTTCTAATGTAGTTCCAAATGTACACTGCCAAAATATCATAAATACTCAGAGGAAAGTGTGCCCTATTTATGTAAGGAGATGATGCTCCATTAGCTTTTATTCCAGGAGTAAAATCACTATGGCAGGCATCCCAGACAGACACTATTTCCCATTAAGTGACTGTGGCTGGAGAGCCATGAAGTGAAAGTGGGACACTTTATGTTCCTTGGGAACTCCTCGAGAAGAGCCAAGGAAGTGCCTGGAGGCCAGTTGGTTATTCTTCTCTAGAAACCCACTTGTTTAATAGGTAACGTCCAATGGGCATTTTTATTTCCCCATCACTGATTGATTCGCTTTTTCTCCCTTGGAAGCTGGTGTTTGTGTTTTTGTTTTCATATGGTGGTATTTTGAAGTACTTAGGTAGGAGCTGAATTTGTGACATCACCCTCTTGCCTATTATGGTAACATAGTGTTTGATTTTTTTTTGGTAAACTTAATATTTATTTTTGCTTTTTTTTGTAATTAAACTATTGAAGTCAAGTCTTTCTAGAGGCTGGTGAACTAGCTAGGTTTCTCCAGACCTGTGGTGCTCTTCTATAGAATTCTCATTTTCTAAGTATGTGATTTAGGAGAAAAAGGAGAAAAAAGAACCTTGTCCAAATACAGAAATGTGTGTGTTTGTCATTACATGCCTTGTTTCTCGGTGAGGGGATAAAAAGAGAGAAATCTTACATTCATTTGGGGCTGGGATTTACAGTGCTAGTGTGGGTGGCCTGGAAAAAAACAAGTAAATAAACCAACAACCCAGTCAAGTTGTTTTAGGTTCGTCCCAGGCCTATGATAGAAACAAATGTAAATCTGCTCTGGAGGGATGCATTTTAATTTTAAAAATGTTTCCAAATATTTTAATTGTGAAATTTTTCAACATATAAGTAATGAAAGAGTAGTGTAGTGAAGACCTATATAATCACCTCTTAGATTAAAAAATCAATTGTCAGCATTTTGCTAAATTTGTTTTATATCTGACTCTATCTGTCTCTACCTTTCTGTTTTCCATCTCATTGTTGAACTATTTGAATGTAAATTGCTGAGATGATAGTTTTTTTTTTACCAACAATTATAATTATTTCAGCATATATCTAAAAAAAATACCATCCATATCATACTATTCATTACTCTTAAGATTATTGATAATTCCTTAGTATTATTTCATGTACTAGATGCCCGGTGCATGAAATTTGTACATGGTGGGAGGGGAGTTTCTTAGCCCAGCCTGCACCCTCTCCAATCTAGGACCCCTCAAAGGATGTCCGGTGGGATTGGGCCTAAACAGGCAATCGGACATCCCTCTCACAATCCAGGACTGCTGGCTCCCAACCACTCATCTACCTGCCTGCCTGATTGCCCCTAACTGCCAGCCTGATCACCCCTAACCACTCCCCTGCCAGCCTGATTGATGCCCTGTTGGCCCAATTGCCCCCAACTGCCCTCCCCTGCCAGGTTGGTCACTCCTAACTTTCCTTCCACCCCCAACTTCCCTCCCCTGCTGGCCTAGTCAACCATAATTATTCTCCCCTGAAGGTCTGGTCACCCCCAATTGCCCTCCCCACTGGCCCAGTTACCCCCTAACTGCCCTCCCCTGCAGGCTTGGTCCCCTTCAACTGCCTTCCCCTGTAGGCCTGATCCCTTGCAACTGCCCTCTCTCCTAGGCCTGGTCACCCTCAATTGCCCTCCCTACTGGCCCAGTCACCCTTAACTGCCCTTCCCTGCAAGCCTGGTTCCCCTCAATTTACCTCCCCTTTAGTCCTGGTCCCCCCCCCAACTGCCCTGTCTCCCAGGCCTGGTTGCTTCCAACTGCCTACCTCTTCAGGCCTGGTTCCCCTCCACCACCCCCAACTGTCCTCCTCTGCTGCCCTGGTCACTCCTAACTGCTCTCCCCTGCCAGCCTGGTCACCCCTAACTGTCCTCCCTTGCAGGCCTGATCCCTTCTAACTGCCCTCCCCTGCTGGCCTGATCGCCCACCACTGCCCTCCCTTGCAGGCCTGTACCCTCCCAACTGCCCTTCCCTCCTGGCCTGGTCACCCCTGACTATCCTCCCTTGCAGGCCTGATTCCAACTGCCCTACCCTGCAGGCCTGGTCCCTCCCAACTGCCCTCTCTACCTGGCAATCTTATGGTGACCATCTTGTGTCGACATGGGGGCAGGATCTTTGACTACATTGGGGCAACCACTACATTGGAGTGATTGTCAATCTGCATATTACTCTTTTATTACATAGGATAGAGGCCTGAGTCCTCCCCCGCCCCTCCCCTCGCCAAATGCCCTTCCCTGCAAGTCTGGTTGCCTCCTACTTTCCTTCTCTGCCAGCCTGGTCAGCCTTAACTGCCCTCCCCTGCAGACCTGGTCACTCCTATCTGCCCTCCCCTGCAGGCCTGATTGTCCACAACTGCCCTCCCTTGCAGGCCTGTTCCCTCCCAACTGCAATCCCTTGCTGGCCATCTTGTATCCACATGGGGGCAGCCATCTTTGACCACATGGGGGCAGCCATCTTGTGTGTTGGAGTGATGGTCAATTTGCATATTACCTCTTTATTATGTAGGATAATCTGTGTTCAGATTTCTATGGGTGATGGTATACCATCTTTCCTAGTCATTATTTTCCATAGCGAGGGTTCTATCTTAATTTTAATAGCGTGCAGACCCCTCCCACACAATTATGTATATTCATGCACATATACATGTATTAATTGAAAGCTCTAAATGCTTATTAGGCAAAGTTTAAACTGTTTTTTGTCCACGATTGTTTCTGTTATATACTTCATATTGCATCTAATCAAGAGGTGCAGAAAGTAGGGATGCTGCACTGTTAATGAGGCTAAATTTGATCACTTGGTTAAGGTGATGACAATCAGATATCCTTGTAAATTTAATTATTTTCCTTTGCCATTGGCAAATTATCCTTTGAGTGATACTTTGTCCCCAGTTAAATATCTTTTTTCAGATAATTTTTATCCTGTTAGTTAAAGCATCCTGTAAGGATACTAGCAGAATCAATTACTTTATTAGGAGTTGATATACATTAGCAGATATTTAACATTTATTAGCTGATGTTCTATAACAATGAGTTCTCCATCATCAATCACAATTCCTCCTAAAAGATAAGTTATAATTTTTTTCACTTCGACTGTCAATTTTCAGTGAAAGTTATTAATACAACAGTCAGTTCTAATAAAAGCAAAGGAGTCCATCCACCTCCTTTTTCTCTCTCTTGAGCATCCTTATGAATGCATTAAAAATTATCCCATGAATTATAATTAGAGTTATTATTCTTTTGATGGCCACATTTCTCAAGCTATCGCCTATGTCTTGTTGACATGCCCTCATTTGTTTTTAAGGGTTTCCTCACTATAGAGCACAAGGTGTCCTAGACTGAACTTGTACTTTCCTTGTCCAAGACCTAGATTTAGACTCTTCTATAGGGAGCCCAGAATAATCAATTTAAAGACAAGACAAGGCTGGAGTGGGACGTAGGGTGGAATGGGAGAGGAGGAAAAGGGGACATATGTAATACTACCCACAATAAAGATTTTTTAAAAAGATAATTCCTTTGGTAACTTTACCAGTAACATGGATTCACACACACAAAATAACTCCAAAATATATAGTAAGACAAGTAATCTGGAGAAAACAGAAAACAAATTCTAGAATCAGACTTTCAAAGATTATATTACAATGATCATATTTAAAAAAGCAAATATACTTACTATATTAATAAAAATAAAAGAGGGGAGATTAGTGATTAGCAAAGGAATGAGACTATTAAAAATAACTTGGCAGATTTGAAAAATAATTAAATATAATTACTTGAAATAAAATATATATTTCCTTGAAATAAAAATATATCTTACCTAATAAAAGAATAATATGCAAATTGATCATACAGCCATTCAAGCCACACCCATAAGCCAATCAGAGCAAGTATTCAAATTAACCTGACCAAGATGGTGGTTAATTTGCATATTCACATGCAGAAAATGGCATAGAAGGAAGCCAAGCACTGTGGAAGGGAGCAAAGCTGTGGAGAAGTAGCAAGCGGGCAGGGGAGAAGGGAGGGAGCAAGGCAGAGCAGACAGGAGTGAGGCAGCAGAGACAGGAGAGAGCTTTGCTCAGGCTGCAGGAAGCTCTATTCTTGCAGGAATCTTCCTGCAATGGGTCTCTAGTATTGATATAATTTTATATTATATAATTAATTGAAATTATGAATACAATAGATGACTATAATAGTAGATTTGATGCAGCTAAGAGAATTAAGGAACTAATGTATCTGCAGAATTTCTCAGAATATAGCACAGATATGAGATTAAAAAATTTAAATATAGAAGGTAGAATAAGGAGGTATAATATACTTTTGATCAGGGTGCTAATAGGTGAGATTAGAGAGAATAAAGTAAAGCAATAGTCATAGATGTAATGGCTAATATTAAATTCTCAGGTTCAGGAAATATAACAAATCAAAATGAAAATCCATACCTAGACACACGTTGCAGTGAAACTTCACAATAGCAGTGACAAACAGAAAAATCTTAGCAATAACCAGATAGAAAATTGATTACCTCAGTAGTGGACTGACAGCTAATTTCTGAATAGAAGTAATAGAAACCAGAAGTTAACTCAACAATATTATTATTTTTTAAATATGGGCAAAATGAAAACTTTCTCAGAGCATGAAAATCAAGAAATGTATACCAACCAATGAATTTTCAATGAGTATTGTTGAAGAGGAAGGAAAAAGGAGCCTTGAAGTAAGGTCATGGATGCAAAAAGGAATTATTAAAGAAAATGACCATCATATATGTAAAAATAAATAGCCATGGATTATACAGTATAATGATGAATTTATGAAGTTATAAGAACTAAAATACTAGACACATATGGTATATATGTAAATTTGAAGGATAGTGATTGTAGTTAAAATATCATTGTCTTTGTATTATTTTGATTAAATTTAGATTAAGTTAAACTAATATTTAGGATAGCCATGAAAAGAACAGAAAATTAGTATACGAGGGAAATGGAGAGAGTGGATCTGCAGGGATAAGCAGAAGTCTAGCCGTGGAGGTAGAGCACGCTGCAATCCTGCCTGTGGGAGAACATATTCTTTACATAAACTTTAAAAGGCACTGCTTTTACTGATTATACTCTTTATAAAACCAAATTGTTTTCCAAATTCTTTATAGAAAATTTGGAGTAACAGATTATGTAGTTCACAGTAAATATACATCTTAAAAACAAATGATATTCCATATTGTGTAATACTGTATAAATGTACATATGCATATATATGGTGGGACAAAAGGTTTACAATTGATCAAATGTAAAATAATACAATTATAAATAATAATGCAAAAATAAGCTCTGTTTCATGTACTCATAACCATAAACTATTTTTTGTCTCATCCTGTATATTAAAGAAAATTATCTGTATTTTTTTCATTTAGAAATTGTCAAAAGTTTGATGCACCCTCATCAGACATTTTTTCTATTTTATCTATTACTAGAGGCCCAGTACACAAAATTCATGCACTTGCAGGGGGGGGTTCCCCCCTCCACCTGGATTGCAAGAGGTTGAAGGTTAGGCCAAGGAACCCTACTTGTGCATGATCACATCTGGGGAGGGATGCTGGAAGTTTGCCAGCTGGGGAGGCACCATACCATGGGAGGTCTCCAGGGCATGTCCAGCCTGTCTTGCTCAGTCCTGATCAGTTGAACTCGAGCAGCAAGCTAACCTACCGGTCAGAGCATCTGCCCCCTAGTGGTCAGTGCACATCATAGCAACTGGTCAACCAGTCAACTGCTGCATGTCAGTGCATGTCATAGTGAGCAGTTGAGTGGCTTTAGCATATCAATTAGCATATTATGCTTGATTGGTTGAATGGCTGACCAGATGACTAGACACTTAGCATATTAGGCTTTTATTATATAGGATGTTACCTATAATATTTAAACTTATATTAATGTATTTTATATAATCATCATCTAAAAATTTACTATATATATACCGACCTACCTACCTATCTAGTTTTCTAAATTCTTACTTATCTATTCTGTCATTCAGCCTTTAAGATACAGGTAAGATTGGATTGTTTTCCATGCATCACGAAAAGTTCATTGACTTCCCCAGATGGATTTTATTATTATAATAAATATCTTAATGTGGAGTTATTGAATAAAAGATTAGGAATGTTTTTAAGGCTTCTGATTGACATTGTAAGATTGCCATAAAAGTCATATTAATTCATATTTCAGAGTATATTGGAATGTACATTTCACTTTACAACACTGGGTTCTGTTATCCAAATATGTCTTTTCTTTTGTACATAAGATGTTTCGAAGTACATATTTACACTGGTTTTCTTTTTTCATCTTAAGTTATATATTGACTAAGGTGGGAGATAGATGAGAAAATATAGACTTTTCTAAGGGGAGAAATAAAATAACAAAATGCCTTCATGGTTAAAAATATCTAACCTGAAAATAAAGCCTTTCTGGGAGCATGATGTGACACAATGCCTGTGATTTATTTGGAAGTATGCCCATAACTTCCATTAGTAATAATGAAAGTTAATGACATGCCTTATGGAATCAGAAAATGGTCTTCAATATCTCTAAGTACTTGCTTGGGTAGAAGCTATTTTGTGTTGTCAGTGGGTGTCATTTTGTAATTACAAATTGTACAAACACTATGCATAGTATGTATTTTGCCAACAAGGATTAACTTGGCATCGAGAAAAATGTTACATTTTTAGCACCAAAGAAAAACAAAATCTGTGCCTTTTAAAGTAGCAAGGTTTGGAGAGTAACTAAATACCCATAGATACATAATTTATGTTTTCAAATTTAATGGGGAAGTGTTTTTGGATTTTTTAAAACTTAAGTGGTCATTTACCAAAATTTATTCCCAAATAAATGAGTTTGAGTGAGCTTTCAATTTTTAAAATAATTATAGTTATTCTCAACTTGAAGGTTACATATTTTAGGTCCTTACGTTGTTCACTCAGTTTAGCTGATAACATAAGGATTAAAGAGAGACTGATCAAATAAACCTTGGGCATAGCTTTGGCCATGGTTTGAGAATTCGCCTTGGTACCTGATGGTCCCTGGTATTATGTTTGGCAAAAGATAATAAGTAGGTTGAAGGGTAATTAAAGTAATGCATTCACATTTTACATGAGGTTAAATAGAACTAGTTTAGTCTTCTTTCTTCTCCACTGCTCCAGCCTCTCTGGTCTTTGCAAACACTAAATTCCTTTCCACCCTGAAACTTTCATATGTGCTGCTCTTTCTTAGTTGATTCTCTTTTATTCTTCATTTTATTCTCCAATAATCTGCTTCCTTGAGTATGTCAATTTAAGGAAGCTATTCCTTCTTTCTCCTCACATTCTCTCCCCGACCCTGCTTCCCTCTGTTTTGTTGACCTTACCACAAGCTGAAATTCTATATTCATCTTTTTATTGGCTTATTCAATCTGTACTGCCTGCATTAGATGGTAGGTTCCATATGCCAGATATCATGCCTAACTTTTTAACTATCTGTTTCAATGTTTGCCACAGTTCCAGGCACAAAGTAGATGTTGAATAAATATTTGTTAATTTAATGTAAAATGAATGACAAAATGAATGAATTAGAAATATGTACATTTTGGGGTTGATTCTGTTTACTTTTTTTAGCTTATTGAAATGCAATAGTATGCATCTTTGAGTTTTCATTTTCAATAACATTTTTGTTCCACCAGATGGGCAAATGAAGTTGAAAAGAATGCTGAACCAACTATTGCTTATTCTTTTTTATGTATCTAATATCATAAAATTTCATACTTAGTGCTAAAGATTTATTCCTTATGTAAAAGTTCCATATGTTTAAATTCACTGTAAAGGTGGGATGTGTTTACCAAAGATTTTGATATGCAATGATAAAGTTTGTTTTAGAAAAGTTGATAATATTTGAAATAGCAATGCTACTTATTTATTTCACTTACCAAATTCAAATGTCTTAGATGATTTAAAATAAAATATGGTTTTTTTAGTAAACTTTATATTTTTTATTGATATGTTAGTATGTTTTATAGCTGTCATAACATAGTCTCTGTTTTAGGGCATTAAATTATTTCTGCAACAAATAAAGCTTAGGATTGTATTGGTTTATAAAAGTGGCAGTGATATTTAGTTTATATTAATGTAGGTTGATTTTGTGACATCTCCTGCTTTATTTTATGTTTTCCTTTTTAGTTTTTTTGAAGAAAATTAGTTATTTTTGCAGAAATGTGTTATTTGCAATATTTTACCTCTCATTTTAGCCATTGAAATTTAAGTTTTCAAATTGGACTATTATTTTTTCTACTTGCAGATTTATAGACATAATATAGATGTATACTCTATTTTAGGGTGGATTAGGATGGGACTTACATAGGGATGAGATTTTTTTTAAATTGTTATTTGTATTGCTAAGAATTGAGTGATCTGAAAATTTTCTAAGCAGACACCTTGATATTTGTATAGAACTAAATCTTTTGGAACAAACAATTGATTAATGTTTAGGTTAAGGTGATTTTGCAGAAAACTACTTTTAGTGAATGGTTTTCAACCTGATCTTAATGATTTTAATGTACCTGATGGATTTTCTTATGTATAATTCTGATTGAATTTAAATAGGTAAGCTAAATGTTAGAAAAAGTTTGCATTTTTTTTCACAAATTTTATTGATTTTTTTACAGAGAGGAAGGGAGAGGGATAGAAAGCCAGAAACATCGATGAGAGAGAAACATCGATCAGCTGCCTCTTGCACACCCACTAATGGGGATGTGCCTGCAACCAAGGTACATGTATGTCCTTGACCAGAATCAAACCTGGGACCTTTCAGTCTGCAGGACAATGCTCCATCCACTGATCCAAATCGGTCTCGGCAAAAAGTACGAATTTATTTTAAAAATTTTTTATTGTTGAAAGTATTACATATGTCCCTCCTCCCAACCCACCTCTTTGACTCCTTCTAACACACTCCTACCACTCATCCTAGCCTTCATCACACTATTCTCTGTGCCTATGGGCTTTGCTGAATTGTAGTTTCCTCATCTGTGATATTGGGATAATAACATAGCAATGAAGTACTAATCCTATTGATAAAAAGGAATGACATTGATATAAGAAAACTGGCACTCATATACTGTTGGTGATATTCATTATTAAGAAAATATTTTTAGGGCAATTTGGTATTACCTATTAAACATTAAGAGGTATATTACCTTTGTCTTAGTAATATCATTTCTTAAAATATACTCTAAAAATACATTGGTAAAAATAGACTTATGCACAAGGATAGTCAATGCAACATTATTTATAACTAAAGGCCTGGTTCACGATATTCGTGCACTTGCAGAGAGGGAGGCATCCAGCCTGCACTCTCTCACAGTCTGGGACCCCTCAGGGGATGTCCGCCTGCTGGGGGATGTCCTCCTGCCAGCTTAGGAAGTGGGCCTAAGCTGGCAGGTGGACATCCCCCGAGGGGTCCTTAGCACTGCCGTGGAGGTAGGAGAGGCTCCTGCCACTGCAGCTGTGCTCACCAGCATGAGCCTGGTTTCTGGCTGAGTGGCGCTCCCCCTGTGAGAGCACACTGACCACCAGGGGACAGCTCCTACATTAAGCATCTACTCTCTGGTGGTCAGTGTATGTCATAGCAACTAGTCGTTTTGTCATTTGGCCAATTTGCATATTAGCCTTTTATTATATAGGATAGGTAACTGGAAACACTTAACCATGCATTATAAAAGAAAGGTTAAATGAATCATAGTATAGTCATGTAGTATGAAAAAGAATGTACTGAAATGAAAATATCACTGAAACATAATAAAGGGCAAATCAATCACAGGTTATAGAAAGTATAATATTATGTAAAAATGTAAGAATATAAAGGTAATTAATATAAAATTATAATGGGTATATTAATTCATTCAATATATAATTCTTATGTCCTATTGTAATTATTTTGCAGAACACTAAATGATACACAATTATTGATAGTGGGTTTTTTACGGGTAGTGCTAGGATATTTGGTTGTCTAGGGCTGATAAATGCGTTTATATGTCCTTGAAACACTAAAGTTAAAGCAAATATTACTAAACTACTTCCTTTTCATTCTTATTAACCCCCTTGTCACCATTCCAGTTCAGGATTTTCATTACCTCACTGGAGATTCTAACTCAAAGTGCAAGGGACAGGATACTTTAGAGTGTAAATAAATTCTATGTAGGACACTAGGGATTTTGCAAGCTACATTTGCCATCTCTTTTCCACATTGAATGCCTTCCCTACCTCCAGCTGGGGATGACTGCTCTAGTGAGGCATGATTGATGGGAAGGGCTTGTGAACTGTAGGTGATGCTGTTCACAGAGAAGAAACAAACTAATAAAATTAAAATCCAACATCCAAATGAAGGTAAAAGGTAAAAGGACCCCAGATGAAGACTAAGGAGGAGTAAACAAAGGAACAAAGAAAAGCTGGGAACATGTGGCATTCCTGGTTCCTGGGAAAAAGAGTTTTAAGAAGGACAGAAATGGTTAACCATGTTAAAACCTGTAGAGAAGTCTTACAGGATTTATTTTTATTATTTTTATTTTTTTAGCGCAGTGATAATTGGTGAGAATAGTTTTAATGGAGCTTAAAGAAGGGGAGTTAGGATTAAGTCCTAAATAAATGAATGAGTAGGAAATGAAAACATAGATATTGTAGACTATTCTTTTTTAAGACATTTGACTATGAATATGAGAGAAGAAGGAAAAAATGAGGAAAGACTCTTTGATATCCTAAATCTTATCATTTTAAGACAATTTTAACTTATTACTTGTCCAAAGTTATCATTTTGGTAGAGATCCCAACTTCAAATGAAGTTTTTCTTGGAAATTGCCCAAAGAAGTTATATTGTTGTTCACTTTTGACATTTTTTTTGACACTTCACTGAAATTTTTAATGGTCATTTGGGATGTTAGGTAGCTTAAAAATTTCCCATTTTAGATTTATCTCATTCATGTTTTATGATGTAAGTTTTGAAGTGTTTTCCTTCTTTTTCATGGTTTGAACAAAACTTCTCATGTGCTTTGATACTCTCCTCAGTTTTCAATTAGTGAAAATTTTGGCCTTGCTCATGGTTTTCTTTAAGTCAAATACTATGTCTCCTTCCATTCTGGTATACTAGGCAAGATGCAGAAGCAGGCAGGTGGTATAGCTGGAGTGTGTGGAGGAGGAAGATAGAAGATAGGCTTACATGGAAATGCTGTATGGAGGATATCTGGAAGGTGCAAGCCATGGAGAAAAAAACTTTGTAGAGTCATCTTTTAACAAAGGACCTTCCTGTTTAATTCCTTAACAAAGGAATTTCCTATACAAAATTAAGGACCAGTTATATCTAAATACTATTTCCTTTTTAATATATATTTTATTGATATTTTTACAGAGAGGAAGGGAGAGGGATAGAAAGCTAGACACATGATGAGAGAGAAACATCAATCAGCTGCCTCTTGCACACCCCCTACTGAGGATGTGCCAGCAGCCAAAGTTCATGCCCCTGAATGGAATCCAATCCTGGACCTTTCAGTCCGCAGGCCAATGCTCTATCCACTGAGCCAAACCAGTTTTGGCACTACTTCCTTTTTTTTATAGATGAACAAACTAAGGCTTTAATTATATCATATGTATAAATTGGACATTATACATTTATCTTTGGTTCTATTCAAGTTTTTGCATTGATCTATGGAACAACCTAAATATTACATGGTATTTCATACTCTTTCCTGAGAAATAGTGAAAATACATTTAAAATCTTGTACTTATCAATGGTGTCATTTTTTTGGTATAAATTTTATACTCAATTGTAAGGATATGAACCATGTTACCAGGTTAGTGCACTTTTGACTTTTTCTTTTTTACTTAAGCTATGACTTAAGAAAAATTTTAAACAATAGAAAAGTAAGAAAAATTCATCATAACATAATTCTGATTTTACTATAAAATGTTAAGCAATTTTTTCAGACTTTTATTTTCATTTGAAATAACTTTAAAGGAAAAAAGAAAAATTCTGCTGGTCATATTGAAGGATAAGAGTGACAATATAAATTATACCAGGTTTATTATTGTACCTGAGGTCAGTAGTTGACAGCCTGGATTTGGCATTAGAATCTTTAAGTAGATATTACATTAAATACACTGTTTTATTGTATGTTACATTCATTGTAAATTATTTTAATTTATATATAGAGTTTATGAGATTATGTATAAAGAATTAAGGTGCAATCTTGTTCAAGCAAGAAAGAGATGAAGGGAGAGGTAAAAAAAGATAGAAACATCAAAGGTGAGAGAGAATCATTGATCTCCTGCCTTCTATGAGGGATCGAGCTTGCAACCAGGGCATGTGCCCTGACTGGGAATCAAACCTTGACCTCCTGGTTCATAGGTCCACGCTCAACCATTTAGCCACACTGGCCTGGTGATGTCATAGATTGTTGAGGGTTGCATTGCTTTTGTTACCCACATTGTTCACTTCCTCAGGAATTTTCAGTTCTGCTTTTATGTCTTCTAGTACCTGGCATGCTTTGTGCAAAGAGAAGTTCATTTGTTGCTGCTTGTGAAAATGTTGCTCAAGCTAATATCTTTTGCCAATGACTTATGGAAGTTTTGCTACATTAATCAGCTGGCTTGAGCCTGGTCCTTCCTTAGATAAAAATGAAGAAGGTTTTCACTGGCTTTCTTTCCTGCAATGATGCAGTTTCTGTGACTTCTTTAGTCATTAACAATACCACTAAACAAAAAATGTGTTTGGTCCCGTGGTACCAGAGTTCAAAAACTAAAATAATGGTACTGGACCAATACCATTTATACTACGTAGACATTTCCATATGAATCCATACAAGTCCCCTCAGTTTATGGATCTAGTTTCACGAAGTCTCAAATGTATTAGTGAAAAAAAAATTAGAGGAGGAAAGAAGTATGGTCAACTCTCAGTTCTAAGATGAGACCCTAAAGGAGATTAGACTAATCTCTTGTACAGACACAATAATTACTTAAAAAAATTAAAACACAAATCATTTTTTGAGCATTGTTACAATGCTTTGCATAAATCAAATAATTGTATACTCCCTATCAGTCAGTGAAATACGTATTATAATTATTCAGATTTTTCAGATGATGAAGATAGTGAGATCCACTGTCATACTGCAATGAAGTGGTCAAGCTGGGTCCATGCTTAGGCAGTGAGCCCTGGTGTCCACAGACAGGGTGAGCTCCACTACTGGGCTGCTCTCTAATTAAGCACATTGTCCATGGGAATTGGGACTCCATTCAAAAAGTGATTTTTTGCCCTTTCTATTTGAAAGAAGTTGAAGAAAATGTTTACTTGAAAAAATCTTATTCTCATATGAAAATTTAATATCCATATCCTTCCCATTGCCTTAATCCTTCAACATAACATAGGAGTGTAGAGAATACTAGTATTTGTTCATGCCTGTATGATGCCCAGTATATTTATTTAAAATCATTTTAAAAATAATAGTGATAAATAACTTATATACTTAAATTCATAGCCCATGGATACTAGCAATAGGGTGGTGAAGACCTTGGGGGGGTAGGGTCTAGGAGAAGAGGGATTATGGGGGGGGGGGAATGGGAGATATCTGTAATATTATCAACAATAAAAATTATGTCTTAAAATATTTTTAAAATAATAGTAGAAATATGGATATTTTACATATGTGATTTTAGGACTGCAATTTTAAACTTCCACTTATGTATTTCGTTTTATGCATGCTAGATGAATATAGACTTTTAAAAGATCAGAGTTCTTTAAAAAACTCTGATGATTAAAACCATCATTTAATGGGTAGGTAGATTAATAGAGCCCTTCTTTCTGCTTTGAAAGCAGTCTCTGAGAGTTAACCCCCAATGTATTTTAAATGATTATTGGTTTTATATATCAAAAGGTCTTAAATTGTACACATATGTGCATATTCTCTGGGAGCTGTGAATAGGATAAAGATATGAGGGAAGTTTACAGAACTGAGTTTGATACAAAGTGAATTTTAGGTTTCCATATTAAATAAAACATTGTACTAATTCAAGATTTATCTAAATCAGGTTGAAATGAGTCACCGATGAAAACCTTCTGTTCTTAGTATCACTAAACTGATGTTCACTTGAATTATTCAGACTACTCACTGTGGGAGGTAGAAAAAACAGCCATGTGGCTTTCCACAAAGATTAGTTAAGAGAACTGTGTTCACTCTTTTGTATATTTGTTTAAACATGATTATTAGGATCAGATGTTTCATTTTTTATGGACTTGGAGAATTTATTACCAATTTGACTATTTTAGAAATTTTGAAGTCACAAAGCGACTCCTAAAACCTTATTTAGTAATTCACTTTCTTTACATATGAAATTGACATTAGTTTAGAAGACCTATTCTTTAAAAAATGTGTGTATAATGCCCTGACCAGTGTGGCTTAATTTAGTCCTGTGCACCAAAGGATTGCCAGTTCAATTCTTGGTCAGGGCTGTGGGCTCAATCCCTATTATAGAGCGTGTAGGAGGCAGGCAATCAATGTTATGCTCTCACATTGATGTTTCTCTCTTTCCCTCTCCCTATTCAGAAATCAATAAATAATTCTTTTTTTAAAGTGTGTATATTAACCATGCATAATAGGTGCTTTAGTTTAGACACTTTGTTTTATTTTTAGAAAATATTTTAAAATTATTTTAGCCACAGGAAACAGTGATGGAGGTGCAGATGTTCTCAGGACACTGTTTCCTGTGGCTAAAATAATTGGCAGAAAAAATAATATAAGTTTTTTGGATTCCCCTCTCTCATCTAGGTTGTTCACCTAGAGGTTTGCTCAGCAGACAAGACCTCAGACTTAGAGGAAAGATAAGCCTTTCTCTTAAGAATCCTGAGAATCCTAAGCAATCTCAGGATTGTCTTTCGTGATGCCTGTTGATTCCAATGGCAGTAGTCTTCATTGCTTGCCAACATTTGCTGCCACTAAGGCAAGGATGGTCCTCCCAGGAAATGAAGAAAGAGATGGTAGAGCCCATATGAGGTTGACATTTTAATTTCCTATCAAGACAGGAAAATCTAGTTCTTTATTTGAAAGTACTTTTAAGGCTTTATTTCAGTATATTTATAACTGGAATGTAACAGAATTCACTTTTCTCTTGTTTACTATTTTATAGGAACCAAGTTGTAAACCCATCACTTGTGAAATTAGCATGTCTCTCACCCACATACAGGTTAGGGCAAAAGTAGGCTTAGAGATCTGATAATACAAAACTAAGGGTTTATTCTATTTTTTTAAATAAGTATTTTTATATATCTTTAAAATAATTTATGACTTTTTAGAAAGAGAGAGAAGGAGACAGAGAATGAGAAATGGTGATATGGAAAAGATGCAGCTAAGTGCTGCCTCCTGCACACTACCTATACAGGGCAGCCAGGCAGGAAAGGAACTTGTGACTTTTAGGGCAAGAGATGGTGCCCAACCAACTGAGGCACACTGGCAGGGAATCATTTCTTCTTGTATTATTATTTATTATTTCACTAATTGCCATACCAACAACTCTACACCTACTTTTGCCATATCCTGTATTTTCCTACTGCCCTTTTATAATCTCTCTTTATCCCTTTCTTGGCCTTCCATGCAGTCATGGATTTTCCTTCCAATACAATAAAATAGTTAATATTGTTCATAAGTTTATGAGCATTATAAGTTTATGCAGTCTTTAACAAATACTGGTTTCCTCCTTGCTATACAGTTATTTTGTGATTCAATACAAATGTTTATGTGAATAGTTAAAATTTTTTATTGCTGAGTAGTACTGTGTTCTGTGGATACCCATTTTATCTATTGGTCTGTCTATGGTATTGGATATTTCCAGATTTGGGATATTATAAATTGATCTGCTGGAATATTGCTTTCTGTTCTTCATATAGATGTCTGTTTTACTTCTCAAACTGTTGCCATGTAGGTGAATGTTTTACATTTAAGATATGTGGAACTGACCCAGAAGGGTAATTCTCTTTACCTTCCCACTAACACATAGTAAATAAAAATTTCAATTTTTTTGCTACCCTGCCAGCAGATGCAATGGTTAAGTTTTTAAAATAGTATTCCTGAAAATGAATACAGTGTTAACTCACTTTTATTTTAATTCTATTGATCTAGGAAATTTTTATGGAGAGTGTTTTCTCATGTGTCTTTATGTCTGTTGTTAAAATGTCAGCTCAGATTTTTTTCAAGTTGTTTGAATAAATTTATTATTTTTTAGCAAAAAGATATTTTAAAATTAATTTTATTGGGGTGACATCCTATCTAATAAAAGAGTAATATGCAAATTGACCATACCCCCACTATGCCCACAAGCCATGCCCACCAGCCAATCAGGAGAAAATATGCAAATAAACCCAACCAAGATGGCTGCAGCCACAGAGAGCAGGAGGGAGGCTTATGTTTCCCCAGCAATAGAGGAAGGCAAGCTTTCACAGTGGCTCAGGCCTCCACACCAGGCTACAAAGTTTTAGTTATAGAATCCCAATAGAAATGGCAGCAGCCATGGAGCTGAAAAGAGCAGGAGGCTAGGATTGCCCCCGGCGATGGAGGAAGCCAAGCTTCTGCATCCCTGACCTGCTTTGGCCTCCACTCCAGGCTACAAAGTTTCAGTTATAGAAGGTAATAAACCCCAGATACCAGGGCCTCTGCTTGGGTTGCTAGGGGGTGTGGCCATCCTGCAAACCACCACAGGCCCCTCGCCCAGGCTGTCCCTTGATCTGGGACACCATTCAGGGCAAACCAGCTGGCCCCCACCCATGTACCAGGCCTCTATCCTATCTAATAAAAGAGTAATATGCAGATTGACTATCACTCCAGCACACAAAGATCCTGCCCCCATTTGGACACAAGATGGTCACCACAAGATGGCTAGCAGGAGAGGGCATTTGGGAGGGACCAGGCCTGCACAAGAGGTCAGTTAGGGGTGGCCGGGCTGGCAGAGGATGGAAGTTGGGGGTGACTGTGCCTGCACAGAAGGGCACTTGGGGGGCAGGCCTGCAGGGGAGAGCAGTTGGGGGTACCGGGCCTGCAGGGGAGGGCAGTTAGGGTCAAACAGGCTGGCAGGGGAGCAGTTAGGCATCACTCAGGCTGGTAGGGGAGTGGTTAGGGGGTGATCAGGCTGACAGGCAGAATGGGTTAGGGGCAATCAGGAAGGCAGGCAGGTGAGCAGTTGGATTGTGAGAGGGATGTCTGACTGCCCATTTAGGTCCAATTTTATAGGGATTGGGCCTAAATGGGCAGTTGGACATCGCTCAAGGGGTTCCAGATTGGAGAGGATGCAGGCTGGGCCAAGGGACAGCCTCCCCCCTGCTGCCCCCCATACACTAATTTTGTGTACCCAGCCTCTAGTTGTTAATAAGATTATATAAATTTCAAATGTACATTTATGTGACCCCTGGTATGTATATTGCATTGTGTGCCCAACATCCAAAGTCAAATCTTCTCCCATTACCACATATTTGATCCCCTTTACCCTTTACTAACCCCTAAACCTTCTTCCTTCTGATAACCACCATACTGTTGTTTGAGTCTATAAGTTATGTTTGTTTTTCTTATTTGTTTATGTTACTCTTAGTTGTATATCCCACATATGGTTTTCATTAATGGTTTAACCAGTGAAATAATATGGTTCTTAGCTTTTTCTATGTGACTCATTTCACTTAGCATGATATTCTGACGGTCCATCCATGTTGTTGCAAATGTCAGTATTTCATCTTTCCTTTTGGCTGAGTAGTATTCCATTGTGTATATGTACCACTTTGTTTTAACAAATTATGCTACTCCAAAGAGCAGAAGGAATTCATTGACTTTAGAAAGATAAATAGTTATTGACTTTGAGCAGTGATTGTCAACTGTTGTGAGGCAAGAATTTTTTAAACCTGCAACTATTTAGTCAGGGGCCACTGACCTCTTTTCCCTTAGATTGCCAAATAAAAAATGACAACACCAACACAACAATAGCTGACTGGTGTGAATGAATCAAAATTATACCTACATTTTTTTTCAGATTGGCGAAAAATATACTTTTTGGTGTGCCATAGATTTTAGTAGTTATTTTACATGTGCCATGAGATGAAAAAGGTTGAAAATAACTGCATTAGAGATGTGTCTAATTATTGCTTGCATGTTTAAACACACTGATGATATTATTTTATTTAAATATTAGAAATAGTTCATACTATAGGTTTCATCAAAATTTTCTTATATGGGTTAAGGCCAAGTTTCTTTTGAAATGTCAAAGATTGAAAATTTAGCTTAAAAAAAATCCCAACACTTTAAAGTTAAAACAATGACTATATAGTATATTTATAAAATGAAATATTATTTAATGGGCATAAATATGAGTAAATTACAGCTAAAATAGAGAAAGATGAATTACAGAATAAAAATATGGAATTAAAAATCACAAGTGTTATAAGTGCAAATAGAATAAAAGCTAACCTATTTAGCAACACACAAATATGTGATAAGACTTTTCCAAAAGGAGGCCAAAAGAATGGTAAATATGAAAATCAGGATGATGCTCCCATTGGAGAGGGAGTGGGCTGAGTTTGGGGAGAAGGTAATGGCAATATTCTAGAGTTTAACTTAATGATGAGGTCATAAGAGTTAGTTTTAGCATAACTTAAACAAACATACATTGTTTTGGGTTTATTAAATTACACATCATAGAAAAAGCTGGAAGTCAATAGTTAATTTTCTGCCTGTTTATCATGTATATACTTTAGAAGAAACCAGTGAAGTGAGAAATTTTGGCAATTAAATAGTTGTTATATCCACGTGAGATAAAATAATAGGCCTACTGATTTTATTTTTAGCTAGGACTAAATTATCTTATCTTAAAGCTCTTCGATTTAATCTTTATTTTAATTCACTTTAGATCAAATTAAAACATGTATGATAAAATTAAATCTAGCATGTGTTTTTTGCCTTCTCACACTACTTGTCAGATAGGGACTACTGAAGTTTTAGAGAAGAATTTCTGATCTTCAGGGACAAGAAATTAAAATTAGACTATAATTCCAAGTAGTACAAATTCTGAGAACACGAAGAGTTAAGTTAATTTAAATGAAGGGAGTACTTAAAATGAAGCCATCCCCTAATATTATAAAAAATATGAATAAAGAAAAGCCTTATATGGCAGCTTAAATAGAAAAAATATGAAAAATTTTGTCAATTCTCTTTGCTTTGATCAATACATAAATTCCCATCCTTAGAATTTTTTGAGGATTAAATTTTATGATATATAAAAAGTGCCTAACCAACCTGACCTGTTAATTGTTTATATCCCCTATAATTCCAGATAGGATTTAAAGCCATTTGAAGATAAGGCCTTCAGTGTATGCAAAGTGGATTTTTAAAAACACTGAACTTATTAATTCACTAGAGGCTGAGTGTATGAAATTTGTGCACGTGGGGTGGAGTGGTGGGAGGTGTCCCTCAGCTCAGCCTGCACCCTCTCCAACCTGGGACCCCTTGAGGGATGTCTGACTGCCCGAATTAGGCCCAATCCCTGTAAGAATCGGGCTTAAATGGGCAGTCAGACATCCCTCTCACAATCCAGGACTGCTGGCTTCCAACTGCTTGCCTGCCTGCCTTCCTGATTGCCCCTAACGCATTCTGCCTGCCAGCCTGATCACCTCCTAAACACTCCCCTGCCAGCCTGATTGAAGCCTAACTGCTCACCTGCCAGCCTGTTTGCCTCTAACTGCCCTCCGCTGCAGTCCTGGTCACCACAAACTACCCTACCCTGCAGGCCTGATCTCCCCCAACTGCTCTCCCCTAAGTCCCCCCCACAACTGCCCTTCCTTGCAGGCCTGGTCCCTCCCAATAGCCCTTCCCTCCTGGCCATCTTGTGTCCACATGGGGGCAAGATCTTTGACCACATGGGGGCAGCTATCTTGTGTCTTGGAGTGATGGTCAATCTGCATATTACTCTTTTATTAGATAGGATAGAGGCCTGGTGCACAGGTGGGGACCAGCTGGCTTGCTCTGAAGGATATCCTGGATCAGGTTGGGGATTCCCTTGGGCATGGGGCAGGCTGGGTGAGGGACCTGTAGTGGTTTGCAGGCCAGCCACACCCCCTGGCGACCCAAGTGGAGGCTCTGGTATCTGGGATTTATTTATGTTCTGCAATTGAAACTTTGTAGCCTGGAGCTGGGGCCAAGCCTCCTGTTCCCTCTGTGGCCACAGCCTTTTCTGTTGGGATTTATTTCTCTTCTATAATTGAAACTTTGTCGTCTTAAGCAGAGGCTAAGGCAGGCCAGGGCTGCAGAAAGCTTGGCTTCCTCCATCGCTGGGGGCATCCCTAGCCTCCTGTTCTCTCCAGCTCCACGGCTGCCACCATATTTTTGGGATTTATTTATCTTCTAGAATTGAAACTTTGTAGCATTGAGTGGAGGCTTGAGTCTGCCAGGGTGGAAATCTTGGCTTCCTCCATCACCAGGGAAACCCAAGCCTCCCTCCTGCTCTTTCTGTGGCTGCAACTATATTAGTTGGGGTTAATTTGAATACTTGCTCCTAACTGGCTTGTGAACATGACTTGTGGGTGTAGCAGAGGTACAGTCAATTTTCATATTACTCTTTTATTAGATAGGATTGTCCTGGGTGGTTGCATGTACTGAGTGATTAGATTTATAAATGAATTACCTACTCAAAGCTGAAAGTCAAGAGTGTTTGAAGACTACTCTCTAATTCAGCTACCAGCAAATATTTTTTTTGAATAAAAATGTATGGTTATTATCCTGACTTGAACTGAAAACTTGGGAAGAAGTTATGGAGAAACTCTGACTTCCTTGGGACCACCTCCTGGGGATGGAATAAGCACAAAGAGGACATGATCCAGGTAGCGGGGGAAGAATCTGGGAAACTTTCAATCTTCCCTCTGAATTAGATATTAACCTTGACTTTGTTATTCATTTGAAGGCCTGCCTGTAATCTCCAAAATATCCAGGGTATTTATAATTAAATAGAAAGCAACACATACATCCCAAATTATATTTGTATTATTTGCAATTTGGTATTTTCTTCTCGACTGCTTTGCCTTCTGAGTATGAATCACTGGAGCTGACTGTAGAAATGTCACTACTGTGTGTACAGCACAGTGCAAAGAATATAGTTTACATTTCAATCTCTTTCTCCCATCTACTCTGTTAAATCCTTTTTCTAAATAAAACCCCCAGAAAACCCCACAACCTTCAAGAAGTACCTTAAATTTGTAAGATTTCAGTGCTTTTTTAGAAGTGCATGCGAATCTCATTCAAATAATATATGTTTTTAATTATAACTTACTGGCTAAATTTATTGGTCAGATATTTTTTATTAATTTGGAAGTATAAATTTAATTTTTTTACATGAATGAATACCTCAGTTTTTATATAGATATAAGTAAGCTTATTTCAATGACAGTGAAGTAGGGTTTTTTTTTTTTTGGTTTATAATTTCTTAAATAAAATCAATACCCATTACCTAGTAATTAGAAGCAAGTAAGATTATTTTGAGCCTTTGTAAACAAAGAATTGGAAGGTTTTGATTCTGTAAGTCAAATATCTTTATACGCGGTTTGGCTTTTGCAGAGAAGGAGAGGTAAAAAAATGAACTTAGTGTTTAAAAAACATTTTTTTTTACAAGTCAAGTCATAGTTTATAATTCTAATTTGATTTGGTGCACTTTAGTTTATAACAAGGGTTTGCTTGTTTAGCAGCAAATTAATTTCAGAGGTGCTGAAAAGACCTGAGAATCTTAATCCTAGGTCATTTAGAAAGCAAGCATCCAAACATTTTCAAGGGACATTGATGGAAGGCAAACTATGATTTAAGTGAAAAAAAGTGTTCCTGCAATGATGCCACATGTCCAACAGCCACATATTCTGAGGAGCAGCTTCAATCTTGGCTCTCTGAACCTGTTTTCTAGGAGCATTGAGAGACTCAGCTCACCACTCACTGAGTGTTAGAACATCCAAGATTGGGGCTATTTTCTTATTCTTGGGACAAAATTTTAACATAAACCCTAGGCAATTCATATGTGCACTAAAATTTAAAAAGCTCTGGTCTAATTGATACTTGTGTCATGAAATTGTTACTACCTAAACATGTAAAGACTAAGTGATGAAAGCATAATTAATATCTATATCAAATAATCTACATTGATAAGTTTTATTGTTTCTAAACTGGAAAATTACTTAAGCTAACCTGTGTGTACAAACTTTTTAAAAAATAGCATGTAATAAATATGTATTAGAGTATTCAAAATCGAATTATAATGAAATATAATAAGATAGATTATAGACTATATGAAAATTAATAGTGATTAATTTAGTAGTATCTACACTAATTAATTTAGTAGTATCTACAAATTAACCATCACTCCACTATACCCACCAGCCAATCGGGAGCAAGTATGCAAATTAACCCAACAAAGATGGCAGCAGCCAAGGAGTTGGAGCAAGTAGGAGGCTTGGGTTGCCCCTGGTGATGGAGGGAGCTAAGCTTCCTGCCCACCCTGGCCTGCCATGGACTTTGCTCAAGGCTACAAAGTTTCAATTATAGAAGATAAATAAATCCCAGATACTTACTTCCAGCCAACCCTGGCCTCTGTTCAAGGAGGCCCTGAAAAAAGAAAAAAGAAAAAAAGGAGAGGCTTGGAGCTTGGGTCACCAGGGGGCATGGCCAGCCTGCAAAAATCCATCAGACCCTTACTGAGACTGGCCAGGCACTCTAGCAGGACCCCCACACACACCCTGAAGGGGCTGTGGCCAGCCTGAAAATAGCCCTCAGCCCCTACCCAGGCTGGCCACACCCCCATGGGGTGAGGGCTCCCATTGGGGGTCTTGACCAGCTTACAAACAGCCATCAGCCCCTTACCAAGGATGGCCAGGGACCCCAGCGGGACCCGCATCCTGATCTGGGACACCCTTCAGGGCAAACCAGCTGGCCCCCACCTATGCACCAGGCCTCTATCTATACTAATAAAAGGGTAATCTATACTAATAAATGGGTAATATCCTAATTAGACTGGGAGACCTTACAGGAGACTTTCTAGACATCCTTGGGACAAAGCCATGGTGGCAGGGACGAAGTAGAGGTGGTAGAATGCTAAGAGGGGAGGGCAGTTGTGGATGATCAGGCCAGGATGGGATGGCAGTTGTGAGTTATGAGGCTGGTGGGGGTCAGGGACATTGGGGTAAGCAGACCAATAGGGGGGCCAGTTTGAGGCAAACAGGCCATCAATGGAGGTCAGTTAGAGGTGATCAGGAGAGCAAGGGGGGGCAGTTTGGAGTGAGCAGGCTAGCAGGGGGGCATTTGAGGGTGAACAGACCAGTGGTGAGGGAAGCTGGGGGCAAGCAGTCTAACGGGGGGGGGGCACAAATGGGGGGCGAGCACACTGGCATGGGGGCAGTTGAGGGAGATCAGGCTGGCAGGGGGGCATTAGGGGGTGAGCAGGTTGGCATGTAGAGTGGTTAGGGGTAATCAGGCAAACAGGCAGACAGGTGAGCTGTTAGGTAGCCAGCAGTCCCGAATTGTGAGAGGGATGTCCAACTGCCAGTTTAGGCCCAATCCCTGTAAACCGGCAGTAGGTCATCCTTCAAGGGGTCCCAGATTGGAGAGGGTACAGGCTGACCTGAGGGACACCTCCCTCCCCATGTATGAATATTGTGCACTGGGCCAATAGTTTAATAATAATTCCCGATATGATAATTCAAACTATACCATGGCATCTATTTTATTAGTATATTTTAGATAAAATTAAAAAGTAAAAATATACCTAACCTTTTACCTAAACATTCAGTAGAGTGAGATTCATAAAAATAGCCAAAGAAAGTGGTCTATAAAATGTTTGGCTCTAAAAGCATCATTTGCTACAGCCATGGTTTCTAAAAATATTTTTGATGAATATGGCTATTTGTAAAAATTATATACATACATATATACATAAAATATCTTTAAGGCTATACCTCCATTATGTTTATTTATGAGTTACATATACATGGTCCATATTATATACCTTATAAAATATACAAGGTAGAACTTTAAAAGGATAAGATAACTAACATTTTTAAAAGAAACTTATTTACTTTCATTTACGATATAAACATTATGTTCTGGCTAAAACATAGAAATGGACTAATGCTAACATTTTTATGAAGTAATGCAATATAACTCATTTTTTATAAATTGGCTAAATTCTTTAAAGTATAAGATTTGAAAGTCTGGTTCTAAAGTTTGGTTTATTTGTTTAATTGTTATTCTAACTAAAAAATGATTATTCACAAAGCTATAGAGGTCTAAATGAAGGAGGAAAAAATTTTGCCAAAAATTATGCCACATTTTTAAAATTGAAATCCAGTTGGTGACTTTCATCTCAGTTGAAGTCAATCAGTTATTCTTCTAAACTAATCACAAGGTATTAGACTTATATACATTCTTAATTAATGGGTTTAAAATACTGTGAAACATTACATATAATGAAACTATTTCTAAACATCCACTTTTACCACATTCTTTTTATAGTATTCACTTCCACCCCACCCCATTTGCCAGTGTGTGGCAGAAATGACATTTATTGTCAACCCCATTTCAATACAAAGTATTTTAAAGATCACTATGTTTTAATGACTTGTTTTCAAATGATTGACTGCTTCGACAACATTCTATCACACTTGGAAAACTGGCTTCAAATTCTGTCATAATATTTTGTCTGTACTTTATGTAAATAGTGACTATCATGTGGTGCTATTACTGTATCCTAGTTTTGATATATTTTTTAATTTCAGTCAAATTTATGCTCTTTCATTTGTATATAGTCTTTCCATAAATTATTATTTTTAAGGAATTCTGTTAAGGCTATAAATTCTCTAATGCAAGTTTGTCTTTAATTGTTATTAATTATTAGAACATATTGTACATATATTGAAACAATCTAATGCCTCAGACATGTTAGAGATACTTATGTCTGAGTCGGCTGTATAGCAATTCTATTGCTTATAAAAGAATGAAAGTAATGATGATAGACAATATTTTCAATAAATAAGATCATGATAGTAAATTATGCCTCTAACCAAAATATGTTTTTGTTTGTTTATGTGGTATTTTTTTTTTTGAGAATACAGTAAGCCAGTTCTTTTGTGTAGTTTTATGGAAACATTGGAATCCTGAAATAATTTTTGAAGACATCTTGAAATCATTAGTTTCTAAAAAAGTTGGAAGAGAGAATGTTTTCTTAATGATACACTCATCCCTTATTGTTTAAATAATGTGAAAAGAGAGTGCCTATATTTTATACACTGTTCATTTACATGTAATAGCCATAATAAAATATAGACTTTCTTAGATTCAGTTAGAAATTTGGCTGCCTTCCCAGCAAAAGGTTAGTATATAAAACTGAATTTCCTTATCTGTTAAGCCAGTTGACCTCTTCAAGCCTTAATATATATATATTTTTTTTCAGTGATAACACATTTTTTTCATTCTATTTGCTAAATTCAAATACAGATAACTTATCTGTGTTTTGACTCTGATAATTAGCAATATATAGTCTTGTTTTCCAAGGCAGACTTTTTTTTTTAATGGCAAGATCCTAGGTCACTATATAAACTCTTTTCAGGATACATTTTCTGTATTTTTATTAGGTAAGTTAGTTTAAGGTATATATTTTCATTATTTTTACTTTCATTTAATGAACATGCATATTTTACAGGACATGTTATACTATGAAATGTGCAGACTTTGTGGGAGGCTCTGTGTTATGGAGGAGAGCCAGGATGTTGTAGATGGAGGAGGACAGGCTTAAAGTCAGATTGACTTGAGCTGGAAACTGGAATGTATCTCTTGCTAGCTGTGGAAACTTCAGGGAAGTTGCTTATCTTGTATCTTAGTTTGCATATGTATGAGAAGAATTAAATTATAATGTATGAAAGGGATCATCATAATAAATGATCAATTATATGTACATCCTATCTAATAAAGAGGGAATATGCTAATTAACCATCACTCTATCACAAAGATGGCTGCACCCACAACTGAGGCCAAGTTCGCATAAGGAGCATTAATGAGCAATCAGCAGGAACCTGAGGCTACGCCCTCCCTTGCCTCCATGGGGCTTGACAGGGGACCTCATGCCGCCATGCCCCCCCCCCCCACCTGGTAAGGTTTGAACAGGTGACCTCAGGCCATGACCCTGCCCTGGAGCTGGGCTGGGGAACCTCAGGCCACAACCCCTATTCCAGTGTCAGTTCAGGGGACCTGAGGCTATGCCTCCCACCAGGTGGAGTTTGACAGGAGACTTCATGCCATGTCCCCCACACTGGCACTGGGCCAGGGGACCTGAGGCTCTGCCTCCCTGCCTAGCTGGGCTTGACAGGGGACCTCAGGCCATGCTCCCCACCCAGTGCGGCTTGATGGAATACCTCAGGGCACACCCCCGACCCTGGTCTGGGCTGGTGGACTTCAAGCCATGCCTCCAGTTCTGGCCCCAGGCCAGGGGACCTGTCAAGCACTGAGGTCCCCTGTTAAGCCCTGCCCAGTGAGGTTTGACAAGTTTGGGACTGGCAGCGTCTGGATCTAGGCCAATGGGAAAGGGGTGACCGGGTCTAGGTCTCACATAATTATGAGGCACATGTGGGTGGGCAGAGACTTGACTCAGTCCCATAGTGTGCCCGAGACTCTGACTGGAAGAAGGTTTTCATATATATTTACCAATTCTTTCATCTCTGACACTTCTATTATAGAGAAAGGGCAAATAGCAATATTAAATTATTTCCTCTAATTAATCCCCCTTTAATGTGCATGAATTTTGTGTACCAGGCCACTAGTTTTATATAAGATTCAATGAAAATGTGAGGCAATTAATTAATTTTTTCACTTTTATTACAGCATTAAGTATGGCACTTGTGTAGGAGGTCTAAGCATTCCAAAAAGGATCTCCACTGTAAATATATTGTTCTTTAAAACAGGCAGCATGATGTGCCTTACTCAGGCAAAGTCAAGTGGGCAAACATACTTTTGACTTAACCCTCTGCTTTAATTACTGAGTATGTGTTACCTTCTAAGCAGATATCGAGTAATATCTATTAGCTTCCTCTGAAGTATTGCATGTGGACAGTTGTGATTTTACTCAGTGCCTCTCTTTTTCAAGCAACATTTGGCTACTTAATAAAGAATATTAATAGGCTAAAGACATTTTAAAAGATATTTGTAGGGAGAGAGCAAATAGTAAAAGTTTGCTCTAATCATTATAGCCATATATTAACCATTTTTCCTTTTATAGTTCTCACAGTTAGGAATTGACTCCCTGGTGTCTGTTAGCCACCATACAATTATGTGATTATTTTAAGCTGCAGCCTTTGCAACCTAAATCTAATCTTTTTTAGACACACACACAATTTTTTTTTTCATTTCCAACCAAAAGAAACATTGTTAATGATTTGAGATTCCCAAGTGTTTTGAATTATTAAGATGCAAGATTAAGTATTTATTATAGTATGTCTTGTTGCTAAGATAATATATTGCCAATAAAGTTTAAAAATGGTATAGCAAGTTTTTGTTTAATTGTAGTGAGGAGAAAACAGGCACTGTTAATGTAGGAATGTAGGACAATATTTAATGACACTCCTGTATGTGATGAAAGCAAAAAGTACTTTCATTAGTTAAAAAGATGGAAATGACTCTAGGCCCTACTTACTTTGGGGGCATTACTTTCTCATGTATTCTTTTTGAACTGCTAGCATACATAATTTTCTTTTGTTAACGATGCAATTGCTCAGCTAATCAGCAAAGATTTATTGCAGATCTTTTCTGCAATGTATATTGTGGTAGTTATGCAGAATACAGATTGTAAAACAAGGTAAGTAGCTTCCCATCACATTGGAAATAATGCATTCTTCTACATGAAACAAATAGCAATATTAGCTGATATGTAAGTGATGAACATTTCCCAAAGAATTCTATGAAACATGATTTCCTTGAAATGCTCTGAGTTAAATATTCTATAGCCAAATGTGTTTGGGAAATGTGTCCCAATATATAACTGTTTTAGAGATTTATAGTATATTTTAGCATATTAAGAATTCTGAGAAGACCCTGCAATGAAGAAGCCAATAAAATTATTTGGACAAGCAATTTTTAAACGTAGTTTGACTACATCCTGAGTATCCCCTGTAGGAACCCACTTCAGGAAATGCTTCTTGATTTTGAATCTAATTAATCCAGCAGAGCATCCCCTTAAAGGATGGGAAAGCTTACTTTCTATGATGAAATACTGATTTAAAAACAGTGTCCATTAAAAAGTACTTTATTGAGGGCAGTAGAGATTGTTGCAATTTTTCTGGAGGAAAATGTGGTAAAATATGCAAACTATAAAGTATAAATGCCGTTTGGTTTAGGAATCATCCTTCTAGAAATTGACCCATGTTCACAAGCTCTTACTAGGGTAAGCCTTGCTTCTGAACTCAAGATAACCTTGTCAGCACACCAGTGACCATTCTCTGCAACATTTCCTACTACATTTTGGGATATACTGCCATGCACAACATGTGCTGTGGAGGTGAAGAATAGAGACAGGTTTATGGAGGCTAAATAGTTTTTTTAAAAAATATATATTTTATTGATTTTTTACGGAGCGGAAGGGAGAGGGATAGAAAGTCAGAAACATTGATGAGAGAAACATCGATCAGCTGCCTCTTGCACGCCCCCTACTGGGGATGTGCCTGCAGCCAAGGTACATGTCCTTGACCGGAATCGAACCTGAGACCTTTCAGTCCGTAGTCCGACGCTCTATCCACTGAGCCAAACCGGTTTTGGCAAGGAGGCTAAATAGTTTGAAAAAGATTCATGGAGTAGGTAGGGCTTAAATCAGCTTCAGTGGATGGCCAATATTTTGATAGGAAAAGAAATATCATTCTACATTTGTGAGCCTAAATTCCAAGTCCAACATGAGCAATTGGCGCATGATAGAGCTTTGACTTTCTTTTGGCTAGTGGGGCTATGACATGTCAGACAGTGTTTCCAGCACATTATTATATCTCTGTCCACAACATCATTCCATGCTATGAACTTATTATTTTTCTTTGTATGCACATCAAGTGACTGAGGTTTCAGGTAAAATTCCTTGGGCTACACTTCCAGTGAATATTGGAGATTAGTAACCCCATCTCAGAGCTTGTATTTTAGCCTCTTTGTTGTTACATGGATATAAAATTCTTGTTTAATTAAATACAAAATACCGTTTTTCTTATTCTTAGGGAAAGTGATTTCTCTCCTATCATACTGAAACCCACATTCTTTGTTTGGGTATTGATGGTACATAAAAATAGAAAAGATTCTGAATTTACACTGTTACTTGAGTTGCAATTGTGTATGTGCATAAAAGATATCAAACTCAAACTATTTATGTAAATTCTGAACTTCTCTTGGTCCAAAATGGAACCAGTCAAGTTGTTTATCTGGGCCTTTATATTTGACTCTCTCTTAAGGAATTTTATAAATTCCAGTTTCTGTAGGGAATATTTAAGGCAGTTCTGATACTTGCCTAATTTTTTTTCTTTTAGTACAATCTGCCAGAATTAAGATTGAGTTTGGTTAATGAAATAAACTAGTTTAGATAATCAACACAGCAGAATATATGAGAAATATAGGGTGTCTCAACAATATATGTACATACTTTGAATAATTATAAAAGTAGTATTTATTAAAACACATTTCATTTTTAAAATTGAGTATCAGCCGTTAAAGTGTTTTTACATTATTTTTGCTATACCCATATACCTATCTGAAAACATTGACTGGAAGACATAGATTGCCTGAAAAATTATAGAAGAAGCCTATAGGGTTTCCAAAGATTTTCAGACTTTTTTTTAATTCAATGTTATTGGTAAAAATGTTCATAATAAGGATCCTGTTTAGAATACTAACATAATGAAAATTCTTAAAATTTTTATTTTCTGCATTATTATACATGGCAAACAAGTAGTTCTCATCACATAAAATTGTAAATAAGTATCATATTTTACACACTTTTTCTGAATTTTTATAATTAACTGCTATTATGCAAGGGAATTTTTTTCTCTCTAACATTTAGCACTTTTTTTGAGTGGTTGCATATTCTTCATATATCTAACTAATATGAGCTATTTGATAGGGTTCAATAAGCAGAAGACATAATATGTACAGAGGATAGAGTATCTATTAGTAAATAACTGTTATATGTTTAATAGTATAAATATTGAGTACTCAAATAAAATAGAAAGAAAAAGGCACTTGAAGTAAATAATACAATTAAAACTGGTTATTTAAGTCTGATGTTCTCAAATCTCATTAATGTAGTAAAAGGACCAGGGAATTCTTGTTTATTTCATTTTATTGGCATTTTATCTGCAATTTCCTTTAGAGAAAATGCATAAAGATAGTAAAGAGTCTGAATAAGAATTTAAACTGCAAACAACCAAGTGATCACATAGACTTAGTAAAGTAAAACACAACATCTTAAATATTTGTATATCTTTTTATTTATTTGTTTTTAAAATGTTTTTATTGATTTCAGAGAGGAAGGGAGAGGGAGAGACAGATAGAAGCATCAATGATGAGAGAGAAACATTGATCGGCTGCCTCCTGTACTGGGGATCAAGTCCTCAACCCAGGCATATTCCCTGACTGGAAATCGAACTTTGACCTTCTGGTTCATAGGTCATCACTCAACCACTGAGCCATGCCAGATGAACTGTATATCTTTGCTTGATATCTGCCTCTCCCCTGATCTTTTCCAGAAACTATCTTAACACTATTCCTTTTTTCATAGCCATTATAATGAATTGTTTGTTTATTTTTTACCATCTAGACTATAAGCTCCATGATTTCTGGGACTACATCTATTTTTGCTCACAATTTTAGTCACATACCTGACATATAGTAAGCAGCTAAATACATATTTGTTGAATTAATGAGCTAATGATTTCCATGGCTTGTTGTCTTTCAGCTAGAATGCTGGGTGATTAAGTTTGACCTGAGTGTATGTCTTTTGACTTTCCCATGGTTTCATGTACAGTGTTGTGCACTTAGTGTGTCACCAGCAAATTCTTTCTTAATGGATGAGTCACGTATTTATTTAGTATGTATTATGTGCTTAGCACTATTTGAGTAAATCTGTTTTACTGAATGATTATATTTCACTGCCAGTAGGAGGAAACTTAATCTTGTAGCCAGAAGTAATTTTCCCACAAGATATTTCTGGCAACATCCTCTCCCATCCAATTAACAATACACTTATTATAGATTTAATGTGATAAAGACTATACTAGGAACTTGCTGGTCAGAAGATGGGAAAAGAGAACTTAAAGGTGAACGAGCATGTTCTCTGTCCTGAAAGACTTAGTTATCTACTGGGTGGAAGATGTATATACCATCATGACCCTTGAAGAAAGCAGAACATAAGGGGTAAGAGCTGGGGCTATGACTTCTAGACCACCTCTCAACAGCTTCAGGCTATGACTATCAGGGAAGGTTTTATGGATGAAATAGCATTAAGTCTTGGACCCTGACTGCTTGAGTATGTTGGGAGGGGCAAAAGGCCACTCCAAGCTGAGAGGAAAACACAAACACCCTCTGCTGTATGCTCACTGATCAAATAGCTGAGATATGCATGAGTAGTGCTCATCAATATTCTCAGTTCTTTTCTCTTTACTAAAGAAATAAAAGAAGATAATGTTTCCTGACTCTTTTAATATTAGATGGAGCCACAAGCTAATTTGGATAAATGGAGCTAAAATCAGAAGTGATATTTGTTATTTCTGGGCCAAATTTCTGAAGAGACAGGGATACTTTTTCTTACTTCCTCTCCATTCAATAGATTTGAAGCCATTGGTGGAGATGGAGTGTCATAAATTGAAAGAGCCTAATCAAAGTAGGTCCTTGCCAAAGTGGATCAGAACCCTCTCTATCTAGACCTAGTGCAGATGTAGCCTGTAAAAGAAATATTTGTTCTTTAAAATCACTGATATTTGGATTTGATTGTTACTATAGCATAATCTAATTTATTCTGACCAACTATAGAAAGGAAGTCAATGCTCTATTATATAATACTTAATTTGCTAAAGGAGTTGATATTAGGAAATTTGGATAGTACTCATTTTTATTCATTAGAGGTGTGTTCTCTCTGTATAATTTAAATCTAAGACTGGGATTTAATAAATGAGATACTTAGAAAAAGCCCAAGGCCTACATAGTGTAATTCCAGGCATAGACAGTGGTAAACAGAGAGGAAGGGAGAGGGAGAGACAATTGTTTGTCTAACATTTAACCACCTCACACCATACTGTTTTACAAATTGATCATTCCTCAAATTGATAAGAAATTTAAGAGTTGCAGGTTCTTGAGGGCAGTATAAAAATTAGTTCACAATCTGATACCTAATGAGTAATTCAGGCTTTTAAAGTGAAGTGATACAGCTTGACATGACACAGATGAGAAGTTAGGCTATTTAAAGAAGACTATGCATACATGTTCATTTTAATCCAAGAAGAACACAATTTAATTGTTTTAGATAATGTCATTTACTTCCTATTTCTCACATGTTCAATTACACAGAGATGACTGTTTATGTTGCAGGTAGATTTAAAGTATCAGCAGCACGAATATTCTTTTAGAGGCAAAGCTAGTGTTGATAGTTTGCTCTGAGAGTTAAGGCAGCCTCATGCTGGGGTTTCAGTATTCTACCAGTCATGGTGTGCACATTTTTTTAATGACAAAGAATTAGAACCTCTTCACCTTTTGGAAGATTGAGTCCTACTACCAAATAGAAAAATACAAATAGGGAAATACGCAAATAGGAAAAATGCAAATAGCAGAAAACACATCTGATGCAAACCTATAGAAGCTTAGTTAATAATTCTTTCATTTTTCAAACATCTGATACCTGTAAAGGGGCAATTCCTGGCTTTCTGAGAAGAGCAAGCTATTGAAATCATTCATATTCTTTCATACTCTGGTTTTAATTTCCTGTGCTTTAGGATGAGTCAAACTTCCCTGCTTTTCAGCCCCATTTTATAAAAAATAAGAAATGTACTGTGAATTTCAAACATGACCTGAGTGAGCAACTTTATGAAAATAATGTGCATGTATAATTACACGCTGTCAATCCTCTTATATGAGGGAGGATTATAAAGTTTGCATATTAATCAGTCACACAGTTTCTGACTATCCTCCTTTGAGCATTAGGGCTGTTTTAAGGACCATGAAATAAGGTGAATAAAAAGAGGAAAGCAAACACCAGTGGTGCTATAGAAAGTGTGATATAATAAATAATAAAAAAGAAATTGTTGAGATTAGGATGCATAAACCAGAAGAAGCTTGGATGGTTTCTGAAAGGCAGCAGAATAGAAGCAATTCCCTAGATGTGAACATAGACCAACTCTTCTATCCTGTACCCTCTGGGCCTGGTCTCTGCAGATAGCTGACTCCAAGTTATCCTCCACATTTACCATTAACTTCAGTTCGAAGAGAGAGCTTTTATCACTGTGATTTTTAATTAATATTCTTAAGACGTTAAAGATTTGCTTCAGTTTTCACTCTTCCTGTGCAATTCATAATCTAGTCACTGTATATGATATTTTAAAAACTGATTCTTATTGAGAGGATTAAAAAACATAGAAAATTGAATGGGAAAGTTAAGTTAGAATTTCTAATAATCTGGATAATACAAAATTGCTTATTTTTAAATGTTAAACCAGAAGAAAATAAGCATAAATCAGTGTATTTGAACTCTTTGCTATGAAACTTATTCGGTAATTGAAGAACATGAGGATGATGCTGCATTATATCCTCTCACCTCACATATGGTAGTTTGAAGAATGGCTGATGTGCTTACTGGTAAGCACCAATTTTCTGATCTCAGGTGTGTAGCGGGAGACACCGTTTTTCTCTAGTTGGTGGATCTTTATACAGACAAAATTGACTCAGAGCTTAATGCTTCCTGCAGCTCCCAGGACACTTGGAGAGGATAAGGGCTGGTCAAAGAGGAAAGTAAGGGTTGCAATTTCATATCCCTAAGCAGGGATTTTTGCATAAATTGATGGCACAGACAGGGAAAATGGAGAGAATGCTCCAGACCAGAGTCACAGATGTGACCTGTGACCCTTGGTCTTAAGCTGTCCCAGAGTGAAGGCTTTTATGTCTCTTCCTATTGAGTCTCTTCCTATTGGCCTGCACTCTTTTAGAGAGTGGACATATCAAAGATAGCAGGTATCCAGTAACATCAGGTATAGTGGGGGCTCTAAGTCTTCCCTGCCCCACAAGCAATACCAATCTGCTCATCCTTTCAGAAAAGGTAACTATAAATCAGTCATGCAGTTACACTTACTTTTGCATCCAAATTAACATTGCTGTATTATGATCAAACTCCATCAGCTAATTTTAGACTTGAGACCCATAGGCACATTCTCTTCAGGAACCAAAGAAAAAAAGTCTTATTCCAAAAATGGTATCAGTTTAAGATTACAATACAGCTTAGCAAAAGAGGATGGTCTCAGGGACCTCTTATCAAAATAGATATATTATTGTTACTACACAGTTGGAACAAAAATTTGTAATGAAAATTTTTGACTAGAAATGAATTTTCAACTAAAAAGTTCATTTTCAGTTACCAGAAGAAATGATTTCTCAGAACATGTGAACTACCTTTTGATTTTTTGACTTTTGAAGGCCAGTCTGGCCTGTTTGTTTCCATGGCTTTGTGGGTGATGCACAGAGGAATTTCTGGTGCCCTTCAGATCTCATTAGGAGTATATCCCAGCAAAAGCCATCTCATTCATTCATTTCAGGACATGATGCCTCATACTCGAGAGGCACAATCCAGAATACATTCTCCAGGAATGTTCTGAAGAAAACAGGGAAATAGGTGTTCTTTCCTTCTCCACCCACTTTCCTCTAGAGAAATTTTGGCAGGTGATGACTGGTGGGTGATTACGTGTTTAATCCTTCCCTATAGAGCAAGGCTTTATTACAGAGTCCTTCAAATAGTTAAATCCTTCAAGGAGCAGATTAACTCACAATGTCTTCCAACAGAGCATAGAGGGTGGCATGGAGTTGGTGAATGTGTGCGCTTTGGCATCAGGCTGCTGGGTTCCTATCCCAGCTCTATCCGTTAGTGTGATGGGTAACTGTTCGAGTTGCTGAATCTACCTTTACTCCAGTTTCAACTATAAAATGTGCATAATCATAGAGTTCTTGCAATGAGAATTAAATGAGCCAATTCATCTAGAGTGCTTAGAAAGGTCCTTAGCACTCAGCCAGCACCTAGTAAATATTAACCATGATAGTATTCACTGCTTCTATTTGAAACCTGTGGGGCCATAGATTTTGATAGTAAGAATATTTTAGATTTAAAAGTTACCTATAAACACCCACTTTAGGGTCTGAGGTAGAAACTCTAAATTAAACACTGTGATATTTCTATAGACAAATATGTAGAATATTCACATTATATAGGATGAAGAAAAATTATAAAGCCTCAGGTCAGTTTAGGTTTGCTACTAACCAAGTTATCAAAAACTATTTTTAAAAAGAGAATTTTATATTTTTATATTTCAGATAAGGAATTGTGGACCTCTATATTTTCCTATATCCCTAAGCCAAATCAGACCCTGAAGGAGGATGGCAAGCATTCTTGCTAAGACAGAGCAGAACCATTCTCTGTGGTTCTAAGGTATTGCGAATCAGGCCCTCACTGTAGGGCAGTCTGGTTTATAAGAGGGTCCTAAGATTCAATTAGGACTAAATAGACAAAACACATGAGCTGAAATTATTCCTCACTGAACTCTCCTATTCGAATTTCAGAAAATATGTTCTCATAACCTGGTCTGGGTTTACTACTTCAGAGATTTTCCTCTACAGGGATATAATGGCACAGGGCTCATGTCCATGGAATCTTGCTTTGGCTCATTTCATTTGCCACCCCCTTCACCCTCAGGAAGTTCCAGGACTCTCTTGTTACCCAGAGGGAGAAGGGATCACCTCCAAGTCTCCACTGCCTGTATGCAGGTCCCACATTGCTCTGCTTTGCTATCGGTGGCAAAAGTAATGCTAATGTGGACAATGGGGTTTAGTAGAAAGGCTGATTTGAAGTTATAGATTAGAAAATACTAAACCACTTACTTAATTATGGTATTCCAGAAACTGTAACTCTTTTTTTTCTGTTTTCCCTATTCTATATGTTCACTACAGGGTAGCATTATTATTTTGGTTATGAAATTTAAGACAAGAAAAGGACTTTCAATACTACTTGACTGACACTGAGAAAAGTTAATTAGCTAAAGCATGAGATTGGATGACGCTGTGGCTTAGTCTCTGAATATCGTCTCTTAAGGGCAGACTCCATCTCTTCTGTTGGATTAATGGTCCAGATGGAGAGTTAAGCTGGATTAACTTTCTCATCAACAAGAAGCTGGAGTGCCTCGAATCCCCATGGTGGTTGAAATTAGACTTGCATTATTATTTGTTTACTTTGTTTCTCTATAGACTTCAAGATTCTTTTGGGGTATACGGATGCTGACAAAACTAAAAATATAGTTCACACAATTCTATTTATGTCTCCTTCTGTTTTTTAGTTTCTTAAACCATCTGCAAATTGACCTTGTAGAATTTTGCTTGACATTTAAGAAAATGATGGCTAAATGAATGAATTCCCACCCAATAATCCTATTACAGTTTCCAAGACTAACCATTTATTAATTGCTTTTCTAATTGCTTTATGAGAAATTGCTCTTTGATAGGTTTTTCTCCTTTTTTTCTTTTCTAAAGTCATTGACAGTTGCTAATTTGCTTACTAGATAATTTAGGATAAGTTACATACTTTATTTGAGTATGTATAAATAACTTCAACATGCTGAATTCTGAATTGTCTTTGTGATACAATGTTCTCTGTAAAACTATTTTTGATATTTATTAATTCAAGCATTTATTAAAAAACAGGTTTTGAATGTTTGTCATTAGAAATGCATTGATCCAACTACTGTAGACTCTATAAAAGAGGGTTATTGTCTTAAAGGAGCTTATATTTGTTAGGGGAAGAAGACTAAGGTACTTAGAATTCAAGGTTAAAAGTGATAAATGCAGAGGACTGGGCAAAGTACGACAAGAATTCAGAAGAAGAGTAGAGAGAGTTTCCAGCTAGAGATTTTAAAGATTGTTTAATGAAGGAAATTGCAGTAAGTGGAATATTAAAAATAAATACAATTTATTTTTTTAAAATAGATTAAAATATTACTTTTTGGGGGGTCCATCAAAAGTAGACTGCCTAGGTAAATATTGGCACACCTATAAAATTAGGTTAATATTAAAAATATCTAACAGCCAGTATACAATGTTTATACAGAAAATTCAAAATAAATTATCTTTTCAGAATGGACAGATGCCAACTTATTCGCTATACTTGTATATACCAACTGAATATGAACCTTACCTATAATGGACTATGTAATAATTAAAATAATGAATGAAATCTACATTTCTTTACATAGAAGGATGCCTGAAACATGCTGTTGTTTTAAAAAAGCAAGTTAGCCCTGGCTGGTTGGCTTAGTTGGTTAGAGCTTCAGAGGTTGCAGGTTGTATTCATGATACTTGACCCCCAGTTGGGGCATCTATGAGAGGCAATTGATCAATCTGGCTCTATTACATCTCTCTCTCTCTCTCTCATATCAACAAATATTGGGTGAGGATAAAAAATTAAAATAAATAAAAATTAAAAAGAATAAAAAGAGCAAATTAAACAGCAGCATGTGTAATCTGATGTATTTTTATAAAATTATATAAGTATAACACATAATATATATTATATAGGTTATGTAGATAGATATACTAGTAGATATCTAGAGAACTGGCTGCAAAGATGCTCAACAAAAGTTCAGTAAAATTTCAGATGCATTTTACCATTGTCTTTGTGTGTTCTATTTTCTTTGAATAATTACAGTGAGTATGAAATTTTACAAAAGAAATGAAGTAATTTAAAAATCATTATGCCAAAAGTCATTGTGAACAATATTCTAACTGTTCGTGATAAATTATTAAAGAACATGTCAATTAGAAAGAAATTATAGCTATGTATGTGTATTCATGAAAGCAATCCAGTTTGATGAGAGCAGAAAGTGGATGGAAGAAGATGAAGAAAAGAATAATTAAACAAAGTTGGAAAACTAATTGTTGGAGAATCCTGCAAAGCTTTAAAAAATACAAATTTAACTGTTATTGTCAAGTCAGAAAAGAGCAGATATGGTTTTGAGCTTAGTAATGATTATTTAGAAGTTGTTCTAGAAACACTGCTTTGGAGACTGAGATTAGAATCAGGGGAGGGAGGATGTATAAGAGATTGATTTAGTAATCTATAAGGGAGGACATGAAATATCCCAGTAGACATTCAAGAGAAGCATAGATACCAAATGTTTTTAGAGGGATAATGGACAGAACTTACACATTGTCAGGGTAAAGAAGGCAAAGGAGAGGCCGGAGCCACTGACTAACACTGGTGGTCTTCACCTTAATGAAGTTACAAAAGAGCTTCATGTTTGTGAGAGAAGTTCAGAGAAATAAGAGAATGTTAGATCTGGGAGTGATCTTTTATTTCTTTCACTGTATGTAGGAAAACGAAAGGGAGGTTAAGTGACTCACCAAAAGTTTTACTGTCAAAGGTTGAGTTTATTGAATTTGAAGTGACATAGAGTATCCCATTGGGATATTGCATAAGCCCATGTGAGTTGAGAGTTCAGTCAAGCCCCATCTTTCCCTTTGTCAAAATTAGTGACTCTTCTGGGGTCCCATAGAATTATACATACTTCTAATATAGCATTTACTAAGTTGTATTTCATATGTTGACTAGTGGCCCGTACATGGATTTGTGCACGTGGAAAGGAAATTAAGTAGAAGAAATATTTTAATATTGCTATTCACCCTTTCTCCATAATAGAAATATCAACCAAATTCACAATCAACAATGACAGATCAAAACACATGTGTGCAATTGGCGCCAGAGAGAGCTTTGTATGTATTGCAGATGTGAGAGTCAACTTAGCCTTTTATAGATATAGAACAAACTTGCTTAATTAGACTTGCTTTCTGATTTAGTTAAACTTTTTCCAGCCCAGTGAAGCACCCCAACTTCTCTTTCAAGTAATTGTTAGCAGTAAATATCAACACAACACAGATTATTATTGTAGATCACACAGGAGAACAAAGGATAAAATATTTGATTGTAGCAGTTTTTGACTATATTCTGTGCAGTGAGAAAGTCTGAGATCAATTTCAAGGTCACCATTTCTTCTTTTCACTCGGGTCAAGTTTCTAAACTTTTAAATCTCCATTTTCTGGCTAATGAAAAGAAAATAGGATTCCACTGATTTGCCTATCTACCTACTCCAGGACTCTGTGAGTATCAAATAAGATGAGGTATGGGAAAATGCTTCTTCACACACATTTAGTTAAAGTGTGAAATGTTTGCACCTGGCTATAAAGCAAGTCATGTTCCTGGGCTGAAGAAACTGCGAGGAGGAAGCTGGGCATTGCTACATGATGTCATTACCCAGCGCCCACAGTGACAATTTCCTGGCTGGGCTGAGCTGTGGGCCACATTTTGCACCATGGGGTCTTAAGAGCATGAACTTCAATTTGGTGGGGTGTTCTGGGATGGTGGAGGGACCTGGGTCCCACTTGAGGGAAGCAGAGTGTTGCTTTGTGGGCACCAGGTCTGCAGTGCAGCTCTTGTGTTGAGTGTTTGCCCCCTGGTGGTCAATGGTCAATGCATCATAGTACTGGTCAGATGATCAGACCCTTAGCTTATTAACCTTTTATATATGTGTGTATATATATATATATATATATATATATATATATAAATTATTATTGATTTCTACTGATTTTATACCTGGGAAAGAAAGGACTACACCTTTTCATTAAAAACATGTATATACAGTGCTGAGTCCAGTATCAGTACTGTAGGTATTCAAAATTGTTTAGATGAAGAAGTAAGAAAGGTTACAAGGAATATATAGATTTAAGAATCTCCCTAGAATTTGTAATAGAATGTATGGAAGTGAAATTCTTCAAAGGTGACTACATAATTACAAAAGAGCTCCTCCTAGTTGAGCTCATTCACCCACATAGGTATAGGTGTAGTTATATAGGTACATTACCTATTTACTGAAAAGTTCCAAATATATATTTACAGCTCTGATCTCTTTTTGCATCCTAGATAAGACATTCTGAATAGTTCCTTAAAATCAATCAGGTATTCCAACATTTATTGAGACATGCTTCTCACCATTCAGTCTGTTTCACCCCGCTAACTCTTATTTGGTTAATTGTACCACCATCGAATGTATCAGAAATCTGAGAACTGAGATTTCCTCATGCTCCAAATATGATTCTTTTTCTATTAAATTTACTTCCTGGCTGTCTTATAAGTATATACTTCCCTCTGCTGCTGCTTCCAGTCCTCATAATTGCTCAACGGAAACATTGCAGTAACCTACCAACTTGTCTTCCTTGGCTCCAGCTGCCCTGAAGCTGCCACCATCAGATAATAGAATTATCTTTATAAATCAGAAATATAATTTTATTTATTAAAGACTCCAATGGCTCTCAATTGCTCAGGTTACAAATTGCATGCCTTGGTGTGGTGGGGTGCCTTGGTCTATCTCTTTAATTTCACAGCTGTCTTTTACTCACTGCTCCAATCATTCTGACCTAGTCACAATTGATATCAAACAATCTATGCCATTTTGTACCTTGCTAATTCTTTTTTTTTAGAGTGCTCTTTCCTCTATTCTGAAGAATTCCTGTTCATTTTTAAGAACAAGATAAATTACTATCTCATTTGAATAGCATTCTCTGATCTCTCCTGATAGAGTTGACCATTCCTTCTCTTAGGCCCTGAATACACCTTATACCATCTATAGTTTTTGTTCAACCTTATTGCATTTACATGACAATAAGACAGGGGCTTATACTGGGAATTTCAAGACAGTTGAGACTATTGTCATCAGCTTTTAGTCTGGCAATATGTGCAGTGGCTGACAGTAAATATGCAATAAATATTTATCAACTTTTGCAGAGAAGAATGCTGAAGCTTGAGAAGCATTTTTTTTTTAAATTAGGCTTCGGTTTGTGACCTTAATATAACACGTTTAAGAGAGAGGTAGGATAGAGACATATTTTAGCAGTTTAAAGAATTAAATAGTGAAGAATCAGAGTCAGTGAATATGGTTAAAAGGTAGAGGGGAGTGGAGGTGGAATCTCACTGGAGTATCATAGTCCAAAGATATTTTGGATAGGAATACCTAAAAGAGAGTATGGGCTGTTAGAAAGGTACCAATGCAAGAAACATATGTGAGTTTTAAGAATATGGTTCTATATAAGAATAAGGATCTATATGTGGAAGAGAGGATGAAGTTGAAGAGGAAGAGAACTTTGTCTATATATCTTGTATATTCAATGTATTTACATAGAATTGTAGGAAAGGAGTGTGGATGCATAGGAGGAAAAGAAGAAAACATGGAAAAGAAATATGGAAGAGATGTTAAAGGTGGATAAGTTGAATAAATTAATAGTTAAGACAGAATGATGAATTAGGTCTAGCTTACCTCAAACTTTTCCATGAAATTTTCCACATAGGTCTTTCCTTATCCTTGTCTTCTAGCATACTTACTCATTTATAATCACATTGGGAAATTAATCTGAGACCAGATTATAGAAGGTTTTAAATGCCACGGTAGGTACTTCAACTTTGGATTGCATGCAAAGGGGAGCTCTTCTCTGGAAGTGGTGCTTTAGCTAGATTAAATTTACCTTCCTATAAGAAGTAAGAAAGTCTCCAAGAACAGCAATTAAGAAACTGATAGAAGTATTCAAGCAGAAATAACAGTTTAGCGCTTAGTTTATCAGTGAGTACAAAAATAAGCATTGCCATGAATTATAGCAGAGGAAAAATAGGTAGAAATAGAATATCATTAGTTTTGGACTGGAGAAGAGGCAAGAGTTAAGTCTGGAAGGAGATAATGGTACCTTTTCTACTTGGTTATTTGCTCTCCTTGGAATGTCCTCTATACCATTTAGAAAGGTACCATAGTAGTACCTTTGAAAGGACTTTTAATCTGCAGAACTGTTTAGGAAAGGCAAGTCTGTTTGAAGATATTTAATGGTCTTTTTAAATAGCTGAGATGCCATGTGAAGCTCACACCTTACCAGCTGACACTGCTGTTAGGCCAGTTATGCTGATAGGGCACTGGGAAGACAATGTGAACTGTGCTCTGGTTTTGAGTGTGAGGGCCTGGCTGTAAGAGTTCACTGATTTTACTACATGACAGCTGTTGAACCACTTACTTTCATTATGAAGGAAATTAAACATCTGCCCCCATAGTTAATTGCAATCCATGAATGTCCATTTGTTGCTGCCACTGGAACTTATTTATCATAGTTTTATAGCAGCTCTGTATATGTTTTGCATTTATCCTTTCCTAATTATGAAATTCTAATTTTTAATATCATAGATCCTCTTTCATTGAATCACTTTTTGACTCATTGATATTAAGATAAAATAATTTAGATTCAAGGAGAAATTCTTACAAAAATATTTTTTCCACTTATCTAAAATGTTGATGGTAGTCAGCTATCAGAAGCAGTGCTATTATATAAATTGTTTTAACATTCCTCCCTCCCCCCGAATATTATTTGTACAGCTTAACAATATTTCTAGTCTTAGGCAAATAATATGAGTTGAAAGCTAAATCCTCATTTTATGTCTCCTACTATTAATGACTGACAGGATTGGTTTGATATTGGTTGATTAGACACTGGCATTAAAGGGTACTGCTGAATGCTTTACACATCTCTTTATCATACAGAAGAGCTTCAGCCAGTTTTTGGTGGTCACATATTTGAGAAAGAAGTCAATTCTTAAGATAAGCTATTACTGGAAAGAATATTTTGTTTTCTTACCCACTGAATATTAAATCTATATATTAATACTGTGATGAGTGGTTTTGAAATCAGTCCAAATTATCTAAACCATATGTAAAAGGCACCTCCATTTTATGCTGGTCTTAAGATCTTGTAATACAATCTATGGAGTTCCTTGAGAACATTGACACAAGTGAATGACTTTATGTACACAATTTCATTTAATTGTTTATCAATAAGGGCTATTTTTAATAATGTTTGAGGAAGACAATCCTTCCTATATAAGTCCTTCAAAACATATAATCCTATAAACTCTGGGAAAATGGTAAGATATCCTCTAGCTACTAAACCAGCCATTATAATGTTCTGGAAAGAACACAAAACTTGCTAATTAAAGCATCATCAAAATTTTAGCATTTTTCTCTGAGGAAGAATAAAAGAGCGCATCCTCATGATTTTTTTTCAAGCCTTTTGATTTTTCTTCCCCTTCCCCACTCCCCTTACTCTAAACCAGCAAATTTATAAGCCATGTACTTGAACAGCAAACCCATTTGCCATTTGGTAGAATTGGCTGACATTTCATTTTTTTCTGGGCAGATTGCAGATTAGTTTGACATTATTTTGCTGGGTTCTGAACTACATCATTAACATACTGTTTATGACTAAAAGCAAAGTAGTTTCATTTTGTGGCATAATACACCACATTTTTCTACAAGTAGTAAAACGTATGATTTCTCTGAAAATAACTGAGTATTGCTCCAGTCTTGTAAAAAAAAGAAAAAAACCAACAGAAAACCAGAATTCTATTAATGTAACAAAATCTATCACTAAAATGGTGTGTCAGAGGGGAACGAAAACCTCCATAAAGGCATGATGTGTTTACTGTTGATATCTCTAAATCTTGGCTGGAAATGAGAAACATTCATGAAATATTGGGCTTAAACTGAGATTACATCAGTATGGTGGCAATATCGTGCTTGTCAACTAACTGCCTGGTTGTACCACATGAAAATGAAAATTTGCTTTTTGATCTAAGGCATAATTCTTTTCCTGACCATGTTGGATAACTTTTTGTTTTAAATGTAAAGAAAATAAGAACCAGGCCACAGTACCACACAATGACTTCATTTGGGAAATCAAGGGACTAACAAACTGGCTGATCATTTTAATTCAAGTCGTGGTCAAATAATTACCATGTTCTTACTTCAGTTCTTGTATATTTGCTTACTTCCCATCTTCCCTTAACTAAATTAACTCTAACGCAGAAAATTAGTAGGGTCACATTTTACAATTCTTAGGTACTCTTCTATTTAAAAATCCATTGTAATATTACACTTATGATATAGGTGAGCTATGCTGAATAATTCCCTTGCTATGAGTTTTTCTCTCTTTTTTTTCATAATGCAGCCATATTTTATGAAGACAGAGCATCATGTTGCGTAAAATGCTGCTTTTAATGACAGTAAGCACCTAAATGAAGTAATGTGCAAATGTTTTGGTCACACACACTTTAGTGTTTCAGCAAAACATCAAACCAATTAGCAAGCTATACTTCAAAGATAAAGTATATAGCCTGCTAGCAGATTGTAATACATTTTCCCTGTAGTTACATCCATGGATTTAATTCTTCCTAGTTGCATGGCAGCAGATAGAAAATCTTGAGGGACGAACTATAATTTCATGGTCATCTAAGATAATTATAATACTAATTACCTATTATTAATTCCATTTCCCATTTGTCTCATTGACATTTTGAAAGGGTAAAGGAGACTGTTTTCATGAACTTGCTGTTAAACCCCTTGCTATTTTTGGAATTAAAGGGTGTTCAGGAATGATGTACATTGTGCCAACATACTCTATTCATGTTGTACATCAGAGATGACCTGGTTTTTACAATACTTTAGATAGAATGCTGTTATGCCAGGGTGGGGAAAAGGTATTCAGTTTTTAAGAATGATCTTAGGCATTTCAGGCATATCTTTTCATTCTGGCATGTCTTCTAACTTTCCCCCTCTGTTAGGTTTTATTTGAAAGGCATCTCTACATTCAATTTTCTCCAGGTATAGAATCCAGCAGGATGGGAGTGGAAATGAGCAGCAAAAAAAATAAATAAATAAATAAGAAAATTCCTTTGATTCTGATTGTTGTTTCTTTTTATTGTTATGTTTATTCATAAATATATAATGAGTTAGGTCGTAGCATGATTTTTCTCTGCCTCTAGAACTGCCTTTAATATTTTAAGTATTTATCAACCTATTAGGGTTATAATCAGATTATTATTCGGATTATGAATATTCAAGTTTTTCAGTAGTGAAAAGTTGTTCATATATATCTATTTAAATTCCTCCAATGTGCAATAATTTTAGTTAAAAGGCCAAATTTATTGTAGGTTTAATAAATTCCACATTATTACAATTCAAATGAGTTTAATATGATCAATTATAATTTTAAGAGTAAAAAGATAAAAAATTATAAATTCGTGGCTTTTAGAATGAATATGATATGCTATAAGTCTGATCTAAAGAGGAATTTATAATATGTTTTATTTCCATTTTGTTTATCAATCAACAGAGATAATTGTATTTTGCTTAATTAATATAGCTTCCAGGCAGAGTAAGTCCATGGTCAAAAGCCATGGACTTAAAACTAGTTAGCATTTTCATTGTTTTGGGTCACAAAATGAGAGTTACTGTATTGTTGTTGTGTTTTTTCTTTCTGGTCCTTTTTTTTTGGGGGGGGGGGGTTTAAGCAAATCAGTGAGGCAATATTCCATGGAGTCACAAAGGGAGGAACAATGATTTTTTGCCGATTTTTAAAATCTGTTCCTCAGCATTTGCAGCCAGATGGACCTCGGTGCCACAGAGAGAGGGGGATAGTCCTGGCAAGGTGCAATGGCTTCAGAGAGTTTGAAATTGCCTATAAACCTGGAACTAATAGTAGTTTTCCTAGTTTGCTATTTCATTGACGAAACATGCCTATGGTCATTAGTTGACCTTCACAAACCATCAATGACACAACTGAGAAGGAAACAAAAGACTCCTATTTTCAAGTTCACTGTCCTTCTTGTGCCACTGCCATTAAATAAAATAATTCAGCAATGCTGGAGGGACTACCAAACCGAGCAGTCATCTCTAAGCAAATGCCTGTCACACTAAAATTTTCCCAAAATCATCTGCATAGTATTGTTTGCTTAAAGAATTGTGAAATATAATAGCGATGAAATATTCAGGTTTAAACTGATTGCAAGGGAAAATGCAATAAAGAGAACTGCTATTACCATAGAAACAAGAAACTGCACAGCGTCAACATTTGAAACCACCAAGACTCTTGATAACAACACATTATATATAACCTAGCATCTTTTGCTTACAGAATAATTTTTGGCTTTGTGTTTTTACTACTAGTTCTGTCTCAAGATACAATGATGTGTAATTAGATTATTCAGGATATAAGGTATGACAAAAGTAGGTTTACTGATGTTCCTATGGAGAATAATATAATAATTAATATATAATAAGACAAGAATAATTCTGTTTCAGGTACTCACAATTGTAAACCTACTTTTGCTCTAGCCTGTATTCTATATTCAGCATATCAAATCAGTTAATCTAAGCTTAGTGATGGCATCTGGATTCCTAGCTATAAAATAGATTGGGCAGTAATAATTGTGCAGATGTGTGTTTTATTGTGGCATTGTGTATTATTTGCCAGTGCTAGAGAAGATGCTATATCCCCAACCTAATTTTTTCCTATAATTAAAATTATTATTTTAAACATTAGCAATTTGTTTTTAATCCTCACTCAAGGATATTTTTTTTCTTTTGAGAGAGAGAGAGAGACATCGATGTGAAGGAGAAACTGATGGGGTGACTTCCATAGCCCTGGGATTGAGATTGAAAGCTCTACCTACGTATGTGTCCTGACTGGGACTCAAAACCGAAGCCTTTTGATGCATGGGTCAATGTTCCAACAAACTGAGCCATCCAGCCAAGGTTAAGCATTAGTAATTTTTAAAAAATTTTGTGATTTATGATAGAAATTTTTGATAGGTACTATATTCTTAACTTTGTTATACCTAGTACATTTAGCAGATTTAAAATTTTTCTTGATTTCCAGGGCTCATAATTAAGGCTATCAATTATAGTATTTTGCTGTGACACATAGATGCCCTCGGTAACTTTTGTTTATTTAGTCCTGCTTGTATTTACTCTAGATGATGCCAGTAGGGTATAGTACATCCTTCCTATCAACTGTTACTTCACTGTCAGCACTCTTTCTTCATGTTATTCACTTAATTACTATTTTTTGTGTGCATGTGAATAGGTTAGAAATGCCTGTGGAAGAAAAATAAATAGGCTCTGAGTAAGCAGATAGACTTTTCTATCATTAAAATATGGGTTTAGCTCAGCCAGAGTGGCTCAGTTGGTTGGAGGGTGATCCAGTACACGGAAGGGTTGCTGGTTTGATTCTGGTCAGGGCAGAATCCTGGGTTGTGGGTTTGATCCCTAGTAGGGAAACATATGGAAGGCAATCGACTGATGTTTCTCTCTCTCTCTCTCTCTCTCTCTCTCTCTCTCTCTCTCTCTCTCTCTCTCTCTCAGTATGTCCTCAGGTAAGGATAAAAAATATGGCTTTACTGAATGCTTTGTAATTTATTTCTGCTGCCCAAATAACTCTTTTATCAACATCTAATTCAAGTCAAATTTTCTGTTATTGAGAATGCTGGAAGGCTAACTTAATGGTAAATGGAATTATTATTATATTTGAAAATGTTTTATACAATACTGAAGAAATGAAAAATCCATTTAATCCCCAAATTTAGAACATTAATGAAGCTATCATGGAAATGAGAGAAATAAAATAATCTGAATACTTGAAGGCTTTTATTTTAATGATTTTAAATGTGTAAATCAGGAAATTGAAATTTTGAAATTTGTAACCATCATTTTAATTTTCAGGTCTTTACAACAAAGTCATCTATGTAGGAAGGTTAGCAATAAGTGACAATTTTCATTTCTTTGTGGGTTTATTTAATAGGTAGCCTCTTATTTTCTTTGCTAAAATGACATCTCCCAAGTACATTAAATTTTTTGCCTTCTAGATGTCTGAGTCATAAACAGACCCAATTCTCAATATCTTAAGTCATGTTTGCACAAGAAAAATAATTTTTTAGCTGCAGTTTTTTCTCACATCTTGAAACACCAGAGATTCTATCTTAGAGGAATACTTTTTCATAAAGTAATAGAAACATAGAGAATTGAGATTAATTTCCATACCTCAGTTTACATTTAGTAAAATAACAAGATTTTAGCTACTTTGTCTCTGAAATTCTGGCCAATGCTAAGATTAATTGAGTCCTATTGAAGATTGGAGGATGAGTGTATTCATTGATGTTTGGCCTTTGGATCTGGTCTACCTGCCAGGAAATATTTATTTTCTTGGCTACTAATCATGAAAGGTCAGTTTCTTGGCAGTTTTTTTACCTGATCTTTTAATATTCATTCAAGCATGGTGATTTTTTTTTGCCAATGTTGTGATCTGTGAAGATGTGCATTCTTTTGCAACTCCATTTTTAAAGTTTGAGTTTGTTTTGACAATTTATATTAGAACATATGAGAAGACTGAATGATAGTAAAAGTTTCAAATTAAGTTTAAATTTTTGTAGGAAATGGCAAAGAATATAATGATCATTGAAAAGGTATGATGAAAAGTGATGAAGGGGAAAACTTGATTTTCTGACAACTAGAATCATCCCAAAAGGAAACTAACTGCTTTGCATGGTGTGAGTTCCCCCATCAATGGGTTTACTCAATGGTTGTATAGAGGAGTTTTTCAAAACCAGTGTGAGTGAGAGACTGAATGAGCTTGTTTTAAAGTTCTTTCAAATTTTATGTTTCTATCAATTATATTGATCTGGGAATTTTGTTGGAGTAAAGATTCCATGAATAAGACAGAACAGCTGACTTTCTCACCTAATGCATGGGAGTTTCCAGTGACATATTAGAGTCATTAATAAGCCATGATTTCAACACTGATCTGACTAGTGTAAGCAATAAAAAGAAAAAAAAGATTATTTGAGAGACTACCTACAGTCAGAATTGAAGGAACAGCTGAAGTTAAGTCTTGTTCAAAGATGAGGACTATAGCAGCTCTGGATCTCAATAGAATTTGTGAACTATGAATTGATGACTCAGTTTAAAATTCTATTCTTGTGTGTCTGTGTTCAGTATTCAGTAAATTACCAGGAAAAACTGGTGGACCTAAATTTTTTTTTAATATATTTTATTGATTTTTTACAGAGCGGAAGGGAGAGGGATAGAAAGTCAGAAACATCGATGAGAGAGAGACATCGATCAGCTGCCTCTTGCACGCCCCCTACTGGGGACGTGCCCGCAGCCAAGGTACATGCCCTTGCTGGAATCGAACCCGGGACCCCGCAGTCCGCAGTCCGATGCTCTATCCACTGAGCCAAACCGGTCTCGGCTGGTGGACCTAAATTAAGAAATAATACTTCAGTTGTCAAAGCAGGGAGTGGGAAAGGAGAGATCCTGGGTACCAAGATTTCCAGCCCCACCAAAATCAAAGTCTAGTCAGAATATTGATTGAGAAGATACAGTGAGATGGTTTAGGAGTTGCTCAAAGGAAAGGATAAGATCTTGCCAAAAAGAATGAGGTGGAGGTTGATGAGGGTTGCTGGAAAGTTAATACATTATGTAATTTTACATCCTTATTTTTGTCTCCTCAGTTGCCTCAATACTCTTTAAAGTCAAGGATTATGTCTTGTTCACTGTCAAATCCCCAGCCTCTGCTGCAATGCATTATCACATTGGGGTAGTGAATATTTGTGAAGCAAATTAATAACGCTAGTTTAAGTGATATAGTTTAGAAGTTTACTGGTCCATCTTCAGTAGATGTAAAGAGAACAATTTAGCAAACTTTTGCCCCAGTGACCCTCAGGGGTTATTAAAATACAAGTTGGTCAGTGGGTAGGAAGGAGTGTAAGCTTCATACTTTTTTTCCTTCCGGTTTTCCATCTTTTCTCATTTTGTTTCTCCCTCCATCCTTCTCTTCTTTTCTCCTCCTCTTCCTTTTCTTCTAATATGTATTAATTAAATACTTACCCTGTATAATAAAAGCCTAATATGCTAAGTGTCTGGTGACTGGTCGACTGTTCATCCTTTCAAAGAGTAATATGCTAATGATATGCTAAGGCTGCTCAACTGCTCGCTATGACATGCACTGACCATCAGAAGGCAGACAGTTGACTGGTCCACCAGTAGCTATGACATGCATTGACCACCAGGGGGCAGATGCTCCAACTGGTAGGTTAGCTTGCTGCTGGGGTCCAGATGATAGGGACTGGGTGAGATGGGGCCAGACACGTCCTGGACCTCTCCTCAGGTCCCTTCCTGACACCAATCATGCACCGGTTGGGTCCCTCGGTCTGGCTTGCACTGTCTTGCAATCCAGGACCCCTCAGGGGATGTTGGAGAACCAGTTTTGGCTTGATCTCACAGGTTACTCCCCTTGGGAGGGTGCCAGAGATGCAAGGCTCATGGCTGGTGAGCACTGCTGCAGAGGCTCCAGCCTCTCTGGATCGGGACTGATTGGACGCGAGCCCACAGCAGGCACAGTGGGTCTGGGATGAGTGGGAGTGGCAGGTAGAGGCTGCGTTGGTCTCTGGGTCTCAGTCAGATCCCCACAGGCCCCTCTGAGGGACCCCACCCATGCATGAATTCATGCACCAGGCATCTAGTAGATCATGAAGACAATGTATATAATTTATTTCCCTTTATTAACAAAATATAATTATACACCATGATTTTTAAATGATCGCTATTCTGTTTGTATTCTCTTAATAGTTGATTACAATAAATGGACTGTATGACTCTTTGCCAAAAAGACATAGATTCTAAGGTGGTTTTATTTCTTCTTGTGTTTCTCTTGCAGAGCTGCAATAATCAAGTCTCTCATCTGATTTTTTTAAAGTTTTGATGAAATCCAGTTCAAAAGTAGACCTAATCATAGTTTATAATGAGCTTTGAGAGACTTTTCTTATAAATTTGAAGATAAAAATGACTGAATCATAATAGAATTTCAAATGCTGTTAACAAGTCTGAAATTGTTATTGAAATCAGAAAATAACTCTCTTAAAAATAAATTGTCTAAATATATTCATTGTATCCATGTTGGAATAAATAGCATCAAAACTTGGGGCTCTTTGCATTTAAAGGGACATAATATATATATAAATGCTTCCATATCAATAACAAAGATACCTAAAGAATGGCCACTATAGTGAGAAGATTATATTTGATTTATAGAATCTAGAAGTAGTAGCATCTTCCTTTAAAAGACATTTCCTTCTGTCAGCAAATGTACATAAAAGATAATAGCTTGTACTATTTCAAGTATTATGCATAAATTCAATGCATTTACAAGTCAGCAATTTTTAGACCCCACTTACAAATAGCTGTTGGGGAAGAACGTGAAGCATTTGGAGCTTTTATATAGTTATATTATTATACAGTAGCTATAAGAATATAGATGACCTCATAGTTCAAGCAGAAAAATAACTAAACTAGGAACATTGTTGTCTTCACATAAAATGAAAATGCGGTGACATCAAGTATCCTATATCATTATTGATGTCCCTGTTTTCTTATAAAATGTTATCAATGTGTTTTTTATGTCATGTGTTTAAATTACTACTGATTTATTCTAAAACCATTATTATCAGTGATGATAAGAAAATGCAAGTAATCACTGGAATGATTTAATGTAGAACTACTGATATGTTAAGCCACATAAGAGTAAAATACATATTTGTATTTTATGGAAAATTGGAATTTATTCTGTTCATAGTTTTGGAATATATGCTTAATAATGGGGAAGCTTGAAGCAATTTAAAAAACAAGCTAACTCCAAAAATGATAGATTTTCTGCCCTCCCAGAATTGATCAACTTTGTAAGCACATAGAAGAACATCTAATGTAGGCAAAAATCAATGTGACTCCATGAGGAACACTTCTTGCTTGATTAATTCAATTTCCTTCAGTGCTAGATGCAGACTATTAGATCCATCTGAAGTCAAAGCTCAATGTGACTTGACTTAGTGATGCTTTCCTTTTATCCCCAGTTAACAGCCTAGGGAAGGTAAACTTTTCTACCAATATGCAAAAGGTTGGCAATAGGTTTGGCCAATGGGGACGTTTTGAATGAACCCTACCAGAATGATCACCTAATGCCTTTAAACATGATCTCAACATCACCATCACCAACAATGGAGAATAACATTTAGTGAGTCCTTACTATGTGCCAGGAATTATTCTATGGTATTTACATGTATTCTCCATTTATCCTATTTAAGAAGCAGCATCAGGTACTGTTTAAAGCATTGATTCCTAAGCCTGGGTTCAAACTCTGGCGCTACTAACTAGCTGTGTGACACTTTGGGCAAGGTATTCAACCTCTCTGCCTAGGATTGCTCATATGTAATTGGTAATAACAATTCTTAACTCTTAGAGTTGCTGTGAATATTAAACAACTTATAGTTTATAAAATGCTTAAACAGTGGCTGTTCCTCAACCAATGTTACAAGCATGTTTGCTAGGTAAATAAAAATGTAAGCCAAACAATAAACTGTTGATTACGAATAATATAATACGTAGTGAGGAATTGATCAAAGTATTGCTTTTAGTTATGAGCTGCAAACCTTGCCCAGTGGTAGGAGATGATTGAGTAAGCAGAGTATAATATAGCAGAAGAAGTGCTGTGATCTCAGTAGGACACTGGTTGAACATATGTCAAGAACACAGGGCTTTAATTACTGAAAGTACACAGGCAGTAAGGTTGCATTGATGGAAGACTGTCACAAAGGCATTGAAAATGGTTTGATTGCTTTTGCCTCTTTTCAGTATATTGTAACCAATTTAGTTGTCTCTTTCTTTCCCCCTTTCTTCCTACTTCCCAGTTTCCTCCTCTTCTTCTTCCTTTCTCCTTTTATTTTAAAAACTAGAGGCACAGTGCACAAAATTTGTGCATGGAGGGGGATGTCCCTCAGCCCAGCCTGCACCCTCTCTAATCTGAACATCCCTCTCACAATCCAGGACTGCTGGCTCCCAACTGCCCTCCTCTACAGGCCTGGTTTCCCCCCCCCCCCCAATTGCCCTCCCTTGCAGGCCTGGTCTCCCCCAACTACCCTCTTCTGCTGGCCTGGTCACTCCTAACTGTCCTCCCTGCTGGCTTGATTTCTTACAACCCTCCCCTACAGGCCTGGTCCCCCCACAACTGCCTTCCCCTGCAGGCCTTGCCCCCCCCAACTTTCCTTCCCTGCTGGCCTGGTCCTCCAAACTGCCCTCCCCTGCAAGCCTGGTTCCCCACAACTGCCCTCCCCTGCAGGCCTGTCTCCCACCAACTGCCCTCCCCTGAAGGCCTGGTCTCCCTTAACTGCTCTCCCCTGCAGGCTTGGTCTCCCCCAACTACCCTCCTCTGCTAACCTGGTCATTCCTAACTCCACTCCCTGTTGGTTCTGATCACCCACAACTGCAATCCCCTGCAGGTCTGGTCATCCCCAGCTGCCCTCCTTTGCTGGCCTGTTCATCCCTAACTTCTCACAAATGCCCTCCCTTGCAGGCCATCTTGTGGTGGCTGTCATATGGTGGCCATCTTGTGTCCACATGGGAACAGCCATCTTTGACCAAATAGGGGCGGCTATCATGTGTCTTGGTGTGCTGGTCAATTTTAATATTACTCTTTTATTAGATTAAATAACTTGGAATAAAAGAAGATTACCTAGGGAAAGACAATAGCATTTTCTTATTATTGAAAAATTATATACTGGAAAAAATTCACAGAGTTTGGATTGATAGATTGTCTTCAGAGGATATTTTGTATTCTAAACAGAATTTTCAGGCATTCTTCTCCAATGTCATCAGTTAGGAAAAAGCAAGACGGGATCTGCTTTTTGACTCACTGACCCTCCATGGCAATTATGTTCTCCTATTGGACAGGGCCTTGGTAATGAAACCTGGGTTTCGGTCCTACCTTGGATGTAGGGAGTATGTGACTCAATCTCTTGTGGTATACAAGACCTGTTACCATTTTTATAGATCCTGTATAAGTCACCACTATAGTCCCTCTCATTATTGTCTCTCCTCTCAATTAGTATTTTATTTTGGATTCCATACCTATAATATGTTTTCATCTTTTTATATGGACTTGTTTTCAAGTCAGATAAACTTTGAATGTCTCCTCTTTAACCACGATCTGTGCTCTTACACATTGTAAGTAATTTAATTCTTTAAAAAAAACTCTGCTATCGTTATCATTCTGCTGATTATTCAGTAAGGCAAACTGAGATTCAGAAAAGTTCATTTGTTCCAGACCATTCTACCAGGTAATGGTGGAGCTGAAATCCAAACCCTGGTCTTCTCACTACTGATTTTTTTTTCAGATTGAGTTTAGCTGAAGAGATAAATATAGAAAAGTGCTTCCAAATAGAGAGGGTTAGTCTGCTTTTTTTTGAGAATACTAAAGAGTGGATCTCACATATGTTTTTTGTGTCTCCAAGTAATATATTGAATGCTAACCAAATTTATTTTCTCATCTTTGCCATTTTTTCTTCCCCCCCGCCTTAAGTTTCTCCTTCTAAGACACCCTCTGAAATAATTTCTTAATTTTGATTACATTCATAATTCCTTAATATTTTTCTGGAAATGCTTAGTTATGTTACTGAGAAAATGCTCCCAGAAGGTGAGTTGGTCTTTTTTCCTGAATTCTCAACCAGATTAGTGCTTCTCTGATCTCCCACCTCCCAGGAGTACAGAGAACTCACAGCATCCCCTCTATATGTTGTCTCTCTCAAAACGAAGCTGGACAGTGCTTCTCTCTCTGTGCCTCCTAGGAGCCCCAAAGGCCTGGAAGGCGATGCTTTTTTCCAGATAGAAGAGCCAGCACTGGCAAGTTTCTTGGGAATCTATTGTTTTCTTTTTGAAACTTTATTTACATTTTGCATTTTATTCTGCAATATAGAGGTTTTTGTTGAAATATAACAATAACATGTCCCTCATATCTTCAAAGAAATATGCTTAACCAGATTGGTGTACTGCATTTATCCCGTGGATTTATGTGTCCATTACAAGGCTGAATGCTCTGCGCGCTAGAAGTGCCCTCTTTCAGAAACACAGACCTCCAGAAGAGCCACGTTTCACCTCAGGATCTGAACAATGACATTATGGAAATCCTTCTGAGAACACATGACACTGTGAAGTTATAAAATGTATACGTGTGCGTATTTGTGTTCCAAAGAAACTTGGCTTGATTTTAGAGGATATAAAAAATAGGCAGTAAATTTGTTAAATAAGTATAGCACTGATATGCATAGTGTTTTTTATAAAAGCTGTATTTTGCTTGGTTAAGATTTTAGTTAATTTAAGTTAATTTGAGATATCAGAACCATAATTATATCATTCAATTCTTAAGCCAATTGAAGTCTTTCCCACAGAGACCTCCTAAAGATGTATTTGTTTTATAATTAGTAATTATCTTTCCTTTTTTGTTGTTTGTTTGTTTGTTAACCCTCACCAAGGATATTTTTCCCATTGATTTTTTCAGAAATCAGGGAAGGGAAGGGGGAATGCGAGACAGAGGGAAGGAGAGAGAGAGAAGAGAGAAGAGAGAGAGAGAGAGAGAGAGAGAGAGAGAGAGAGAGAGAGAGAGAGGAAGAGAGAGAGAGAGAGAGAGATTTGATGTGAGAGAGACACTTGTCCTACTCTGGGCAGGGGTTGAACTTGCAACCCTGGTATGTGCCCTTGTCCTGATTGAACCTATGACCCTTTAGTTCACTGGATGACACTCTAACCACTGAACAACACTGGCCAGCACTAATTAATTTACCTTTTTATAGTGTTACTAGAGACCTGGTGCACGGATTCATGCACATTGAAAGGAAATTAGTTAGAAGATGGCTGGCTGGCAGGGCAGGCCTGGGCAAAAGGGGCCAGACATGCCCCGGAGCCAGCCTCCTGAGGTCCCTTCTTGGCTGGCCACACCTGGGGTGGCACTTTGGCTCAAAAGAATACCTGCACAGTGAGCAGAGTCCCTCCAGCACGTGGGGTTCCTCGGCCTACCCTGTGGGGATTGGGCCAAAAATGGCTCTCCAACATTTCTCAAGGGGTCCTGGAGTGCCAGAGAGCACTGTGCAAAGTTGCTGTATACAGTGTGTGGAATGCAAGCACAAGTGTGCAGTAAACCAGATTCGGGGCTGACAGTGCCCCAGCAACAACATAACCCACAGCTGAAGGTGGAATCGTGCTGCCTTATGAGGAATCTGGCTCCCTCCTCTCTGGTTACAGGGTGTGTCACACAGGAACCACCACTGCCAAGTCACTGCAGCTCAGCAGCTCCTGCATTGAGTGTCTGTCCCCTGGTGGTCAGTGCCCATCATAGTGACCAGTCAGATGGTTGGATACTTAGCATATTAGCCTTTTATGTATATAGATAATGTATCTGAACTTTTGCCTCATTTACTTTTCTTTTCCTATTTCTATCAGATGACAATTCTTGCTTTTCTGTGCTGCCGTTTAGTTCTCAATTTTTTTCCTGAACAGATTTTTCTAGTTTCTCATTTCCCTGCATATAGCCCTTCATCCATCTCTTTCAAGCAGCTAAATGGAGTAAAATCTCTGCCTTACTTAAGTGTATTGCATGGTTATTCACTTTTGGATTGCAGACTCCTAAAGAGCATGAGTTGTTTCTGTTCACTTATGGTATAGATAAGAGTGATACTGAGTTATGATGGCAAATAAACACACAGAAAATCAGTTCTTGGACAAGCATATTTGTTATTAAAATGAGAATATATAATACTGTAATTCCCTAAAAAATTACTTCAGAGAAAGATTGATAAATATTTTCATCTTGGAACAGAATCTACTTACTTTAAATATTATATGATAATTACATCTAATGGTTAACCTAATACCCTTGTAAATGTTGAAATTCTACATTGGTACTTTGATGAAGACTTTTTCATATCTCCCCCAATAATTCACCTTAGCTTAACTATTAAGGCTCTTTAAATATATTTTTCTTCATATACTGAGAGGCATTATAGTAGAACCTATAAGAGCAAAGATTGGGGACAAACTGAAGATATTAAGTCCTGGTTTTATCACTTATTACCTATGAGACCTTGGGAAAATTAATCTCTCTGTGTCCCACTTTTACAGTGCAACAGTAGTTCCTACCACATAGCTTGTGGTTTGGATTAAATTAGTGATACATGTTAAAGAATATAGAATAGTGCCTGACACATTGCAAGTGACATGTTTGTATTAATTAATACTGTTCTGTGATATTATTTATTATCTCCTAATTAAACTATTGATAATTCTATAGTTCTAGTATATCTTTCATACCTTGTGGCTTTTCTTTCTTCTTCTAGCTCTCATCTATTTTTGCTTCTCTAACTCATGCCTCATCGTTATGAAATAAATACCTGCCATCTATAATATTGCATATCTCATTTTCTCCTAAAACATGAAAAGTCGGTGAAAACAGAGGATGAGCTGAACATTCTAATTATTTTCTTTGAATTGCATTTATTAGTCTGTTGCATTATGCTAGGTGCATTGCCTATTAGCAATTTCTTTCATCATCATCATTGTTATTATTTCACATGATCATGACCTCATTATTTATTTAGTGATTAGGATCTGCCAGTAACTAGTCCAAGCATTTAGTAAGAGAACTATTTAATCTTCACAAAATCCACATGAAGTAAATAATAGTATCTTCAGTTATAGATGTGGAAATGCAGAAGTGGCTACCCTCTTGCTTCTGTCTTAACCTTTGCATTGGTGCAGATTGCCATTGTAGCTGAAACAGTCCTTTTAGATAATCCACTGTCCCTTCCCTACTTTAAACCCTCAGAAGATGACAAATGACCATGGATTTCCCTTATGACAATTTCAAAGACTTTTTTAGGGAATGTTAAATGTCCAATTCTTGAACACAGGGATCAGTTTGATTGATTTTGGCAAGTACTACATCAATAGGAGACGCATATACAGCATAAACTGTGACAAAGACCAAGAACAGGTTCCTGTGTGTAATGCCTTCTGGGATGATCAAATGCCGGAGGCCCAGTAAGGATGAATTTTTAAAAAGGCCTGTAGCATTGCTCTGTGGTAGATGGGGCCAGCTGGGTGGGGCAGGAGGAGAGGGTTGGCATTTCTAGGAGACAGATGCTTGAATGGATTTTGCAGGTGGTTTTATGGTAGTTCATGGTGGGCTCTTTGGCAGATCTTCCCTTTGGCTCCCTAGTTCATTCCAGGCTCTGAGGTGACACTGTGATCTCTTCTGGCAGTGCACATGCAATGACCTTGCATAGATTTTACTAGTTCACATTAAAACACACTGTTATTTACTTTTTACCTGATTTCAATACAGCAAATTTTTGTGTGTTTTTTTTCATTTAAACTTTTAGAGAGCCAGTTTGTGGTTGCAATTTCCTAGATTGTGGTATGAATTTGATGCTAATATGCTAGGGTAAGAATAGGTACTTAGTAAATTAAGTGGGCAACCAGCTCTTGTTGACTTCATTTGAAATCTCATATCCGACATTTTAGACCAAAATAATAAAAGCTAATATTTCCTGAATGGTCACTGAGCATAAGTGTTGCAGGTGTTTTACTTACAGCGTAGCTTTTAGTTGTCATAGCAAACCAATGAGGTAGGAACTGTCCTTGTACTGATGTTCTTGGTGTGGAAAACACTATATGGTGTGAATAAGTTGCCTCAGGCTTCTCAGGAGGTAGCCAGGGAAGATTTGCATTCAGGCCTCTGTCTCAGGAACCCAAACTCTTAACCATGACATCACCCCATTTGACAGCCATTTCTGGGCAGGGTGCTTTATGACACAGACTTTTTCTAAAGCTGTCAAGCACAAAAAGAGACAAAAGCTCTTTTTCAGAGGCATACAAAATTATAACTTCAAGTTGTGTGTTTTTTTTTTACGTGTTCTCTGCTTTTTATCAGCTTGAGAATAAGAGACATAAGTTTTTATTCTAATTAGTAACATTGAAACACATTAAATAGAATCTATGGAGGCAGCTGTGTATTCTCACTTTGACTTGAAAATGACATTCATTGATATTTTTTCATCTTTGGAAAGAAATCTATTGTCCATTATTGCTGCTACTGCTCTGAACCCTTTTGATAATTGCCCATGAAAGACTCTGCTCTTTCTTCTTTGGGAAAATGACAATGGCATACTGTACTTCACAGGTGCAAAAATGAAATGATTTGCTCCATCATTTAGTTTGCTTAATTTACAGCTTTTATGTTTAATTACGCTTATTGTTCATAGATTGGATATTGAGGATCCAACAAAGATGATATTTGAATCAGCTTTGTAATGCCATTGAGTAGGTCTTACACTGCATGATACTTAAATCTTTTCTCCCATTGTGACAGTTTGGATATCCTCAGGGGTCCCGAGCGATCTTCAATTATGCCAGCTGTCTGAATATGGAATGTAAAACTACTATTGCAGTGGGGAATTAAATATTACTTGGCCCAATATTACCTTTCTCGTCAAAAGTGAATAGCATGTGCCCACATATGCAGTGAAAGTAGACAGATGCAGCATGTGTAAAAATGCTGTGGATACAATTTTCTTTCAAAGCATTTACAGTTTGGAGAGAACACCCATCTGCCACTAAAATGTTGAATAACCTTGGGTATGTTTCTTTACTCTCTGGGTTTTTAATTCCTTACTTGTAAAATAAAGGGGTTTTCCCTAGATAGTTTGGTTCATTGGATAGAGCATTGGCTTGCAGACTGAAGGGCCCTGGGTTTGATTCTGGTCAAGGGCACATTCCTCAGGCTCAATTCTGAGCCCTGGTTGTGCGGGAATCAGACAATCAATTGTCTCTCTCACATCAATATTTCTCTCTGTGTGTCTCTCCCCCTCCCTTCCATCCTCTCTAAAAATCAATGGAAAAATATCCTCAGGTGAGGATTAACAACAACAGCAATAAAAAATAAAAAAATAAATAAAATAAAGGGGTTATTCTAAATCTTTTGGCAGCCATTTGGGATGGAAACATGAATGTTTTATGACTTTGGAAATTTTATTATTCTCACCTCTGTGCTGCTTTTGCTCCAACAACCTGAGGAAGCCTCAGGTCACCACTACCTGAGACACCTGAAGACTACAGTTTCTCTGAGAATAGACAGCAGTAGCCACGTCACTGTGATCTCACACTTCCCCATGTTACCTTTAAACATGCATGTCTCCTGAGAGCTTGTCCAGAAAACTTTCAGAATAAAACTTATAGGAAGAAAGGGTTTTTCTTTTAGAGACTAGTGTACAGTAAACTTCCAGCAGATGGTACAAGGTAAAGTACTAATTTGGCAGAGCTTACCATAGCAATTGCAAATAGGTGGATTAGATAGTTATCTTGGCTGTAGAGAACTGGGGGTGATATTCACATTTTTGAACCCATACTTAGAGTTTATCTCTGAATGCCATCTTAAATCATCCACAAGTTATTACACTATTCATTTTTATCACTATCTACAGGCATAGGAGATCTAGGCATTAGATTAAGGGAATACAATGTTAGGGGAGTAAGAAGACACTGTAGAACATTTAAGATCGAGAAGCCTAAGTCTTTGTTTAGTTAACGACATGGTTGTATCTGGATCTAGCTGAATCCCAATTATGCTCATTCATTCAATTACTAAACAAGAACTTGTGCACCCAGAATATGTCTGGCATTTTCCTATTTTCTGGAAACACAGAACTGAGCAAAAATGGACAAAATACTTGTTACCAAGAAGTTTTCAGCACTGAGGTATGAGCTGATTTTCATCTGAGCATCATTTTTATGCCTAATTTTATAATTAGTCCCTTCATTTTGGTTCTCCTTTTGGTTGTTGGAATTTTATTTTGTCACAAAAGACAAATAGATAGTACTTGGAAACAGAATTATTCATGTAATCTACAAAATGTGACTATGTGGTGGCCTCTCACTTTTTGATACTGTGGCAAGAATTATGAGTTGAGAGAATGGGTGCAATGTTTCAGCACCAAACATAGTACTGACCTAAGGTAATAAGTTAATCATAAATGAATAGTATTGGGTGGATTTTAATTTGGTCTGTCAGCAGATTTCATCATTGCGGCAAGTGATTGAGAGAGGAGAGGGGAGAATGTGTGGCTTTCTCTCAGTGTCCTGGCTGGAGGGTAGGAGATAAGACTACCTACTTGTCTTTTAGAAAAGAGAAAGCCTTGGAGATACAAGTCAGTTCGTAGGTGCACTGCACAAGTCATTCAGTTGACAAATGAGAAAACAGAGCAGAAAGATTTCAAATGAATTATCTGAGTTATATAGAAAGTTACTGAGATGTTTGTGGAGGGCAGTCTTGAGCTTTCACCCAGAGAAATTCTTTTCTTTGCCCCCTACCCCTGAAATACATTATAGGTCTTATACCACATACACTGAGTAGCCAGATTATTATGCGTTCAGAGATCATAATTATCTGGCCACTCAGTGTAGTCTCTGCTTATACTTTGGCAGGATTTTTCTGGAGTAAAATTTATGGGTCCCTCCCCAATTCCCCATTGTGTCCTTGTTTCCTAGAGGGCAAATAATAAAAGGGTTATTGAAGGTGGTCATTAGAGGTTCTGGAAGAGTGGCTTCTCCCCTTCCAAAATTTGGCTGTGCTCCTTTTGGGCATTATATATGGGTAGGAATCTCAGTGTGTGCTTTTAGCTTCATTGGCCTTTGGGATGCCTCATTGAACATGATGTGGCACTTATCAGGATGCTCTGCCCAGCACAGATGTATCTAACCTGCTGTCCATACCCCTGAGGATTGGAAAGGTGATGTGTTCAGCATTCTATTATAAGCTTGTGTTTCTAGGCACTTCGAAAGCCACTAATGAAAATACATCTCCTGCCACCTGAGGCTTCCTTTTACTCTTTCATTGTTCAGAGATGATCGATAAAAAATACTCACAAAACACTTTGAAGTTGAAACTACTGGACTCTGATAAGTTTGGGAAGTTCTGCACAGCAGCATGCTCTTTAATTTGTCCTTGCAATCATATTGGAAATGCACATGATTGAATTAATTATCTCTCAAATTATCCTAGTAAATATTATCCCCTTATTCATTCAACAGTTCTCTGACAGGCATGAGGAGAAATAGAAAGCATCTTCAAGAGGTCACATTTTGGAAAGAAGAACAAAAATACTTGAAGTATACTATCATAAACACTTTATAAAATTATACATGGAATACCATAGGTACTATATGACACAATAGGTATTCATGCTAATTTTCCTTTGTCATTAGGAATCAAATGATTTCAAGATTCTCAATGAAAAGGTTGGGGTTTTTCAAATTTATCACACAAACACTTCAAAATGTGTTTCAGTTCCTAGAATTGTCATTACTTCAAATACTTTATTTCACAGAAATTTCTGATTAATAAAAATTATTTTGTTAGTACCTTGCAATTACAACACATAGTAAAATTTAATTATTAATGAATGAATTAATTATCTTTAAATGTAAAAGTACCACTATCAGAATTTGATTCTAGAATCATAGAGGAAAGGATCACCTAGAGTTTAAACTCGGGGGCTCACTCTGTGCAGAGAATTAATAAGGCCAAGGCCAAAGTTTCCTTCCTTATGCAAGCAAGTTAAATTTGTATCATGGAAGACAGCTAAACAAAGATGATTAGAAATTCAGTTACAACAATTAGATTCTGCAGGCCATAGATCAAATTTTAGAGAATTGGAAGGAGACACAGGATTCTAAAAGTCAAAGTAATAAGAACAAAGGCAAAAACAAGAAAGAGTCAGAATGTGCCTTTAACCATGTCAGGCAATGCCTTGAATCTCTGTTTAGTCTCTGCTTGCCTGCCTATACCACCTTTCAAAGAAACTGCCTACTTCCTGGCACAAACTGCCTCGGATGACTGACGTGGTATGGATCACTTTCCTGTCCATATCCCCCCGCCCCCCCCCACATACACACACACAAGAGATTTTTTGGTTAGAGATAACTAGATTTTTTTTCTTTGCAACCCCTCCAAAAATATAATTAAATATATTCACACATGCTAATTTGTTGCTGTTGGGATATTCGGTGGAATTAAGAGAATTGTGTGGGTCAGAGCATTTCCACCACTATATTTGGAAGAAAATAGTTTACATATCTTCTCCTAACTGCCTTCTGCCCCCATATCTATCTACCCTTGCCTGTGTTAGGTGGCCTCCCAGAGCTGACCTTCAAACTCTATGTGTCACCATTATGCCAATCAAAACAGCTCTGAAATCCTTTCTTATTATGAATCTGTTTATATTCTTCAGTAGATGGTAGGCTCCTAACGGTCAAGTTGTGAATTACTTGTTTCTCTCTTGGTGCTAAACCTAGTGCCACAAAAATATACATTCTTGATGCATGCTTGCTGAAAAGTTTGTACCTCTCTGTAGAAATGATACCCATTGTTATTAAACATAGTGATTTAAATATTCACTCTCCCACCCTCTAAATCATACATGTTTATATATAACTATTCAAAAGTAAATGGATAGTGTGTGATAGGGCTATTGTATAACTGAGTGATCATTTAACTGGATAGAAAAGAAGAATATATCAGTGAGTTGCAATCAAATTTAATTCCTACATCATTTCTGACCATCTTTTTGTATTTGTAGTTGAAACATTGCTGAGAAAACTTTCCAAATTAAATACTAAAACTATGCTGTTCAGACTCCTATCATTTATTAATAGTTCTGAAGTTTCCTTCTACACTAAGGCTTGATATTTGAATTTGGGTTGTACCATTTCTGATGTAGTGACCACTTTCACTTTTATATTAGTACATCAAAACCCCAAACCAGTGAGTCTTTAAACTATATGAGCTTTTCCCACAGTGACTGAGCTGTGCAGAGGGGTGCTGTGCTATTAGCAAGAGCTAGCTTCGAGCCACCCCATTGTTGTAATTACAGGGTCCTAGGGAGGTGTGTGGAACACAGCTTCTTATGACGAGCAGCATGCATGTGATGGCTCTCTTGATTTTCAGAAAACAGCTGGCTCTGTAGTTCTTGACTCTTCTGGTCATTGTCAGATATTTTGTATTATGTATTATGATACATGTAGATAATTTTGAGTAACTTATATATCCAGAGGGATACGGACGGACTTCGAGGATAGTCAAGAGAGTGGTACATCCAGAATTGAACATTTTCATCCAAAATTTTATGTAATTGTCTTTCTATTGAGTGTATACTTTTCCTTACAAAAAGCATTTGTAAAATATATTTATTTAATTCAGAATTATAATATCTTGTTGTCTTTTAAATATTTTTTCAGTGTTACTTTTCAATAACATTTTCCTAATTGAAGAGAAAACATTAATAAATACTTGGTCATTTTGACTGAATTACTTCATCCAACTATTTTGGTTGAGGTAAATAAAACACTGGAAATTAGTTGAGAAATTTTTAAGTATCTTTCAGATGAGATAATATCTGATGTTGCAGGAGGACACTATGTATTTTAAGAAACAAAATTAAATTAACTAGTAATGAAGGAGAAGGAGGGCGATACTATAAATGGGATTTTTAAACACTAAAGTTTTCAGTAATAGATATATATATATATATATATATATATATATATATATATACATATATATATATATATATATATATATATATATATCCCTAATATGCAAAGAGACTGCATGGCAGAACAACTGAACAACCAGTCGCTATGATGTGTGCTGATCACCATGGAACATGGCAGGCATTGGCAGCAGATGGCAGAGCGCAGAACCTGGCAGGCTTCCCCTGAGGGCTTCTCCACCTTCCCCAGCTCCTGATTGCTCCATGCTGTCAGTGGGACTGTTGCCAGACAGGGAACCAGTGGCAATGGCAGGAGGGGCTGGGTGGAGGCACAGAGGACGGGCTGAGACCTACCCCTGTGCCCACCGCAGCCTTGTGGTCCATAGTTCCTTTCAAGGTGCATGAATTCATGCACTGGGCACCTAGTATTTAATGTTATTTCATCAGAAGGTGCTTGACATTTTTATATCTAACTAGAGGCCTGGGGCACAAAATTCATGCATGGGAGTGGGAGTCATTTCAGTCCAGCCTGCATCCTCTCCAATCCTGTACCCCTCAGAGGATGTCCAACTGCCAGTTTATGCCTGATCCTAGAGATCAAGCCTAAATTGGCAGTTGGGCATCCCTCTCATAATCCAGGACTGCTGGTTCCTAACTGCTTACCTGCCTGCCTGATTGCCCCTTACAATTCCCCTGTCAGCCTGATCATCCCTAACTGCCTCAGCCTGCTGGCCTGATTGCCCCTAACTGCCTCCATCTGCTGGCCTGGTCACCCCTGACTGACCCCCCACTGACTCCTCACTAGCCTGGTTGCCCCCGAATGCCCTCCTCCTGGCCTGATCACCCCACACAGCCTGCTGTTCAGTCGTTTGGTTGTCCCTCACTAACCCCCCCCCTGCTGGCCTGGTCAGCCCCAACTGCCCCCCACCCCACTGGCCTGGTTATCCCCTACTGTACTCCCCTGCTGGCCCAGTCTCCTCCAACTCCCCCCCCCTTGCCTAACTGGTCACCCCACACAGCCTGCTCTTCAGTCATCTGTCCAGTTGTTTCGGTCGTGACAACCCCTGGCTTTTTATATATGAAGATGATACACAAATTGCAAATGTCTATATATCTTCATTGTTGCTAATTATAAGGGCATGGCACTTTTGAAAGTTATCCAAATGTATTTTCCCCTAAAACAATGTAATAAATCTTTCATCTCCTCCTTTAGTTTTCCTTTCACTAGCAGATTTAGCTAATTAAATATATTTTTAAAAGTTGATTTGTTAATAAATGCTGCTATCACTCTTTGTCATATATTGTTAATATTTGGTTTTCAAAATTAACAGCTCTGCCTTCATATGTACTTGATTTTTTTAAAAAGTAGTTATAGGAGAAACCTGTCAGAGGGAAATGATTGTACTGTAAGAAGCCATCAGTGATAACAATAGTCACAATTTATTGAGAGCTAACTCTGTGCCAGGCAGCTTACTAAATGGTTTACATGCAGCAGGTTATTTTATCTTCACAACAAACCCCTGAGTTTGGTGTTGTTATCTCCATTGTACAAAAGAGGTAACAGGTGTGGACAGTTTAAGCATCTTGCCAAGATCACTTAGCTAGTAAATAGTGGATTGAGTATTTAAACTGGTCTGTTTAATGCCAAACCTCAGGCTCTTAACCACTGTGCTATATTTCAGGAATCTGCTCCATTGTGGTATTTTTTAAGACGATAAATGACATGATATTTTTGTGGTACTTTACGGTGGATTAGAGTAAGAAAAATTTAAATATCATTAGAGTTTGAAAAATGTCTATAGAATTTCTACATTATTTTTTACTTCAAATAAGCATTTCTGTTTTTAAAGTGTTTATTCTTTGTATATTTAAGCCATATTTTTCTAGAGAAGGTAGTTTTAAATGCTTGAAAATTTTTAGTTGTTCTCTAAATTATACAGTCTTGAAAGCTTGGTTAATTCTACATCTATTTTTTTTTTCCATATGCTTATTCCTAAGGCCTACAACTCACGGGAGGTGGCAGAATAATCAGCACCTATTCACAGATGTCTCTCAATAGGAGAAGAAACTATTTTCTTATCTATAACAGAAAAATTCCTTTTACCTTCTAATCTTGGAGGAGGAAAAGTTCCTATTTGCTTTCTGCTGCCTGCATACCTGGTATCTCTTCCTCTTCATCTTTCTCTACATCACACAATTACTCCGTAGGTCTGGTTTCTTAAATATCTACTTTCAGCTTATAAATTTACTCAAGATTTTTGTATCCTTAAATTTCTTTCCTCAGCATTGTTTCCCACTCAGATTTCTCTCACATCTCACAATTGCTCTTTAGCAGTGAATAGTAAATAAAAAGCAGGTTTTCTAATTACTGCCCATTTCTTTCTTAATCTTTTATTACCTGGGTTCTACTCTCAGCCCTGCAATGAAATCATTATTACAAAGGTTATCACTTCCATCTAAATAGCCAAGTCTAACTTCCCATTCTTTGTGCTCATTCTACTTCACTACATATTCAGAAGCCTGTAATAGTAATATACATTAAGCTTTCCATATTCTGGAGATGTGCATTCTATAGATGCCCATTCTGTGCAAGACCTTAGCTTTGGAAGATGGATAAGGCCCACCTGGAATTCTTGTTTAAATGAAGGAAACAAAGGCAGTAACAACTAAGGTACAGGAAGATGAATACCATAATGCAACTTTGTAGGGTGATTTCCCAGAGGAAGTGGCATTTGAAAGAATTACTCAGTAGGAATTTTAGGCAGATCAAATAGAGTTGGGAATAGGCATAGTGTGTTTGGGAAATAGTCAGTGTGCTTCAAGTTTATAATGCCTGGGGATAGGATAGAGAAAGGCATAATGGGCAGTTGGAAACAGTGCAGGACTAGATGTACAGATGTGAAACATTTCCCCATTGTCTCTGTTCTTCCCCTTCATTTTTGTTTTCTTTGGTCGACTCGCATTTTTTTAGAGTAACTCCTCAGCAGTAGCTTTTCCATGATGTGGCATCATTCCTCACCCTGTCCCAGTTGAGGTTATCTACTTCATGTCTTTATCCACTATATTATGAACATGCAGTTTACTACCATCTGTAATCCCTGTCCCTGACCACTCTTCTGAACTACTGATGGGCATTTTCATCTTTTGCTATATATCAGTACAGCTTATATCAAATACAATGAAAATCAAAAAATAATCTTAAAACTCTTTGCTTCTTCTGTATTCTTTCTCATTCAATAATCACCAATTTTTGTTGTTGTTACAAAAAGTAAATATTATATGAGATTTTTCCTTCTCCCTCTCAGTAACCCTTGGCATCTAATCAACCCTATGTCTACACCCTTATTTTAATACTCACTTAGTTAATACCATCATTATTTCTGCCTAAATTATTATCTATGTATTTTAATGCTTATTAATCTACCTGAAACCTCTTCTTCAATTTGTTTTTTATACCAGACTTAACAATATAAAACTATTCTTTCTAAAATCTTCCATATTACTTGGTTTTATATAAAGTAAAACCTAACTTTGACATGGTCCATTTCAGAGACTCTTTTTAATCTTGCTACAACTCATGTCTCTGGTCTTAAAATCCCTGCATGATCACCCCTACTCTATATTTCATCAGGTCATTGAATGTGCTCTGATTTCCCTAGGGATTCACTCAATATTTAATATGCCCACCTCCTTCCTTCACTTTATATTTATAAAATGAACTGTTTTTTTAATGTCCCAGCTATGTACCTTTCTGTATAACTCCAATGGAAACCAACTTGTCTTTGGTGTTTCTTAGCATGGTTTTGACTTCTAACAATGTCCATGTATTCTACCTTGCTTCAAAATAGTTAATTTATCTGATTCTCTAATTAGATAATTAATTTCTTAAATATATACTTCATATATTTTTGCATCTATTTGGGTTCTAGAATAATACATTGTAGCTATATTATTTGAGCTTTGAGGTGAAATGCAACATCCTGTTCAAGTTGCAATGCTCTTTGTGTTGACCATAGATGTCTCAATTATTTGGAGATTAAAACTGTATGTGATGTATTTATTTGACCGTAAGTATCTCAAGGACAGGGATTTAGTTATAATTACAGTCAACTACTCCCAAGGATGTTGGACACATAATACCGTTAAAATATTTACTGACCTTAACTGCCTTGTAATTTTAATAACAATGAGGGTGGAACAGCTTCTTTGTAAACCATACATATTTATGATTCCCTTGAATCTCCTTTTCTCTTTTTACCAAATAATCAGTCTGATTTAGCTGACTCTACTAAAGGCTCTAAAAAAATATTTAGACTTCCTCTTATCATCATAATCATTTCACCATTTATACTGTCTACTTTAGAGTCTCCTTCATTAGACTGTTGCTAAAGTCAGTAGTTGTATTCAGCGTGTGTGTTTGTGTGTGTATATATACACATGTATAAACAATGAAACATAATGTGGTTTATATATCATTAAGAAATTCTGAACTTAACTTTTGTTGCTTAAGTTTAGCAATTTAAAAATACTTATAATGCCTTTTGCTGAGTACTCACCCCACCCTAGTTTTCATTTTATAGAAGGGAAAGTGATTGATGTGAGCAATAGAGGCCTAGTTCACTGCTACCTTTAAAACATTTATTAAACATTAAGGGTCTCATTCTCAATAACAGAAACACAGGATAGGTTTTCAGTGCTAAACTTAAATTTCATTATTTTTCTTAAATTTAGTAGTTCCTTTTTTATTTGAGTACTAGAGGCCCAGTGCATGAAATTCATGCACTGGTAGGGTTCCTAGGCCTGGCTGTCGATCAGGGCTGATTGGGGCCTTCTTTCCCCTGGCTGCCAGCTGCAGGATGCTGGCTGTTGGCCAAGGCCTTCCTTCATTCCATGCTACCCCCCCAACCTCCCCTCCCCCCCCAGGTGATCAGCACTTGTCATAGTGAGTGGCTGAACTTCTGGTCAGTCCAACTCCCAAGGGGACAATTTGCATATTAGCCTTTTATTGTATAGGATAAAACTGACTTAATTGAAACTACCACTATATTTTTAAGTTAAAAAAAGTGTCAAACTCTCTGAATGAGATATCTATTGATTACCAAATATGCATGTGATACTTCACATTGCTCATTGTTTTGGGAATAACATGGAACCACATAAATGTCTACCTAGTAGACTGTGATGGTGACCTTTGTATCTTTGAGCCAGACCATTTAAAAACTTATGAGACTCTTGAGTTCTCTTTTTCAGTTTCCTCATAAGATTGTGGAGCCACAGGCTGGAAGGATTAATCACTCTGCATTCTTAGAGAGCTGCATCAAGTCATTTAAAGAATTTAGAGATGCCTGAATAATTTATATTAGAGTTAAATAACATCTTCTAGATTATTTCTCAATAACCACTATGTTCAGTAGTTTGAAAGTTTATCTGGTTGTTTAATTCCCATTATGGTTTAAAAAATATATGTTGTTATTGATTTCAGAAAGTAAAGGGAGAGAGACATAGATACATAAATGATGAGATAGAGCATTGAGGGGTGTGCCTCCTGCACACCCCATACTGGGGACTGAGCCCACAACCTGGGCATGTGCCCTAACCATGACTTCCTGGTTCATAAGTTGATGTTCAACCACTGAGGTACGTGGCTTTCTCTACCAGTATGTATATGTGTGTGTGTATTCACATATATAAATAATGAACTTAATGAGGTTTATATACCACTATTCGAGAAAGCCACAGAGATTTTGCTTCAATCCACAGAGATGTTAAAAGTTTATTATTGCAGCTCAACATAGCTTACCCTGATTAATACATGAGCTTTTGGGGTAATCATAGTGCTGTCCAGGAGTTTCCTGGGTACGTTTGAAAATAAATATAGAGGAACAAGTGCAATTCATAACACAAGTTATTGCCAAAGGGACCACATTATCGCCAGGTTCAAAACACCACATGAGGGAGCAAGGTAGGGAGCAAGAGATTATGAATCAAGGAGGCTCAGGATAGTCTAAGAGAAATGGAGGGCAAAGTAAGTATGAAATGGGTAAATGTTGTGAGGAAAGAAAAGTTCACAAACTTGAAGCTGCTTCACAACAGAGTAATGGGTCCTCTTATTTGATGCGCCAACAATACCCACTTTTTGGGGCAGGCATGGTTCACTTCTAACAGATGAGAGTCCTAAGACTGGGATATAGTCCTGTCAATGCTCTATATTTATTTTATTTATTAATACATTGTAGATTTTATCTTCAGAATAGCTCTGAATAATTTTATATTGCATGTTGATAAGTTGGATTTTCTAAGTTAACTAATTTGTGGTCAAATGAATAGTTAATTATGTTTGTAGAAAAAAAATATCTGTTATGTTTTTAGAGTTACTTGAAGACTCCATCTGACTATAGATATAAAGTATTTTTAAGTTTAGCCCAGCTGGCATGGCTCAGTGATTGTTGAACATTAACCTATGAACTAGGAGGTCATGGTTTGATTCCCAGTCAGGGCCTATGGCCAGGTTGCAGGTTCAATGCTGAGTGTGGGGCATGCAGGAGGCAGCCGATCAACGATTCTCTCTTATCATTGAGGTTTTTCTCTCTCTCTATCTCTCTCCGCCTCTCTAAAATCAATAAAACCATATCTTTTTAAAAAGTATTTTCAAGATTCGCCAAGACCGGTTTGGCTCAGTGGATAGAGCGTCGGACTGCAGACTGAAGGGTCCCAGGTTCGATTCCGGCAAGGGCATGTACCTTGGCTGCGGGCACATCCCCAGTAGCGGGCGTGCAAGAGGCAGCTGATCGATGTCTCTCTCTCATCGATGTTTCTGACTTTCTATCTCTCTCCCTTCTGCTCTGTAAAAAATCAATAAAGTATATGTAAAAAAAAAAGTATTTTCAAGATTAAATATAGAAGGTCACATGTTTTTGTTTCCAGCATAAGAGTAGCATATCCATACTCTTAAGACATATATTTCAGTCTTGCCATCTTATGACATGATTTGATTATTATTTGGAACCATGATATAGATAATTAGAAACTGCATATTAAAACATCTTAGAGGGGTCCAGCCAGAATGGCTCAGTGGCTAAAAATCAACCTATGAACCAGGATGTCATGGTTAGGGCACATGCCCAAGTTGTGGGCTCAGTCCCCAGTATGGGGTGGGCAGGAGGCCACTCATCAATGATTCTATCTCATCATTGATGTTTCTGTGTCTCTCCCTCTTCCTTCCTTTCTGAAATCAATAACAATATATATTTTAAAAATTCATAAGGCAAATTAAACAACCAAATAAACTTTTTTAAACCACTGAACACAGTGATTATTGAGAAATAATCTAGAGGGTGTTATTTAACTCTAATATAAATTATTCAGGCATCTCTAAATTCTTTAAATTACTTGATGCCCCTTGCAGCAGTAATTTTGTTTTCTGATGCAAGGGGCATTAAGTCATTTTAAGTGGAAAAAAAATAATCCATGAAATCTCATTGTTTGTAAAATATTATTTTAAGTCATGTTATTTTCACTAATAGTCCAAAACTTGGCATTTCTATTTATTTCTCATTATCAGTATACTAGCAATGTGAAGGTAGAATATTTGTGATAAGAAAGAGAATGGCTATTTGGGTGTTGTTCAGCAATAATTTTTAATAGAAAAGACTACTTTAAGACTGCATTATTTTATTCTTTTTATAAAAATGGTAAGAATCTTTGCAACAATATCTATGAAAGTTAATGTTCTGAAGAATGTAGACTTGGGAAAGAAAATGTTAAATGATCATGTCTGTACTAGAGGAAATGGGAAATACATGTCGAGTTTTGTTATATTTACCTTATAGTTCCTGAGGACCTCAGCTATGGCTAGGCATTGAGATAAGTGATGAAAGAACAGCAATAGCAACCATTGACCCTGGAAACATGTTCTTTCTATACAATTTCAATAATGTTTGGATTGTTTTTTTTTTCCCAAAGAATGCAAAAAAAATGTCTAAGGAGCCTCTGGGCTGGCTATCGTTATGGAAAGCTCATTTGAGGGATGCATCATCAGCAGGGGTAAGGGACAGTGAAGAATTGAATTTGACCATTTGACCAAAAACTTGTATGTTTTACAGTACACGGAATTTAGAAAAAAATATTTTGAGCAAAGATGAGAGTTCAATTTGGGGATCATGTTGTTTTCATTGTGCCTGTGAGACACTAAGTGGAGATATCTGGTGGGCAGGTGGATATTAACAAGGAGATCATGTGTGAGTTATTTGAGGTGGAGAAAAAGATTTGACTATCATCATTCAAGGATAGTCACTTCCATGGTTTAAATTACTTTCAATATAGAAAGAGGTAAAGTAACATGTTCTTAAACTAGACTAATTGGATTCAAATAGAAAATTTCTCAATTACTCACTGTGTAACCTTAGAAAATAATTAACCTTTTATTATCTAAGCTTCTTATCAGTAAAGTTGATATGGTATTAGATGAAAACTTGTGAGAATTTAAGAGATAACATAAATAGTAAACTTAGGAAAGTAGTATAAAATACTCAAACATATTAGCTATATTTCAAAGAAGAGTGTTAAAAATCTGGGTTATAACTTGGGAATATCATCACTCAGAAAACAAATAGAGAAACACTATGCCAAAAAGGCCTGAAGAATAAAGTCCAGGTAAGTGAGAAAAACAAGATAATTAAGTCATAAAACACAGAATAGAAGACGACTTCAAGAATAGGATAATGACCAGGAATGCTAAAGGAAGTGGGAAATTCAGTATTATAAGCTTATAAATGAATGGTTCTACCATATTTGACAGAGAGGTTGGTCATTGCTGACTTTTTGTAACTAAAACTTTTATTGGAATGTGGAGAATAGAAACCAGAATAAGATGTTAGGATGTGAATTATTAGTGAAAGAGTGAAGATGATTATAAACTATTGCCTAATTTATTCCTTCAACATACATTTGTTGTAAACTCATAATATACAAATCATTGTGCCTGTGATACAGCAATGACTGTGGTTTACTCCCTGAAGCTATGGAGCTTTTTGTCTACAGGAATGAAAGTCTTTAAATAACTGATTGCCCACTTAATTTCAAATACAACTTTAATAAATAGTTTAATGGAGAATTGCTGGGTGCTTTGAGAGTGGATACCTGAGGACCTGATCTAGTCTCAGGGCTTGAAATGCCTTCCTTGAGGAAATCATCTAGACCTGAGTCCTAAAAGAAAGGTAGAAATTAACTTGATAAAGAAGCAAGGGCATAGAATGCCCAAGTAGAATGATCAGCATATGTGATAGCCCTGAGAGAAGGAGCTGGCATATTTGAGAAATTAAAAGTAAGCCAGGGATTAAGCAATAAAAATAAGGAGAGCATGGTATGAATCAGGGATGAAGAAGAACTAGAAGGTCAAATTATGTAGTAGAATATGATTGAGACAATGCCAAGAATTCTTTTCTCTATCCTAAGATCAATGGGGCATCATGAAGAGTTTAAAACAACAGAATGACATGATTATATAGCATTTAAAAATGATCATCAATCAGGTTGCATTTTGTAGAAAATATTGAAAAGAGGAGTAGATCTGAGGAGTACAATTAAGGGTGTATTAAAGAATTCCAAGTAAAAAAATGATGGCCAATTATAGTTGGATGTTGGTGGGAGAATTGGGGAGGAATTGAAGGATATAAAGTACATTATAGAAGACAGCATCTACAGGATGAGGTGAATTACTGAGAGAAGCTGGGGAAAAGGATTGGCATTATTTGATTTCTAGATTTCTCACTGGCACAATTTATTGAATATTGAAAGCAGACCAGATATTTGAAAGAAGTTGGTGAATTCAGTTTTTTACATTTAGAGTTTTATATTTAGGTTTTTTGTAATATTAAAATTGATTGGACAGTTTGATATACTACTTTTCTAACTTTTCAGTTGCTAAGCTATGGATGTTAATGAGATTGACTTTGTGTTGAGAATAGGTGAGAGCCCTAAGACTAAGCCTGAATACCTGTGGCATTGGTTATTTTTGAGGAGGATGTTGCAGTTATTGACTTTGACATAGAGAATAGAGACATAAGGTGAGTGTGATGTTAGGAAACCATGGGAGGACCAGGTTTCAAAAAGGAAAATAAAATCAGCAGCAACATATGCTACTGTCTGCTCAAGAAAGATGAGAACTGGAAACAATGCAATGACTTTAGCAGCTTGGTAGTCCTTAGTGACCTTAGCAAAGATGATTTTGGTGAAATAGTGGGGAAAATAAATTAGATTGGAATATATCTGGGAGAATTATTAGAAGAAATTTGGCTATGAAAAAGAAGAAGAGATATATTAGGTAGTAGTTATAGATGGATGAATGGTAAGGGAGTAATATTTGAAAGATAACTTGGTTGTGCATATGTTGTTTTCTTTTATTAATTATCTTAACTGTTCTTGAACTAAGTTCCACTAGCAGGGATTCACATTACCTTGAGTTAGTAGGTATTATCTCTAATAGCCTTGCAGAAGTGCAAAAGGCAGTAGCATAACTTTATGCCTGTTCTTATTCTAATTTCAACTCAGTGTATGTCTATGGAAAGGGGGACTTTCTATTCTCTCAGGTTTCTTACAAGATAGCTTTAAGAAACATCTACACATTAAAATGACACATAATTCCCTAAAAATTTTTAAGGAGGCTATTCTGATTTTGATTTGATTCATCGTGGCTTACCGGTATTTTCCAGGATGACACCTTTAGCATCAATGGAAAGAACATCACATAGTTTAAGTATTTAGCAGCTGTTTGATTTAGGGCAATTTTTTTCTCCGAGCCTGTTTTCTCTGTTACATGGGAATTATAATATCTATTTGTAGGGAGAAGGCTCTGATGATTAAGTAGAATAATATATGTAAAAGATCAAGTTGAATGCTGTACACTCAATAAGTGATATTTTCTTGTTTTTAGGACAATGTTTTTTTTTCTTTTCCTTTTTTTTGGGGGGGGGAGTGGCCTACCATTAATTTTCTTTTCAATTATTTGAATTCAGATATCAGTCTGTGATCTCTGTACTCTCCTTTTTGTTTCTTAGTGATGATTTTAAATAAAACTAATATAAACAAGTAAACTTTATGGTCTATCACAATTGTAATGGGCTGTATCTTCTCTTACAGCAAATTCAACAAGCATATGTTTAACAGGGTAGCTACTGGTACCAGATCTCCATGGCTTGCATAAATTTTCATCATCGGTCCTTTCTTCTCACTCTAGTAAGACTATATCCCTATTCCCATCTGCTTATATGCTATTTATAAGGTTTAAACACTACAGATCAGACAAATACAATTGAGGCATGAAAGATAAGATGGTGTAGCAGCAGGCAGGGCAGCTTTCCTTAATTGTACATTTTCGTTCTATTAAGTATCTCAAAATGCAATAACAAATTATTGCTGATTTTTAAAAGCTTGAAACACATGTCCTGGAAGAAGAAAGTGTAATTTCTTTATGACTGACAATATACTTTTATTTATAAATGAAGGGAAGTATGTGTTTCCAACAAACATCTATTTAGATTTGTTGGAACATTTTGCTGTTCTGTATTGTGACATGAAGAGAATTAGTGTTAATAATGTAACTTCAATTGAATGCTTTCTAATTTGCTCTTAGGTATCTATATTATTTAAAAAATCTTCCCCAACATGGTTTGGAATGTGTGGGTTCTTGACTTCATGCAGGAAAGACTTCACAACACAAGTCCAGGTGATTTTGTGAGTACGTTTATTAAAGGGGTCATTGAAACAAAGGGAAGGATTAAGACAGAAGAGGCAAGATCATGGCAATAGGAGTGAGTCTAGATGGAGCTGTCCTGACCTTTTGAAAATGAGGAAGAGTCTATCCTAGGCGAGGCTGCCTTGGCCCTTTAGAAAGTCACAGAGGCAGACGTGAGCCAGTTGGATTGCGTGGACTCTGGAGACAAGTTACAGAAGTAGGAGGGCGTTTGGAGATAGGTTCAGGGGTTGGCCAGGGACAAGCTAGCACTACCTATGGTCCTCCTAGCTACATGTCTCCTGGGAACCCTTAGCACTTAAAGAGTAAAAAAGCAAAGATAAGACACCTGAGAAAACAAGCAGGGGAAAATGCCTGCATGCCCCAGAGAGCACATATTACATCCTTTGTCCTATGAGTTCTTTTTTTTTTTTTTTTTTCTTATGGGACATTTAGTGGAAGTCTCAGGGAAGGATCTCAATAGAATATTCATCAGCTTTCCAGGTGTGTTCTTTAATATGCTGACTTATCTAAATGAGCATATAGAGGAGTTAGGGTCATTCTCTGGTCAGTTTCACCTTCAAAGAATGTCACCAAGGAAGGAATGGGACCAAGTTGGGTCTGCCCCTCCCACCCCCAACGTGTCTGGAATGTGTAAACCATTTGCTCCTTAGTGTCCTTGGTTAGGGAAGATAAGACCCTGTAATTTGTTATTTGGCTATAAATTGCTCCACTGGCCATTTAACTATTTGTCTTAGTTTTCCCTTTCCTCTTGCTAAGGAATTTTCCTAGCTTTGTACTACCCTGCCTCAAAGCCAGCCTAGAGAGTAGCTGATCATTATATTAGGTCCTGATGTCAGCCATGACATTGTTCTGCCTGCTTTAATGAGGGTGTGGTCCATAGAGACTTCTGATTTCATGGCTTTGGGTCTGAAATACAATTGAAGTTAAGATGTTACCTTAACTTTGTTTCCATGGTCCACAGACCTAAGACTTTTTTCTTAATAGATTAGGATGCTTAGCAGAATCTTCTGTTTTAGGGATTAATGATTAAGAAAGGGAATAGAATAACAGAAGGAGATAGGGTAATGTTAAAGAAATGGAATGTCTGCAGGGTTAAAACCACATCGAAAGCATAAGCATTAACAATATAAAATGCAACTAGCAATAGCAAATTTTTAATATAGGAGATATAATATTCAATATTTCAATCTTAATTTATTATTTATGAATATTACCTTAAAGTACCATTATTTGCTCAACACATATATCTTGGATCCCTTCTTGCCTGAATACAAAATAAGACATCTTTATATATTCAAATTATTAATGCTGAGTCCCTTTTTGGGCTGATTGCTAGAAATTGTGCCCCCTTAAATTACCACTAAACTCTTTTTTGAGAGGTTTGTGGTGTACTGCTTCATGCTTTACCTATGCAAATAATTCAGTTTCTTTCTTATACTGAAGAATAAAAGCCTAGTATGTAAATTGACTGAATGGGGGAATAACCAGTGAAACTACCGGTTGCTATGATGAGCAATGACCAGCAGGGGGCAGACACTCAACATAGGACCTGCCTCCTGCCGCATGCAGGCTGACATGAATCAACTTTCTCCTAAATGTATATATTTTTCAAATATCTACTCATTTTAGAGAATTGACCAAACTATCACTGTAGGGATCAGGTAGTCAGTTCCTTTCCCCACCTAAACTCCTTGACATTACTGTCCTAGATTAATTTCTTCTCCCAGGGTTACTTTCAGGGACATTTCCGAGCCCACACCTCTGTGGTGGGTGGTCTGGTACAGTGGCTCCAATATGATAATTAGTCCAAAAAAGCATTACCCAAACTCTTGATTGTTTGTTCAAACCTTTTCCCCACCTTTTTTAAAAAAAATACTTTTATTGATTTCAGAGGAAAGGGAAGAGGGAGAAAGAGAGAGAAACATCAATGATGACAGAGAGTCATTGATCAACTGCCTCCTGCACACGCCTACCAGAGTGGAGACAGCATTGTGGGCATGTGCCCTGACCAGGAATCAAACTGTGACCTCCTGGTTCATAGGTGCTCAATGACAGAACCACAATGGCGAGGCTGTTTGTTGAGTCTTAAAAATGAATTGAACATTTGCATTCTGATTCATGTTGTACTTTATCCAACACTATTAATTCCATTCACTCTGTAAGAAAGGGGAGTGCTAGGACTGTACTTTGCTTTCACACTTGACTTCTTTCCTAATATACTTCTGCTACTGTTCCATATTCTCTCAAAACAAATAATGTTTCAGGCAGGCTGCTACCTAAATCCAGATTTTTAAAATTTAGGAGAACTATGTCTAACATAATTTACAGAGGCTGTTTTTTTTCTGAAAGACAACAATTGTATACTGAACAGAATAGAACACTTTATGAAATATCTGTACTTGATTTATTGCACTGCATTCAGGCCTCCCCCCAAAGGTCTATATATGAATATCTGAATCCAAAGTAGGGCAGGCCTTCTAGAGCAGTCCCTTCAACGACAAAGGATTAATTGGTTCCTGATATGATTCTGTCAATCTTCATCCTAGGGGGCAGAAGTTACTGGTATCTCTTGCACAAACTTTTCCCAACTTTTGTGAAGAAAGTATTAATTTCATTCTTTATCAGTTAGCTTAATAAATTTCTTTTATAATTCTGTAGTCTTCTACTTTGATGTTTCTAAATGGGTATATTTCTAAAAATATTATACGTTATACACACACACACACACACACACATATATATATTCTTTTTGATATTCAATTTATCTGAGTGTCAAATATGACAATGGTGATATAAATTTAGTTACATCACCTTCTTCTGTAGTAAGCAAATCATTTAATAAAGATTACCTTGAACACATAAAATATAATGAAAGAAATTTCTAAAAGGAACTTCATGCTAATAAATAAAATTAATATTTATTATTTTACTTGAGGGATTACATTTCCTAACTATGTTCAAAATAAAAATACAAGCATCCTGTCTTCTTAAAACAAAGCAAAATTTGGGATATGTATATAATCATCCACTATATTTCTGAAATATTAAATTTCATCTGATGGCAAAATGATTACTGTATTAAACTTCAAATATAATGAAATAAATACCTTCTGCAGGAATATTACAGCTAATTCTGTAGTCTTCTACTATATTTATTATTACAGCTAATGCTGTAAATACCTCTGATACTTTTTTTCAAGTGCTAAATGGTTGTTACATAAAAACTTCTACCTCTATGCTACTTTCTCCTTCACCAGTTGTACATTTGCCTTATACATTTGAATAAATTCAAAAACTTCCAAACGTTTAAGAAAAAAACATAGGATATTTTTGTTACCACATTTTTAATTCAAATAAATTTTAAAAAATGGTACTTTAATAAAAGTCAAACTAGGCAATAAACAAGGTGAACAATTTATAAAATACCTTTTTATAGTATATTTATCCATCCTAAAAATGAAAGATTCAATTATTTTTTTGGCATAACCAAAAGACCTTTTCTTACTTTTCTCTTAAGCTTTTATTTGCTACTTCAGAATAAGTCATTCTACTTACCTGTCAATGAGAGTAAATAGCACAAGGAAATATATTCTTTTTTTACTTTACATCAGTGGACACATATATATGTCTATTATATAAATATTTCTTTGTAAGACTCTTAAAAAAAACACAAACTATAGCTCTGTGATTTTTAGTGTATTGTCAATTTGAAGAGCAGAAATTGCTTTTCCTATGAAAATATATTTTGTTGTACTTTCTCAGTGAGCATGGCACCCTGTACATGGCAATGAGCACCTTTAATAATTCTGGACGATAATGGTGTGATAGGACCTGTTCATTTTTCAGCATCCTTATACCTAGAGTCTTAATTCACATTCTATCTAACTTCAAGTTTTTATCATCTCTCCCATGGCATATTTTAATAACCTAAATTATTTTCAATCTCAAAATATCTTCTGTTTCCAATCCATCCTACAAGATGAATGCTAAATAGAAATGCTCATAAATATAGCTATTTTATGCTACTACCTTTATCAAAAGACCATAGGCCCGGTGTATGAAATTCATGCACAGAGGTGTGTGTCCCTCAGCCCAGCCTACACCCTCTCCAATATGGGATCCCTTGAGGGATGTCCGACTGCCCACTTAGTCCCAGTCCTACTGCTGGCTCCCAACTGCCACCTGCCTGCCTTCCTGATTGCCCTTAACTGTTTCTGCCTGCCAGAGTGATCACCCGCTAACCACCACCCTGCCAGCTTGATTGATGCCTAACTGCCCTTCTCTGGCAGTCTGGGCACCCCTGACTGCCCTCCCCTGCCAGCCTGGTCACTCCTAACTCCTCTCCAATGCCAGCCTGCCCCCCCAACTGTCCTCTACTGCAGGCCTGGTCCCCCCAACTGCCCTCCCCTGCTGACCCAGTCACCCCTAACTGCCATCTTCTCCCATCCTCATCACCCCTAACTGCTCTCTCCTGATCGTCTGGTCCCCTCTCTACTTCCCTCCCCTGAAGACCTGATCACCCCCAACTTTCCTCTCCTGCAGGCCTGGTCCCCTCATACTGCCCTCTCCTGTAGGCGAGGGTCCCCCCGAACTGCCCTCCCCTGCAGGCCTGGTTGACCCCAATTTCCCTCCTCTGCTGGTCTGGTCACCCCTAACTGTCCTTCCCTGCATACTTGAGCACCCCCAACTGCCCTTGCTTGCAGGTCTGGTCACCCCTAACTGCATTACCCTGCAGGCTTGATCACCCCCAACTGCTCTCTTTTATAGGCCTTGTCCCTCTCAACTGCCCTCCCCTACTGGCCATCTTGTGTCCAATGGGTGTAGCCATTTTTTGTGTTGAAGTGACAGTCGATTTGCATATTATTCTTTTATTAGAGAGGATTCCAGGGACTCCTTATTGTTTTCTTATGTCAACTTTCAACACTGGTATTTTATTTTATTGTTTAATTGTTTTCTATTTCCCCCATATAATATGTATTTTCTTTATCAGTTTCATGCTCTGGGCAAATGGAAGAAACTTCTTGTTTCATAAACTCTCTCTTCAGACTCAATCCAAGTCCAGCTCTAATACTGCTATCTTCAGAGAATGTCTCTGAATTTTCTCAGTAGAATGCACTCCAAGCCACTTCAAGCCATTCTCTCCTGAGAACTGTAAATCGATATGTTTTGTGGAATTTATCATAATGTTGAAACATAGTAGATGTTTGATTGACTGCCTATTTAGATTCAAAACCTTATTTAACAGTTACAATTCTTCCTCTCAGCAAGGTACCCAGCGTAATTTTGTGCAAGAACATTATAAGTTCTTACCATAATGTAAGCTTGGTGAACATTACCATCCTCAATTCATTATTAACTTATAAATTGTATATTTATCCTATTCCATTCTGAATTTGCTTAGATAATTACTGGAGGCCCAATGCACAAAATTTGTGCAAGAGGAGGCCTTCCTTCTCCCAGCTGCCGGCATCAGCTTCCCTTTGACACCTGGAACCTGGGCTTCTCTCGCAGCCCACCTTCATCCAGAAGGATGGAAGGACATCTGGTCTAATTATCATATTATGCTTTTATTATTATAGATAATTTTGTTCTTTATTATTGAAAGCATTCCTTCCCTACTGAATGTAGTAATTGCCATTATGAGATAATATCTTACATAAAATGAATAGAATAAACTAATCTGACCTTTTAAAATAAAGCTGTTATTTACAGATATAGAAAACAAAGGCAAATATTTATCTGTGGAACATAATTTTAAAAAGAATATTTGTCTTTTACAGGTATGAATTTTATGTTTTATTAATTCAGTGAAAAGATTCTGTAGGAAACTTTTAGAATATACATCCTCTAAATGTATAAACTATAAGGTACTTTTGTATTTAAATACAAAATTGATTTTGTCAAATTAATAAAACTACACATAACAGAGTGGAGCAAAAGTAGGTTTACAGTTGTTCATAAAGGAAAGTAATACAATAACTAATAATACAATAATAAAATCTGTTTTGTGAATTTACAGCTATAAACCTACTTTTGCCCCACCCATTATATATTAACCTTTTTCAGAATATTTTATATTTCTTAATTTAATTTATTCAGCCCTGCAATGCATTGTGAGGCATGTTGCCACTTGATATCCTACAGAGAGTTTGGCAGAAGTAAGGACTAATGCCAAGGTTATTAAATCCTTTGTGGTTCTCTTGGCACTAAATATGCTTACAATTCAGGCATCATTTCTATGAGTAATTATTCAATTGTGCAAGTTGTGATGAACCGTATTACTAAGAAATACTGATTTAATTAAATCTTAGATTTTTAATAATTTTAAATGTTTTACTGAAAAATTATAAGCCTGATCATTTTTTTTATGGCATGGTATATGAGCATGAGAGCAGAAACAAAGATTGCTATTAGCCCTAAAGATAATGAAGGTTATTGTTTCTTGTAGCCTGTTAGCTTTTTTATAAATCTACCCATCTATCCATTTGTCCACCTATCTATCCATCTAATCATTCATCTAATCAACCATCCATCCATCTATCCATCCATCCATCCATCCATCCATCCATCCATCCATCATCCATCCATCCTTTTGTTTGTTTCCTTAACAAACATATCTCTTCATCTCAGACACAGGATAAAAAAAATAGGTCTTAAGAAAATCCAGAACATAGTTCTCTATCTTTCTGCTGTGGAGTTGTTTTGAAGGAAGACTTTCTCATGAGTATGAAAATCCTTAAGTAGTTGATTCCTCTAAAATGAGTATAGCTAGTTACCCTTCTCTATGTGAGGCAAAAATAGTGTATCAGATTGTCAATTAAGAGATATAAATGTTATTTAATGTCTTTGGGTTACTTCAATTCCAGAGATAGCTGAATTACAGCCTCTGTTTACTTCTTAAGCATATAAAGCATGATTATATTTCTATGATGTTTACAGCCCCCATGCTTAGTAAAAAACAAACAAACCTAAAAAATAGTTTAATTGGTACAATATGTTTCTATGGTACACAGTCCACTAATTATTTGTACTTGTTAGTTTATGTTACTTAACTGCAGGGCTAGATTTAAACCAAAGATGGAAGGTTACGCTTGTTATTAATTTCTAACATCCTTTTTTTCTTGTCACTAGGTACTAAATCATCTGTCCTATATCTCACTCCTACATAGACATTCTAAATACTTACTAAGAAATACTGACTGTAGTAGTTAATCTTAGTTTGAGCTCAGCCCTGTTTATATTATTGTCTCTCTCTTTTTTATGTTCTTTGCTGAACAATCATGAAGATGTAGGCTTCACCTGTTCCATATATTACACAGGAATCTTAATATTGCCTGTTCTTGTAAGGAGATGCTTAATAAATGTGCATAATTTAAAGATTAAATGATGCTACTAAGGATTATAATTTTGGGGGGATCCTAGTGCACAATGCAAATGCCAACCATAAGGTTTCTTTTTATAACTTTGTGACCACTTCTATCATTCTTAGTAATGGTTAGAATTTGTCTTCAAAACATTTTAGTTTAGATAATTTCTTTCAATTATTTTAATTTATTTTTAAACATGTTTTTTTTTCTTTAAGCCTTTAAGCTCATACATTCACATACAAAAGACTATCAAAAATATTGCAGCTGAAACCAGTTTGGCTCAGTGGATAAAGTGTCAGCCTGCAGACTGAAAGGTCCTGAGTTCAATTTCGGTCAAGTGCATGTTATCTTGGCTGCGGGCACATCCCCAATAGAGGGTATGTAAGAGGCAGCTGATCGATGTTTCTCTCTCATCGATGTTTCTGACTTTCTATCCCTCTCCCTTCCTCTCTGTAAAAAATCAATAAAATATATTTAAAAAATATTGCAGCTTGAAACTACATTATTCTATAGCAATGCAAGTCCTCATATATTAACTATGTTACATCTCATAATAAAAATAAATTTGCCTAGGGGTCAATCAGGGAAAAAAGGAGACATATGTAAACTTTAAACAATAAAAATAAATAAATAAAATAAATAAATAATAAACAAACAAACAAATAAATTTGCTTGATATCTTCTATTTCACTAGATTCTTACAGAGCTGGAATAAGAGGTAATCACAAAGACATGGACCTTCCATGGACAAGGACTTGCTTTCAGAGCCTGAGTATATTCCAATGAAGGTGAAACTTCTGAAATTTGAAAGGAACACATACAGGAGTGGGCAATGTAGGTTAAAAAAATAATAAGCAATAAAATAATAACTAAATAATAATATAAGAATAAACTTGTTTCACATACTCATAACTGTAAATGTACTTTTGCCGACCCCTGTATCTACACAAATAAAAGAGAAAGATGTAAATTGATCATACCTTCATGACACACACCAGCCAATCAGGATTGAGTATGCAAATCAATTCTACAAAAATAGAAGGTTAATTTGCATACATAGGTGCAAAGTGCTCAGGGTGGGATATTTGCGTTTTTGCCATGGTGACAATGCAGGCGTTTTACACCAGCCCAGCCATTCTGAGCCTCTGGACAGCAGGGGAAGGTGGAAAGGTGGCTCTGGCTGGAGCAAAGGCAGTGCCAGCAGCCAGAGGAAGGAAGGCCTATTCTTGCATGAATCTTCATGCATCAGGCCTCTAGTTTAGTATAAAATTTATAACTTTGTTATTTCTGAGCCTTTTGTAAACTCTATCTTACATAAACATTAGCCTCCCAAGTAGTTTAAAGTTTTTGCTAAAACATTTATTTTGGCATTGGTGGAAATTATAAAAGAAAAATATTTAAATCATCTAAAATATGTAAAGGAAAATAAAACTAAGCAATATACTCTAGGCCTCATTAGGTGGTTTAAAAAATTTACGCTATTAATGTTACAAATAAAATGTTTGAAAAGAATTAAGAAGATACTAAATATTTTTATCCAAATTCAGTTAAAACTTATTTGATGGATACTTCAGTGAAAAATATACAGAAACTAATATCTTTAGTAAATTGGTATAAAACTGTCTTTATTGCTGAATTTTTCTAAGTGCATTTAGTATGTTTATAGATCATATATAATAATATACATTTACAATGATCTAATCTTTACATGTACTTTCTTATTATATCCCATGTTTGTTACCTAAAGAATAGACAGAGTCCAGTGAATTCTTCATATTCCCGTGTGTGTTCATATTTTTATCCAAAGAATCATCAAATATTTATACAATAGAGGCCCAGTGCATGAAATTTGTGCATGGGTGCAACTCCTAGGCCTGGCTGGAGATCAAAGTGTGAGCATCTGGTGTGGAAGGGCAGGTCCCAGTTGACCTCTGAACCCTGGGAAGCACTTGGGCCCCCACCCCCACCCCCACCTGAGTCACAGCATCCAAGTCCCCATGTGGAGATGTGGTGAGCATAGCCAGAGGTGGGCTGGGATGCAGTGTGAGCCTTTGGGCCACCCAGTGGTGCCACACGGAAGCCGGGCGGCAGCATGCTCTCTCCCAAGCAGCCGCACAGACCAGTTCTCACATGAACCCACCGGGAGCCTGACCAGCCCCTGTGGTCCTGGTGGCTATGGCCCGGCTCACCTGGAGGTAGAGGGCAGGCTCCTCACAGGTGTTCTGGGGGAGGGTAGTAGGGGCAGTGAGAGTGAGCTTGGTAGATACGCTGCATTCTTACCACACTTCAGTCCCTGTTATCCCCGCCCCCAAGTGGCCAGCAAGGGGTCACAGCACATTGCTGATGCCTACCATGTTCCATGCCACCCCCTGGTGGTCAGCGCACAGCATAATGAACTGTTGAACCCTCAGTCTCCAGATTGAACTCTCGATGGAACAACTGCCCGAGGGGACATTTTGCATATTAGGCTTTTATTATATAGGATTTTATTTAAAAACACTAATTTCTTGTGTAAAAAATATTAGAGTAAATCTTTAGCAGCCTGTATCATTTCAGAGGAAATAATTCTAGAAAGATGAATAAATTCTTAGATGCTTAAAGGTTATTTTCTTAAGCCTGGACATACTTTTTAAAAATACCATAGCTGAAAATCTATGTGAATTACTTTCTTTCTTGCCTTCTTAAACAAATAGTACAGTGAGTTTTATGCAGACATTTTTTTTTATTGAATCAGAGTAATCTCCATGAACTTTGTTTATTGTGAAACACTAAAGCTTTAGATTCAGGTAGTAATATAGATTGAGTGGAAAATGGTGCCACATGGATGTGATGCTTGAAACTTGCAGAAACAGTTTAATTATATTCTTCCTCAATCATTGAAAATAACATAATGACTCAGAGTATAGCCTTTGGAAACACATAGGCTCGAGTTTGAATTCCAGAACTTTCAGTTCCACAATGTGTTATGTTTTGTCACCTCTGCAAAACTTGTTTTTCTGAATGGCAAACTTAATGTAATAATATCAACCTCATAAAGAAGATATAAGGGATAAATGAGGAGATCTGTGTAAATCATTTAAAATCACTGTCTGGTATATAATGCTTGGTCAGCAAATGGTGACCTTTTATAAGCAACAATAATGACAGCAATGTAAGAAATAGGGCAGGACAAATCAGGATAAATGAAGGTGGAAAATTACACTTAGCTTTTAGATAGCCTGCTATCTTCTCCACTTGTATTACTTTCTGTAAATTTTGGATGCCTTGTATTTATTTTTCTTGTCTGATTGGTGTGGCTGGGATTTGCAGTACTATGTTTAGTTCATGTGGTGAGAGTGGGCATCATATTTTGTTCCTGATCTTGGAGGAAACATTTTCAATTCTTTACCATTGAGTATGATGTTAGCTGTAGGTTTGTCATATATGGCTTTTATTATATTTAGTTATGTGCCCTCTATACAAATTTTTTTGAGAGTTTCAATCAGAAATGGGTGTTTGATTTTGTCAAATGCTTTCATTGCATTTATTAAGAAGATCCTATGATTTTTGTTCTTGGTTTTGTTAAGGTTTATATCATGATTGGTTTGTGGATGTTGAAGGAAGCATTCTTGCATCCCTTGATTAAATCCCACTTGATTATAATATATTTTGCATTTCATGTTTTGTTAAATTTGGTTTGCTAATATTTTGTTGAAGGTATTTGCATCTATATTCATCAAGGATATTGGCATATATTTGTATATATATGTATATGTGTGTGTATATATATATTTGTATTGTCTTTGTCAGGTTTTGGTAGCAGGGTAATGTTGGACACCCACAATGAATTTGGAAACATTTTTTTCTATTCTATTTTTGGAGGTGTTTGAAAAAGATAGATATTAATTCTTTCTGTAATATTTGGTAGAATTTCCCTGTAAAGCCATTTGGTTCTAGACTTTTGTTTACTGGTTTTTTTTAAATTTTATTACTTATTCAGTTTTATTAATAGTAATTGGGCTGTTCAGATTTCCTAATTCTCATTATTCAGTCTTGGTAGTTTGCATGCTTCTAGATATTTATTCATTTCTTCTATATTGTCAATTTGTTGGCATATAGTTGTTCATAGTATTCTATTATGATCCTTTGTATTTCTGTGATGTCGGTTATATCTTATTCTCTTTCATTTCTGATTTTATTAAATTGTTCATTTTTATGGACACTACTGGCTTGTGTGTCCGTAAAGATTATGTTTTTAACTAAGAGTGTTGTGGCAAGTATTAGAGAGTCACAAACAAGAACCATTTCACACACACAATATGCCCTTCTGCTACATAAATAAAGCTACATTCTATAAATACATATAAAACACATTGTGTTTTTATATCTGCCAATCGAATCAACTTGCTTTTAGAAGGAAATGATGAGGACTTTGACCTTGCTTAAGAAATGGTGTTCGGGCATTAGATGTTAAATGTTTCAAAGGTGTCGTTAGAAATCAAGTAATGGAGTGCTGACTAGGTCTTTTTATCTTTCTTTGGCAGCTGGGGTATATAGTTATGGTAAAACAGTTAATAAAGTATTAATTCAATATTGCATTGACTGGGTCTTAGGAAGAGATAAGTCAATCAAATATATAATCCCTTGCTTCTAATGAAACAGTTTTGAGAGAGAAGGACTAAAGGAAAGCTGATGAATGGACAAAGAGCTTGTGTGTGTGTGTGTGTGTGTGTGTGTGTGTGTGTGTGTGTGTGTGTGTGTGACGCGCGCGCGTGTATGCATACTTGTGTTTGAGGGAAAGGTAGAGTTGGGACACTTATAGAAGGTCTGAATCTTGATTATAAATGTGGCTTGCTGCATAGCTTGTTGCAGCTGATAACCCAATTATTCATGCAGTGTGGATAGTTGACACCTCAAAACACAATTCTTCACCTCAGCTGCACCCTAAGGAAAGACTTAGACTGTGAGTCTTGATCCAGGTGGCAACACACTAGTAGACATTGGCTATATTTTATGTCCAGTAGTGAATTTCACTAGAACCAGGGATGCACTGGTTCATTTTTTATAACAATAAATACTTTCTTTCCCTCTTTTCTTGGCTAATACCAAAGAAATAAGCTGATGTTCTTGGGAGAATTGAAATATGCCTTCTTTGTATTGCTGAAGATATCCCAGGAGCCATCTGCATCAACAGGTTAAATCTGAACTATGCCTTATATTTTCTATATTGTTGACTAAAATGGGAAGAGCAGAATAGTTTTGGCACCAAACTGACATTTCATTTGGTTTGAGTCTCTGCTTTACTGTATTATAGAACATGACAAGCCAGAAAGTAACCAGTCTGAATTGGTTTGTTTGCTGGTGCCAAAAGAGCTAATCAGAGGCCAGCCTATGGGGCATTGGAACAAGGAAATGGCTGTTAAGTATCTGGTGTGCGGTTTTGGACTGCTCCAGAAGCATGTGGTTTTGCTTGGTAATCTTAGAGGTAGCTGCAGGGGATAGAAACAGCTGTGGCCACTCTACCTGTAAGTGGGTTAAATTATACCTTTGGCCTTTCCACCTTTCTCAACATGAAAATTCCTCTTTGGCTTCATGGATGCTTTCCTAAACTGCTCAGAGCTGTTTGATTCTAGAGTTAGGGATGGAATTGTTGCTGGTGTATTACATTCAAATTCAATGAATATTTATTGAATATCTACTATGAGCATCAAGCAACATATGGATTATATTCATTGAGGTGCAAAATATGTAGAACAGTTGTTAAGAGCAATTCTGAAGCCAGATCACAGGGGCTCAAATTATAGCTCCTGCTATTTTCTAGTGTATCACTATAGGCATCTAACTTTTATGTGCTTCATTTTCCTCATCTGTAAAATGAGACTGAATAGAAATTAGAACAGTGCATAGTGTTAGATGAAGTGAATGCTCACCCCTATGGTTTAGAAAGACCCAGGCCTCAGTCTTTAGACTTCTTCATCTCCTTTATACTCTTTTCTCAAGTGAACTTATCTAATTCTTGTGACTTTAAATACTATCTATATTCTGATCACATTCAAATTTATATCTCAATTTCTGGCTCTGTTCTCTGAAATATATATTTTGACACTCAATTACTTAAATGACATCTTAAACTGAACCCCTGATTTTATAACCTGACCAAGCTGGTTTTTTTGAAAATAATATTCCTTATTTAAGCACAGGGTACTCTATTATTTCAATTTCAGAAGCTAAAAATGTGAATGTCATTTAAAAAATGCTCCCTCCCCCTTATAACCCACTTGTGATATGGCAGCCAAATCTGCCAGCTTTACCTTCAAATTGAGGCAGGTCCTTGAATAATGTAATTTCTTTCAATGTTTTACAGTTATAATATTGATGAGATTCCATAGGAACCAAACTATTGATTATATCAATTGGTTTATGGTAAAATGATTTTATATGTCATTTCATTTAAAGCCTCAGAACTTGTTGACATTACTAAGTGAGCACTTACTATATATCTGAATCTGACCACTTCTCCCCACCCTCCTGGTTCAAGCCACCATATCTCTCTCCTTGATCATTATGAGTAATACCTTGCATCTATTCTTGTCTATATTCAGTTTCTTCTAGGCACACAAAATGATCCTTGTAAAGTGTAAATAGAATCATAGCACTCCTCTGCTAGAAAGAATCAAAACTCTTAAACTGCTTCTAAAGCCTCCCCTGAACCACAATTTCTACCTGATCTCCTTCCCTCGGCTTCCAAGACTTCATTGCTCTTTCTTGGACCTGTCAGACCCACTCCTGCCTCTGGGCATTTTCACTTTGCTGTTTTCTCTATCTGGATGCTCTTTCTTCAGATATATGTATAGCTTCTTCCCAATCCCTCCCATTTTCATCTGTATACAATGTCACCTTCTCAATGAGGGCTTCCCTGGCTAACCTATAAAAATTACCACCCAGCTTCTAGCACTCTTAAGTTTTTCTTCCCTGTCTTGTTTTTCTTCATAACAAGAACCACCCTCTCTTATAATATGCATTTATTTATATATCTGCTTATTTTCTCTTCCAATAGAATACAATTTCCAAGAGAGTAGGGATTTTTGCTTTATTTGTTCACTAATGTATCCCCAGAACTTAGAGTAGTGGTTAATACATATTGGCCATGACAAATATTTTTTAATTGTTTAATTTATTTATTCTAAAAGAACTTACTGGATATACATACAGCATTGGGTTGGGTTCTGTTTAATATAAAGAGAGGATAAAAGTACTCCCTACTTTTAAGAAAATTAAAATCTAAGTTAGGAAATGATGCACACAAATATCTATAGTACAAGACAGAATATGATAAGCAACATACAAAAAGAGAAGTACAATGTTAAAGGGAAGAAGGTGGGCTTTCTTAAGAAATTTGCATTTAAGAATGGACCCCAAATACATGATGAAATTTCAACCAGGAGTGATGAGATGGGAATTGAAGGATTGCTGAGACAGCAGAAATAACACGAATAAATTTATATAGAAATGGAAAAAAGTAGATTATATGCAGAGAATAGTGTACATATCAGTTGTGAAGATTGTAGATTATGTACATAGAGTGGGAGATGTCATTTATAAATAGTGGACATTCTTCACAGACAGTTTCTGACAAATGAAAGTTTTTATGCACCTACTTCTTGAGCAGGAAACCATGTGATGTCCATGTTACTTACCCCCTTTTCTAACTTCTCCTTTGTACATAGGCAGTAAAGTCAGTAGTGGGCAAAGACCACTACTGTGTATGGCCTGGTGTGGAAAGCCCTGTTTTCTCAAACGGTAGAGCTCCCTCAGATGAATCAAGTTTTAACTTTTGGGAACTTAAACAATTAAGTAAGGAGCCAATCAGGTTAGAACAATGGGAATGCAACAGAAAGGTCATGTGACAGAGACAGGCCATGAGGAAACATTAGTAAGCAGAAGTGATGATATTTATAAGTATTAAGTAGCTCTTATTAAGCAAATGTTTAGTCGGTGTTTAATAAGAAGCTAACTGAGGTAAGAAAATAATATGTAGAATAAAGGTTAGCCTTGTAGAAAGAGAATTAGTCAAAACCGTCACAGAGAGACAACTTAACTTACTGAATATTTATGCCATGTTAATGGAAGTGCATCAAAGCCAAGAAGATACACAGATTTCTGCTCTTAGTGTTGATGGAGCAACAAGATGAGAGCTACATGGATCCTGATAATTTAAAAATATTTTCTTTGATTCTCCTTTAGTACCATTGTAGCTGTATCTTAACCCCCTATTATTTAAAGATTGCACTAATGCATTGCCGATACTTAAAATTCAAAGATGGTTGTGCAAACCATTTTCTCTCTAGTCATTAATTTCCTCTTCTGAACTTTTATGTACCAAATAAAGTGAACTTGCTTCATCAAGGATTTCTGTAGCAACGAAAATAATCTGATTTTTTATTGATGTTTCCTTGTTTACATTCCATGTAGAATGGTATTTTCATAAAGTAGCCATTGTACTATTTTGACAGCTGAGAACAGAAAAACACACAAACTAGTTTAGTGAAAAATTATGCAATGGGGCCTTTTTTTCTTCTTTTATTTCATTTGGTGTTTGTGTTTGAAGTTATGTCTTGTCCATGAAAGATGGGAATTTAATTGCTCTCATCAAACATGCTGCCTAATAAATTGCTTACTCTGGCAGAGAAAATTAGAAATAGCTTTAATATGAATAGAATCTTTTTAATATGGCAGATTTTATATGATACAGATTTATATAACTAGATTTTTTTATATCATATGCCATCTGTCATTGACTATTGGCATGATGATTATAGCTGAAGCTATTATATGCATACGTAGAGTGATAAATGGGTCTTGCTTTGTATTCATGTGCTATTTTTAAAATTTTCTCTTAAAGAAAAACATTTAAAGTATTTTAATATTTGACAAATTTATATTTATAAAGTGATATTTTATTCTATTTTATTTGTAGTACTTATTTTTTGCTTTTCTGTGCCTAATGATACAAAGCAGATCACTTAAAAGTAATATTAATATATTCCGAAACCGGTTTGGCTCAGTGGATAGAGCGTCGGCCTGCGGACTGAGGGGTCCCAGGTTCGATTCTGGTCAGGGGCATGTACCTTGGTTGTGGGCACGTCCCCAGTACGGGGTGTGCGGAGGCAGCTGATCAATGTTTCTCTCTCATCGATGTTTCTGACTTTCTATCCCTCTCCCTTCCTCTCTGTAAAAAATCAATAAAATATATTTTTTAAAAAGTGATATTAATATAAATAGAAATTCCTCCATTCAGTTGTTTTTCTCATCTACTCAAACATAAACTAGTTTCTGTATTAGAAGATTTTTTATTGTAAGGTTTTGCTTCAAGGCAACCTATACTTTTCAAATTTCAAATATAAAAGGTCTAGTTTGATGCAATTTTACAGAACTTTTTTTTCATAAGCATACTAATGAAGTCTGCTATGTTGTCTACTTCAGGAAACTAACATTGCAAAAAGCCAAGAAATTAGGACATAAAAAAACTGCTTGTGGAACAAAATCTAGAAAATCGAAGTTGAAGAGAGGAATTATTTCTGTCAAGTGAATCAGCATTAACACTGCACTGTTCTTTAATTTTTTATATTTTTAAAGGACATAGTATAAAATTTCCAAAGTAAGCATAATCATCAGAGTTTACAGCAATGTTACCTAGAAGGTATAAAGAAAGAGCTGATATTATGGATCATAAAATAAGCAATTCACAACTTTATAATGCAATTATTATATACAGACACATGTACACATATGTAAGAAGTTGCAAAAGTGTGAGTGTATGGCACTTGACTTTTGATTGCATGCTCAAATTCCAATAGATGGGGGTGCTATGATATCAAAGAGGATTATGAGTTAACTAATATTTCTCATTTTCCTAAGCTCTGAGTAAGGACTTTTTTTGAGTAAAGGAATCCCCCCAACACAAGTACTTACTTCTCAGCTGCATAAATAATTGAACAAGTTTATAATAATCTGATAACCCTCAATCATAATTATAATCTAAAAATGAGCTTTTCCAAAAATAATCAACATTAATAGATTAGTAAGACATCTGAATCTGAGAAATGTGCCCAATGATTGCTATTTCCTTTTTAAAATAAGGAACTAATTTGTTGGATCTGAGGCTTTATATTTATTTAAACTCCAAAGTAATTTTTAAACTTAATTTTAAGATGTAAAAATTATTTTGTTTATATATGTATGTAAATATGTGTGTATATGTTGAGTGTATAAGAATATGATTCTACTTGTCCATTATGCTAAAATAAATTCATACATTTATTCATTTAATCATTCAACAAATAGTGTCTACAATGTTCCAGTTGCTTTGCTACACATAATGATGTATAAATTACATACTCTAATCTCAAGCAACTCAGACCAATATAAGGAATCTTAAAAAAGCAGCGCTTGTATAAACAGAAAGTAGGATGGTAGTTACAAGGGACAAGGGATTTTGGGAGATATTTTTTAATGGTCTATACTTGCAACTAAAAGGTACATAAGTTCTGGAGATCCAATGCACAGCATAGTATTGTAATCATCCTTTGTGGTTTAGCTTATGTTATGAAGTCCACCAACTTTGCAGCCTTATCTACTGCTCCCTTCCTTATACATATTGTCTGCTACTCCTTTATCTCTATCTGCAAATCCTGTTTTTAACATCCATCTCAAATTCAACTATTTGAATTTTTTACTAATGACTATATTCAAACATTAAATATTTCTTTCTTGAACTTGTATAGCATTTTATATTTGTCTGATAAGGAATTTATTTTTCTCTCATTTTCTTCTCTCAAGACTATTCTTCCTTTTCATAAACTTTAAAAATATTTAAGACTGATTTTAATAAGAAAGGTACACAATAGATACTTGTTAGAATAGAAGAAATGAATTATCTGTGATACATGGTATGTGCTGGGGGTAGGTGATTGTAAACCAAACATAGATAAATAACCTTAATTGAGCATAAGTTTAGCTGAGAGTTCTTGGGAGGCAAACAAAAAGGGAAATGTGATGGGTTTAATATTCATTTGTGTTTATTTTTATGGTTTTGGTCTTAGGTTGGATTCTTTGGGAAGAAGACAATGTATACAAGTGTGCAGCGAGTTCTATAGAGAAAAATGAAAGAAATGAGATTGGGCAAAGAGAGAAGTTTGGCTGTAGTGGAATCATGAAAAGGGTTCAGCTGACCCCTTCGAGACGCCTTGAAGCTGAGATAACTTTTTTTTCCAATTTAACATATTTTTATTGATTTTTTGCAGTGTAACTTATATTTAATAGTAGTACATGTTTTCCTTTTCCCTCCCCATTATCCTCCCCCCAGCCTCCCTTACCCCCCAGCACATGTCCTCACCCCCTCCCTCCCTGCCCCAGTGTCTTTCATTTCATTCATTGGTTATGCTCATATGCATGCATGTAAGTCCTTCAGTTGATCTCCCCCAGCATCCACCTCCCATCCACCCAAGCCTTCCCCCCTGTAGCTTGACAGCCTGTTCAATGCCTCCCTGCCTCTATACCAATCACTCTCCCCTGTGTCTTTTCTTTTGCCTCTACATACTAGAAATAAATATATAAGAACAAAAAATGTTTCGGTCTCAGTTTCAACGTCCAACTGTTCTGAGTCCCAGTTTCAGTGTCAAATAGTTCTTTATGTGTACATGTCAGCAGCAGTATCCAGATGGTGGACACATCGTGGCAATGCAAGATCCATACTCTCTGGTTTGGTCCTCAGCCATGCACAGCTGCCCACTGCTAGCATGGCAAGGTGTCGTCAGTGTCCCCCATCTCTTGACCATCCTCGTGACTGGAACAGACTGAGATAACTCTTTAGAGTTGTTCCAAGTTGGGGTAATGGAGCTGGGTCCTTGTTCCCTGACATTGATGATTTTTTTAAAGTATATTTTGTATTGATTTATAGAGGAAGAAATAAGGAGAGATAAGAACATCAATGAGCCCTCACCTGTTTGGCTCAGTGGATAGAGCATTGGCCTGGGTACTCAAGGGCCCCAGGTTAGACTCCGGTCAAGGGCATGCACCTTGGTTGTGGGCATATCCCCAGTGGGGGGTGTGCAGGAGGCAGCTGATTGGTCTTTCTCTATTATCAATGTTTCTAACTCTCTCTTCCTTTCCCTTCATCTCTGTAAAATATCAATAAAATATATAAACAATTGAAACATCAATCATTAGTGAGAATCACTGATCAGTTGCCTCCTGCTCATGCCCCACTAGGGATCAAGCCCAAACACAGGCATATGTTCTGACTGGACATAAAACCATGACTTCCTGGTTCATAGGTTGATACTCAACCACTGAACCACATCAGTGGCCGGGCCATTGATGTGTTCATGCATGTGGTCTGCCTTGAGAAGAAGGTGTGCTTTGTGTAGGAACCTTCAGTAGAGGCAATTCTTGGGAAACATAGGTAAAGGTAGGTTGGTAAGTTACAGGGAATAAGAATTTGAGAAGTGTTTCATGTTGTAGTAGATAGTTTTTGTGGATGAATAAGCAGCTGAGAATGAAATTGGGCAAGATATTGAAGCCTGGAAACAATTGTATTAGGATAAAGTTGATTAAACTTGAGGAACATAGAAATGAGTAAAGTGAGAGTACAGGAGAAGTTAAAGTTAAATACTCACAGACTTTTCAAAATTCTGAAATGTTGGGAATAGTTAATTTAGTGAACATGGTGAGGTGTCAAAAACGTAAAAAAAAAAAAAGGAAAAAAGAAAAGGGATGATCAGGGGAGTGAGAAAATAAGCCCAGACTGAAAGAAAGTATTTGCAAAAAGCACATCTGATGAAGAACTGTAATCCAAAGAACTCATAAAACTTAACAATGATAAATCAACCTGATTAAAAAGGGGGGCAAAGACCTTAATAGATATCTAACCAAAGAAAACATACAAGTAGCAAGGATGCAATGTGTTATCAGGTCAATTCAAATTAAAACCACATTGAGATACCACTACACACCTATTAACATGGCCAAAATCCAAAACACTGCCAGCACGAAATGCTGACAAGAATGTAGAGCAGCAGGAACTCTCATTCTTGCTAGTGGAAATACAAAGTGGTAGAGCCACTCTGGAAGACAATTTGGCAGTTTCTGACAAAGCTAAACATATGCTTAGCTTATGATCTAACAATTGAATGCATTGGTATTTATCCAAATGACTTGAAATTTATATCCATACAAAAACCCACATCCATAGGCTTATAGCATCTTATTTATAGTTGTCAAAACCTGGAAACAACCATGTCCTTTAGTAGGTAAATGGATAAATGAACCTTGGTACATCTGGTCATTAGAATATTATTCCACACTAAAAAGAATGAACAATCGAGCCATGAAAATACATGAACAAGCTTAAATGCATATTATTAAGTGAAAAGACTATCTACTGTATGATCCCAACTGTATGATATTAAAAGGCCAAATTAGGGAGACTATAAAAAATCAGAGAGGTGATCAGTAGGGGTGAGGATATGAGTTATAATAACAACTGCATAGTATTTCCTGGTATAAATATACCACAGCTTTTTTATTTCCTCATGTACTGATGAGCACTTGGGCTGTTTCCAGATCTTACCTATTGTAAATTGTGCTGCTCTGAAGATAGGGGTGCATATATTCTTTCTGATTGATATTTCAGGCTTCTGAGGATATTCCCAGAAGTAGGATCACTGGGTCAAATGGCAGTTCCTTTTTTAATTTTTGAGGAATCTCACTGTTTTCCTTATAGCTGTGCCAGTTGCATTCTCACCAGCAGTGTACTAGGGTTCCCTTTTATCCACATCTTCAGCAGAACCTGTTGTTGTTTGTTAAATAGTTGATGGTAGCCATTTTTGCAGGTGTGAGGTGGTACCTCATTGTCATTTTTTAAAAATTTCTTTTTATTGATTTTAGAGAGGAAGAAAGGGAGAGAGAGAGAGAGAGAGAGAGAGAGAGAGAGAGAGAGAGAGAGAGAGAGAGGGATGGAGGGAGAAAGAGAGAGAGAGAGGGAGGGAGGGAGAGAGAGAGAGAGAGAGAGAGAGAGAGAGAGAGAGAGAGAGAGAGAGAGAGAGAGAGAGACCTTAATGATGAGAGAGAATCATTGTTCGGCTGCCTTCTGCATGCCCCACATTGGTGATCAAACCCACAACCCAGGCATGTGCTCTGACAGGAACAGGAAGTCAAATAGGGATCTTCTAGTTCATAGGTCCATGATCAACCACTGAGCCATGTTGTTTGGGCTCACTGTTATTTTAACTTGCATCTCTTTGATTATTAGTGACATTGAGTGTTTTTTCATAAGTTTCTTGGCCATTTGTATGAACTCTTTGGAGAAGTATATTCAGGTCTAGTTTTAAATTGGATCTCTTACCTTTTGAGGCAACATGGAGGAACCTGGGAATTATTATGTTAAGTGAAATAAGTTAGAGAAAGACAAATATCATATGCTCTCACTTATATATGGAATCTTGTGTACAAAATAAACTATTGAATAAAATAAATCTAGAGACATGGAAGCATGCAACACACTGATGAATCTCAGAAGGAAGGAGATGGGCAGTAGGAAGGATTAACCAAAGAACTTATAAATGCATCACCCATGGACAGAGATAATAATGTAATGAAGGCCTGGCAAGGGGGTGGGGGTTGGGAAGGAGGGGGTCAAAGAGATAAAGGGAGGCATCTATAATACTTTCAAAAGTAAAGATAAATGTAAAAAATAAATATTAGAAAAAATAATAATAGGCACTCAAAAAAGGTCTGTTAATCAAGAGGAAGGAAGGAAAAGAGAAAAGAAAGAGAGGAGAGAGAAGAAAGGTGGGGGAGAGGAGGAATAGAAGGAAGGATGGAAGGTAGTAGGTTGGGACGGTGATGGTTCAGATCGGTTAAGCATTTTTTTTTCTGTAAAGGGCCAGACTGTAAAGATTTTAGAATTTGAAAACTATAAACTCTGTTGGAACATTCTACTCTGCCTTGTAGTAAAATAGCAGTTTTAGACAATAGATAAGCCTATAGTTATTATTGTGTTCCAATAAAACTTTATTTACAAAAATAGGTAGCTGGTTAGGTTTAAGAGACATATTTTGCTGACTCCTGATCCTGATGATGCCTGAGTCCATTTGGTTACAAATAAACCAAATAAACACGACTTTATGGCTTTTCTGAATGAAAGAGCAGGGACTATGTGCACATACATCTGTATGAGTATATATGTAAATATTTATGTGTATGTGGATTATTCCTCACAAAATATTTGGATTCCCAGTTCAGATAAAAGTTATGTTTACACTATACTGTCATCGATTAAGTGTCCACTAGTATTATGTCTACAAAAACAATATATGTACTTTAATTAAAAATACTTTTAGTACTTAAAAATGCTAACCATCATCTAGCCTTCAGTGAGTTGAAGTATTTTTGCTCTCGAAGTTTCTTGCCTTCAATCTGTGAAAAATATAATATCTGTGAAGCACATTAAAGTATAACAAAATGGGGAATTCTTGTACTTCTGATGCAATGATGTCTGTATTGGCAGAACAGTCAGGAAACACTGAAAGTTAGCCTCTGGTCTTACAGTGAGTTTGGTTTCCTGGATGATTCCCATGTGTGCTTTGTCTGCTGTTCCACTGACATTGCTCAGTTCCAAATCGAAGCAAGGCTTTTCCCTGTCATTAGCATAAGAGTTGTTAGGAAGCTGTTAAAGAGATAATATTTAACTATAATGAAGATGTTATCAGGACCTTTGTGTCCTTTCCAACATTTTGAAGACTCTTTGGCAGGGAGGAAGTAGGCATTTTACCCAGTCTTCTCTGGCTGTAGTTGTTTCCTCTGAATTCTTTCAATTAGGTCTTGCAGCTGTCATTCAATCCCCCCAAATGTGAAACAAAGTCTCTATTTTTTTATTACCCCCCAAATTACCAACCACACAAAGATATGAAATGGTTGTATGGGTATAAAATACGTGCTAACTTTTAAATTAAATTTAATATTGTCTGATTAGTGTGGCTCGGTGGTTGAGCATTGACTATGAACCAGGAATGTCATGGTTCCATTCCTGGTCAGAGCACATGCCGGAGTTGCAGGCTTGATCCCTAGTGGGGTCTGTGCAGGGGAAGCGGATCAGTGATTCTCTCTGATCATTGATGTTTCTTATTTCTCTCTCTCCCTTCCTCTATGAAATCAATAAAAATATATCTTAAAAAATGAAGAAAAAAATAAACCTCCCTATTTTGTTAAAAGTTTTTTGACAACGTTCCCTTTCTTTCCTCCTGTATTTTCATGTATTCTCTCCTATTTGTATATCAACCTGGCTGTTGTTCAATACATCCTACTGTTGCTTTATTTGTATAATAGATGCCTAAAGTATTATTTCAATATATTAACTTCCTTTGGTTAGCATAAGACAAGTCAATAACACAGTACCTAATCTCAACAACTTTATCATATAACAGAAAACAATGGCTATCAAATAGACCTAAGAGAGCAAATAATCAACTTGAATCATCAGTGTCAATTGAATAGATCAGAATTTCAGATTCCACTATGCTCCCATAAAATCAAAGTGGATGGAGTAAGAAGTTAATTTTACTGACTCAATAATAGCTGCCTTAGAACCAGATGCATATTTTGTTTGACCCGGAAGGTATGTGCTTGTGGATACCACAGGGTCTTATAGATTATTTCAGGAAATAAGAATGTCATAAGCACAGTTTGGGCAAACAGAATTTTTGGTTGGCTTACTGAAGTTCGCATGATGAAAAAAGAAGGGTGGAGTGATGTTGGGGCTGGAACTACTTGTGGAGAAATTTAGATCATGCTTAGCAAAGTCTGCATATAATTTTATGATTTAATGTACTTTGCTTTTATTCTCTTTTGGCAAGACCTTTCTTCATAAACTAAAAATAACTCATGAATGAATTATAACCAGGATCTCCTCATGTTTTAGAAGCTTCATGAATTTATAATGAATTCTATTCTTTGTATTCTCGTTTGAGTGATGAAAGGGTCAGAAGCACAATTTATAGGTTAAATGATATTAGAGAACTCTGCATTGTATGACATATTTTATTAAAGCAGAGGCTATGAGCTGGGGCTTTAACAAGCAGGAATTTCACTCATCGTATCAACAATCATGTTCATAATTACTTCTATAATTGCTAAGAATAAAAAAAGAACTGTATGCATACATTTTTAAAAGTGTACAACTCTAGTTTCTATTCAGAGTATATTTTAGTTGTGAGGGGATACTATGTCATATAAAGTATAATAGTTCTATAATGCTTATATAAACTATAAAAGTTGGTCTATAACTGGTAACTAAGTGTTCTGAAAATATATAGTAGGAACATATAGAATATATTAAATTAGAATTAAAATTCTTCCAAGGATTTCTCTTTCTTGGGAGGAGAAAAGGTTAGTTACAAATTATCCCAAGAAAATTAAAAAGCAGATTGAATTTCTGCTTCTCATTAAAAGGTTAATTGTGACCATTTCAAAACTTGGCTTAAAATCTCCCTAGTCATAAAATTTTAAAGTAAATCTTAATGCAACATGTAATGTATAATTATAAAATGACAACAGATTGATGCATATGAATATAACCAGTGAATGATATTGGTAGCTACCAATAAATCAATTTTTAAAATGTCAGATATCTTTCATTTTCCCTTCTGGAGCCATGATCTTTTTGGGGAACTTAGTTTAATATGCGTAAAACTATGACAGAAATAAAGAACCAGGAAACACAATGTATATTTAAGTGATAACTGGTACATCTTTGAGTGCTGTTAGAATTTAGCAAAAGTAAATATTGCCTTTGGGAAAAATAAACTTTTTCCAAATTTTGTAACACTCATTTTATTCATTTTAATCAATGGCCAAAGGGAAATTTCAGACCCAAGGGTATTTGAAGGACTTTTAGAAGACAAGAAGATGGTTAATTATTCACGTAATTATAGTTTAAAAGCCAATAATTTATTTAAATGTCTAATTACTTAGCTGATGAACATCTTTTCTACTCTTTACTAAGAAAGATATGATAGTTTCTTTATAGATAATACTAGAGGCCCAGTGCATGGGTTCATGCACCACTGGAGTCCCTTGGCCTGACCTGCACCCTCTCGCAATCTAGAACCCCTCAGGGGATGATCCCATTAGGCCAGGCCGGGGGACCCCACTGGTGCATAAATCCATGCACCAGGCCTCTAGTATGTATATAAGATCTTTGGTTAATCTCTTCTCACCCTCCTCTTCCCTTCATCCCCACTTGCCTCTGAGATTCATCAATCTGTTCCATGTTTTCATACCTGTGGTTTCCATTCCTACGTTGACTGTCTGCCCCCTGGTGGTTAGTGCATGTCATAGCTACTGGTCAGGTGGTCAAAAGGTCAGATGGTCGAATGGTCAGCTGGCCATTTAGGCTTTTATATCTATAGATTTTAAAAATAATATTGAGAGCTTCCTTTTTTTATTTGTAATTAAATGTACTAAGTCCTAAAAGCAGTTGGTGACTTGACTCTTGAAACTGAAAGCAGGCTTGTACATTTGGGGAAATACAAGAACAATATAATGAAGTGGGAGGGCTCACAATTGTTAATCTTACTTGATTACTGAATGAAACAGTTCCATTGTTATATACCCCTCCATTTTGGCTGCTGATGAATCCATAAGAGATAAATTGTCACTATTTTCATTTTTTAATGACTAGCTATGTTTCACTGTCTCTTAACAAAATGCATATTTTGTGACAAAATGATATAGAAAGATTTTGTTTATACACAGAAGACCTGAGTTTGAGTTTTGCTGTGTGATCATTCTTGACAAGTCTCATGAGTGAGACTGATTTTCAACTGAAAATATGAAGCAGTATTTTTTCACCCAGTAGTGAAACTGCACATGCTTATGGAAACACTTTGTTCTTTACCATGTGCTTTGAAGTCATTAGTTCTTCTACTTCTCTTTCCTTTCCCTCCCTTGTATTCCCCCCGAGCCCCTGCTTCTTTACCTTCTTTGTTTTCCTTCCAAATCTATTCATATTGGGGACAATGTAGAAAGGAAAAAAAAAAGCTTAAATGATTGTTCTTTAAATTGCTAGAAATGGAGGTTGATTTAAAAAAAAAAAACTTTTAGGGAGAACTAAGATGGCGGCAAAGGTGAAACACCTATCTTGCCGTCATAATCAGCAATTTTAATACTACAACTTAACGAAGGAACGAACACCTTCCAGAATCACCAGAACGCTCGCCGAGTGAAAATTCCACAAATAAAAGTGAAAATAAGACACTGTGACCCGGAGAGCGGCGGTGGACGGCGTTGAAAGATTCGCGCGGAGAGAGAGGTTTGGAGCGCACGCAGCGGAGAGGGCGGGCGGCTGAAAACCGGCCAGTTTTCTCGATCGGGGAGACAGGGGCGTCCCACTGGACAGATTCTCCAGCTCTGGGCGAAGTCCAGAGAACCCACTATCACACGGGGTGAAAACTGGACAGTGGGAGGGCACGCCGAAGCTTGGGTGCTGCCGGGTCTGCCGGCTTGTGGAGAAGGCAGCTCTCGCGCGAACAGCTCGGCTGCGTGACGGCGCAGAGAGCGCACCGCGACTTGTCTCTCATTCGGAAAACCGTCAGTCTGCTTTGTTTTACGACCCTGGGTGAGACATTGCGAATGCAAAGTCATTTGGGGACAGTCTGAATTCCCTGGCAGCCGGTGGAGCTCCACAGCGGCTCTCTTTCAGAGGTGCTGACAGCCATTGCCCCCAGCACAGAGCCCCTGGGGCTGCATAGGGTGGAGCTAACGCTGTCTGCTTGGCCCGGAGACTCCGCCCACCCAACCTGAGCACAGCTGAGCTTCACAGACAATTGGCCTGGAGGTCAAACCCTCCTAGGGCTAACAACAAAAAGCTGGGTTTAAATTCAAAAACACTGAATACAACCCATAAAGGATTGCAGTAAGAGTACCCACCTCAGGTAACTGGGGAGACTGAGCCACTGTCCCTTTGAGGATAGTCACCACATAAAGCAGCCACCATGCAGAGACATGGAAAGAAATCAGGTGTGAAAGAAATGGAGGAGAAAAGACGACAAGACATAGAGTTCAAAACCACGGTTATAAGGCTTTTCAAGAGGCTCCTACAAAAGGCCGATCAACTTAATGAGAATTACCAGGAAATAAACAAGACCAACCTTGAAATAAACAAGACCAACCAGCAAATGAATGAGATTTACAAGGAGATGAATGATACTTACAAAGAAATGAATGAGACCCTCAGGGAAATGTACAAGACCTCTGAGGATACGAACCAGACCCTCACAGATAAAAAAAAAGGACCAACTAGAAATCAAGCATACACAGACTGAAATAAAAAATATTACACAAAGTCCTAAAAGCAGTCCAGAGGGCCACAAGAACCAAGTCAAAGATTTGAAATACAAAGAACCAAAATCCACTCAGCTGGAAAAGCAAGAAACAAAAAGAATTCAGATAATTGAAGATAGCGTAAGGGGCCTCTGGGACAACCTCAAGCAAGCCAACATCCGAATTATTGGGGTGCCAGAAAAAGAGGGAGAGCAAGTTAATGAAAACCTACTTGAAGAAATAGTGACTGAAAACTTTCCCCACCTGGTGAAAGAAACTGACTTAAAAGCCCAAGAAGTACACAGAACCTCAAAATATAGGAATCTAAAGAGGACCACACCAAGACATATCATAATTAAAATGCCAAGAGCAAAAGATAAAGAGAGAATATTAAAAGCAGCAAGAGAAAAACAGTTGGTTACCTACAGGGGAACACCCATACGATTGTCAGCGGATTTCTCAACAGAAACGATGCAGGCCAGACGCGAGTGGCAGGAAATATTCAAAATAATGAAGAGCAAGAATCTACAACCAAGATTACTCTATCCAGCAAAGCTATCATTCAGAATTGAGGATCAGATAAAGTGCTTCGCAGATAAGCAAAAGCTAAAGGAGTTCATCACCACCAAACCAGTATTATATGAAATGCTGAAAGATATTCTTTAAGAAGAGGAAGAAGAAAAAGGTAAAAATATAAATTATGAACAACAAATACACATCTATCAACAAATGAACATAAAAATCAAGTGAACTGATAGGCTGATGAACAAGATAAACTGGTGACTATAACAGAAACATGGACATAGAGAGGGAATGGACTGACAATTCTTGGGGAGAAAAGTGTTGTTGGAAGTACAGCAAGAGATTGGACAGAAATCTTGCAACAATGGGAGAGGACATTGGGGAGGGGGAGGTGAGGGCGGAGGGTGGGATAGGTACAGGGTGGAGGGAAGATATAGGGGGATAAAAAAGGGGAAACAATGTAATTAATAAACTGAACAATAAAAAAAAAAGAAAACAAACAAAAAAAACTTTTAATGCAGATATTTAAGTTTCTTATATGGACAATGTGATTAGATACCTTATGTGATATCCTTAGTATAAGCTGAAAACAGGGTTATTTCTTCTTACCCTTTCATTCCATGTTAGTATAACAGCCATAAAAATGATTTTGTAGAGAGTAACTCATTAGCATAATAATGTCATAGGGTGGTAATATAATGATTGGATTATTTCAAATTCCTAACCTGATTCTAGAAAGTAGAGTTGCTTCCTATTCTTGAATAAGATTATTTTCTAGTGGATGTGGCATGACAATGAAAGGCAATAGGCTGACAGAAATCCACAGTTATGATCAGTCTGGTGTTCAGTACAAGCTCAGTGGTTAATGAAGTTATCACAGTAGAAATTTGATCACAGATAAGGTCTCCAATTTTACCTGTATTGCTGGGCTCTCACTGGATGACTTAGCTAAACCATTGGATTAACTTTGCTCTCTTTAGACCAGATATGTGGTTCAGACAAGACTAAGGATTTGGGTTGTGACCCACATTTCCCTCAGAACCAAAATTTAATTTTAATGTCTTGTTTTTAATGCAAATTAACTACATATGTCATTGACAGTTTAGATTGGCAAGGGTCTTATGAGTGTCTTTATTCATTGATTCATTAAATAACTCACTGATTCATTTCCACATATATTCATTAAGTATCTCCTATGTGCCAAGCACTGTGCTGGGCACTGGAGTTGAGGAGATGAAAAATAACAGCCTGAGCCTTGGTATCACTGGAGTCCTTGAAGCTTCTCAGTTCACAACTAGTCAACCTGAGGCCCAGAACACTTACCTGACTTGATTAAAGTTCATAGTTAGTTAATAGCCAACCCAGAACTAGGAACTCAGGCTCTAAAGCACCATCCTGGAACACTTACCATAACTATGATGCCTTTTAATTATTCTTGTAAATTCACCTAAGTGTGCTATGGTGTAATTAAGCATCATATATTTATACAAATAATTAAATTTATAATGTATTTAAACACATACCAGAGAAAACTCAGTTGGATTTATATACAGACAATGTACATAACAGCCTAAAACAAACAAACGGACAAAAATACGGTTGCTGCTTTTAAGAAAGAATATCTTTGTTTACATTTGTAGCATTTTCTCAATATCTTTGTTCTGTGAACTGTCCATAAATAACATTCTTTCTCCTCTGAAGTGTACTTTGTGCCATATTTTCTGTGTCACAAAGACAGAAGAAAAGCAAATTGCACTTTTACTCACATTAGGATTATGGGATGTTTGTTGTTCTCTGACAAAAGCTAAATACATATTCATAGCATCCTACAAATATAGTGGAAATTCTATCTCTGCCTCTAGGCTGCCTTCAGCGAGGTCATACCAGGCAGTTAGGGATATATATTGGTTCTTACATGTCTACTGGGAGAAATCCATTTTGGGAGGTTGGGCTGGAAAACAGTTTAGGCTGTGAGTTATGTATATTTATAGTGCTGCATTTACTCTCTCGCTGTTCCCCTGTGTGAATCGTTGTATGGGTTCATGTTGACAGTATTGGATGAGGCACAATGTGTGAACCTTTCTCCTGTAATTATATAAACATGTACCCTGTACGTGGTGACCTGGGAATGTTGATCTGAACATCTGTTATGATAAACGGAACAGTGAATGGGAGTTGATTTTTGAATCGTTAAGTACTAAAAGTCACTCTTCTGATCAGTGGTTTTATGCAAATGTGCATGTTTGAAAATGTTGCTGAAACCTGTCATTCCTTAACTTGCCAGAGGTAGAAAGAGAGTTTGCATTTTATTGTTCTCACATGGATGCTGCCCAAAGAAGGAGTTATTTGCCTTTCTTAGAATCAATTGAATTAACATTTATGTCAATTTGTATAGTGGTCTAAGCATCCTAGAGCCTGTAGCAAGGTGCCAGCTTAGTGTAACCAATAATGTCAGGATAACCTCAAGAAATCTTGGCAAAGGCTTTTCAGTATGCATCAGCATCATTTACATATGTTTTTGCAAATTTGGGGCTAAGAACCCAAGAGCAGTAGGGCAAAAATTGATAACATGAATATTACTGTCATAATACATCTTCCCAATGAATGATTAGTCAATGAAGACCTTAGACTAGGAGCAAATTATTAAACTCAATTTTCATAAGACCCCTTGGCCGTTTTGATTGCTTGCAAACCCACTTCACTGCATCTGGATAGCCAATCTCGGTATTACCAGCGACCTTTCCCATTATCAGCTTGGTGGAAAGCAGGACATATTAAATATTTTAAGGTTGTTTTCATGTGTTTGTTTTACATAAATTTTAAACTGTTTTAATTTATTTTTCCTACTCAACTCACAATTGGTTTCTAAGTTTAACAACAGCAGTTTTAATTTTGAGCTGCTTAGCATATCTGAAGTTTTGGGGAAAATTTCAACCAAATTGCTCACATATTCATAAAATATTGGAAAGTGCTGTTTTGGGGAGGGAGGTAGGAGATACAAAAGTGTCATTGTTTCTGCCTGATCTGAATCAGCTTTCTAAAACCAGATCATCCTTAGTTCTACTTTCAAGGTCATTGTTTTGTAAAGATAAATAGATTCATTTCTATGGTGATGGGCTAAATTTGCTGAATCTATATTTGTATATTTCCTCATGATTGGAAACATTCTCCCTTTTGCTTGGGTTCTGTCCAATGCTAAGAATCTAAATTTGTATAATGTTCTGTACCAAATTACTCTATAATGAAAAATTGTTTTTTTCTATAAAGGTACCTCAGATATATAAACATTATTTCTGTTTTAAGAAGTCCAGAAAATAGTAATTTATATAATATTTTTATTTATAGATATCTTCCATTAATATTTTGGTATATGTCCTTTCAGAGATATTTGTTTATGTGCAAGTTTAATTGGAATAGCTATGTTTTATTGAGATACCACTGTTGCTCTAAGGATTTTACTCTATTTTCTCATTTAATCTTTACAATAAAACTATGAAGTTGGTGTTTGATAATTCTGATAAAATCGCTATAGTTTTTCCAATAAGACAATGAAATATAAAGAAATTATGTAATTTATCCACGGCCAGTCAGTACAAAGGCAAAAATGGGCTATGAACCCAAATAGGTTGCCTTCAGATTCCTTATTTTTAACTAATACACAATATTGCCTCTTAAAAACATGCTGACTTCTACTTTTGACCTGCTAATACATTAAGAATATATCCTGAATATTTTCCATGTCAAGAAATATATATCTAACCAAGAATCTTAAAGGTTGCACACTATTCCGTTGGTGGTTTGCAATTCTATAGAGAACCAATCCCCAAATGATGGACATTTACATTGCTTCTAGTTTATTTCATTAAAAATAATACTGTTTTGAATAACCTTGAACATATACTATAATTTAAGGTATAATGTCTAATTCTTCAATATCCATGTAGTTTGCCCATTCTACTAATACTATTTATTCTGAGAATTACTTGTTTACAGATTATTCCTTAATTCACAGGAAAAAAATATATCAGTGTAAGGATTATTTATTGAGCACCTACTGTGTGACAGACAGATAAGAGTTGGAGATTCAGCACTGAGTAAATGCGCAAAAAGTTTACAGGCTACTTATTGTCAGTAATTAATGAATTTTAGAAGCTTTTTTTTTTTAAAAAAAAAGCTTTGCTTAATTATAGATTCACAATTCACTTTTCAGATATTTAGGAGGGTAGTATTCATTTTACCAGGTAAATAAAAGTCTGTCTGGTGTGTGTGTGTGTTTCAACTTACTCTTCATCCTGAATACACAAAACTCCATAATCTACAGTTGGGTCATTTCATTTTACCATAACAAAAACGTATCCTTTTAGGCTGTGCCTACACAGAGTATAAATATTTTGGTCAGTGATCTTTTGCTTTATTTGACAGTGTCAGGCCACTATATTTTCTCCTCTATTTTGTCTCCAGAGGAACTATCTGATTGGCTAAGTTTTCTTCAGATGTTGCTTTCGTATTAGTCTTTGTGGATAAATATCAGTTTTGCATGCATAGTCACTTTTATGTACATTACTTATATATTAAATCTCCACTAGCTTACATTATATGCAATTAAAACTTTTGCAAGGCTTTTTTTGAGTTAGATGATTGGAAAATAGAAGTTACTAACTTTAACACTATACTTACAATTTTACATTTTTCTTGACAGACAACTTTCTGCAATATTTTCTTTCTACGCCTTCTTCGTATTATTTCAGCTTTTAATTCTCAGGAAATAGTATCCATTATTGAGTGCTCAAACTACTTCTGAGGAATAAGAACTTTTACAAAAATCCCAATTACCCATAGAGATGCAGTCTTTATTCCATGAACTTTTCTCATTACAAACATAACTCACAACACTTTGTAAAGGGCTGTAGCAGATACTTGAGGCTTTCTGGATTACTGTGAAGGAAAACACGGAGGAAGGGACGCAATCAGATCTGCATGATTCTCTTAGTTGCCTGGGAAAGGGAACATAAAGTATGGCCATTTGATTAATTTCTACTATATTTTTATATTTTATTGATGCAAAATATGATTTTGATTTTCTCCTATTTATTTTGTTTGTATTAATACTTGCGATGCCTTCTCACATCCCCTCTGCATAGTAGTAGTTTATCCTTCTAAGGTGTACTGAGCACATTTGTGCCGGCACCAAGTTAAGTGGAACAAGTCAAAGATTAATAAGTTATCTCTCCTGTCCTCAGTTTTCAGAGGGACCATATATGGTAATAGGTTATGCCACTCTATGCTGTGAGGACTAGAAAAGAGGAATGAAAACCATGTTGCAATGAAGGCTTGAAATCTGTATGTGGGAGTTTGCAGAGAGGTGGTCTTCACAAAGGAGGTGATATGGTATTATTAATGGTAGCATGCATGTTAACCTTTAGCAGTGACACGACCCTTTAATATAGCTCCTCATGTTATGGTGACCCCCACAACATGTGGCTCTATAGCAGTGGTTTTCAACCTGTGGGTCGAGACCCACAGGTTGAAAACCCATTAGCAGGGTCGCCTAAGACCATCAGAAAACATAGATGTTTACATTACAATTCATAGCAGCAGTACATTACAGTTATGAAGTAGCAATGAAGATAATTTTATGATTGGGGATCACCACAACATGAAGAACTGTATTAAAGGGCCATGGCATTAGAAAGGTTGAGAACCACTACTTTAAAGGATTATTAAAATACTAGGGGCCTGGTGCATAAAATTCATGCACTGGGATGGGTGGTCCCTCAGCCCAACCTGTCCCCTCTCACATACTGGGAGCCCTCAGGGGATGTCTTACTGATGGCTTACTTTCTGCCTTGGGCAGGGGACCTTGGCCAGAGTACCCCCAGTGCCCTGCAATAGATCTATCACAGACTCCGCCCCTACCCCAGCCTGCCCAAGGCTGAAAGCTTCTGGCCAAGGCTTTCAGCCTTGGGCAGCGGACCTGGGCCAGGGGACCCCCAGCACCCTGTGATCAACCCAATCGTAACTCCGCCCCAGCCCTGGCCTGGCCAGGGGACCCTCAACCCCTTCAGATTGCTGGCTCTGTCCCTGACCCCTCAGCTCTAATGGCTTACCTCAGAGTGACCAGGGTGCCAGGATGTTCCCAGGACACAGGTGGGACACAGGCGCTGGGGGCCTATATATGCAAATTAACCACCATATTTGTTGGGTTATTTTGCATGCACTCTGTTTGGCTATGGGCATAGCGGAGGTATGGTCAATTTACATGTTTGTCTATTATTAGGGAAGATGTTAAGAAAGAGAAATTATATTTTTAAGGATTTTAAGAAATCTTGCCCCAAAGTTAGAAGTAAATACTTCCTTTCTTTATCTTCCTTTATCCCTTCACTTAAAACAAAATAATAAATATACATGATAGTTAATAGTCCAATTAATAGCATAGGAAGATTTTTTAATAAGCTGCAAAATAAATATGAAAAGGGGAGTGCAATGACTTTCTTGAAGTTCTATTCCATATGAATAATATCAATTATTTTATATGAATATCAAATTACATATTTAGGTCACTTTATGGATTGCACTATTACTATTAAATTGATTTCTGATTTTTTAAAATATGAATTTGCTAGGCATCTATCTTATTACTATTTCTGAATTTAAATTTAAGGAAGTTTATTTAATATCTCTAGTTTAAGCAACCAAAGGCTTGTGTGCATAAATATTAGCATAACCAATGGACACAGACACTGGAGTGGTGGGGGCTTGCCCAGGGTGGGAATGGCTGGGCAGAGGGGGGAAATCAGGGAAAAAGGAGACATATGTAAATCTTTATACAATAGAAAAATACCTCTGGTTTAGCCACATAACATCTAAAAGCTTTTTGGAAACTCGACATATTTGCATCAGTTTTTTTTATTTTTATTGGTTAAACTCAGTAATATTTTGATCCATGGCTTTTCAAATCAGTATTTATTTATTTTTGCAAATGAAAGTTAGAATATTAATGAGTATATCATATTTGCAACAGATTGTCATTTAACCAGACCTTAGGTTCTGACAGAATCAGTGATAGATCCCAATTTCCTAAGCAATCTTAGACTCATCAGTTCTCTGAATCTCTGATCTTCAAGATCATTTCACCCAGGTCATTCCTTTAAGAGAAAACAGAGGTCTGGATAATGAAGAGGGCTTGGTAATTCAATCACTTTTTGCCTTTTTAAAATTTAGCTGACCTATATTTTTAAAAAATCAATATGATAAAAATGTGTGTTCTTATCCTTCAAGTAGTTATTGTTATTTATACTGTTTATATGGTGGTTATTCATGTGGTTGCCTTCTCTTTTATCTCAGTTTGACCTGTTCTATTTATTTCTTTATATTATTCAAGCGTCTGCCTTCCCAATCAGTATGCATTTCTCCTGAGTCTTATATTTCTAACATTTAAGTAGCCATTTCCCAATTTTCTTCACAGTATGTAGTATGTATACTTTAAATTTGTATTATTTGAATGTGTAACTCCAAGATCTCCCTATAATTTAATCATCCATTCATAGGGGGAAAAATCAACACCTATTTTCTATTCAGTAGTAAAAAATAAGTTGCAAAACAGTAGGAGGTTTATAATGTTAAAAGCATATTTATTTTTAAAATAAGAAAGCATATTTACATGCCTGAATACAAGCAATTTTTGTGCAATGGGAGTAGGACATTATTTCCTGCAACTCGATTTCAGTTTCTATACCGCCTTCTGTCTCATGTTCTTTATTCAGCAGCTTTCTTTTTCCAAATGCTTAGTACAAGTTTGAGCTGAATTGCCTATGGTGGATGGAGAAGGCGATATGTAAGAGTAACTTTTATGCCTCCTATAGCTGAATGATTATAAACAATGCCAAAACTGCAAACAATTTCAGGACATTCCACAGACAAAATTTTTTATTGGTCTCATGTTTGTACAGTTTTTAGTTTACTTGAAATATTGACACAGGTGCTAATGTGCATGCTTGGTTGAATTTAACTTTGTAACATTGTAATGAAGAACATTATTGTTTGTAGAAATAGAGCTAAAATACTGGAAGCAGTCCTTTCATTAACTTAGAAATAAATATTGCTTCTTGGCCCAAGGGAAACAAAAGTAAGTGGGAAGAGAGGTAGGTATCTCTCAGTGTGCAATCGAGATGGGTCACTGTTCTCCTCCTTGGAAACCTTATTTCTTATACTACGTGCTTTCCACACAATTCCCTTTTGGGAAGATGTGACCTACTTATTAATTTTTCGGTGGATCATGTGTGTATTTTTCCACTTGCAACACACTGGTAGCTTGGGTGGCATCACCCAACCTAAAAAATAAGACATATTTCATATGACCATAAGTCTCTAAAAATCTGTTTTAAGGAATTAGAAGTATTTAGCATTCAGAAAAAGGAAACCCATGTGAAAACTACCAGAATTTTAGGATAAAGAGAGGCAATGTTACCCAGCAGGAAACAGTACAGCATAGTGATGAAAAGATGAGTCTGGGATTGAGGTCTCCTGTTTATTTCTTTTTTGAAAATACCTTTTAAAATTTATTTCAGAGAGAATGGAAAGGGAGAGAGAGATGGGGATCAAGCCCACAACCCAGACATGTGACCAGGAATCAAACTGTGTCTTCCTGATTCAAAGGTCAACAGTCAACCACTGAGCCACTGGAATAGGGCTAGATCTTTTAAATCTTAGCTGCTATTTTTGCAGCTTGATCTACCTGCTACTCAGAGCAGTATATTAATTTCCCATTGTGAGCTACTTCTCCTTCTAGTTTTGTTAATGTACTGGCATTTTTTACTAGATTATGTAGATTCTGAGTTATATCCTCTTGTGTATTATGAATTGCAGACTTTATTTTTTTTTATTGCCTTCAAGTCTATTTTCTCTAATATTAGACTATCTTCACCAGCTTTTGTTTGGTTAAGGTGGTTTTAAGACAAATTTTTGCTGCTTGTTCCTACATTTCTTACTATTTCTCTTGTAAGTGGATTACAGTTTTGTGCCTTTTTAGCTTGTTTAATAATCTTAAACTTTAAAATATGAATTTATTCCATTTACATTTGATGTAAATACTAATGTGTTGTTTTATATATACCATCTATGCCAACCATATTAATATTTTAGTATTAATTTTGTTTGTTGTTTTACTTATATTTTCTTATCTTTTGAATGATACATTTTTATTATATCAACTTTTTCTCCATTAATTTTGATCATATGCTATTTCATTATTTGCTTATTATTTATCTTAGCTATTAATATGCATTCTTGAATTATTATAGTCCAAAATAATTATTAATTTTACCTTTCTCCCAATACTGCTAGAATATTAACCTCCTTTAATTCAATTTATGCATTTCTTGACTAATGCATTATTGTTACTATGTACTTAAATTCAACACACATTATAAACTTCATAACATGTTACTAGTTTTATCCTTATAGCCAAAATTCATTGCTATTAATGTATATACTTGCCCTTTGTTTTACACTTATTATATTTAAGTAATGCAGTGGTTGCCTCTGGGATAGTTTTCTTCTGCCAGAAGAAATCTATTATTTAGTATTTGTTGTAATAGATGGATGTTGGTGATAAATTCTCAATTTTGTTACTTTCATTGTTAAATTAATAATTTTTATTCCTAGTTGCATTTAGTAAATCTCCAGAACAATATTAAAAAAGAGGGAATAGTATAGACAACCTTATCTTTTTCCTCAATTTAATGAGACATATTTGTACTTTAATCTTAAATATAATATTTAGTGTTAATATGTGTTTTTATCCTAATAAAGCATAATTCTTACTCTATTATTTGTTTTCTAAAAGTCATTTTAAGTAAAAATTAATTAGTGATATCTATCAAGTGTCTATAATAACTATTATGGTAACTGCACTTTTAGTAATGTTTGATCAATTTATATATTGAATATTATCAAAACTTTCCAAATTTTTAAGTAGAATTACAGCTTCATTTTTATACCTCAGCTTAAGACACTCATTTAACTTTTTTTTTTAAGTAATTCTTTACTAGATTTTTTTTTACCTTTCTCTGTCCATACCTTCCCTGTATATATCAGGGCCAGCAATCTGTTTTCTTGAGTTAATGTTTTGGAAGTGTTATAGAAGATATTGTGCTTGGAAAGCTTTGCATTATCTAGATGTTTTTATTTTATATACAAAATTTTAAACTCTGGCTTTGAAATAATAAAAATTAATTATTCATGTTATTCAATTAATGTAGAAAATGGGTTTCCTAGAGCAATTACAAAGATTTCTTTAAATATTCAAATAATGATAAACGTATAAACTTAAAGTTGAATTTGAATTATTTACTTTGAAGAGAGTAAAAGATAGGAAAGTTTTAACCCAGCATCATCAAATATTGATAATTTTATCTTTATTTTGTATTTATACCATGGAAACTATAATTTGTACTGAAGAAAGTACAGAATTCATTTTTTAATTTTATTTTGCCATTAAGAAAAAAACTCAGGCTTTGATTTTTTATAACTTATTTTTTATTACTGAATAACTTTAAGGTCTGTCCAATTGCTCAATTATTTTCCTGTTCCATAAATAAAATTTTACATTTATCTTCACATGTTATTATTAAGGTCATTATATCTAACATTTTAGGAATTTCTGTGTATTTTACGTGAATGAAATGATGAAGAAAACGACTAGTTTGTAGTAGAATAAGCAAGTGCTTTGAAGTCAGGCACCAATAGATTCTAAATGCTGGCTCTGCCACTTGATAGCTCTATATGATCCTTGACCCGTGCATTCTTCCTGTAAAGTAATATTACCTGGGATTATTTTAAAATTAAATGAAATCTTAAAGACCTGTTGAGTGCTTACTCTATGGCAGTCACAGTTCTAACTTCTTCATTATGAGATAACATTTAATCTTTCTAATGGTTCTATGCATTAGTCCCATTAGCATCCTTTTTTTATTTTTTAGAAAAGAAACTCAGACTGAGGATTTAAGCAACTATCTAAATGTACTTAATGGCAAGTGGCAGAGCCAGAATGTAAACCTATCTATAATGGCTCAGCAGTTCATGGTCATAACACTGTCTTCCTCCAAATGTATAAGAGGTCCAGTTTGGTTCTTGACACCCTTTAGCATGTAAATAGTTTTTAACCTTGTGCTTAGCATAGGTTACCAACGATTTTAAATATATTCAGAGTACTATTTCACAATAAGTTGGTTACTCTGTAACTATACCATCAATTTAATTGAATAAATAAGAGAACTATTGTAAACAAATATGGTGTAAAATAATTTTCTACTTCCTGAATATAAATTTGATCACTGTGGTATCTTTTTGAGTCTTAATTCCTCAGAGTTAGAGGCATTGTTACCATACATAACTTCATACTAATTTATCAGATGTAATTCTCATAGTATCATCTTATAACTTTCATATATCAAAGACTTTTTAAGAGAGATGAATTGCACGCTGTGGAAATGGCTTATTCAAGCAGTTTAATTTATGAATGATCATGCTGAGAGTACACGGTGTGAAATTTGAAAGAGAAAAAGATAAATGCTTCTTTTCATTAAGTACTAGTTTCCTAAGGACAGAGGTTAGAGAGTACCAGGTGCACCCCTTTTATTCCATTTATCAAAGTAACAATAAGGAAGAGATTCTGTTGGAGGCAGCGGTGTCAGTTAAGTCACCCATAACTGAAGATAGAGAGTTGATGTCAACAAGAAAAAACGCTGGGTCAAGATTGAGGGAACTGGACAGAGACATAGCTGATAGACGTTGACAAACAGAAGGGTCATGTTTTTAAATTCTACTCCACACTTTTAGTGAAAATGATAGCTACAGTGCTATTCACCTATTAAAAGATTTCTCTTTTTGTAAGAGTTATCTTTCACAAATGTCATGTACCTTCTTAGAAAAACAAACAAAACACTGAGTAACACAAATAGAGAGATGCTGCTTTATTTCTCATTCTCTTTTTTTGCAATATGCTGAAATTTGCATTAATAAATATTTTGGGCCTCTAATACAATAAGTGGCATAAAATTGTTTCAAAGAATTCTGATTTCTGAATTAATGTAGATAAATTAATATAATTTTACCCAATGCCTAACTTTATAGCTTTATGTCAATACTAGAGGCCCAGTGCACGAAATTCGTGCAAGAGTAGGCTTTCCTTCCTTCTGGCCACCAGCAGGAACCCAAGACCTGGGCTTCCCTCACAGTCTAGGGTTTTTTCCAGAAGGCTGTCCAGTCTAATTAGCATATTATGCTTTTATTATTATAGATAGAAGATTGTTCTGGAACTGTGTAAAATCTTGAAGGGTAATATTCAGTTCTTAAGTCGTGATCTATATATACATAGGCACTAAAAAAAAGTTACTTAAAGATAAAATTATGTTAAATTTAGTTAGTAATACCAAGATAATTTTGCCAGTATGGATTTCTCTGAAAGAGCATCTCCCAAATATTCAGTTCACAGGAAAAAGTAAGCACAAACTCCATGTACTTAAACAAATCATGCATACACACAAATTCACACATGTAAAGACATATATACACATTTAGAAATGTAGAAAAGTTTTGACATTTTCTCTATTTTGTAAAAATTGGGTGATTCTTTTTTTTTTCTTTTTTTTTTTGCCAGGTGGTATTTTTGAATATGTGGAATCCGGCCCGATGGGAGCTGAGGAACTTGCATTCAGATTTGCTGTGAACACCATCAACAGAAACAGAACCTTGTTGCCCAATACCACCCTAACCTATGATACCCAGAAGATAAACCTTTATGACAGTTTTGAAGCATCCAAGAAAGGTAATTGATAGGTATTTAACATTATGTGTTCTGGATTTCAAATTTCCAGGTATTCTAAAAAGATTTCTTAATTTCGCCGAGACCGGTTTGGCTCAGTGGATAGAGTGTCGGACTGCGGACTGAAGGGTCCCAAGTTCGATTCCGGCAAGGGCATGTACCTTGGCTGTGGGCACATCCCCAGTAGGGGGCGTGTAAGAGGCTGCTGATCGATGTTTCTCTCTCATAGATGTTTCTGACTTTCTATCCCTCTCCCTTCCGCTCTGTAAAAAATCAATAAAATATATGTTTAAAAAAAAAGATTTCTTAATTTCAAATATAATTAAACTAGAGGCCCAGAGCACAAATTCATGCATGAGATGGGGGGATGTATGGGGGTCTGCTGTCCTGCCCACCCTGATGGGGGGGCAATTGGGGATGGTGCCAGCCAGGGTAGGGGCTGCAGGCAGTTGGCTGGCTGGCTCTGCCTCTGGTCAAACTCCCAGTTGAACTCCCAGTTGAGGGGATAATTTGCATATTAGCCTTTTATTATATAGGATTGTTAGGAATATTTTCACAAAAGGTTTCTTTTCAAAATGCACCTAAAGTTATCAAGGAAGTTAAAGTGATGTGACTACCCTTGGCAAACAATTGTGCTTATAATAAGAAATGCAATCAGATATGTAAGAATAAAATTGCTTTTTCTATCAATTGATTAATTGATTATCAGTCAATTTCATTATATTATTACTGTGGTCCTAATTTACTGTATATCTTGAAAATCCTATAGTTACACACGATCTCTTAGCTTTATTAGAAAATTTTGAACAATCTTTAATTTATATATAATCCATTCCCATTATTTAGCCACTAGATGTTCTTTCTTATACCTGAAAATAAATGACCAATGATAAAAATTGGATTTTTTGAAGAGATAATTAGAATACTTATTAATTTTATTTTATTATTAATGTTGTAAAACTTTGTTTTAAATGATCAGTTAATTTAACATTTATATATGAAGAAAACTAATAGAAAAAAGTATTATCAAGTCATTATTTTAGCCAAACAACAGTAAGTATATTTAGAAAGATATTTCAATATTCATACTCTGCCTAAGTAGAAGGTTTTTTTTGGGGGGGTGGGGGGGGTGTAGATAACATTCATGTAACAAGAATTAAATTTCATAATACACATTTTCTTCCAAATAATGGGCTTATAAGCTTTTGTTCTAAATCTCTATTTTTAAATACAGTTTGCTTTTCTGTCATGCTAATAATTGTTTTATTAGCTACCTTACACTGAGGGAATGTACATAATTATTTATAATTCTACCTTGGTGAAGATTTCTTCCTATGCTCATTAATATTAATGAAAGCTGATAAGATACAATATTTCTTGAGATGAAAGAATCCTTTCCCCCCAGCTATGTAGTGTTTATCAAATCCTATATTCTGCCTGCTCTTTGAATTCATATCTTTATGAATACAAATAAATTTTCATATTTCAGAACCATGTCAGAGTGATGAAAGGTTTTAAAGGCTGAAAAAACGCTTAGGTTTATTGAAAAATACTGTAATATGATGATAATTGCAAAATAAGTCATTAACTGGAAGACAGTGCATTTGATTTGTAATATAGTTTATGATTTTTCCATTAAGAAAAAGAAGCTCTGTCTCCTCTGAAATCATTTAGACCAAATAATATGAAATATGAGTGCAGTATAAATAAAATATTAATATGTTTTTAATGGATTTCAAAGGTGCAACATAAAAAGGAAAGACTAGAATGTTCTAACAACAAACAGGTTACTGTCCTGGGAATACTCTCGCAAAATTATGAGATGTTAAATGTGTTTGGTTTCCAAATATTAAAAGGAATTTTTACATTTTGTTATCCATTGGAAATCAAATTCATTAATTAACTTTGAGAAGAAGGAAAAACTCAAATAAGTGTATGAGTAACTTCATTTGTGTGATGTTGAAAGGGTGAATGTCATGGTTTGGCTCTTGTGAAACTCTTGCACAGCAAATATGTAAAAGGATAATATAAGGGGATATCTAATTCAGTTTTTTAACGTCAAGGGGGAGTCAATAAATAAGTATGCATTGCTAAGGATATTAATGGTTAATTATAAAATAGCTTAATTGTTTTGGACACTGTTAAAATGTTTTAAAATTTGTTTTCATAGGCAAAAAATAAAAATAAATTAAATTTGTACATATTTTCTGATATATGTATGGTCTTATACTTTTAATAGGTAATATGGTTTTGTTCAGTAAGTGGATATTTTGTAGTATTAATCCTTGATTATTATTTGAATAATACACTGATTTTACATAACTCCTCTGATAACTGAGCACTCTAATTCTTATTTGAAATACACTTAGGGACATTCTAAATAACCTAATGTGATATTTTTCATTTTCTTGATGTGTGACTTGTCAAAAACTTAGTGAAAGAAGATCTTTTATTCTCAATGTATGTGAAATAAGATCCAAGTGAGTGAAAAATTTTAAACTCTAGCCTTTCTGTTGTTTCAAAATTTCAATCATTATTTTAAACAAGTGGGTTTTTCAACTGAAATTTACTCAGTTATTAAATATCTCTATGCTTAATCTATCCATTACATTGCATTTTATTTAGCAAATTGTCTTAAAGAAAATATAAGAATATTTTATACATCAGACTAATAAACTATTTTGGAAAGATTGGGTCTGAATACCTAAATCCTGATAACAATTGTTCATAGTTCAGTTCAAATATTTGTAGGGTGTGGGCACCTTAGAGCAAAAGACTCCAGTTTTGGACATTTCTTATTTTCTTTTAAATTTAATTTAAATTGCATCAAAATTTGTGAGAAGCTACTAAACCATTTGTCCTTTTCCAGCCAAAGGAAACAAACTTAAGTATTTCCACAGGCTAGGTATTCAAATATTTAAAGATGATTTTATGTTTCCAATAACTATTCATTTTCTAGGCCCAAACTCACTTCAGTGTATCTTAAAGAATTGCAAGTCCTGTCACAATACATCTATTCTCATCTGAAACCATCTAGATTATTTATGTCTCTCTTGATTATTCTGCTTATCATTGATAAGAATGAAATTTTCCAGGAAGAAATACAAGCTTAAAAATGAGATCAATATAAAATATTCATAGTATCCAAAAGTCAAATAAAGATGATTAAACAGTTATCTAAATGACTGTTATGTTCTTTCTACCCAATGAAATTAATCCATATGAAATTGGCCTTTTTTTTTTAGCTATATCCGGTTATGTGTAGGGGTTGCATGCATAAGCTTGACTCTATAAATATGAACAAATACTTAGTTATATGTGGCCATAGTTTTTGAATGGGGAGAGGGACCAAATGGGTTCTGATAAAAATGATTGAAATTGTAAAGAATGGCCAGTGAATTTGGGAAGGAACACTCTTCTCCCAACTCCCTTTTTAGAAATATTCTTCCAAAAATGAATAATTTCCTCTTGAATTCTAGAGTAGTCCTCCTCTGTCTCTTGGTCTCTCTCCTTCCCTTGACATTGTCTGCAAAGTTATTTGAGCCCTGAACTGCAGGTGCCTGGGTGAATTAATTTCCTTCTAAGAATCTGAAAATATTTAGAGTTAGAAAAATGTGAAGTTAACTAAATGGAGTTGTTATATTAAAAAAAAACACACACACATCTTTCTTCAAAATAGCTCCTTATGGCTTACATAAATAATGTGGTAATGTTGGCACACTGGCATCTCTCCTCTCATTATTGACAGACTTCTATCTTCTCTTCAGCCTGTGATCAGCTGTCCCTTGGGGTAGCTGCCATCTTCGGGCCTTCACACAGCTCTTCAGCAAATGCCGTGCAGTCCATCTGCAATGCACTGGGGGTTCCCCACATACAGACGCGCTGGAAGCACCAGGTGTCAGACAACAAAGATTCCTTCTATGTCAGTCTCTACCCAGACTTCTCTTCACTCAGCCGTGCCATTTTGGACTTGGTGCAGTTCTTCAAGTGGAAAACTGTCACAGTCGTATATGATGACAGCACTGGTAAGAAAGATCAGTAGCCTCTGGGGCTATGTTTTAAATATCAATAATTTTGTTCTGAAACTTACTCAAGATGCTTACTGTGGTCTTGTGTGCTTTCTTTAAATGGAGGAATGGAATGTATGGATGTTGTACATGTGATATTTTTTATTTATTTCTTATTATCTTAAAACTCCTCAGAGGAGAAAGAAAATTAGTAAGTGTTCAAAATTTTTATGGACGTGCAGTTATCTCTCTCAACATCCCTAGGGCAGTAGTTTCCAGGAACCCCTAAGGCTCCAAAATTTGTGGAAGTTTATGTCCCTTATATAAAATGGCGTAGTATTTGCAAATAAGCTAGGCACATCCTCCTATGTATATTTAATCATTTTTAGATTACTTATAATATCTAATACAATGTAAACACTATGTCAATAGTTTTTATACTGTGTGGTTTAGGGAATTATGACAAGTAAAAAAGTGGAACAGATGCAACCATCATAGGCCTAACTGCATAGTACACAATGGTAGCAACAACATTTTCTTTGTATCCACAGTTGGTTTAATTCAGGGATGTGGGATATCTGGGTACAGAGGACTGACGATACCACCTTTCTTCATTATTTGTGAGTGAGTGTGTGCGACATTTTTATTTCATACATGTTCTTGAGTGATTGAATTGACTTTAAGATAAATAAAAGATCCCCTTCTAAATTGATTCATAAGCATATAGAAGTAGATTTCTTTTGTCTTTTTAAATATATTTAAAAGTCTCAATGTATCATTTTAATGATATAATTTAACAGATAATTTTTAAACTCCCAGTGGTAAAATGTGAGTGTTTGATCATATGGGAGGAAATCCGATTATAACTAGCACTGTGAACTGAAATGGGAGTGGAAAAATCCACCACATACCCAACAAGATGAACGTTATTAACTCCATTGTGGACTAAATGTATCTCCTGTTTACTGCAGGACACGCCGTGCCATTTTATTTCTGTTCTCTTCCTCCCTGTCCAGATTCACTTATTATGTATGCCTTTCCTCCCATTTATATTCATTTCCATTTTGTTGTGTTGTCCAGTTTGATACATGATAATTATACTTCCATCCAGTCTTTGTTCCCACCCCCAAAACAGATGGGATGATAGATGAAATATAGTGCTGGAGTAGGAGAAATTCTTAGAATGATGTTAACAGGAGCTGTTTATTTTTTATGATAATTAGCATTTGTTGTTGTCATGGATGAATGCTTTTAAACACCCTGAAAGTCTGTTACAGCTCTGAATGATGTCCAAAAATGATAGAAAAGAATTGGCTTCAGAAACAAAGCTGTGTTTCTGTCAGTCACTTTGGAACATATGATTCATTTTAAATAAAAACTA